>CM023103.1:37166389-37864044 GCA_013103745.1 Gardenia jasminoides
ACCTAAAAGTCACCTCAAGTCAGCTACCTAAGTTGGGAATTCAAGAGCCCAACTCAAATGTTCTAAACATAAGCATTTCTAGCAAAATAAACCGTAGATCTGAAAGATCAAGCACTAATAAAGTTAAAACTAAGAGATTTAGGTGTTATACCTCAAGGTCTAGTATTGATTCACTCAATGATGAACTTCCAAGCTTTGTAATCTCAAGAACCTTCAATTTTAACCAAAGATTTCCTTCCTCGATGATGGTTTCCTCCTCAAATTTCAAGAACAAGTATTTCCTTGCTTGATGATAGGGCCTAAATTGCATATGTATTTGTGCTTAATTATTACTATTTAGGCCGTATATTATCAAATTTGAATGGATCAACTATTTAGAATGTGTTTAATTGTGGCCAAAGGGACTAAATTGAAGGGTTGAAGAGAATTAAGGAGGAACTGTGCAATAATTGGAAGTTGAGGGGCCAGAGAAGCAATTTCGAAAGTTTGTTCGCTGATGACCGGCGCCGGTCATTACCTTGATCGTCGCACTGGTCATCCCCAGAAGTTGTATAATGAACGAGGACATCGATGTCCGGCGCCAGTCATTGCCGCAGTCATCGCGCTAGTCGTCATCGTATTTCAGCCGCCCGTGACTTTCTCGTGCCAACAGAAGCCTAATCCAACAAGGATTTAATGATACTTATTAGGAACTATAAATAGGGGGCTCTTAGGACATTTTGGGGAGAAAAATATTAGTTTTCAATATAGAGAACCCACTTTAACACTCTTTTAGGAGAAATTACAAGCAATTGGAGATCAAATCAAGGAGCTTCCAAGAGAAGATTTGGTGCATTCAACTGAGAAGTCCCTTTGTCCCTAATCTCCTCTTTGTATTGACTCTTTATTTTGTGGTGTTTATTCTTTCTATTATGTTGAACTAAACTTTCTTCTAAGGTTAGGGTTTATATGAAGGATTGTTGATTAATTTCCCAATTAAATTATTATCTTATGTTATGATTTGTCTATTTTGCTCTTAATGCATGTTTGTGCTTGATCACCATAGACATGAAGTTAGGGTTAGTATCAAATTGAGAAAGGAATATAACCGAGTACTAGATAGCCAAACATACTTAACCTAATCATGAGAGTAGATTAGGATTTGTCTGATGCAACTTAATCACCTAAGAAATTAAAGGATTTAGTTATATACTTACAACCTTGAGAGAGGCGTGAGATGTAATTAAACACACCTTAGATGCATTGAGAGGTGGTCTAAGATATATTTGTGTGATGCGCTCATAGTAGGGTAAGGAGATAATTAGGGGAATTAACTCAATAATCTGGATTAAAACCTGACACCCTGGATTCTCATTCATTGACATTCACTCTTTTTTTCAAGTTGATTAGTTTGGGTAGATTGCAACAAGAACAAATACTCACATTTTATACACTTTCATTTTTTTTCATTTACGGTAATTAAGGAAGGAAATTATCTCTTCCCTTGGGTTCGACCCCTGGAATACTCCAGGTGATTTATTACTACGATTGGCTCTGTGCACTTGCAGAACATACCGATCAAGTGTTTGGCGCAGTTGCCGAGGATGACGCTTAATTTTTCTACCTTAGTTATCATAGCTTTGTTTTATTTTGTTTTAATCTCTCCTATCTTTTGTTCTTCACTTTGTGTTTAACTTCTTTTGTGTAGGTGCTTGGTGTATGACCCGCTCTCAGAAGATGAATTGGTATACGATCCGAAGGTAGAGAAAACTGCCAAATATCTGCGGAGACAAGTTCACTTGCAAAAACAAGCAGCTCAACCATCTTCACCAGGAATTAATATTGCCATTGAACTAGCAGGGTTTTACAGTTTAGACGAAGAAGCGATGGTTGCAGAGAATCCAACTAATAATAATGAGCGCCAAGTGATCCCTCCACCGGACTTCATCTAAGGGACATCCAACGCCCCGTCATCATAGCTTCTCCCCATTGCATTGTGCTCAGTGATGGAGCACGAAATTACGAGCTTAAGACCGTGCACTTCAATATGCTTCCAGCTTTTCACGATCTCACCAATGAGGATCCCCTATCATTCATTTGGGAATTTTACTCTGTAGTTCAAACTTTTCCGTTGAGTAGGATTACCGAAGATGAATTGTGGATGCGGTGCTTCCCATATTGCCTTAAGGATAGAGCTAAATCATGACTCTTGAATTTACCTTAGGGTACTCTAAGAACTTGAGAGGATGTTTATAACATCTTCATGATCAAGTATTACTCACCGCGAAAGACTATTGATTTGAGGAACAAGATTTGTTTATTTGCTCAAATGGAGGCGAAAGACTATTGATTTGAGGAACAAGATTTGTTTATTTGCTCAAATGGAGGGGGAGCCTATTCATGAAGAATGGGAGTGGTTTAAATTGCTACTAGTTTAGTGTCCTCATCATTAGTACTCCTTGGCACTGCAGGTCCAATTCTTCTATATGGGTTGACTTTTACAACCCAAAATATGGTAGACCTTGCAGCTGGAGAATACTTTAGGGATAAAACTCCAGAAGAGATGGTCACTATCAACGGGATGCTATCTAGCAACTCGCAGCAAAAATTAAGCAGGGGTAAAAGAGTAGGTGTGCATGAGGTGACAACGAATAAGGACATGGGTGTTCAACTAGCTGAGTTAACCCGACAAATGCAACAAGTGCAAATTATGCTAAAGGGTGAACCTCAATCTCAGGAACTGTGTTCCTATTGCAATATGTATGGACACACTGTAGCAGGTTGCTATAATAGAGATACGTCTACTCCGTTAGAAGAGGTGAATTATACCAGAGCTTATGGAGGACAACGGTTGTAACAAAGGAATGATCCCTTCTCCAACACATATAACCCAGGATGGCATAATCATCCTAACTTCTCATTGAGAGAGCAAGGGAACAAGCCTATGGGACCACTAGGGTTCCAAGGACCACAACGTCCTCAATATCCGGCTCAATCTATTCAAGAGAAAAAGCCCAGTGCTGAGGAGATGATGATCCAATTTATGCAAAAGTTGGAGCAAAGGATGAATCAATCGGATCGAAAAGTTCAATCTCACCAGGCATCCATCCAAAACTTGGAGAAGCAAATGGGGCAATTGGCCAAAGTTCTAACGGAGAGAAGGCAAGGCAAGCTACCCAGCACCACCAAAATGAACCCTAAGGAGGCTACTATGGCAATCACACTACGATCAGGCAAAACGGTGGATGTGCTCGTGCAAAAGCCACAAGAGAAGAGTGGTGACAAAGCAAGTGAGGACAAAGAAGATGGAGTTGATACTGTAGACGATTGTGCTACCAAAGAGACTAATTCAGCAAAATAGCCTGTAGTCAAACCATACGTTCCCCCTATACCATTCCCTCAAAGGTTGAAAAAGAAGACAAATGAGGGTCGGTATCAAAAATTCTTGGAGATATTCAAGAAACTCCAAGTTAACATTCCGTTTGATGAAGCCGTTGCAAACATGCCCACCTATGCAAAGTTCCTCAAAGAGATAGTTTCTAACAAGCAAAAGTTGGAGGAATTTGCTACGGTGCCTCTATCTGAGGAATGCAGTGCAGTAGTCCAAAACCGTCTTCCCATCAAAATGCGGGATCCAGGGAGTTTCACTGTGTCTTGTTCTTTTGAAGATGTTTGTGTTGAAAAGTGCCTATATGATCTTGGGTCTAGCATTAACCTAATACCTTTGTCTTTTTACAGGGAATTAAAGTTTGCCGAGCTGACGCCTACTACTATGGTTCTTCAACTAGCGGATCGGTCTGTAAGATATCCAGTCGGTGTAGTTGAAGACATGCTTGTGAAAGTCGGTAAATTCTACTTCCCTACTGACTTTTTAGTACTTGAAATGGAAGCGAATTTGAACATCCCTATTATCTTGGGTAAAGCATTTCTGGCTACTGGTGGCGCCTTAATAGATGTGTTAGAAGGAAAACTTACCTTAAGAGTGGAGGAGGATAAACAAGAGTTTAATGTGTTTAAATCTTTGAAATGTCCTTCTACTAATGAATCACGCTTGTGAATGGATGTTATTGATTCTGTATTTCAAGAAATTGTTGAGCATGAATATCCAAGTGATTCTTTAGAACATGTTATATCTTTAAACTTGGATGAAAAAGTAGAGGATGTGCATATGTTAGACTCTGTGAAATGGTCAGAAGGACAATGGGATTTGACTTGTGCAAAAAGTTTGCAATTTGAAAAGTTTGCTACTTTGAATGAGAAACCTTGTCTTAAACTGGAATTAAAACCTCTACCTGCACATTTGCAATATGCTTTTCTTGGTCCTAATGAATCATTCCCTGTTATTATCTCATCTTCTTTATTCGTTCTTGAAACTGACAAATTGTTGAGGGTGCTTCGAGAACATAAAATGACTATTGTCTGGAGCATCTCTGATATTAAGGGCATTAGTCCATCCGAGGTCATGCATAGAATTCTAATGGAGGACAATGCAAAACCCTCCGTAGAAAGTCAAAGAAGACTCAATCCTAACATGAAGGAGGTGGTCCGTGCTAAGGTAATTAAATTACTTGATGTGGGGATTATCTACCCTATTTCTGATAGTTCTTGGGTGAATCCTGTGCAGGTTGTACCAAAGAAGGGGGGTATGACTGTGGTGATGAATGAGAAAAATGAATTAACCCCCACACGGACCATTAGTAGATGGCTTGTGTGCATAGACTACTCGAAGCTTAATGCGACCATAAGGAAGGACCACTTCCCACTGCCTTTTATTAACCAAATGCTAGAAAGGTTGGCGGGACAGAAGTTTTATTGCTTCTTGGATGGTTACTCCGGGTACAACCAAGTTCCAATTGCACCAGAGAATCACAAGAAGACCACCTTTATGTGTCCCTATGGAACGTTTGCTTACCGGCGGATGCCTTTCGGACTTTGCAATGCACCTGTGACTTTCCAAAGGTGTATGATGGACATCTTTTTGAACATGGTGAAGGATATCATAGAGGTTTTTATGGATGATTTTTCTATTTATGGTTCCTCTTTTGATGTTTCTTTGAATAATTTACGTGTCTTAGAAAGATGTGAAGAGTCTAATTCAATCTTAAATTGGGAAAAGTGTCACTTCATGGTCCGTGAAGGTATTGTTTTCGGTCATAAAATTTCTGAGAAGGGGATAGAGGTTGACAAAACAAAGGTTGAGGTGATTGAAAGATTACCTCCACCTAGCTCTATTCGAGCAATTAGGAGTTTTCTTGGTCATGCTGGTTTTTATTATCGGTTTATAAAAGATTTCTCCAAGATAACTAAACCCCTTTGTGACCTACTGTCTAAAGATATAGCTTTTGTCTTTGATGATGCCTGCCTAGATGCATTCAATAGGATAAAGAAAGAGCTTACATATGTACCTATAATCACTGCACCTGATTGGAATTTATCATTTGAAATGATGTGTGATGCTAGTAATTATGCTACAAGGGCTGTCTTATGTCAAAGGAAAGATAAGAAATTACATGTGATACACTATGCTAGTAAGGTTCTTAATGATGCACAAGTTAATTATGCTACTACTGAGAAAGAACTTCTAGCTATTGTGTTTGCTTTTGAGAAGTTTCATTCTTATCTTATTGGCTCTAAGGTTATTGTCTACACTGACCATTCTGCTATTAAGTATCTCTTGTCTAAAAAAGTTGCTAAGCCTAGGTTGATTCGATGGATCTTGTTATTGCAAGAATTTGACCTGGAGATCAAGGACAAGAAAGGATCGAAGAACTTGGTGGCAGACCACCTGTCGAGATTAGAACCGGTGGAAGTGTTTGATGACACGCCCATTGAGGATAAGTTCCCTGATGACCAGTTATGGGCGATCCAAAGGGTTGAGGTACCTTGGTATGCTGATCTTGTCAATTATATTATGTCTAATATATTTCCTAGTGATTTGACATTTTAGCAAAAGAAGAAATTCTTGGCTGAGGTGAAGCACTATTTTTGGGAGGATCCTCTTTTGTTTCGACGTTGTGCGGATGGGGTGATGAGAAGATGTGTGCCGGAGAATGAGATGAAAGCAATTTTAGACCAATGCCATGCCTCTCCCTATGGTGGTCATCATGGGTCGGATAAAACGGCAGCAGAGGTGTTTCAATGTGGTTTCTTCTGTCCCACACTTTTTAAAGATGCACGGACATTTGTGGTCACATGTGACAAATGCTAAAAGACTGGTAACATCAGTCACCGACAAGAGATGCCTCAAACGAGAATGTTGGAAGTAGAACCATTTGACGTTTAGGGGTTAGATTTCATGGGGCCTTTTCCACTATCGTTTAGCAATCTCTACATTTTGGTTACGGTGGACTGTGTTACTAAGTGGGTGGAAGCAGTGGCACTACCAGATAACAAGAGCCAAAGTGTAGTCAAATTTGTGAAGAAGAACATCCTTACACGCTTTGGAGTGTCTCGGGCTATTTTGAGCGATCATGGAGTTCACTTTGATAATAGCCAATTCCGGACACTATTACCTAAATATGGAGTCAGGTTCCGCACTGGTGCCACCTCTCACCCACAAGCAGGTTGAAGTGTCCAATCAAGAGATCAAACAGATTCTTGAAAAAATGGTGAGTTCGTCCAGGAAGGATTGGTCACTTAAACTTAATGATGCACTATGGGTGTACCAGACTGCTTATAAAACTCCACTAGGTATGTCTCCCTACAGACTGGTTTTTGGGAAATCTTGTCACTTGCCTGTGGAATTGGAGCATCGGGTCTATTGGACAGTGAGAACTCTTAATTTCGATCTCAAAAGTGTTGGTGAGAAGCGTTTGCTTCATTTGAATGAGTTAGACGAGATCCGAATGGAGTCTTATGAAAATGTTTGGATTTACAAAGAAAGGGCTAAAGTTTGGCATGATCAGCACATCTTAAGGCGTGAGTTTAAGGTTGGGCAAAAAGTGTTATTGTTCAACTCACGACTTAAACTGTTCCCCAGGAAGTTGAAGTCAAGGTGGTCGGGTCCGTTTGTGGTAACCAAAGTCGGTCCTCTTGGTGGGATTGAGATTCAAAAAGAAGGACAAGAACCGTTCGTTGTCAATGGCCAACATTTGAAACTCTATTGGGAAAGCGATTACGTTAGAATGGTGAAGACGATTAAATTGCTTGAGTAACGGTTTGGCTGAGTCTGGCTGAAGACGCTAAACTTAGTGCTTGCGGGAGGCAACCCGTAATTCTTGTTTGCTTTTCTTCTTTATTTTTACTCTATTCTACTAGTTGCATTCTTTTTATTTCTTATTTTCATGTTTTATGTGTTTTAATGAAATTTCGTTGGTTTTGCAGGTAAAAAAAAAGCGCCTGATATTTTTTCAACATCTGGTAATGACCGGTGCCATGACCGGCATGATGTCCCATGCCGGTCATTGACGAAACTTGAGATGCATTGCAACTCCTAGTAATGACTGGCTCCATGACCGGTGCAATGTCACGTGCCGGTCATTGACATTTACTACCAAAAAAAAAAATAACGCAGCCGGTCCTTCTTCCTTTCACTCTCCTCTTTTCTTTCTTCTTCTTTTTCTTCTCCTCCTTCTCTCCTTCACCCCCTACCACTCCTTTGGCTTCTCCTACTCATCTGGTTTCACCTCTTTCTACACTATAACCATTTCTCTGATAGCAAGGATGTCTTCACCAACCAAGCAACGCGATTGAAGAGGAAGATTGCCAAGAACCCTAGCAAGATTTGGTGTTCAAATTTGTCCGAATCGTCGCTAGCAACCAAAGGGCTTTTGCTTGGGCAATCTTTGGGAGTAAGTTTCCCTACTAATACCCCAATTTTCTTGTGATTTTATGGGTCAAATTCCGGCTGAAATTTAGTGTGTGTTCTTGGTGTATTGTGTGTGAAAATCACAAAGCTCAATTCGGGTGGAAATTGTTGCATTTTTCTGTGGCCTTACTTCTTGTGGTGCTTAGTGGTGATTACTCTCAGTGTTTCTTCTTTGGTTTCCATTGAATTCTAGCTTGGATTGATGGTAGTAGTTAGTGTGTGTTCTTGATGTTTGTGTGTGAAAGGCGAAACTTCCAAGTTGGGCTGAATTTGTGGTAATTCTTGTGGGATTATTGCTGGTTGTGCATACTGGAGTGAATTCTACGGCAATGCCTGCACATTAAACACCATTTTGGGGCTTGAATTCGTGGAAGTAGTTAGTGTGTGTTCTTGGTGTGGTAGGTGTAAATTTTTGGCCAAATTTCTAGATGCTTGTGTGAGCTTTTTCTAGGTAGCACCTCGAGTTTAGTATGCTTATTTTGACTTGGAGTAGATTTCATTGTACTTGCTAGCTCTTGGTTCGGGTGAATTCTTTGCCTTGCCAGTTAAGTGTTTTGGGCTTGAATTTTCGTATGCTTCCCCGATCTAAAGTCGCTGCTGATGCGTCCTCATCTCGTAAGAGGTCAAGATCGTCGTCCGGTAGTGCTAGTTCTAGTCGTCCCACTGCCCAATTTGATGCTTTTCAATTTTCAAATGCTAGTTGTTATCAATGGTACTTGGATCGTTTACATAACTCTGTGTTAGTTGAGGTCAATATAGATGATGATTTTGATGCCGAGTATCACTTCCGTGATCAATTTATCGAACTGGGTTGGGATTCTATGTTAGATTTGCCTCTTGAGTATTACCCTGAACTGGTCCGACAATTTTTTGCTAATTTCGATGTCAAGGAGAAGTTTAGTACTAATTTGATTAGAACTTTTGTTAAAGGGAGGCAAATCACTGTTACTCGTGATTTTCTGGCTGAGTTCTTAGGTTGCAAAAGTGATGGTCCACCGTTTGAACATGGTAAAATAGAGCTTACGTATGATCCTACCTGGGTCTTTGAGAGGGCATTGCGTCAGTTTTGTTATGGTAAGAAGTTTGGGGAGACGGCGGGTGCCCACAGTGGTGTCGTTAAGGGTAGGGCCTTTGTACCGACAAAGTTCTTGAACTTGCGCCGTGCGTGGCTTGTATATCTCTTTAACCATAATCTGGTGCCGGCGTCAAGTAGCAAGAATGTTTTTCGCGTTACCGATTGCTATTTCTTAGACAAGCTTGAGAATGGGTTGGGTGATATTGGTGGCATTCCCTTGGCGACAGTGATCATGGGCACCATGACTACGGTGGTCAAATATCAGCGGAAGGACAAGGCTTTTCCATATGCCCATTTACTGGTTAATTTGTAGGAGGAGGCTCGGGACGTGTATAACCACCGCAAGAACTTGGGCTTCGAAACCAATAGACGCATCCTGTACTCCAAAGAAGCAGAGACAGTAGTCGGCGGGGATGAGAATTCAGCGGAAGATACCGACTATGATCCCGACACCTCTGATGGGGCCGGCGAAGGGCCTTCCTAGTGGTACCCCAATGTCGACCTTCGTGAGATGCTCCAGACTGTGCTAGTGGAGGTCTGTGGCACCTGCAAGTCAGTGGAACGATTAGAGGGGCGAGTGACTACCATGGAGGGCCAGCTCACGCATATCGAGGAGGACTTGGCTGCTTGGCGTCCCTACCAACAGGGCCCTCCATGATTTATTCATTTCCTTGGCCTTCTTTTGCTATTCCTTTTCTAGTTTTGGCTTTGTTTTTTTAGTTGTTGGTGTTTTCTCTCTTTTGGTGATGTAGTTAGCCTTATTTTTAGTTCCTTTTGTTTTATTGCTTTGGAAGGCTCCGTGGTGGATTGTGACTATTGGAATTCACCATTACTATTGGTGTACTTAGACTTATGGCCTGCGTATTGGCAATTGCCTCCTCTCTGTTCAGGGAAGTCTTGCTCTCACAGCTGTTTTTATTTTCCTTTTTGCTTCCTCACATTGGGGACAATGTGGTCTAAGTGTGAGGGGGTGTTCTTGACTTTTCCCTGATTTTTCAAATTGTGCTTTAAAGTTTTTGTTTTTGCGTCCCCTGACAGGAGATGGCCATTGTTGAGTCCTATTGTTGAGCACTATTTAAATTTGAGTTGAGTATGAAGTAGTATGGCTTTAGGTTGTTTTGCCGGTGATAATTAAGTTAAATGGCACTTGCTGCTTTGGTTCACTAGATTGGGGGTGGTAAATATGGTTCTGGCATGTTTTGTTAGTGTTGGTCCAATTATTAAGTTTAGTTCTCCATGATAGTGGGATATGGAACAGGTTTAGTATTTTTATGCAAAATTTGTATTAATTTTCGAGCTCTCTGTGTTAATGCTCCGTTGGGTATCGTCACCGAGTAACCGGGGGTCTTCACTAAAAAGTGTCGACTTTCGTGTCAAAAAGTGGTGATAACTATTAGTATGTAGTTCTCGAGTGGTTCAAGTTGAGTAACCGGGCTCCTTCATCTAAAACTGTCGGAATTCACGTAAAAAGGCTTGACGGCTAAGAGATAGAGTATTCGTTTGGAAAAAAAAAGAAGCTAAGTGTGGGGGGATGATGAAAAAAAAAGAAAAGAAATAAAAAAAGAAAAAAAAACACAGATGAAATAAAGTGAACCCTTAGGGCGTGAAAATGCTAGCCTGTGGATCCTTGAATTTAAGTGTGTGTAGAGATTTTACTTAATGGTTGGACCAGTTATGAGACATGTTAGTTGCATATTGCATAGTCTTTCTAGTTGACCAGTGAAGGGAGTGTCTACGGTTGGAAAGTCACCGAAAAAACTCCATTAAGAGCCTCACTATGATTACTTAGCTTATGAGGAGAATGCCTTGGCAATAGTTACTTGAATAATGGCCATTGTTTGGTTTAGTTAAATGAGTCCGTGCTTGGGGACAAGCACGAGGTAAGTGTGGGCGAATTTGATAGGGCCTAAATTGCATATGTATTTGTGCTTAATTATTACTATTTAGGCCATATATTATCAAATTTGAATGGATCAACTGCTTAGAATGTGTTTAATTGTGGCCGTAGGGACTAAATTGAAGAGTTGAAGAGAATTGAGGAGGAACTATGCAACAATCGGAAGTTGAGGGTCCAGAGAAGCAATTTCAGAAGTTTGTTCACTGATGACCGGTGCTGGTCATTACCTTGGTCGTCGCACCAATCATCCCCAGAAGTTGTATAATGAACAAGGACATCAGATGTCTGGCACCGGTCATCGCGCCTGTCTTCATCATATTTCAGCCGCCCGTGACTTTCTCATGCCAACAGAAGCCTAATCCAACAAGGATTTAATGATACTTATTAGGAACTATAAATAGGGGGCTCTTAGGACGTTTTTGAGGGAGAAAAACATTAGTTTTGAACATAGAGAACCCACTTTAACATTCTTTTAGGAGAAATTACAAGCAATTGGAGATCAAATCAAGGAGCGTCCAAGAGAAGATTTGGTGCATTCAACTGAGAAGTCCCTTTGTCCCTAATCTCCTTTTTGTATTGACTATTTATTTTGTGGTGTTTATTCTTTCTATTATGTTGAACTAAACTTTCTTCTAGGGCTAGGGTTTATATGAAGGATTGTTGATTAATTTCCCAATTAAATTATTATCTTATGCTATGATTTGTCTATTTTGCTCTTAATGCATGTTTGTGCTTGATCACCATAGACATGAAGTTAGGGTTAGTATCAAATTGAGAAAGGAGATATAACCGAGTACTAGATAGCCAAACATACTTAACTTAATCATGAGAGTAGATTAGGATTTGTCTAACTCAACTTAATCACCTAAGAAATTAAAGGATTTAGTTATATACTTACAACCTTAAGAGAGGCGTGAGATGTAATTAAACACACCTTAGATGCATTGAGAGGTGGTCTAAGATATATTTGTGTGATGCGCTCATAGCAAGGTAAGGAGATAATTAGGGGAATTAACTCAATAATCTAGATTAAAACCTGACACCCTGGATTCTCATTCATTGACATTCACTCTTTTTTTCAAGTTGATTAGTTTGGGTAGATTGCAACAAGAACAAATACTCACATTTTCTACGCTTTCATTTTTTTTCATTTACGGTAATTAAGGAAGGAAATTATCTCGTCCCTTGGGTTCAACCCCTGGAATACTCCAGGTGATTTATTACTACGATTGGTTCTATGCACTTGCAGAAAATACCGATCACCCTCCTGATTTTTTCTTCAAAATTTTCAACATCATTCTTACTTTCTAACCACAAAATGAACTCATCTCATAAATAACAACCACAACCACAATCAGGTCCTCAAGTCCGCTACCTAAAAGTCACCTCAAGTCAGCTACCTAAATTGGGAATTCAAGAGCCCAACTTAAATGTTCCAAACATAAGCATTTCTAGAAAAATAAACCGTAGATCTGAAAGATCTAGCACTAATAAAGTTAAAACTAAGAGATTTAGGTGTTATACCTCAAGGTCTAGTGCTGATTCACTCAATGATGAACTTCCAATCTTTGTAACCTCAAGAACCTTCAATTTTAACCAAAGATTTCCTTGCTCGATGATGGTTTCCTCCTCAAATTTCAAGAACAAGTAGATGCCAAGCAAGATGAACAACAAGATGAGCTTTCTTCCCTCTTCCTTTCTCTCTCTCAATCTCGGACCTTTCTCCCTCTCTCTCTCTCTCTCTCTCTCTCTCTCACGGCAGCCACTAGGAGGAGGAGGAACGAGAGAAATGCCTTCAATGGAGTCTTCAATCTTCAAGGAGTTGAGGAAGAAGATGAAGTTGGGAGCAAGTTTGATTTCTCTCTCTATTTCTTTCTCACACTAGTTCGGCCCTCTCTCTCTCTTGAAGCTTCAAGTGTGGCTGAAAAATGAAGAGGCAAGGAAGCAAGAGACAGGGCTTTAAGGAGACGAAAAGTGTGGTCTTCCTTAAATTATGGAAAACTGGTCAAACGACCACTTTTTGTATCGTCGACGCGTGACACTCTAATTTTTACTGATTTTTCTCATTCTAACACTGTCCAACCTTAAATATATCTCTGTAATGTCTCTACATATACTCGGTTTCATCTTTGAGTTACTATTCACATCTCGGAACAAAAAGCGTCGCTTAAACTGGTGGAAATCAAACACCGGCAATTCTCGAAAAATTCTCTAAATTAGAAAATAATAACTCAAAGTATAAATTCACTAATATTTTAATTAATAAACATAATATAAATATTATTATGTATTTTTAAATAAAAATAGAATTTTGAGGCCCTCACATCCTTCCCCGCTTAAAAGAATTTTGTCCTAAGAATTCATATCTCGGTTTATAAATCACTCTGGATATTTCTTTCGAATCTCCTCTTCAACTCCCCAAGTTGCTTCCTTGATTTTTATGATTTCTCCAAAAAACCTTAACCAGAGGAATTTGCTTGTTTTCTCAAGTCCTTTACATTCTTATCAAGAATCTGCACAGGATGTTCTTCATATGATGACATCTCATCTACTTTGATATCTTTCAACTTCCATGATAATACTCATTTCATCGACCATGGCATGAATTTAACTCTAATAAGGAAGTCATCACTTAAGACTCTCCAAATGCATATACACCCCAAAGTTCGCTTTATTCCAATTATGTTCTCACCAAAATTTACCTTCCAAGGATTTTAACCTACCATTAGTACTTCCTCAACGTTTGCAACACTATCTTCAAGTGTTGTTCATGCTCTCCTCGAATTTTAAATGTACTATAGTATCCTTGATAAATTTACCACAATACAGTCCGAGTAAGGCTTAAATACTGTGTACTAGCCCCATGAATGCCGCTAAGGCCGTAATTAGTCTTATGGCATCACTATAAATTGATGATGTCCATATCGGTCGATAATAGTACTCTTGGTATATATATCCTTGCTAATCTCCCATTGGAAATATTCTTATAAAATCTTATATTAAAAGAACTTCCATATCTCATTCAACATTACCAATTTTAATTCTCCAAACTTAATTCCAATCTCACAAGGCCTTTGATGAAAATCAAGGGAAAGTCTACAAATATTTTAGGGTAAAAGTCGAGGTATAAGAATGGAATGAAAATGTTATTTAGAACCAAAGAAAGTGAATCAAACCAAGGAAAGTAAAGGAAAGAATGCAAAAGAGAAGGAACAAAGTTGACAGCTTTGCCACCTTTTTGGTTTATTTGGAATTTCATTTATCGGATTAAGATGCATTTTATGCCGTTTTGAAGCTAGGACACAGGGCCACATTTCATATGAAGACTTTGGAATCAAATTTATACATTTTTGTGGTCAAAACAGCAATCACAAAAGTGTAAGAAGCTATCGGGTTAGAATCAAGTCACTTGAGCAGTTTCAGGAAAATGACCATAATTCCAAGTAGGAAAGTTGGAATTGAATGCCATTAGTGGAATTTGAAACTAGATTCATAGAGCTTTCAACGGTATAAAAATCAAACTCTAAGTCGTTGCCAATTGATACCAGAAAATCTAAGAAATTGACTGAAATTGCTCCCTGATTTCAGCTCAATTTACGAAATTTCCAACAAGAATTCAAGGCAAAAAATGCATAGCTTTGGTTCACATTCAACATACAAGTGAAGGTTGATGTTTTGACAAGTTCACTGAACAAGAACTTGCCCAAAATTATCAAGAAAAAGTGGAAATCAAAGCTGATTTACTTCCCTATTTTGGGCAATACAAAACAGAATTTCCACCAACAATCTCTTATCATTTGATCCACAATCCTTCCAACTTTTCCAAACAAATCCACGAGATCCTCTCATTAACATATCAAGAAACATCTAACCAAGATCCTTAGCAAGTATAACCATGAAAATTTACACATAAATTACCCTAATTTAACTTGTCATCTTGAGTAATTCAAACTAATAACTTAACAAGAAAACACAAGATTCCTCCCTTAAATTCATCCCTTTTTTTTTCCTCAAATTCAACGGCCTACCATCAATGATGAGAGTACTCAAAAAGTAAAGAGCATTTACCCCAAATCTTTATACCATGTCCTTAATCTATATACATTATTCTCCAATCTTAGAGTGGTCTAGATCTACACTTTGTCGTTACTTTTCGGTTTCCATTTCTCACATAAGCTTACAGCTAGAGATGTCCCAAGAGGTAAGGATCCAATTTTAAATCAAACCATCAATAATCGAAATCCTACCTACGGAAGGATTACTAACTTCGTCCATGATCCGTATAGAGGTCTCAAGTTTATAATAAGTACGAGAAAATAGAATGAGGTAAACTATTAGTAAACCAAACTCTAAAGAGAACCAAAATTCTTTATATATATAATCAAAATGAGAGAAGTGTGTTGAGTACATCATAAAGCATGTTCATATCAAAAGAGGCACAAAAGTCACATTAAGTCTGCAAATACACTAAACAAAAGAACAGTACTTAAAGCAGTTAATAAACATGCATTTACAAGGACGAGAACCACTCTAACGGTCTCTCTCACAAAAAGGGGTACACAAAGCCCCAATTTTTAAGCTCAGCTAGCCTATCCAACCTCAAAAGCAGAAGTCTCAGATGTGGCAGTCTCTGAAGGGTCAGACTCCAAATACTGGAGATCTACTTTGGCCACAGCGGCGTCCCCTCCCATATCCTCATCACTAGCCACTGCATCCTCCTCAACTCGATTAGTTTCAAGGACTCCCTCAACCATAGCCTCGCACTCGGCCACTATGCCATCGGCTCGCCCTCGAGCAATTCTCACAACTCTAGCCAATCGCTCGTTAGTCGGGCAAACCTCCTTCTCAAGCTCTCGGATCTGAGCAGTCTGAGCTTGCTCCACAATTGTAAGCTTATCTACTTCCTCTTGCAACTCCCTATTAACTCTTGTCAATCTCTTCTTATCATGGTAGATAGATAGGACCACACGGTCAGGGTAAGCGTGCATCCTCCAACACTCACAATCCCTCCTAGGTCTAGTCCTAGGGTTATAAGCTATGAGAGCACCCCTCCTCCCGGCCTCGATCAGTAAGAAACCACGGGCTAAATGTGTCTAGGCACATCATCACCACCACCACGATCCATAACCTATAAGAACAAATTCAATCAAAACTTAATCGAACTTAAGTACCATTAACACTTAAACATAATTAATAGCTATTTCTTACATTTCTTTCTACCCTACTAAACTCTCGAATATTTAATAACTCTAATTCTCAGTCAATCATCAAGTGATAAAGTCTCCTTATGCTTAACACACAATCTAATCCCACAGTCCGGCATCATAAGAAAATGAGATCAAGGGCCCTCCACTAAGGGTTTCCTTCCAAGATTGATTTGTAACTTCATGGAGGAAAATCAATTTTGCCTCTTTTTCTCTCAAATTTTGAACAAGAAAATGAAGCCAAGCAAGTGGAGTTTCTTTTCCCTTTTCCTCTCAAAATTTCGTCCAAGAAGAAGAAAAGAAGAGAAAATGAAAGATGATGGAAGGTTTGAAAGCTTGGCTATTTATGTTATTTGGTCAAAACTTTAGCTATTAATTTGGTGACAAATGTTAAGTTTTCATTGTTTCCCTCTAAAATATCTTTGAAACTTTGCAATAAACCCTTCTTTTACATCCAAATATAGTTTGCATACTCAAATAAAATTGACTAGGTCAATTGAACCCTTGCAAATATTCGCAAAATAATTGAACGGAAACAAGAAGACATAAAATTATATATGTATAAATTATTTTCCAATCACTAAGAAATAAATTTTATTCAAAGTAGAAACTTTGAAAATACATTTCAAAAACACCTTTAACTTTTGGGGTATTACAATCTCTTCCCCTCAAGGGTGTCATCCTCGACTTTCTAACTCATACTAATCAAGGTCAAGACAAACCTCAAAAGTCAGTCAAACACTAAGAGTCACTCTTACGCCTTGATCATAGTAACATTAAACTCTCGATCAAATCAATTCATATAAGAAACTCTCAAGCAGCAACACTTACCATTCATCAAGCACTAGAAACATTCTAGTCCTACTTTCCACAAGCCAGTATCCTTAACTCTTAGTCTAGGATACACTACAAGGATCTAAAACCTAAGATCTGATACCATCTATGACAGCCCTACCTCTCCCCGCGTACCCTAAGGTGTCAGCGGACCGCCTGCCTAACTCTCGTCAGGACTCACTCACACAAATGATATCTATATCTCCTAAAATAAAATTTAAGCACCAATTCCAAACTTATAAATAACTCATAATCGAACCACTTTAATTCCACAACCCAAAGTTTCAATAACAAATTTAAACCAAATGAGAACTCACAAATTCATTAATCAAATCTTAAAATCCCAAATACACATTCAAAGTTTCAGAATACAATATCCTGAATTCATAATTCAAGTTTCTCAAGCCAGATACAAAAGTAAACCCTAGTTCTAATGGTTGGTGCCTTCACTTGGGTTCTCAGTCCCTGCTAAGGAAAACAAATTTAGTGAGTTCCAAAAGACATGCAGTTCACATATAGCATATAACATTTCACGACAAATTCACATTTAGAAACAAACAAATAAGGAAAGCGATTGACAACACAGGGTAGGATACGGGTAACTCTCAGGAGCTAAGGTCCTCAAAATCGGAGCACGTTCATGGACTAGTGCACAAATCACGTAGTTGAAATTCCGTCAACTTTTACATATAAAAACCAAGTAGTCAACCACTGTCTCCTTACTCCACCAAAACCCCAACCGGGCCCGCCCGCCTAACGGGAAATATATATATTTGTGTATTGCTCTTCAACCGGGACAAGGTCATACGCCAAGTCTAGAGCACACAACACGTCACGTAGCCCAAGGGTTTTAAATCTCCTCGACCTGGGCCTTCCCAATGGCTCGATTCAATAACATGTCAAGGGGATTTAAGTGTTCTCGAGAATAACAATTATAAGACACATCATGTCACGTCATGCAATCAAAATAGGATTTATATCAAGTCATAGGATTCAAGCTCATATCACAAGTCAAGAGATTCAAAACATACTTGCATTTCAAGTCACAAAACATGCATGAAACTCACCAAAGTAGCAAGGTTCAGTCTCCAAGTTTGGACCTGTTTCAAACTCTTTCCCACTTCCTATAAACAAGTAAAAAGAAGAAATAAGTTTCGCCCCACAAATGGCGAAACTACACTCAAACACTTAGCCATTTATTTTATTAAAATTCTTCCCGAAATTCCCCTAACTTTATCCGAGTTGAAAAGTAGTCACTCGAGTCGAAAATCATCGTAAAAGATTCCATTTTCAAATCGATACAACATTTAAACGAAATACTCTATCGATGTACTCCATACTCGCAACTTCTAAATTTTTAGAACAAGGAAATAAAGTGAGGTCTTTCACCTCAAAAAATCACCCATTCAAGTTTACTCAACACGAAACTTTAATCAAGGTTTTAACACATGTTTAGAACAATTTTCACCAAATCTTAATGTACAAAATTCATGAAAAATAGATAAAACATTTCAAAACCCTCAAATCTGTCCAAATAGCACATTTACCTAAAAATTAGTGAAAACTCAAATTTTCACCATTAAAGTTCAAGATTTTAACTCAATTTAAGCATATACTCATAAACGAACATAATACATATTTATTTAGGCAAAATCTCACCAAGAAACATCGTAAAATTTTGAAATCAAGCATCATAACATTCCAAGTGAGGTTCAGCCAGCCCTCTTGATTTTTTCTTCAAAATTTTCAACATCATTCTTACTTTCTAACCACAAAATGAACTCATCTCATAAATAATAACCACAACCACAATCAGGTTCTCAAGTCCGCTACCTAAAAGTCACCTCAAGTCAGTTACCTAAGTTGGGAATTCAAGAGCCCAACTCAAATGTTCCAAACATAAGCATTTCTAGCAAAATAAATCGTAGATCTGAAAGATCTAGCACTGATAAAGTTAAAACTAAGACATTTAGGTATTATACCTCAAGGTCTAGTGTTGATTCACTCAATGATGAACTTCCAAGCTTTGTAATCTCAAGAACCTTCAATTTTAACCAAAGATTTCCTTGCTCGATGATGGTTTCCTCCTCAAATTTCAAGAACAAGTAGATGCCAAGCAAGATGAACAACAAGATGAGCTTTGCTTCCCTCTTCCTTTCTCTCTCTCAATCTCGGACCTCTCTCTCTCTCTCTCTCTCTCTCTCTCTCATGGCAGCCACTAGGAGGAGGAAAAACAAGAGAAATGCCTTCAATGGAGTCTTCAAGCTTCAAGGAGTTGAGAAAGTTGGGAGCAAGTTTGATTTCTCTCTCTATTTCTCTCTCTCACTAGTTCGGCCCTCTCTCTCTCTTGAAGCTTCAAGTGTGGCTGAAAAATGAAGAGGCAAGGAAGCAAGAGACAAGGCTTTAAGGAGATGAAAAGTGTGGTCTTCCTTAAATTATGGAAAACTAGTCAAACGACCACTTTTTGATCAACGCGCGACACTCTATCTTTTACTGGTTTTTCTCATTTCGACACTGTCCAACCTTAAATATATCTCTATAATGTCTCTACATATATTCGGTTTCATTTTAGAGTTACTATTCACATCTCGGAACAAAAAGCGCCGCTTAAATTGGTCGAAACCAAACACAGGCAATTAATTCCCAAAAAATTCTCTAAATTAGAAAATAATAACTCAAACTATAAATTCACTAATATTTTAGTGAATAAACAAAATATAAATATTATTATGTATTTTTAAATAAAAATATAATTTTGAAACCCTCACATTTTTTACACAGCATTAGTGATGAATCATATTTTTCTCATTAAAAATATACTAGCACCATATTTCTTCCTTTTATCGTATTATAACCACTTGAATATTGCAATTACTGTTTGCTTAGTTAAATACAATTGCTTATATGTCCAAATTAGATTCTGTTCATGGATAGGTTCACCCCTCCAATGTAAGATCCCTTAAAAAAATAATAATAATAATCATAAAAAGGGGGTAATAATAGAAATAGATTAATAAATAAATAAAATTTATAATATATGACTTTCACTTTATTATTCACTTTTAGTGACTTTAGAAGTATTTTATGTCAAATGCACATTTCGAAAGTTGTAAAATGGATTTCATAACAATTATTGCTATTAT
The DNA here is from genome assembly GCA_013103745.1 of Gardenia jasminoides. Taxonomy (NCBI): domain Eukaryota; kingdom Viridiplantae; phylum Streptophyta; class Magnoliopsida; order Gentianales; family Rubiaceae; genus Gardenia; species Gardenia jasminoides. The sequence continues at coordinate 37,186,329 of CM023103.1, forward strand.
GGTTAATTTACAAAAAAAAATGTAGTATGATTTTAGTAATTTGTGGAATTTCTTTTAATACAATTTATTTTATTTGCTTAATTATAAGGAAAAGTCTTGCAAGAGGTATTTTCACATGAATAAGAGCCAAATGGTGAGTTTTGATTGGAAATTAAGGAAGTAAAGTCATACTTTGCTTCTTTGACTTCTTGAACTTTCTTTAAGTATCAAGAAGCTTAATTAAAAAACTAAACAAGGGCCTTAAAACAGCTTGTGTTGGCCAAAATTTGGGGAGAAAAAGAGAGAGAAAGAGTTCCATTTCTTAGCTTAAAAATTGAAGAAAAATTTAGGGAAAATCAAGAACTAGTCCAACCAACCTAGAAATCCTAGAAAATCCAACTTGTAGAAGTGATTTGAAACTTTGGTGCATCTTCTTGTTGGCTTATTGTGCTCAAACACCAAGTACATAAAGGTATAAGAAACTTCAAGCCCCAATCTCTTGCTTATGTTTATAATTGAAGATTATGTGAAATGATTTTAGTTGGATTGTTGTTTAAATGATAGATTGAAGCTTGATTGTGTGAAATTTAGCTAAATCTTGGCATGGTTTACATGAGAAATATCCTAGTACTTGAGCTTGAATCATGAAGCCTACCAAGTGTTTGATAGTAGTATTAGTGTATAAGTTGGACTTTGGTAAGATTGTAAACAAAAGGAATCAAGAAGATAAGTTGAAGTTGAGCCAAGAAGATTTTCGCAGGTGCAGTCAGCTCAACCCTAGTTTAGAAAAATGACCATAACTTGGTGTAGGAAGATTGAATTGAGTTCCGTTTGTTGTGTTAGAAACTAGACTCAAAGATCTTTCCAAAGGTATAAAATTTGGGCCATAACTCGTTTTCTATGAGCTGTAGTGAAGCCTGGAAGACAGCTGAATTTAGCATTCTGCACTACAGTCATTGTGGCTGCAGCACTTTACCGGTCTGTTTAAGCTTTCATCCAAACTAAATTTGCAGAAATGGTCTTCTAATGATTGTTTGCATTTTGAATCTAGTTTCCAACGGTATAAACCATATAACTTTTTGACATCCGTAGTTGAAGTTACATGTTTTGATAGTAACCTTGCCGGTGCTAGTGTGCCGGCGAAGCCTAAACGGAATTAAGTCGGTAAACGGGTTGGTCGAGTGGTTAAGTCATATAGTCTAGTCAAATTTACTATCACTAGTCGGCCATCGGGCAATGATCATTAATGTAAGTCATAATTGTACAGGCACGCATGAAGGCCTTGAGCGCAAGCCAACGACAAGTATCTAAGGCGACTGTCGACTGAGGTAAGTTCCAAGTGCATGGGTAGCTGTACTTAATACATGTACACAAATATCACTACATGCCTTTTAATGTTTTACAGTGTGAAAGAACGGGTGTGTACTTTACAGCACTCACCTCAAATGTTTGAGTTGTTCTGTGCGAGTGTGTACTTTATCACCCTTGTCCTCAACTGTACAATTGATTGCTATTGTTGACTGTACATAATTATAGACTCCTGTTTGATATATTATTGTGAACTGTTTGGGCCCAAACCCTGGGGAAACTGGCCTAGTCGAGCCTGCAGGGGAGTGGTCCAGTCGACCAGGGAATCTTAGGTACTAATACTGTTACTGAATTGGCCACACTGGGTATACTCGAGTAATACCATCCCACTGTTATTGGAGTGCGGTCCCGGTCGGGGGTGACATGGTGGACGGAGATTGGAGTGAAGTGGGGTTCTATGGACCTTTGAGTGGTTGACAGAGTGTCAACGTACTTATGATTTGGCTCTAGTGCAACGAAACGTATGAACTGCAATCGATTGAATTTCTCGGAGCTCTGTATCCTTAACATTACATGTGACCTATTTGTTTCTGATTGCTTATTCAAATGTGAATTACTGTTGAACATGCTCTTTAAGCATCTATGTGCCCTCTTGGGACTTACTAAGCTTATTGCTCACCCTATTTCCTATTGTTTTCCTTAGCAGAGGCTAGGGCAAGTTTAAGGAGGGTAGGCGATCGAAAGTGGGACGGATTTGGAATATCATTTGTGTAGTTTGAATAGTATTGTACTTGAACTATAGGCTCAATTAAATTGTTGCTATACTGACGTGTCGAATGGGATCTGCTTGTGTATGTATTTTGGGTTATGTAATAAATAATATTTTAGAAAATCAGTTCTAGCGAGTGAGTCCTGGCGAAAGTTAGGCAGGCGGTCTACCAAATCCTAGGGTACGCCCTAGGAGGAGGTAGGGTCGTCACAGGTGGTATCAGAGCCCGGTTTAGAGATAACTTGGGTAGATCGGGGATAATAAAGAATGAACTATAGATGGGTCCTAGGCGATTAGAAATTGTTTATACATTGCTAATTTTTTATTGTTATGTAGGAAATGGAAGGTACAAATGGTGAACCTCGCCCTGTGAGGGTACGACGGGTGATTTCATACGTGGAGGGCCGAGGGGGTCCTATTTGGTAATGGGCACCTAGACTTCAAAGGGGGTGTAACTGCTGGCGTACATACTCCTATCTAGACAGGGTAGCTTTGTCTGTAGTGGATGAGCAACAGAGGTGCATGGATGCATATCTTGAGGCTCAGGAGGAGATGAGAGAGATGAGGTATACTGTTAGGGCACAGAAGGATAAGATGAGGGAATTAGAGGTAGCTCTCCAGTAGGAGCAAATGCGTAGCCACGCCTTCCGAGAGGAGCTACGTGTGAGAACCCTAGAAAAAAAAATTCAATTAAGAGCACCATTAATCATCTGGTGCATTATTTCTCCCAAAGCACCCAATTTCGTGTGTACTATATGGTTTAATTTAGAATTTCATTTTTCATGTTTTATATGGACAAATGCATGAAACTTATATGGTTTTATGTGTGTCTCAGGTTAATTGAGGGATTTGATGGCAATTTGCAAAGATATTATCTCATTTTTGGCCAAGAAGTTGACACTTGTCAACACCTTAAACCTTCCATTTCAAAATTTTGAATCAAAATTCCCTCTCTCTCTCACCCTCTTGGCCGGCCACTTTCTCCATGAAGAACAACAAAACTTAAGCTAGAAATTTGGTGATTTTAGTGTAGAAAAACAGCTTTAGGTAAATTTCTCACCTAGACTACTACTTCAACTTCAAACTTGGTGGCAAGGAGTGGAATTTTGGGTGGTTTGCTCACACTTCTAGAAAGGTAAAACCCCTCTTAATTATGTTTTAATGAGCTTTAAATCCTTAGGGGATGTTGGTTAGATGTCTTGAAGTACTTATTGTTGTTTGGAAGGATTGATTATGGAAGGAAATCTTGTGATTGCTAACTAGGGTTTGGGTTTTATTTGTTGGTCACCAAGTGTTTGATAAATTGATTGTTGTTTTGTGATGCTTTGATGAAGGAGTTAATTGCTGTTTTAGCTTGTTAAACACCTTGGCAAATGATGGAAATGACTTTAAAGGATTGATAGAAGACAATGCACCCAAGCTGAAATTTTGCAGGAAAACAGGAATGGAAAACAGCAAACTTTCCGAGGTTACTATTGACTGTAGAAAATGAATTAGTACCCAAGCCTTATACCGTTAGAAATCCCTATGAACCTAGTTTTAAACGCCGCTAACGGAGCTTGATTTCAATTTTTCTACTTCAAGTTATGGCTATTTTCCCTAGATTATTTGATCAGCCTGCAGCCATTCCGACAGTTTTCTTGCTTCTCTGAGATTTGCCATTTTGACTATGATTAAGCATGATTTGATGTTTGACCTCTTCATGAAAATTGTAGGGCTAGATCTTAGCTTCAAAACTCCATAAAGTATGCCCCAATCCGATAAGTGTGGCCACAGGTTATGAGTAAATTACTGCAGCATGGCAAATCAGTAAAATGCCGATTTCATTACACCAAGGCTTCTCTTGTTCCTTTTGACTCTTGTGCAACTTTGCCGTGTCCCGACTCACTCATCTATGATTCTAACATGTGGATGAGCTTTTCATTTGATTATCCTTATAAGTGGGATTGGTCATTTTATAACTTGTGCATTCACGTGAGATTTTTCATCAAGTAGGCGAACAATGAGCACATGCATTTGGTTATCTTGTTTGGGTAGCCGAACTCAAATATTTTCGTTTCATTTGTATTAGACTTGGAAGGAGGAAATAGAGGTGATTTGGGCGCAGGCACTTGAAAAGATCTTGCTTGATTTGGTGAGTGTTCCAATGCTTGTTTACTTGTTAAATGTGACTAGTTGGATTGTCTGATCTTGACCTACTTGATTATGTGAACTACTTGAAATCTGTTGGCTTGGACACTCTCTTGTGTTATTATGATCGAGATGAGTGTGTACTTTATCACACTCGATCTCTTTTGCTTGAACTATATATCCTTGATATCGTGATACTTGTGGATTTGGCCCTTGCTTATATTTGATCTGTGAGTCGTTTGGGTAATATCCCATCGACTAATCTGTTTAGAAGCTTATTTACCTGTGCTTGTTAACTGTGCCTGTGAAATGGCCACTTGTGTGATATCGCAAGGGCTAATCTTGTTATTAGTTCCTGGGACTCATGATCGAGTCCACCCCATCGGCTCATTGGTCGAATCGAGCCAGTTAGGGCTTGGTCGAGTAGACTAATGATGCCCTTGATCCTGCTTCTGCTTTTGGTATACTCGGTATTACTTCCGTGTTGGTGTTCGCCCGGTAAGGTGGGAGAATCGGTGAACGGAATGGCTGGTGAGTGGGGTTCTACCGACATTAATTCTTGCATTTCCTTGGTTGACGGAGTGTCAACGGACTTGGATCAAGCTGCTGCCGTGGAACTTGGCTCCTGAGAGCCACCTGTATCCTTTTATATTTAAATTGTTATTTAAGTGATCCTTGTGCACTGATCTTCCAGTAAGAAAAGCTTGAGTGCTGAACTCCTCGTGAGCATTGATTTCCGAATCGAGCGACTTGAGTAGTGCATGAGCACCATCTCTTGGTTGACAGTGCTACTGCGATCATCCCTGTACTTATACTTGAAATTCCAAATTTTATGCGAATGTGCTAGTGTGATTATTTATCAAAAGCTTTGTGGTGCAAATATGCTAATTGCTATTTTGCATGCCTGTCTTTTGGAACCTCACTGGGCTTTTAGCTCACCCTATTTTCCCTTTTGTTTTCCTTAGCAGGGGAATTTGCTTGAGTTTAGGGTTGGAAGCATGCGTAATAGTATAAGTTTTGTTGTTACTTTTGTTTAAGGGATGATATATCAAACTGTGACAGCTTCTCCCTAGGGCTAACCCTAGGGTCACCGTCAGCCTCTCGTCAGACTCACTACAGTCCTCAATTAATTACAAATTAAAAATTCCAATAAATAACAATTACAAATCTAAAACTCCAAAAGTACAAAAAATGCTAAAATCCACAAGTACGTCCTAGTAGTAAATACAACCCAAGTTCTCCAAAATATAAATTACAACTCAACCAAAATTACAATTGTACAAGAAATACTCCAAAATTACTAAGAAGGCCACTACACATGCTTCCGACCACCTCGATTCCTGTGGGGGGAAAATAAACATTTTTGGGGTGAGCTAAAACTCAATGAGGTTCTGAGAAAACAAGTATTTTAGAATATAACCTGCTTATCGAAGCACGAAAACATTAGAATATTCAAATCTTTGAAATCACGCGGAGAAAATACTTTTCACTAGAAATTTGTGAGACGAAAACAATTCATGAAATAATTCAATTCATCACACGAGCACTTTGACAAATAATCAAGCACACTCACAGTACACTTTTCAACTAGGAGAGAACAATACTCGGGCCGCTGCAACTCGGAGATCAGTGCTCACGAGGAGACTTGCCAGGATTGCCTCAACTAGGTGAACAGTGCTTTAAGGAACATTAAAGCAGTTATAAAAGGATACAGTGCTCACTTGGAGCTATTTCACTGGTCCACTTCACCTTACAACGCCTGAGCAATCCCCTAAGTTCATCTGGCCATCGCCTTATCCCTCCAGTGGTAATACTCGAGTATACCAATCGGCTGCCGTGGTTCCAACCTACCCGACCCAGTCCGCCGCTCGAATAGGTTAGCAACCAAGGGTAGGGCCCAGTTCCGCCAAAGGCGTACAACATGCGTAAATAATGATCAGTCAAGACCAAAGAGTTTTTGTTTTAAGATAAAGCTTTCCAACCTATCCGGCCACACTAATGGCGTACTCAAGTAGGCTTTTGACCCACCGATCGCTCAAGAAGGTGGTCTTAGATAGGCTTTCTAGCAAAAGGGTCTTGAGACCCAGTTCAGTCGATGCGATAAAGTACACCTCGACCTACAAGTAGTGAACGATGCGATAAAGTACACATTGGACTACAAGGGGTAAAATGCTCCTTGGTACACCACTATCAAACAATCAAGTGATCAACAAACAATCAAGGAAACAAGTAATTATTTCAACTAATAAATAACAACACTTAAACAAATAATACTTAACACTTGAAACATTTAATTAATATTCAAGGACACTCAAAAGCAACATGTAAAGTCAAAGTCAAGTAGCATTCACTTCAACAATAAATTAGTTTACTTGCACACATTAATTTGAAACACAAGTCCTTTGGAATCAATTTCTTTTGAAACCATGAGTGCATTAGGTCATTGACCAATATGTGTGAAAACATAGTTGAAATAAATTTTAAACTAGAAATATAGTAGTAGCGAAATATTTACAAATAGGTTAACATATAGTTTGAACACTTGAAATACTAGAAAAATATTTCATTTAGAAAAGTAGTAACGGAACATTTCATGTGAAAACCAGTGAAAAAAAGCTAGTCTAAAAATCAAGTAAAACAAGTTTGACAAATAAGTAGAATAAATTCGAAAACAAGTTGGAAGGCAAGTGTAAACACACTTTTGGAAATAAGATCGAACAATCATCTAGATATTAACAACTTAACGTACCAAGTTATTTCAAACGACAAACTACATTAAACACCAAAAGAAGTTTGTAAAGAGTTTAAAACACATTTTGAAATACTTACAAGTAATTGGAAAATGTGTCATTTAAAAGATTAGTAGTAAAATGTTTCATGTGTAAATAAATGGGAAAAACAAATTAGGACATGTTTGAAAACAAGTTAAAACAAGTTCAGAAACAAGATGAGAGCAAATTTGAAAACAAGTGAAGTAGTAGGTTAGTGAACCATTTCACAAGTAATAACATGAGTAGCAAGTTTGAGATAGCAAAATCAAAGTAAAGTAGTAAGTCATTTCACAATTGAATTCTAGTAAAACATTTTAGTTGAAACGAGTTGGAACACTCACCAAATTTCACACTCGTCCGCATAAATCACCAATCACCATTTAACCTTCATGGCATAATTGAATCCTGAGATCAACATAATATAACAAGAATTTACCACTTCTAATCCATAACAAATGAAAAACTTTCATTTGAAACCCTCAAGCAACTCACATTAATAATCCAACTTAATCCCCCAAAATTAGTGTCCAAACTTACTAAACCTTTAGCTCAAATCAAGGGAAGAACTTCAAACATTTAGAGCAAGAGTCCAGGTATAAAATGGAGTGAAAATATTATTTTGAACCAAGAAAAGTATTTGAACCAAATCAAAATGAAGGAATGAGTATAAAAGAGAAACATCAACTTTGGCAGATTTGACACCTCCCGGTGTTTTGATCAAAACCAGAGCTACGCTTATCGGATTGAGTTGAATTTTACACCGTTTTGAAGCTAAGACATAGTTCTACAATTTTTGTGGAGCCATCGAAATTCACTTCATGCATTTTCGTAGTCAAAAATGGCAATTACAGAGACTTAAGAAAACTGTCGGGTTACGTCAGGAAAGCAGGAGCAGCTTCGGGAGAAAATCCATAACTCAATGTAGAAATATCAAAATTGAGTGTTGTTAGTGGCTTTTAAAACTAGATTCATAGGGATTTCAATGGTACAAAAATCAGACTCTAGTTCGTTGCCAATTGATACCAGAAAATCCGACAAGTTGGCTGAAACTAGAGACTGTCGGGTAAACAGGGGAGCAGAACAGTCAGGGGTATTTTGGACATTTCTCATGATTCAGTGCTCCGATTGCTCTGAAATTTTCTGGGTGGAAAGATAACTCAAATCCATACAACTTTTATGTTTTGAGAAAGAACTGTTTTGGACTCTAACATGGTCAAATTCGCAGAGGAATTGAACACAAAAATCTGGAATTTAAGATCAAACAGTTGGTGTGCAATCTTACCCTACTTCATCAAACGAATTTACCAAGCAATGATATCCATCCAAAATCTGTCCTCAGCTATCCTAATCCATTATAAACATCAACCACAAGCTATACTACAAGATTCAAGGATTGTGCAAGTTAGGTTACCTCTAAAACCTTCAAGGAACAAAGCTGCAAACTGGACAAGGAAGCAACCAGCAGTCTTCTCCTCAAGTGACTGCAACAACTCCATGAAAGGTGCAAAGTTGCTCCAGCTTTTCCATTCTCCTAACTCAAACTCCAAGTTGGATGATTAAAAGTGGATTGAAACACAAGATTTCCTCTCTTTTTTTCTCTCTTTTCTTTCCTTTCTTTTCTCCTCTTTGGCTCACGGTTTCTTTCCTTTTTTTTTCCAGCCTTGCAGCCGATCCTCTTGGCTGCCTTTTTGCTAGGAAATTAAGTCCCTTAGATATTTATTTAGTTTGGTCAAAATTGGGTCCAAGTCCAAGTCAACTATCTCAAGCCAATTCAACCTAGCAACTTCAATGATCTTTCACCTTGGCCCCAAATGATTTCATTTCCTAGCAATTAAGTCCATAAGTTGAGAATCCAAGTTAGTCCATTAATACTTAATGACACCTAGTTAGGTCACTAGGGTCACTAATCACCCACGGATCTTAATTACCTTCGCACAACTCTCGCTACCTTAACCAATCAAGGTCGCAAAATATAATCCAAAATTAGGGTTTTTGAGTAAACCAAAACTTGTAACACGTGAAAGACTATTGGCAAAAATACGGGATGTTACAAAAACCCTATCATGGATAAGTTAGCTTTTGGTTTTGTACCCTTAATCCCCTGTTGAATTTTAAGTTTTAACGGTGGTGTGAAACTTATGTAACTATGTTGGATGACTTTTGAATTTGGGAGAATTAAGTTCGGTAAGTTGGGTTGTTGGTTTATATTGGCTATCGAGTCCTGGCGAGAGTTGGGCAGGCAGTCCGCTGACCCCTCTGGTTCGCCTTTGGAGAAAGTGGGGCTGTCACACTACAGGCAGCTAATAAGCGTGTAGCTGGGATGGATAGGGAGACGAGAGCTAGAGCTAAGGGGATTATGGCAGAGTGCGGAGCTCTTATGGAGAGGGTAGTGGATCCCCATTTGCAGGAGACTGATCCTAGCGAGCACCCAACACCGGGTTCGGCCCACGATGCAGAGTCGATAGGTTCGGTCACAGATTAGGCCAGGGTCCCTGCTTATTTTGTTTTGTATATAAACTAGGTTGAAGCATGGTTGCCCAACACTTTTGTGATCCTATATGTTAATCTTGTTGAACATGACCTAGTATAGTGTTACCTGTACGATGTGAATAAAATATATGTGTATGTGAATGAAGTTTTACTATATTCATCACTGGTTTGAATTTATTTTAAGCAATACATGTGTATATATGTTAGTTAGCCCTTGTCTTGCATGAGAATTGATCTAAGATTCATTTGTGCGCGTATACTAAGGTTACATTAAAAGTTATGGATGGTAGAAGAAGTGCAAGAGGACGTGGACGTGGACGTGGAGGCCGATCACCTCCAGTCCAAAGGAATAACTTGGAGTCTGTGGTTGATCAAAACCAGGGACCTAGACTGGATACAGGAGAACAAATGGCTACGGCCCTTAATTGTATGACCAACTTATTGGAAAGAGTAGTGGAAAGGCAAGGCCAGGAGCCCACTAATAATTTTAGAGATTTTGAGGTAGGAGAGGATCGGGCTCTGGAACGGTTCCAGAAGTTCTCTCTACCTAAATTTTCTGGAAGTCCTGACCCTGAAGTAGCTGAGAATTGGTTGGAAAGAATGACTAATATTTTCGCTGCCTTAAATTACACCGAGGAAAGGCGAGTAGCTTTCGCCATATTTCAATTTGAAGGGGCAGCAAGATCTTGGTGGAATGTGATCAGTACTAAATGGAATAGGGAACGAACCCCCGCGGACTTGGGTAAACTTTGTCAGGGAGTTTAACGAGAAATTCCTCCCTCCAATAGTACAAGAAAGGCGAGAGGATGAGTTTATATGACTACGTCAGGGCACTTCTAGTGTCGCTGAATATGAGGCACAATTCACGAAATTATCTCAATTTGCCCCTGAATTGGTAATAACAGAGCCAAAGAGGATTAGACGATTTATTCAACGATTGAACGTGGAAATTTAGGAGGCATTGGCAGCTGCCCAACTTAACACTTTTAGTATGGCCCTTAAGAAAGCTCAGCGGGTCGAGAGCGCCAGGCTCCAGGTACGAGCCTTCCAAACTCGGAAGAAAGGTATTCCAAGAAAGGATGCTGAACAGACTAGCAAGAGTGCGCCTCCACCCAAGGCGGGAAGAGGAGCTGGTGGAATTAAGATTTCGAGATCATCAGGAGGTACCTCATCTCGAGGCACTCCGGGTAAACAAGAACAGCGGAAAGATGCTTCACAAGGAAGTTAGCCCTCAACTCCTCATATGGCTTACGGGTTCTCTGGAAAACAAAATCATGCTGAGAACGAGTGCTGGAGAAAGATGCGAAGGTGTCTCCACTGCGGTAGCATGGAGCGCCAAATTGTGGGATGTCCAAATATGGTACGAGAGGGTGCGAACGTGCAGTTAACCGGTGGATCAACCCCCAAACAGGCTAATACCACTGGTACTCGATCAAGGCTGCCCGCCAGAGTATATGCATTGGATCAACAACAGGCACCTGCCTCTTCCGATTTAGTAGAAGGTACGATCCCGATCTTTCACCGCTTAGCTAAAGTTTTGATAGACCCAAGTGCCACCCACTCTTTTGTGAATCCCAAATTTATATACGGTATTGATATGAAGTGTGATAGATTACCATATGACCTGGAGGTTAAAACACCTACAGGTGATAGTTGTTTAATTGCTAATATGATATATAAAAATTGTGAAATTGGAATCGGTGAACGAAAATTATTGGCGGATTTAATAAGTCTAGCCATAAAAGGATACGATGTTATTCTAGGGATGGATTGGCTAACCCGACACCATGCTCAATTAAATTGTAGAACTAAGGAGGTTGAGTTTCAGATACCTGGTGAGGCAACCCTAAAGTTAGATTTAAAAAGCAATTTGGCCTCCTCTGCTCTTATTTTAGGAATTCGGGTTAGAAAGTTATTGTGTAATGGAGCTCGGGGATACTTAGCTTTCTTGATCAATACTCTAGGGGATAAAGTGAAATTGGAAGACGTGCCGGTAGTAAAAGAATACCCTGATGTCTTTCCAAATGAATTAAAATCGCTGCCACTTAAGAGAGAAGTAGAATTTAAGATTGACCTAGTACCTGGTACTACCCCTATCTCTAAGTCTCCCTATCGAATGGCTCCTACTGAACTGAAGGAATTGAAGTTACAGTTGCAAGATTTGTTAGAACGAGGATTTATACGAGAAAGTGAGTCCCCGTAGGGAGCCCCAGTGTTGTTTGTTAAGAAGAAAGATGGGAGTTTAAGGATGTGTATTGATTATCGAGGGTTAAATAATGTCACAGTGAAAAACAAATACCCCTTACCGCATATTGATGAATTGTTTGATCAGTTACAAGGGGTAGAAGTATTCTCTAAGTTAGACCTTCGACAGGGGTACTACCAATTGAGGATCAAAAAAGAGGATATACCAAAAACTACCTTTAATTCTAGGTATGGCCATTTTGAATTTGCAGTGATGCCTTTTGGATTAACCAATGCTCCAGCTGCGTTTATGGACTTAATGCACCGAGTCTTTAAACCGTATCTAGATCAATTTGTGGTTATTTTTATAGATGACATTCTTATTTACTCTAAGACCCTTGAAGAACATATTCAACATCTGAGAACAGTTCTACAAACCCTAAGAGAACATCAACTATATGCCAAATTTAGTAAATGTGAATTTTGATTAGAAAAGGTTGCTTTCTTAGGGCATGTGATCTCAAGAAATGGTATCTCTGTGGATCCTGCTAAAATAGAGGCAATTACCACTGGAAATGACCAGAGAATCCAACAGAGGTTCGAGGCTTCTTGGGGATGGCAGGATACTACCAGTGTTTTATTAAAAAAATTTCAAAAATTGCGGGGCCATTAACAGATTTGACCAAGAAACATGGAAAATTTATTTGGAGTTCTAGATGTGAAACTAGTTTTGAAAAGTTGAAACAATGATTAATCACGGCACCTGGATTGACATTGCCGAAGGGAAGGGATAATTTTGTGGTATATACAGATGCCTCACGAGAGGGGTTAGGCTGTGTATTAATGCAAAATAGGAATGTAATAGCTTATGCCTCGAGGAAATTAAAGTCCCATGAGCAGAACTATCCAACTCATGATCTGGAACTAGCGGCAGTCGTGTTTGCCTTGAAAAAGTGGAGGCATTATCTGTATGGGGTAACTTTCGAGGTGTATACCGACCATAAAAGTTTAAAGTACTTGTTTTTCCAAAAGGAGTTAAATCTAAGACAACGTCGGTGGGTGGAGTTCCTAAAAGATTATGATTGTACCATTAATTACCATCCAGGAAAGGCTAACATAGTAGCTGATGCTTTAAGTCGGAAGGCTCAAATAGCCAAGTTAATGATTAAGGAGTGGCATTTACTGGAACACATTAGTGAATGGAAGCCTCATTTGGAGACATAGAAAATACAATTTGGGAATATTACCACAAGATCATCCCTGATGGAACGTATTAAAGAAACCCAACAGAATGATCCAATAGTACAAAAATGGATGACTAAAGTGCAAAAAGGAGAATTATCAGACTTTCGTTTGGGGTCCAATGGGATACTAAGATTCCGAGATCGAGTAGTGATACCTAGAAATAAGGAATTGAAACGGAAAATCTTAAGAGAAGCTCACTGCTCTAGATATACAGTGCATCCTGGGTATACTCGAGTAATACCATCCCACTGTTATTGGAGTGCGGGCCCGGTCGGGGGTGACATGGTAGATGGAGATTGGAGTGAAGTGGGGTTCTACGGACCTTTGAGTGGTTGATGGAGTGTCAACATACTTATGATTTGGCTCCAGCGCAACGAAACGTATGAACTGCAATTGATTGAATTTCTCGGAGTTCTGTATCATTAACATTACATGTGGCCTATTTGTTTCCGATTGCTTATTCAAATGTGAATTACTGTTGAACATGCTCTTTAAGCATCTGTGTGCCCTCTTGGGACTTACTGAGCTTATCGCTCACCCTATTTCCTATCGTTTTCCTTAGTAGGGGTTAGGGCAAGTTTAAGGAGGGTAGGCGATCGAAAGTGGGACGGATTTGGGATATCATTTGTGTAGTTTGAATAGTATTGTACTTGAACTGTAGGCTCAGTTAAACTATTGCTGTATTGACGTGTCGAATGGGATCTGCTTGTGTATGTATTTTGGGTTGTGTAATAAATAATATTTTGAAAAATCGGTTCTAGCAAGTGAGTCTTGGCGAGAGTTGGACAGGTGGTCTGCCAAATCCTAGGGTACGCCCTAGGAGGAGGTAGGGTCGTCACACCCCCCTTCCCCCCGGGGCACGCCAAATTCCTGGCTCCGCCTTTGAGACGAAATGTACATGATTTTTTTTTAAAACACTAAAATGCAGTTTTGGTATTCAAACTTTGACCATTGAGGTATTGTAGTACCTAAACATTGGATGGAAACAAATTTAATACCAAATGTCATAATATTTAAACACAGTTGGTACTCTTGACTTATTTCTCAAATTCCTACTGGAAAATGAATGTGTTATCACGTGACTGGGAACCAAATTGTAAAAAGGATTTGATGTTTATACCTAACAGAAGCATCTTCAAATTGTTGCTTCAAACTTTTCATGCAAAACTTAATTTCACAAATTTTTTTTTTTTTTTTTTACAATTTCATAGTTGAATTCATAAAGTCTGATTGAGATAAGGGTCTCAAAGCTTCTTTTTTTTTTTCCTTCATTAGCGGTAATGGAGAGGATAGAAGCTTTTTGAATGTGTATTATTAACTTGATTGGATAGCTTCTTAGGATAAGTTATTTTGTTTTAAAATGGATGATCCATGCTCTATTAGACCTTGAACTAGCCACCATGTTAGTAGGTTATTTTTATTTTTATTTTTATTTTGAAAAAATTTTGTTGCTGGGCATGTGATAGCACATGATTGTTTTTCCAGTAAGAATTTGAAAAAATCTGTGAAAGATAGCAAATGTGCTTAATATTTAACATTAGATATCAGACTTACTTTCGTCGAAGTTTTTGGACACCAAAATCACTCAAGAGTCAAATTTTGTTTATCAAAACTGTATTTTACTCTATTTTTAAAAGTCTAGGAAAGGCTAATGATATTATCAGAAACTCCAGGAAAGATTTTTTGAATTATCGCAAAAATTAAAGCCAATATATTATAATTTGTTGCTGCACTTCATTGCCACTTTTTTCTTATTTCTTTATTTCCCATATTTCTAAAAATTATTTGCATTTATGTTGATGCGTCATCTAACTCATAGAAAAAAGAAATATTAAAAAAATACTCGCTCTGTTCCAATTTTTTTGTCGCATTTCAGGAAGGTTTTTTTTTCAAGAGTAAAGCTGGTGAATAATTTGATTCTTTTTTCATATTTATCCTTACTAAACAAAATTTGTGCAAGAGGCTCTAGTTTGGCGGCACTACTTGTCTGCAAATTCAAACAATTGAAGGTAAGACAGTGGGGCCTAAAAAATCTGTTAGTCAATAATCATTGCAAATGTGTAGAGTGATCTGCGGAGAAATTTCTAGAAATGTGATGATTTTTAAAATTTTTCTGCAAATAGGGTGATTTGGGGTTAGGTTTCCAACCAGTGATATTCGCATTTGCAAAATACGAGTTCCATGCGAGTTCACTGGAAAAAGAGTTTTTAAAAAAAATCAAAATTCTTGAAACTCTCATTCCACAAATGCGAGTTTCAAATAACTCGCATTTTCCGAATGCGAGTTTCGAAAAGTAATTAAAAAATTTTCGTTGTGAACTCGCATTTGATGAATGCGAGTTTCTTATAACTCGCATTCACTAAATGCGAGTTCCTGCTGATAAATTTCACCCTGAAATTGTCGTGTAGAAAGAAATCCAATAATCTTAATGGTTAGAACTAATTTGGCAGTACTCAACATCTTTTACTTTGCTATTTTTTTACCCACCAACATTTGTCATTTGAAATATTATTGTTTCTTAAGTTTCTAGATTGAGGTTGTAGAAAAAATTGAAAATATCTAGCACGCCATCTTCTCACATAATTAACATAAAAAGCAATCAAATATTATTCTACATTTCTCCCCGATTAATGCTTTGATTAGGCATTATTTGTATTGCAACTTTTGTTTAAAAAAAATTTTTATTTTTGTGAACACATTTCACATTTCTCAATTACTTTTTTATCTCATATACCTCTTTGGTTGGATTGTAATTTTTCTTTAAAAATTTGTTACATGTTTGGTGAATACATTTCCTAATATCACATATACATCAAATCACATTACATTTTTTTACAAGAACTCCAAAAGATAGCAATTCAAAAGGGCACTAAATTTTTTACATAATTATAGGCATGTGGTAATTTTCTTTAATTTGGGCATTAAATTTTTTAGGGAATTAAAGGCATGTGGTAATTTTTTTTAATTTTTCTTAAGAGACATATATTTAAGGGGTTTTGGTTGACTCCGAAAGAAATTATTTTACAAATACAACTTACGATTGTTGTGCGTTGCAATTATTTGGTAAAAGACATACCTATTTCTTTGTCTATTGGGCCACGTTTTGTGCATAATATGCTAATCCAACGAAAAGAAACGTACATCAATGGCATTAACACTAGAAAGCGTATAAAAATTAGTATTACTACACAAACATTTGCAGTCACAGCAATAATATTCAATACATAATCAACTTAAAGTTTTCTGGTACATGATCTAATATAATATATGATTGCATAACTATGCAAATTTAGCACCAATAGACTGTGTTCAGGCATATTTCCTTCAAATTTGTTTCTTGTCCTTGTTTCTAGAATGTACTAACTCTGAATTTTATTTTTATTATTATTATTATTATTATTATTATTATTATTATTATTATTATTATTATTATTATTATTATTATTATTATTTTGTTCTTTTCAAAGAAATTGAAGCAAACTACACTAGTTCTAGCAGAGTTTAGAAATATAGTCAACTTCAAAGAGATTGAAAGCTATGTTTGGATGGGAGATTATTTGAGACATTATTTGGAATAATTACTGTAGTACTATTTGTAATGGGATGTATGTGAAATAAAAAAAATTTGAAATGTAATATGTGTGAGTTAAAAAGGTAATTGAAAAGATAAAAGGGGTATTTTGTACGTGAGGTAAAAGATGATTAAACTTGGTAATAGTGTAATTATCATGAACTGTTAAGAAAAATGAATCAAATATTACATTTGTACTCTAAAATTGTACGAACAAATAACAAAATGTTAGAGTTTGTTCAAACAGAACTACACCTTATTAGACAACCCTTTTAGTCCACAACGTGAGCAATTGAGGATCAACCACTGAAGTAGTAGACAATTCAGCATAATTATTTCTGCTAAGCTAATTAACTGTGCAAAACGATGCCTAGACAATATTATGAAAAATGTAAACTAAAAAAGAATAGTCAGGCCACAAAAATGGTGTAATTTAACTTATATGACACTAAACTAATCAATAAAAGAGAACATACCAAGCAAACAAATTTTCAAATAGGCTTTGAAGTAGGAAACAACTGAGAAAGCATTGTGGAAGAACTATTAAGTAGTCATGCTTTCACGGTGAAGAGATGCAAAGATATTTGGCATTAATCTCTTTTTCGCTCTTTGTCATTTTAGTACGCGCAAAAACATTGGTTAATATTCTTTGCATTCTAAAAGCATAGATTGCCCGATGCTCAAGTAAGAAAATTTTAAAAAAAAAAAGTTGATGACGGTCATTCCCTCTAGGCCATTAGGGGAGGAGATAAGCACAAAACAATGAAAGCGAGAAAGCAAAAAAATATTGCAACTGGAACCCCAAAAATCACTTCATTTTTCAAAGCATTGGCGGTGATTATTTTTGTTATATAGTTTAGAAAATGTTAAGAAACGTAAAACACTAATCTTTTATTAATGGACACTGAATCTACATGACAATTGGAAAGAAAGAAAGCAAAGAACCACCAAGAAAATATTTGCTATCAGATACCCAAAACTGGTAAACAGCAGTACACGCTGATGAATTCTCAACTCGAACGATAATACAAGGCCCATTTTAATGTTTTCAAAGGTAAGTGCTGTGTACATCTTAGACCACCAGGACAATATATAACCATAACAATCAGGTAAACATTTGGCAAAAGACAAAAACAATCATCTTATGCATTCATTTTGAAGACCCAAGTGTGATACAGGAGCACCACTCTTTAACACCAATCAACCATCCCAATTCCTTTGCTCCATATTCCTCGTGCAATATCATCACGTGAATATTTCACTGTGTTGTAATAAGTGAATATTTCTAAAAGGGTTGTATCAAGTTCCAGTGAACTCGCATTTTGCAAATGCGAGTTCACTGGAAAAAGAGTTTTTAAAAAAATCAAAATTCTTGGCACTCGCATTCTGCGAATGCGAGTTTCATGAAACTCGCATTTTCCGAATTAGATCAACCTAATTCTCTGGGACAAAATGAAATCCAATCTATTCCCAAGTTAGAGGAGCCACCCCTTTTTTTTTTTCCTTATACGCTCAACCAGAGTCAATCACCAGAACACCTACCAATCTATTTGTTGCAAAGGTCAGATCATTTTGTCCTGCACACGACCCGTCTAGAAACTTAAGAAACAATAATATTTCAAGACGTGCTACCAAGATAAAATTGACAGGTGTCGAGCCTGTGCGGGGCTTTGGGGAAAAAGAAATAAGAAAGAAAGAAAGAAGAAGTAAGAAGAAAGAAAGAAAGAAAGAAAGAAAGGAAAGAAAAGTAAAGAAATTAGGGTTCAGGTTTATTGTTATTTTTTTAGTATGTTTGAAATAAAAACACTACTGAGAATTGGAAAAGGGAAAGGAATTTTTTTTTTTTGGTTTTTTTGGTGATCCACCAAGTTAGACGTGGGCACGCCTAACTAGCGCCAACACTTCTGACCAATGTTTAACAATTGGGTTCCTTAAGCGTGACCACTTGGCGAGCACGTCTAAGTAGTGCCAACGCTCCTGACCATAGACGACAATTCCATTCCTTAGGCGTGCCCAGTTGGCGTGGGCACGCCTAACTAGCTCCACCGCTTCTGACCATGCAACGGAAATTGCTATTCTTAGGTGTGTCCAGTCGGCGTGGGCACGCCTAACCAATGGAAACGCTTCTGACCATAGGCGAGATTGTCCGTGTTTAGATGTGCCCAGTTTACGTTAGCACACCTAACTGGTGGCGACCTAACACAGGAAAAATTGATTATTTCAACTGAATCTACTTATTCAATAAGACACAAAAAGACTAAAAATATAAAAATAACTAAAGCATAAATCCTTGGATTGCCTCCCAGTTAGGAATTTTGCATAAAAGTTCTTTAGGAACCAAATTTATTCTGATTCAAACATGAGGGATAACATTAAGTCCAAAATTGCATTTCTCGCGCATACGACAAGTTTATCTGATACTCAAAAGTATCACCAGAAGACAAAAGACTTACTTTTGCAACTGCAATAACCGTGAAACCATGTTCTGATACTTTTCCCTTTCTTCAGTACAGACCTTAGCGAATTTGATACTATTACTATAAAATTTTTATTCCATTCCAACACAGATTTCGATTTACGGTTCTACTTACGACCCTAAATGCATAATCCCTAAACTCCCAACCTAAACCGTTAATGGAGAATTGAGCACCCTAAACCGTAAAGGTTATGAACCCAAAACCCTAAACCCTAAACTCTCAAAGCATCAAACCCTAAAACCCTAATGAAGTAAACCGTAAACCATAAACCCTTTACCCCTAACCCTAAAACTGTAAACACTAAACCCTGAACCGGAAACCCTAAACCCTAAACCCATAAACCGTAATCCCTAAACCCTACGACCCTAAAGCCATAAACCCTAAAACCGTAAACCCTAAACTATAGAAGCCTACAGCACTGAAGGCGTAAACCCTTGAACCCGAAACCCTACAACCCTAAAACTACAAACCCTAAAACTTGAACACACATATATTCCCTCATGTAAAGTGTTTTTTAATCATAGACTATAATTTTCATCGTAAACATATTGACTAGCACATTTTTTTTAGCTGTCGAACGTAGTTTGCTTATATCCAAACTTTTATATTTTCAAATTACACAATAATTTGTCTTTATCAGAACTAAATATTTTGCATGCGAGATTTAAACACATTTGGGTTGTTGAAGGTTTTCATATTAATAGATATTTTATCATTTAAATCTAGATTATTAGTATGAAATATTCCCTAACTTATTTTTAGGTTTTCCACATGCTTGTAGCTCACCTCATCCCAAGCCAACTTGTTTAATTTTGTGTTTGACTGAAGCTTGAATGCGAAAAAATATTTTGTTTAGCTTATTTTGATTGGTTTTTCCTTTAAATTGGTACCTTGATCCCTTTTGTTGATATTGAGTCTTAGATAACCATTTCATTTAATGATTCAATCAAGGCATCACATCAAGGGATGGTAACTTCTTTCTCCTATTATGTGCTCTTATGTGTCTTTGCATGATCTTGCATGTTTTTAGATTAAGTTTTCCTTTGCTTTTATTCATGCCTAGTCTTTATTTATGCTATTTAATTTTTGAGTAAATCGTTTGGAGGCCTTGGATGCCAAGTTGTAATAGATAGGTTTAATTTTGGCAAAGTGTATTTATTCTATGTAATAGTTAGATTATTATTCAATTTTTCCCCTTTAGAATGTATTTAGGTTCCCCAATGTAATAATTAGGTTTTATATGTTTATTTTGCATGCTTGCATGATTATGTGTTTAAATCTAGACATTATCTATGTGTTTATTTGCTTTATTATCAACATGTTTATTGTGTAAATATATTGACGTCACCACACTAGTCCAATGCTAGTTGTGGCCTTCCCCTTCGATTTCTCACTAATCCAATGTTAGTGAGAACCTTTGACGAGGGCTAGTTGCTAGACCCTAAACTGCCTCATGCATTAGATACAAATTTCACACTTTCCACTTTAGAGTTTCTTTCCCAAGACATCTCATTTAGTTTTCTTTTTTTTAGATTAGTGCATTTAGGCAGTGCATAAGCCTTAGCATTATTTCCTTCTATGAAAAGGAAGATTCAAAGTCATGAATTTATATGATTGCATTATCCCTTTAGGACATATGTGCATTGGTTCTATCAAAATCATTCTTTAAAAGTCAAGTTTTTCATGTTTAGTAATTCAAAGTCAAGAAACCGTGTTTTCTCAAAATTGCATCTTTTGGAAATTCAAGTTCCTCTTTGCACTTAAAATTGACCTTTTCAAAAATCCAATTTCTTTTCTCTTGATACTTTATAAAAATTGCATTTTGAAAACCCTATCTTTGTTCATTCGAGTCTCATCATTTGCATTTTTTCGTGACCTTCGAGGGACCAAACTTGATGACACAATTAATGTGGTCAATCCCAATCAAACTTCAAGGAGACATCGATCTAACATTAGGTCTAGGGTTTGCATCCATATAAATGACATCCAAATGTGATAAATTTTAAAGTTAGAATTAGGAAATTTTCAACTAAATCTTGCAAGGCTAGGTTAGAAGGGTGCCTTAGAGACGAGTAACATATCTTTGTTCAACCGTGACTGAACCTTTTTCTAGTTTTCAAAGAGAGTCGCCTAAAAAAGGGTTTTCTTTGTTTATTTCATTAAATCAAAACTTTTGGGTGACTTGGTACACCTAAACTCCATACCAAGTGGCGACTCAAACTTTTCTAAAACTAGACTTTTGTTTTGGTCCAAACCGTAGCATTTTATAGTCCCATGACCCCTTTTTTCAAGAAATCAAAATCTTTCCCTTTCTGTTATATTTGTAAGTTTTTTTGGTTATTTTTGTAGACAGGAGGGTTGAAAATACATTAATTCACAACTTCGGCTTAATATTACATACGGAATTCCTATTAATGTTATCGCTCTGATAGCAGTGTGCAAAGAAATTTATAAAAAATTAAGAATTTCTTTGCAGCTTCATTTTCATAGTACTGTAAGTGATCCATACATGATCCTACTTCGCTAAGAATTTTGACTGCAGGAGTGGTTCGCTTGTAGAATTATGGACTAGCGATTCTGACCAATTCGAGGTCAGCACAACAGCTGGTATCTTAAAACATTCGTGGTCGACTAACTTTAGGGGCTTGCAAACGAAAAATATACATGCCATGCTTTGAAGTAATGGAAAAAAAAACTAAACAATCAATACAAGGTTCAATGTCCTCCAAGATGTCCACCAATACCACACTCTCTACGTCTATGCATCCTAGCTCTTCTACATGGCAGGTTTTGCACAACCGGAGTCACTTGAGTTGTGTGTGACTCATGTGCGGCCTGCTGATCATGTAAATCCTCACTACGAGTCCCCAACTATTCAGGACCTCCTTCCCGTTGACTGGAAGTTCCAACGTCTAGGTTCTCCATGGGTGTAACCTCTTGAAACGTCACCGGTGACCTAGATGTTGTACCCTCCCGCATGATCAGCGACTGAGGTGTGAGCACAGTCGGTCCACCACAGTAGTGTTCGGTAGCCATTGCACTGCTGCCAGCGTCTGTTTGGAAGAAGTGATCCGGTGACTGCACCCTACGACGCCAACCACCACCATGCTGGCCTCCACTTACATTCCTAGCAACACGCTCAACACGGCGCGGGTCAACATGGTTGGGAATGTCATGTGGTATAGGTGGAGGGCGAATTGCAAGACGTCGTGCCGCCCCAACATGCTGTAAACTCTCAGCTACAAACTCTCTGATGGCACGGAGATGATGCCTATCCTGCTCCCCGCATGCTGCCTCAGAATCTAATGCCATGTAATGAAGGCGTCACATAGCATCCACCTATTCAGAGAAGGGCATATTAAGAAATGTGTAAGTGCGGTCATTTGTTGACGAGTTTGATAATATAAGTCAGGAAAATTTGTGTCTATTATTAGTAAGTGATGAAACTTACAAGATATTCTACTCTGGCACTATCGCCCTGAAACCCCTCGGGAATAGGAAGATGTCGGCTCGGATTTGATACGTACAGAACTGTCCGCTGACGATACCACCGAAAATAGTTATCAGATGGATAAGTAGTATCATCAACTGTAGTGCCATCCGCCACCAATGAATGCCGATGTGTCCAAACATCAATATAATGCACGTGTGCCATGCCCCAATCCTGATTCTTCTTCCCACGGTGACTAAATCGATGTATCGTGGCGTTACTCTCGGACAGCAGAGAGTCGGGCACGCTGCTGTAAACCAAACTGCCGTATAACTCAATGAGGGAGATGGGGCTCGACAACCTCCCAACAGATGATGTAAGTGACATATCTCCAAATGTCACGTCCTGCAGTACAATACTCAGGGAGAGATGCAAGAATGTCTTCCAAATACGGGAGTCAAACGAACTGAAAAAATACATACTTTACATCATCACAACATCATAAAAGTGTACAAAACTATTGGTACAGCAAATAATGGAAAGAGTCCGACCCGCAAGGACCGATGAATACTAAATAGTTCATCGACCCATATCCGAATCAACGTTCACCGACATGTATTAATCAGTCAAATAACTCGAAAGTATAATTTATACAAGATTGCAAGCTATGCATAGATATTGTTAAAAGTACCTCATCGGGCAGTAAGCCAGTCAACTGGTCTCTAAGAGCTGGCAATACGTGGCGCACCACTCTATGTAAGTCGAGACCAACATCCCACCTGCAAAACCGATAAAAAAATAAATAGTGTTAGTAGCTCATTTGCAACAAGGGTTCCGAAATTGAATTGCAAGTAATGCAAGTGGTACTCGACCTAGCTCCATACGGACTGGGATAGTGCTATAGTGGCCGCACTCGATCAGGGCGCAATGTCGGCATTCGTTCCCACGCCCATATCTGCAGTTTGAAAAGGGGTTATATTATTTCAGGTATCAGATTAAAACAATTCCTAACTACATCCATTGTGAGTCTGCAACAACGTCATACCTGCAGAAGCAGTAACAGTCCTGCAATATCTGTAACCTCAGGCCGTATGGTGGTGCACAGAGACCGGTACAGGAATACCAGGACTGCACTCCCCTAACTGTACTCCCCAACTGTCTCTAAATCCCGCAGAAGTGGAAGCCACATCAGTGAAAGTTTATTCCCAGACTTATCCGAGAATAAATGCCTGCCCAACAGTAACAGGATGTAGATACATGCCTGCTGCCTGAATGTCTCATCCATAGCATCAGCGGGCAAGCCCCTATCCAACACCCCAGACAAACAACTAACTCTCAGGTGGCCCCGGTCAAAGTCAGTCGACTCTGGGTAAAATCCTAAAAGCTCCTCACAAATGCCATTCCACTCCTTTACGGTGTGTGCTACATCCACACCTGTAACTAGAGGTCCGTCAATGCGTAATCCCCATATGACCTCAACATCCTGTAAGGTCACAGTAGTCTCTCCGACGGGGAGATGAAATGTATGTGTCTCTGGGTGCCACCTCTCCACTAAACTGGTGATCAATGCATGATCCAAATGCTGATAGCCACATAGAAGTACCCCCTCGAATCCCGCCATCCGGATGTAGTGGAGCACCTGCTCGGGTATCGGTCTGTGGTCCCAGAAAGCTTTATCACACCGGCGGACAACGAGCTGATCGCCTAGTATATGGCCGTGGAATATGGAATGGGCTCTGTGGGCAATCCCCGCCACAATAATGTCAGCAACATACGGGCCGGGGTGCACATCCGACTACGGTGGAGCATCGGCCATAATTACCTCCACCTATACAATCAAAATTTAAACTATCTGTAAATATACAATTACAGAATCTGTATACAATAATTAAAAAACATAAAATCACCTAAACCTAATCTTACCAATTAAACACCCCTCTAACATGATACAATTAAAACCCCTTTAAAACATTCCCCGACGCTATGTTTAGTAGAAAAATCAGAACTTTTACATTGTCCCTCTTACTTTCTTTTTTTTTTTTTTGGTATAATACCATAACTATTTGGCAGTTACTAGGTTCGTTTCAAAGAACGGGAGCAATCATTAAATGTGTCGGTGATGATGAACAGAAATGGAAAAAAGTAAAACGAAATAGAAAACTGGAAAACCAAATTGTAACATACGTTGATAAATTTAGAAAGGCCTTTCTGTGAACTACAGTTATAAAAATTTTGGCAGAACCTCCCCTATAACATTAGTAAAACTCCCTGCCAACTAACAGTGAGTTTAATTGATTTGGGAGTCGGGAGGCTTGGGAAGGTGATAGCCGGTTTTGATTTCACGAAACTAGCATTTTTCAAATGCGAGTTCCACATGGAAAACTGATGATCTTCTTTTATTTTTTGGTGGCCGAGAAAACATAACCGCATTTGTTGAATGCGAGTTTGACATAACTCGGATTTTTCAAATGCGAGTTCCACGTGGAAATTTAATTTTTTTTGTTTTATTTTTGGATGGCCGGGAAAACGTAACTCGCATTCAGCAAATGCGAAATACCTATTTCTGGAATCCTCTGGACAAACAACCCCTAATGTAGAATAAATTTTTTTTTCCATCACACAATTAGAATTTTCTCGTGATCCCCGATCCTATGGATTTTTCACTGCCCCCTTATGCATTGTTCAGTGTATAGGATTCATGCACTCTTCTAGAGTCTCAGTGACACATTATCATCCACTTTAAGACAATGATTAACAAGCCACATGAATAAAGAAATAAAAGCAGTACAAATGCAAAGTGGATGACAAATTTATTGTCAAATTTAGAAAGTGGCATAAATCGGGACAGATAAAAAAAAGTAAAGTATAATAATTTTAATGGAACGGACAAAGTGTATCCCGCATATGCTTCCGGCTTGAGTCATTTAAAGAATAAAAATTAAAGCACAAGATGGTCTACCTTGAGTGGGCGCCAGCTTTGATTTTCATATTAATTGCAGTGGCCTACTAAGATATTGGTTTTTGTTTTTCTTTTTTTTTAATGTGTCCCGTGTCCATTATTGGTAGAAACGTATTATTGTTCCTGCATTCAAGTCCAAATTGAAAAAGTAGCTATGCGAGCAATTGATCAACACTACGAGCATACGTGCAACACTGGACCGCATCTAATCAAAACTTGTCTATATAAAGCAAGGAATATACACAGCTCGATATCCAAATCGTATTCTCAGTAGTCAGCACAATCGCACTGAATACTACTTCCTACACTTCACACACACGTTGCAACTGACAATGAAAGATATTACTTCTCTTTCTCCATTTCTCCTTTTCAACTCTTTCCTTTCTTTCGCTGCTGAAGAGCATGTTCCAGTGTTCGACGCACTGACGGGGAGGAACTCCTCGCTGGTTCCAAGTACTACGGGTCGCCCTCCATCTGGCCCTCCGCTGGCGGCGTAACTTATGGCCACAGCACAGGCCATGACAAATGCCCGCTATCTGTTGTTCAGTAGAGGTGGGATTGCAATCGAGGCCATCCAGTAACTTTTACACTGGCAAACCCGGAACATCGTTTTGAAAAGTGTTTTTGGGCGAGTCCTAGACAAGCCCTGGGGTGAGATGAGCCCCAAATGTCTTGGGGCATTCGAATGGGGCATTAGTGTTACTGGGTTCGCCCCATAGTGTGGGACGAATGTTCATGCGCTGAGACATTAAGGTTCGGGAAGTTTGGGGCCTTTTTTTTTTTTTAATTTTGATTTTACTATTTTATGTTCCATATTTTTGTTTCCTATCTTTATTATTGCTTAATAATTTTAAAGGACAATTCCATTCAATTTTTTTTTTTTGAAACAGTTTAGAAAATACAAAATAAAAGTATCTATGACTTTATTCTATATTTTTTCCTTTTCCTTGATTCCAAAATATAATTATTTTTTGTTAACATGACTTTAGATGTAAATGTATATGTTAGAGTTATGTTATGAATTTACTTGATATACCAACAACAATTTTTTTGTAATCTTTCTCAATTTTATCAATTCTTTTGTATTTATTAGTAAATTATGTACATATATATATACACACACTCAAATATATGTATGAATATTTTAATTTTATTGTACTATTGTATATTTTATTTTTTATATATTTAAAATATCAAAAATTTTGAGAGTTACACCTCACGCCTAGGGGCTTTCGTCCTGCCTGGACGGACATAGAATGCTCAGCTAAATGCCATCGCCTTTTAAAACATTGACTCGGGAGAAGGCATGATTCGTGTTTCCACTGGTGTAAACATCAATTTCTCTGAAGCAAGTGATGTTTGTACTAATTCAAATGTGTGGAAGCTTCATTAGGACAGACAACATGGAAGACACTTTATAGCGACTGATGGAGTTGAAGGGAACCCGGATGTGAAAACATGTACAGTTGGTTTCAGGTTGAAGAGCACAGTCCTACAGGTTATAAACTTCTTTTCTGTCCCGCGGAAGCGATTTGCGAAGATGTTGGCATCTTTTATGATCGTGATGGAACCAGGCGTCTGACTCTGAGGGATGCGCCTTTCAGGGTGATGTTCCAAAAGGATCATAGCACGAAAAATGAAACTATTCTTAAGTCCGTTTCCTCTACTTGATGTTTTAAGCAAGGACAATAAGGAAGCATGTTTGGTTTATGTCTCCAGTGAATAATGTATGACTCTGTCATATTAGGACCGTTATTTTTAAACTTTTTTTAATTTTAAATAAATGATTTAGATCAACCCAAACTTATTTAGCCTAATCTCAACTTCGGAGCCTTACAAACTCAACACTGATGCAAGTATGATAAATCTACAAGGCTTCACTTTACTTCATGATGTCTCTGGACATTTGATCCTTTCGTTCTATAAGGAATTTCGACATATGGTGTTTTAACTTGCAATTATGCATTTCTTGTGCAATTGTGCCTGTAGATAATTGTGCTTGGGAGAGCTAAGGCTTTGTTGCGGCATATGACAAGGTTAATACAACATAGTTTCCATAAGGCTAATTCATTGGCAAATGGCTGTGGCTTGGCGTTTCTATATCTACGAGGTCAATATGTTTTCTCTGCTAAGTTCGAGTTATTAAAGAAGTAAAACTCTTTATTTGCATCTGTAATTTATTTTTTTTTTTTTGTATTATCTTCTGGAAGTAAAATATCCATCCATGTATTCAAAAATAAGATAAAGGGTTGGCATCCATTCTGCACGTATGAGATTTGCGCAGAAAAATAAATAAATGATGAATTCAAGTCATATTAATTCTGTTAGAGTTTAATTTGTTTGCAGCCTATCACCCTATGCTAGAAATTTACCAGCTTGCAACTCGTCATTTTATTCTTTTTTTTTCTATTTTATTATGGTCTTCATTTTTTATTTATTGAGTTAAAATAATCGATATAACCATAGGTAACTCATAATATATCAGATCCAGATCCTCTCAAATTGAATTTTGTCAAGTGCTATCTAATTGATGTAATTCTTACAAACATTTGGCATAATCTCGTATAACTTTGGTGTAATTATGAAATTTATCAACTCATACCATTAAATAGAAGTAAAATTTACCATTACACCAAAGTGATACGAATTTATACCAAATATATTAAAATTACATCAACCGAACTTAACTGAACAGAAGTCAATTAGAGAGGCCCGTTCTCCCTCACCGTTGCCTAACAAACGTCTGCTCCCGCGTCAAGTTGTGGCGAACTATTCCATTTTGTGTTTGGGGCCGAATACTGATAAATTCACCGGGCCCCATAATGATACTTTTAGTCGCCGTGTCCAATTATCGTTAGTAATGGCCTGATTGTCTGTAGAAACTCAGCTTCCAGTTGGAGCCAAATTAAGACCAATAGGTTGCTGGGCTGGGGTTTGTTTAACCATCCCTGGTTATTTCCACCTTCTTTTTTTTTTTTTTTCTTTTTTTCCTGAGACAGTTCTTTCCAAATAATTTTCGAAAAAAAAAAATCCACCTTTTTCATGCTTAGTTGGAGTTGAAGTTTAGAATGTCAATCGTATTAGTGATTCTATAATCTTTATTAACTCTTAGTGGGACTTCTATATTTTTTTTCAACAATATTTACAATCAAAACAAAATTCACATTTTTTTTAAAATTAATTTTTTATACACTGACAATTTACATACTATCATCATTAGACGTATGACAACTTATCTAAATTTGAATTTAAAATCTGAATTTTACTCATATGTCATACATCCAACCATACACTGTAAGTGCATATAAGATTTACTCTTTTTTTATTATTATAGATTACTTATACGTTAAATATTTTGTTCAAAAATAGAAGAGTTTATCTTGTATACACTGACAGTATATACACTATCACTCTTGAATACATTGAATACATGCCACTTATACAAAAAATAATATTCAAATTAAGATTAAAATTAAGTGATACGCATCCAAGAATGTACAATACATACAAAGATGAATCCAAGACAGAATCCACATATTTTAGATCACAATTCCAAATATCCTATTACCTATCAAATCCAATTTCGGTGGGGTAAAAAAGTTACAACTCAGATGCAGTTGACTCTTGTGGAAATTGATTTCCTGCTGTCATATTTCTTTGGATTGAGAATTTGGATGAGGATTTCGGCTGGCATTGTGGGGGTTTCTACAAAATCATGCTTTAAATGATAGTACAACCCTTAAATTGCAAACTTCCAAAGAACAGATCCATAGGCGAAATGCGCATTTTTCCTCTTGCATTTGCAACTACAAGCCTACAGCATAGTAAGTACAAGGTATATTTATGGATGAAGACAATTCAGAACAAATGTCTGCTATATAGTACCTAAATTGAACCAAAAGGAGAAATCTATGCAATTATCTAACAGACTATACCAATTGAGATGCAAAACTATGTTAAGATGTATACCAAATCAAATGAGAATACATAGATGGATGATACAACTCATTGCTATTCTGAAAAGGCAGCGCTGATGAATGAAATTTAATCATGCTACTCAAGAGTCACTAGTAAAGGCACAATAGGAGAATTTTTGGCTTTTCACTTTTAACCAACAAAAATTGCAAGCACACCTTAGTATCCCAAACCCACAAAGGCAACAACTGACGATAAGAAGCTGATGCTGTTGGTAGCCATCAATTCAAAACTCCTAGATGGAAGCATTATCGGCCATTGGATCAGGTAGACTAGCTGTGAAAGGCTCCCAAACTTCACCCCTACATGGTTGTTTCAGGAAAGACTATGCAGATGGTTCTCGTACTGATGTAGGCAGGTTTAGATCAGATTCAAATTCATCCAAAGGCAAAAAATGTGAGTCAACCATGTCCTTGGTGACATCTTCCAGATGTGGTGGATCCCACTGAAAAGTTCAAGATTAACATAATATCAATTTCTTCATTCTTTCTTTTCTCCATTACTTGGTAAACAGATATAGAATGAAGAACAATTTTGACTAGAAGAAAGTATCATAGGCAAGATTAATAGATAGATACCTTTGAAGCAAAGTCCTTGTCTACCAATCTTGCACGAACACCCTACGAATTATGGTCAGAGTAAATATTGATACAAAATTGTGTTCAATGAATTGGTCAAAGAGTTACATGGGAGCAAATCATACCTCACAGAAATCATTAGAGACTCGTTTAGAAATGCAATTCAAGGACATCCGATATTCACGAGCCAGACACTGATCAAGAGGTTGAAACCTACCTACTCTAATCTAAATATTACAACAGAAACAAAGGTTTCAAATTTAATTAGTTTGCCAAGTCAATCCATGAAAGAAACTGCAAACTTTAACAGCTTACCGATTGCAAAGCAACCTTAAGGCTCAATGGAGATGCTTCCTTTATTTTTTTAGTTGTTCTACTGCACCAGTCATCAACAGATTCTGCTGCCTCTTGCTCCTGGTTAAAAAAAAAAAGCATCGAGTTTACCCAAACCAAAGGATAACTGTTAAGAGTTGCCCCTAACTACAATCAGTAGATGGAACATCATCATGGTACACTTCACATACCTCTCAAGGAAACATTGAGATGAACAAAACTCAGAGAAATAACATGCATCACTTAGTGCTAAAAAAACCTTCTCGCACATTAGCTACCCATGTATTCCTTGAAGTTCAATCCATCAATTGGAGGTTTGAAGCATTTTTCAAATGAAAAAATGTGCATAGTGCAGCAATCAATTAGATAAGCTACAAGAAGCCTAGTGCCCAACTGGGTTAGCACAATTATCTTATGGTAATCAAACATTGCTAAATGCAAATGCAGTCTTTCAGAGATTTTGCCTATTTCTAATTCTTGCTCACAAACCTGCCAAATAAATAGACGGATGTTCTGTATCCATATTCCCAACATATAAGTGCCGAACTTACCAGAGCATCTAAAATTTCCTCAACTGTATCCAGGCTGAAACATTTGTCTATTCTTTCTAACCTGAGAGAGAGAAAGAGAGAGAGAGAATAAATTAGAGAAAAATCATGATTAAAAACCAGCATTTTAACTCATTTTCTGCAAAATTCTCTGTATGATGATCACAATCTTGGCTTTTGGCCTCTCAAGTAAAGATATATAGCTGTAAGTTAGAAGCAAAGACTTAGCTATCGAAAGCAAAAAAGTTCCAACAATTGGGTCCATCACAACCTAGGAACGTCACAGAGTTATCGTGCATAAAACCAACCATCACTACTTGCAAGGTTCAAGGTTTCTCATATAGGCCCCCGGGCCCCCCCATACCACCATTGGAGGATACGTCTACCAGGCTTGCTACTTATACTTTCATATAGATTTCCTAAAAAACCGAATTGGGCAAGAACGGGAAAGACCTCCAGCATGTGGTTTGAGAACAAAATGGTCATTAACATCTAGGATACATATAGCAAGGATGGAAATGGACATCCAGAAGCACATAAATGTCCATTGGCTACTAGCAAGTCTAATCTTGGGAATGTTGTCAGTCGCTTTAAGCCAATTATAAAAAGCAATTGGCAAATAAAACTAATCCTCTTTTCCCATTAAATGGTTTGAAAAGTTCATAGCTGTTCCCAAAAGCAACTCAACAGTTACTTTCAATGTCAGCTATTTTCAGCATAGAATAAGCTGAAAGCCAAAACCAAAAAAGAACATCTCAAAACAGCTTTTGGTCAAACCCAGTAAGTCATACCACTTTCATTTCAGAATTTAACTAACAACTAAAAACAATTACAGTCTTAGTAAGAATGGGGAATGGTACTCTGCCTAAATAGTAGACACAGGTAATACATAACAGAATACCAAAGATCCGAGCCATAAAAATTCTCTATTCTGACACAAGGTACTTATTAGATTGAATGTACCACTACTTGCAGTTTAAAATGAGAAACAAAATTTAAAAATAAAAATAAAAATGGTTCACAGTAAAAACAAGAAAGGCTTTTCTGGGACTTCTGAAAATGATATATCAGAACTTCTTCAATCCAATTCTCTAATCCCAAGCATTCTGTTCATATTATTCCCTATTCCCTTAACAAAACAATAATCAAGAACAATGACAAAGAAAATCTGAAAATCTCAGCAGCCAATTGAAAAGTTTAAAAAGGAATAACAAAATAACAAAAGCTTTCAGGTAGAAAGAAGTTGATCTTCCAGAAACCAATTGTCTTGCTGTGTAGTTGTGCAGAAGGTCATTATGGATACGAAATGTTCCTTATGAACTGTAGCAGACTTGACAGAAACAATATGGATTAGTAACTGAGCCAGAAAAGATATATGGACTAAAGGATCTTCATTTAGTCATTGGTTCACTGCCTTTATTCATGGGTTGGTGGTCTTTGTATGTTAGTTATGTTTTAGTTTACCAACTTTCACCCAAAAAAAAAAAAAAGGAAAGAAAGAAAGAAATGGATTACTTGTGAAGAACGCTTCTCCTATCTGGGTACACGAGATCACCATATTGAGCAAGAGACTTTTCAACCACAGTACGATCATCTGTATTCAATTTACCAAGGCGATCTTCAATCAAAGGAAGCCTCTGTAAAGAAATGTATAAGTAAGCATCAATTTATGGTGTGAAATGATACTTAAGCAAACAAGCCCCACAATTAATTACAAAGGATTACTTCTTTCAGAGAATAATGCGTAGCAAGGCCACAGGCTATCATTTCTACACCATTAAGCTTTTCTCCTGTCAGAGCCAAATATTCTCCTGCAAAGCAAAAGATGCTTCAAACTTTCTGAGAACTTTTAAATGTGAAAATCAAGCCGTAGTTGCTGAAATATCCATCCACATAACCTAGCAGACATCACCTGTGATATTTAGCAACAGAACATCTACAAAGAAAAGAAGAAAATGCATCAAACTATTCATGACACCACTGTTCTGCTCCAAGGAGCATCAATATCCAGGTGAGTACTCATAAAAGTCACAAATTAAAACAATCTCAGAACTCAGGGATCAAAATATGTTCACAATGTAATTAAAAAAAATTCAAATTACTTTCAATAAAATATATTAAATTATGAGGAATCAAGTTGGTTTGAACTTAAAACAACCTCAAAAAGAGTGGAAATATAAAATGGCCCTTGGAAAAGAGAATATAAGTTGAGTAACTTAACTGTGGGTAAAGAAAACATGAATTTGTACTTGTCATAGTTTCTGTACAAAGTTAAAGGACCCAACAAGACCCTTAGCCCTCCTTCAAGTTTGAACCTTCATAATTTAGTCCCTGTGAAAGGTAGAACTAAGTACATTGAAATGCAAAACTCTGAAGACAGAGAGGATGAAACTCCAAGCATCAGTGTCCAACTAAATCTCCACCATTAAACCGAGGAAGAGATGCAACTAAAGGATGACACCTATTGAGTTCATATATCAACTCAAAGGCAGTGTTATAGAGTACTCCTTAACAACCAAAAGAATCATCTGTTGATTAATGAGCATTACATTGCTTTACAAAGGAGCAAATAAACAAGTCATGTAAACTCCTTACAAACTTGGATAATGCTGTAACTAGTAAAACTAGGACTCAACCTCCAACTACTAACCTTTTGTTCAAATTCTGTGGGCATGCCAAAACCGCAGAAAAGTGGAAATCAGAAAACTAGTGCAAATAAACAGAATGGGAAGGCAGAAATAATTAAATACTCAAAAAACTAAAATATAAAGCATGATGCCCTATACTGCTCCCAGCAGCGTTCCACACCATATATCATAATGTTTTTCTTTTTTAATGGATTATATAGCTTCACAGAAGTTCACATTGAACAAGTAAAGAATCTAACGCAGTCTAATTTAGTCTAATAACTAATCTCTGCCTTTGCACAAGAAGGCAAATTTTTTGCTATTTTTTGCTTTGATAGTGTTGCCTGAACTACTAAAGATCAACTTATACTTCTTTTGGGAGTAGCTAAGTCATTAATATCTTGATGCAGAATATCTGAGCATCAACCTTGACTTGGGTACTCATCCATGTCAAAGGCAGGACAGCTGCAGTAGGCAATGACCACAGCACAGGATCTTGATAAAATAGGCACGTAAAAGAAATCCTTCAATAATGCCTACTTGGGCAATAATTCTTCTCAAGAAAACACTTCGTGTTCCAGAATGCTTCCCTCCTTTAGACGATTGGTTACTACAATTCTGTTTCCTTGCTATGAAATATAAAAAGTAATTAGGAGATAAAACAAATTCACAGTCAGTCATAATCTAACAACCGTCCTCAGTCAAATAACTATTTTAAGACTTGGCATCTTTCTTTTGGACCTTCCCTTCTAAGGCTGTCTTTCTTTTCTGTCACTTTCTCATGGCTGTCTTTCAGACTTCCATCAAAGCCTCATTCAATGCTAAGAATTACATTGCCAAATAGTCAGCTTACAACTTCTCAAATCTCTTTCCATCAGTGGTGTTCGTCTCTTAAGACACTGTATAAGATAATGCTGACCCTAATTTCTTACAGCTCCAAAATTTGGCACAACTTGATAAGCTTATAGGTTGACTATATGATTTTACAGCGAAGCCTTCACCTCTCAATCTTGAGCCTACTATATTGAACATTTCAAAAAGAAAAGCTATAAGCATTAGCACTCAACATAAAAATGCAGCATTCTTGAATTTATAGACACTCTCGAGTGCCAGAAGAAGAGTAGTCCAGATAAAGTAAATTAGTTTATGTTATCCTCAACCTAGAACTGCACTTCTGCAGTGATTCAAAAATGCCCAGTCCAAACATATCCCTCTCTTTCCCCGAACAAATCTCATTCGCAGAAGATTTAAACATGACAAGGTCTGGACTACTGATTTTAGGTTAATACATAATTTCTCACACATCATGAAGAGCTTATCCTCTAGTTACCTAAATAACCAGGAAGACGAGAAAGATAATAGGATGCTCCTGCATCAGGATGGAAACCAATTTGAGCTTCCGGTGTAGCAAAAACCTGCAATTGTTCCTTCAAAAAATTAGCATCATTTCAGAAAAGAGAAATTTGTTCAAAGTTACAAGCTAAAGCTTCTTTTCTTGCATCCTAAGACTCTCTATTCAGTTTGGTTGGGGTTGAAAGTGAAGGGAACGTGAAAATGGATATAGTTGCTCAATTTCATCCATATGATAAGGACATAAGGCAGGGAAGTATAATTGGATAAATTGCTTTCCCTCCTAGCTCACATTTTCTTCTCTGAATCTCATACGAGACAAAAATAAGGTAAATGATGATCCTTCACATAGATGAACAATTCATCGTCAACTTGGAAAAAGAATAATGTAAATTAAGGGATACAATGTTTCTGTTCAACGTAGATCTTTTCATTCCATAGGTATCAAAGAGATATTTAGTCACACGGAGATGAATAACTATTCTTGTTAGAGTACATGACCCCTAATGACCCGTCCATTGCATAAATGAAGTAAAAACAACTATTCAGGCCACCAAAAGAGACATGGTAAATCATTAGAAAATTATGGAATTTAGATGCCTAACATAGCTCATAAACTGAAAAACATGCCATTATATTTTTTCAGATGGAAACAGTTATCAGGTTTTCTCAAGAAGGAACTTGTAATTTTTTGCTTTTGCATTTATACACTTTCGAACTGTTGGGATTATCAAAAAGATTATCCAACAAAGGTAAGATAAAATAGCATGATTAAAACATGCAAGTCAGACCAGAAGTGGCATTTTCACTGGCCGAGGTACAAGGATAAAATAGTCAAGGAAATTGATTTCATAATATAAGGCATTCTTTCAGAATAAATTTTTGATAGGATGTGACCAATTGGGCTCTATATTGATTATTAATATGGAGAGCACATGCAACCATTGGGGTACTATAAAAGTATAATATCACGACAAAGCTGATGACATTACGCATCCAGGAAAAGTTCATAATATACTAGAGGCGACTATTAACTGTTTACTTTAATAGAAGTAAAAGCCCAAAAGTAGCAATCCATCCAACTTGTGAGTTGTCCTTTGCCAATTTCTGCATGCACTACACTCTATAACAGAACCAATCGTATTAAAGTCTAATCAGAAGCCTACCAGGTAGGGTATAAGCCACAGAATAATACTGTCACCTGTTCTTCCTTTAAGCCCTTCTACATGTCTAAATTGCCATTCAAAGAATGCGAAGAAGCCTCCATGATTTCTTTCTGCTTGCTCATCTACTAGGTAGCAACTTTTCATAAAGGTTAACATCTTACATATATATGTCAGTACTTGGTGGTCAAAATTGGTCATAAAGCCGTGTTATTTAATTGGTGTGAGGTCATAAATTAATCTTAATTCGACTAAATGCAGTTGGAGACAACCAGACAACTAATTATACATATTTGAACAGCCAGCCTGCTAATGCTCTGATTAAGCGACAAGAATATGTATACATTCACAAAAATTTAATAGCCAGGTTGCATTTATTCATGTATGTAGGCATGGTGGTGTCTCTGAATGTAAACCATATAAACTTCAATTGTTTCACAATTTAACCAACAAAAAAGAAAGTGTAAACCTTAGATTTTAGACAAAACATATTATGAGTATTTATTCATTGTACATCTGTCCTATATTCAATGAGGAAAAGCATCCTCAGAAAATATGGGGATATGCTTTAAGGGAAGAATGGTTATACCTATTAAAATGACCAACCAGAATAGCATTAAGAACAGTATTTAAATCATGTGTAGGTTCGCTAAAGAAATTGTTCATACTGTCCTATCAGTCACAAGGCGATACATTCCAGGGAGCGAAATGCCTGCCCCGCCTCCCATTGTGATGCCATCCAAAATAGCCACCTGGACAAGTATATATAATTCCTCAATACCACCACAAACTCCAAACAAAATATTCAAAAGAACAAAAACATGTAAACTTGAAGGATAAGTTCAAATGAGACAGAAAAACCACCTTGATGGGAGACATGTATCCAAAAAAAGGGAGGGAAAAAAAGAAAGAAAGAAAAATCTGAGAAACTTAAGATAATAGAATAACCTAAGAACTACAGACAGTGATCTTCTCACAACAAGGAGCTTTCTTTTGTAATTTGCAGAATTTGAGCATTAACTGTATCTTATTTTAGCTAAATGTTTTCTCTCTCACTATAAACGAGAAAAGCTTTAGCCTCATTACCCACACCAGTAACCACCCTTGTGGACCTTGGAAAATATGTAGCGATACTAGAGCAAACAGTTATAGATTTCAGAAATTCTTAACACACAAGCCTAAAATATTAAAGGGATGCAATCTTCTGTAGCATTTTAAAAAATGGCAGAATGACTCTCTAGTCCCCATATTTTTCAGAAGGAGAAAAAGGAGAGATCATAAAATGAACAGCCATCATCTCTAACTTCTCAAGGAAAGACAATAGAGAAAAGAGGAAAATATAAACTCTTAGGGTGCGTTTGGTTCACGGACTGATGAGAGGAGATTACTTATCCTCGGATTACTCATCCTAGATTGAGTCATCATCGGATGAGTAATTCTATTATCCAGTGTTTGGTTGGTTTTTTTTTTTTTTTGGTTGGATGGGATGTCCTAAAAATAACTTTATCCTGTATTTGGTTGGAGATAGTCTGAGGTGGGATTATTTATTTATAGACCAAATACCCTTTTTGGTAGACTTACAACTAGGGGCGTTCAGGTTTTGATAAGCCCAAACTTGACTTGTAAAAAGATATAAACACACGTACATATATGTGTGTGTGTGAGTTTTGTGCGGTTCGAATCGGAACCAACACATAAGTTTTTTGTTATGGGTGGAACTCAACCTTATTAAATGGGTTTACAAGTCTCAATTTATATGTCTAATCTTTTATGAATTAAATTTGATCAAGAAAATATGATTATATAATTAATAATAGGGCCAAAATAATATAAAATTTATTCTCGTTTTTGACAGTGGTAAACTAGTCTAGAATTTTAGTAGGGCCAAATTTGCCAAAAATTTAATTTCTTAATAATAAGGGTAAATTAGTCCAAAATTAGTTATTTCAACAAAATGGGTAAATTAGTTCAAAACATAATTCTTTTGTTAGTACGGGCAAATTTGTCCAAAATTTTAGTTATTTCATTAATATGGACAAATGAGTAAAAAGTCTAGTCTTAATGATTACTCAAAAATTTTAATATAATGAAGAGTGGCAAATTAGTCAAAAATTTTTGATATAATTAGTGGGGACAAATTAGTCCATTTTATCATATTATTATGTTAGACTATGGTAATGTAATATTGAGTATGAATTGTATCATTCACAAGGGTAAATTAGTCCAAATCTTGTTATATTGATAGTAGGGGCAAATTAGTCAAAAACTTTAAAATTAATTAATAGGGGCAAATTAGTCCATGCATGTTATATTATCGGAGTGAGAGTAGGGTTATATAATTATGAGAGTACAAATTTGTATTATTTGTAACGATAACTTGGTCTAAAATTTTATCATCCTATCTCATAGTCATCCCAGGATGACTAATATCGCCTTCCCATGGGGCGATTTTATCCCATGAACAGGGGATTAATTCGGTTAGTTAGGATGTCTCATCCCACATATAAAATGCAACCAAAAACGGGATGACACAAGATGAGTAATCCAATCCTTCGTCATTCTATGACCAAACGGACCCTTAGCTCTTTGATTAGAAGTTAAGTGATGACGATTTTGTTGTCAGTTTTTCTCCTTTTTGAGAGCCACTGCAGCATTTAAATAAATAAATTTTTTTATATGGGCAGTAACTCCTTTTCTTTTAGATGACAGAAATAATTTTTTGGCCAATCAAACCAAGAAAACAAAAACAAACTCTGTTAAACAGAAGGAATGGAAAACTCACATTTGGTTTGAAATATGTTCCTAGGAGATAGACGAAATTATAAACAGTCTGAAAGAAAGTTTTACATTCTTCAATCTTTCCTGCAAAATAATCATAGTAAAGAAAATCCTTTTAGCTGCAGAGCACATCATGATCAAGAATTATTACAACACATAGTGACATATATTACAGGTCATACACTTTTCAAGTAAATGTCATTACAAAGCTTCAATGCCAGAGTTGTGACAGTGGGGTCAGTACTCTGATAACTGAGTCTAACTTTCAGCAGTCAATGTGTTTCTGTAACTTTTCTTTCAAATTTTATCCAGAACTTAAATGGAACATTTTATCCTAAGTTGAAAGACAGCATTGCAAGCATCAAACAATTCAGCTCTTTTTCAAGTACAAAGGCACACAACAAAAACATTTTTAGATTCTAGTTTTGCATTCTTACTCATTAGATTGTAAGTATAGCACAGCAGGGCATAAGAAGGAAAAACACCAACAAGTTACATTAGAAAATCCAGATCAGATCAATCATATTGGTGAAACCGTACTGGTGACATGTTTCACAAACTTCAGGACCTACTACAAAGTATTACGATTGACATGTTATCAAGCAAATGGAATCTATATCTATTGGTCATATAATTATTCTCCTCAAACGTGCCTTTCCTAGATCTCCTTCAAAATAATCACACAGAATCTATGATTACTAATCTGAACTTCAGAAGCTGATGAAACCAAAACGGTCAGTGGAATATGACTGACAACATAATCTGTATGCCTAAAGACATAAATCCAAATACAAACATGTGAGACCACAAAATATCCCAACAAATGCATCCTAATGCAAAAGGTCATGTATCAAAATTTCATTTAACAGTGAGACACAAAGGGTGCACCATGTGTAACAAAGGTGATCAATGACATGCACTTACAAATTTCCAATCATGCCTAAATATTAACAGCAAAAAAGTCCATCCATGCATCTATACTAGCAGAAAGTGCATCCTGCTGTGCACCAGCAATACCAGAAAAAGAACATTGTTTATATTGACTTTCCTAAGCTTGATGACATGCAGCAAGCAAAGAAACAAAAGTTAAGCATCCTTGATTACAGCCAATGAAGTCTATCAAAAACATCAACCACCAAGACTAAGAAACTCCAAAAATTTCAGGAAAAATGCACACAAAACCTACAAAGAAAAAGGCAACCAACCTTCATTAATCAACTGATGAAGAACCACCACATCCGCACCTGAACAGAATGCCTTGCCACTACCCTTCAATAAGTTCCACGATTACGTCATATCCAGCTTACTGCTCATCTTCCAAAAACTAGATAGCAAAAACCAGGAATCGACAATGAAAGGGGGTCCGTAGTATCCATTACCTTCATCATGACAAATCCAATATCTGTGTTTTCTTCCCAAGACTCGTACAATCTATTTAACCTAGCAGCCTACAATGAAAATCAGTGCAGGAAGTTCAGGGATAGGGTCTAAAAACATAGTAAAGATAAAAAAGAACAATCTCCACAAGTACAATCCTCAAATATCCAACTAACATATAAGCACAAAAACATTATGAAATCAAGGGATTACGGACCATATCAGTAGTAAGAGCGTTTAGTGAAGAAGGCCTGTTGAGTATAGCTGCTCTGCACTTAGCTCTTCCTTCCACCAAAACCTGATAATTTAGACATCAAGTTTCAACATTTATCCATTCATAGCCCCCCAATAATGCTCAACAAAGTGAAATTTTTCCAAAAAATTGAAACTTCATGAACTTGAACAAAAAGGGCATGCAGCAGAAATGCAAAGCACAATCAATCAAGAATGCCGATTTCTTCGAATTTTGCACTTACATTGACATAGACATCACACCCCAAACAAACACATGTTCCAAAAAATTACAGACTTAGATAGAAACAGACCTGTTCTTGAAGATGGTCGAGAAGAGTATAGCTGGGAAGGGCAAAACCAGTTCTGGTTTGATTGAACAAAGAGGCATTTCTTTGTAGAGACTGCTTCAACGGCGATAAAAGTTTCAGTCTTTGCATCATTCTTTGGTTAGAACTCAGAAGTAAGTGTGTTTTTCTTCTTGTTTTCGGGGATATGGAGACTGAGAATTTGTTGCGGCTCCTGCTTTGGCTCTTCCTCACTATTCTACCAGTCCTATGCTGCAGGGAAGGCCGGCACTTGTTTCCTTTGCATTGTAGATAACTTTTTTCCTTTTTTTTTTTTTTTGGGTGGGTAATACCTAATGGACTCGATTTAAGTTCTATTTTACCCCGTTCATTTGCACGGGGGACCAAAAAATTTAAAGAATTGCAGTTTTGATCTCTAAATTATAACCTTAGGCAAAACTAATTCCCAATCTATTTTAGAAACCAGATGTGATCCCAATTTATCCAATTGTGTGCGAAACTGGACCATTGATGGATTTTCTTTGATCTTCAGCTGGAATCAAGTTGTATGATCATGTGCCGGTACCTAAAACCATTTTTTTCATATGAAAACTCTTAAACACTTAATTACAATTTTTTTCTTTTTAAGTAACGAAGACTAAACTATCAATAAAACTAAGTTACGATGTTAAATAAATAATAATGATTAGTTGACAAAGTCAAAAAACAGAATGAAAACATACATCTACATTAATTATTGCTTTTCTCGTTTCCCCCAATTCCCATTTTATCTCCAACTCAAGAAGAAACCCTAACAATCAAATTCTTCTAATTAAAAATAGAGATTTGCAGGAATTCACGAAGGAAAGAAGTAAGTTTGGGTTTCTTTCATCAGTTTCTACCCGGGGCAAAACTTTTTCTAATTTTCTTCCGGTCTCTTTCTCTTTCTATCTACTCATGGTGCCACAAAAATTGTACTATTGCAAGCAACAAGTATTAATGATTACCCTTTAGATAAGCTACAACTCTAAGAGAAGGTATTTCTCTTATGACATCAAGAAGGAATGGATTGTCAAGTAAGCTAATTTCAAGTAATGAATTTGAAATTTTTGTTTAATATTTTATTTGTTGATTGTAAAGGGTAGCAAAGACGAGAAAGGTTGCAATTGTTTTAAATGAGCCGATCGTGCAAAAGATCAACTGCACTTATTCCTAGTTTGCTACGAAGCATGAATATCAAAGATGCTATCATTGAAAGATTAAGATCAAGGGAAAGAAAATTAAATTTTGCAATTGTGTTGCTGGCACTTTTGTTGTTGATTATTTTGCTTGAGTAAATGGATGGAATTTGAACATAATTGGCGTGTATAAAGGAAGAAAGAAGCTAAGTGTTTAATATAATATTGTGGTTTAAGCTTGTAGCTATATTACATTCATCTAGAATTTTATGTTTTATTTTTTTTTTTGTTAAATAAATGTGTAGCTTGTGATCTACTACAAGGCTAGCATGTATTTTACACGTTAATGAATTTTTTACTTTTTGCTATGAAAATCATCAGCATTTGGATTTCGTTTGAATTACAATTTTATTATGTAATAGTTGTTTGAATAGCAGTTATCAAATTGCAATTGCAGGTGTAAAATGATGATAATTTTAGAGGTCAAAAGTACACATAATTCTGCCAGATTTGCCAAATTATCACCATTCACAAATTATTGTCTATAATACTAGAAACCAGAACCATCAACTATATGGAAAGGCATGTGACCAGTAAAGGATACATATAAAATGCTATGCACGATTCAGTACAATCTTCAAAAATAGATATAATCCTCTTTAGAAACCATTACAAACTTCGAAAAGATAACATAGTCTTGCCATGAATTCATTACGAACTTCAAAAGGCATGATTCTCTTGCTCAGAATTTTGGTTGCATCAGTTCCAATATTACAATATACAAAAGTTCACTAATCTGGGAAGTGCAAATTAAATAAAACCCGTAACACCACTAGAAAAATAGTAGCATCCAGCAATATTCTTCTTGCTAGAAAACAACCATTCATTTTACTTTTTTCTTGTTCTTTTTCATTAGTTCTCACAGCATGTTCCCTACTAGTATTCAGTCAAGAGGTATTTGAAAGTCTAAAATAGATTTACACGTCTTTGATTCAAAATGGTACACTTATAAATAGAATTGGTTTTCTGCTAGATGCCATATGAGGATCTGGAATACCAAACACTTCGTACAAGTTTGGTTCAGCAGTCTATTTTCTGCTAGATGCCATATGAGGATCTGGAATACCAAACACTTCGTACAAGTTTGGTTCAGCAGTACGGTAGAAAGTAGCTTCGAAAGCCTTTTTTTGATGACTTTGCTTTCTTTTCATTTCTTTTATTGC
The DNA here is from genome assembly GCA_013103745.1 of Gardenia jasminoides. Taxonomy (NCBI): domain Eukaryota; kingdom Viridiplantae; phylum Streptophyta; class Magnoliopsida; order Gentianales; family Rubiaceae; genus Gardenia; species Gardenia jasminoides. The sequence continues at coordinate 37,229,290 of CM023103.1, forward strand.
AATTTTCTTGCAAGAATCCAATTATAGTAATTAATCTGCACAAATATTATGTTAATAAGAATAAGAATTGAAAATAAATTGTGAGCAAGTAGCTGTTTTTTGGCTGTTTACTTGTAGGTTTCTTTGTATTTGAACTGATGCTTCTAACGTGAAAGATGACATATAGACTATAAGCATTAATGCGAACAAATATCTAGCCAAATTGATATTATTTAGGAGTAGTTTACTCACAGGTATCTTCTACATCATGCCACTTAAATCCATTTGTGTTATACCACCTATACATTTTATTTCAATCAGTTCATCTTCTGTTTGTAGAAGGCTTGCATCATGATTTACTTGATTCTCTTGACTGGTTTCATATTCCTCTGACTTGCTGCACCATTGGCTTCTTGCCTAAGCTTGCATATCCTTGTGTTATGGTATGTGCACCTACAGATTTGCATAAATCTTTTCACCTTCTTCCTTTTCTCTTTTGTTTGCTGTAACTCATCAGCAAATTTCCTCCTCTGTTTCATGGGTCTTCTTAGTGTCCTTCCATATGTTGATGGTAGTTATGGTTTGACATTCACATTTATCTAATCTTACTTGTTTCTCATTTGTGCTGAGAGCCTCACTAACTTGATTTAAAAATCATACTCTCCATTCACAAGTAATATGCATGAGTCATAACACCTAAGATGAGTTTTCACACTGCTTTAGTCATCAACATAATCTATAGGATTATTCATTGCAATCTACAAGGCTGAAGTTGCATGAAATTATGGCATACATCCCTATCAAACCTATTTCCTGCAAAAGCATGTTTGTTGTACTGGTCCATTTCACTACCTTGGACTAGTTGCTGGACAAATTTTTTATCTCTATAGCATTGATGTCTACTCTAAAAGACTTGTTTTCCTTCATTAGGTGATTTTTGGAGCTAATATAATCCAGATCGGGGTTCTCCCTAAATGTCTCAACCTATCTTCTTCCATCCACCCAGGTTTCACACTCTTGTTGTGAGACAAAATTTCACAATTTTACTTGTTTTGAAATGTTCTAGCTTGCAAACTGCCATCCCTCTGTCTTCCTAAGATATATGTATCATTCACAATCTTCTTTAGGACATTTAGCTCTAAGTCTTATGATTTATAAATTTAAATAGTCCCTACTCTTGATATTTCATATTTCAACTGCATTTTTAAACTCTTTGAAAGTGAATCAGGGTATGGGAGAGGGGGGAGGCGAGGGGAAGGGAGGGGAGGAGAGGGGAAGAAAGAGGATGAGAGAGGAAGGAGGGGAAGAAAAGGAAAACGAAGGGAAAGGAAGGAGGAAAAGGGGAGAAGGAAGATGGAGAGGCAGTGGTAAGGAAGGAGGAAGGCGAAAGAAGGAGGGGAGGAGTGGCAATGGTGGTAGTGGTGTGTAGTGATGATGGATAATGGGTGAAAGAAAAAGATTGTGGTAGGAATTTTTTTTTTCCTTTTTAGCTTTTTTAGTTCTTTTGTTAGGTGTATTTGAGCGTTTTTAGAGTGCTTTTGGAATGTGTTACTCTAATATGGTATTTGAAAAATTAGTATATCCAAAAATGGACAATCCAAGTAGACCCAAATAGTTTAGTTGGATAATGCAAGTGATTTGATCTGTGAAAAACTAGTTGGACAATCCAAACGATTTGATCTATGAAAAGAAGATTGATGTAATGTGTGGAGATACCAGTCTAAAAAATAAGAGGAGAAATACATTTACTAGGTGAGGATCATTTGCGCCATGAAAGAAGAATCATGATTAGGGTGTGGTGATTGTGGGGATAGGGAATAAGGTGAGATGGGAGATTGATAGAGAGAGTTAAAGTGCATTTGACTCCTAAAAAATTTGACTCCCCGTTTGACAATACAATTCAGCACTTAAATTTAATGGATTCAGATCTTAATACATTCAGACCGTTTGATAACCAAAAATAGAACATCTGAATGAATCAAATGGCACTGAATTTTCTAGGCAAAACTTGCTCCCAAAAATAAGTTATAAACTACTCACTTATCACTGAATGTAATATACATTTAAATGTATTAGATTTAGTACTTAACAATTCAATCATTTAATGTATTCAAATTTCAGATTTCAGATTTCAAACTTTAGTTTTCAAACTTCAGTTTTATTAAACGCACCGCTTCACTTGGATAAGGGTTGGTTGAAGATTGGGCTTAAATGAGAGCCATGCTAAAATTGACTAGGCTTGGGGCAAATTAGGCTCAATTGGTCTGAGGTCCAACCTAATTAACAACCTCACATACGAATAACTTGTATGTTACAGTAAAGAATTTATGAAATAATTCTGTATTTGTGAATGATAACTTTATTTCAATCCACTAACTTATTAATTGTCAAACTATATAACTTTATTTAGTTTACTAATTTACTTGTATAATTATTGCAAACAAAAACTTATTTTCCTAAACATATACTTGTTGCAAATAGGGGTGATATTTATTCGAGCAGCTTGATTCGAACTCACGAACAATTCAGTCAATTGCTAGATTTAAACTCGATGTTGACTGAGTTTGAGTTGCTTGATTGAGTTTTCGGGTCAAATTTGAGTACTAGTATGAAAGACTCAAAGGCTCGATAAGTTCTATCAAATTTTCTATTAAATGTTTAGTTGTTATGTTATTATTTTTCAAATTACAATTTTAAGTTTATTTGTTACAATAATTAATTATTATTTTAGGTTTATTTGTTATAATAATACAATAATTATATATTTACTTATTATATCATTTTTCAAAGTTTTTCGAGCTCTAATGAGTCAAACTCAAGCTCACAAAACACTTATCGAGTCGAGTTCGAACTCAGTTTGGAATACTCATTCAAACTCAAGTTCTAGCATGTCAAGCAAGCATCCAACTTGAGCTCATATATGTTGATATTCAAACTCGATTCGACTCAATATCACTCCTAGTTGCAAAAGAAATTCAAGTTGGCCCAATCTCGGCCTATGATCCAATAACTCAATGGCACAAAATTGAAGCTTTGGGCTGGGCTCAGGCCAACAAGTCTTATTCATTTCCTGATTTATTATTCTGGCCGGGCCTAAGAAAATTTTCATGAACCGCACTCATTCACAAGGCTATGCCGAAAAGGTAAGATTTATTGTACTCTCAACAAATGATCGATGGATAAAAGACAATCTGGAGGTTCACTAAGAAAAATTTTATGTTCCTTAGACATGTTTCAAAAACCTCTAATCGGATTGACACCATTTCACCTACACGAAGTATATTTCAACTTTGACATGAACGTCCTTCTTCCATTGATTCTACAGGTATCGCATAAGGTGAATTCCAATCAGCTTCGAAAATTTCTTGAAGCTGTGAAACAATGGCACCGTTGTACGTTCCAAAGCTGACACCTGCCGTAGTATAAAAGTAGTCCCATACCAGATTACTAGTGCTAATATGGGCTCGTACATCACTAACTGCATATTTTCCGTGGTTGACCCTCGTATATCCTGGATATAGATTTCCTGTGGCAGTACCCTTAGTCATGGCTGGTCCAGTTAAATTGTACCCTGGTACAATGTAGTATTTGATCTCGATTTTGCCAGAACATTTGTTGTACGTCGAAGAAGAGCACAGATTGTTAGAATACAGGAGAGACTTCAAGTATTGATGTGTGTTGTTGATAAAGTGAGCCCAGTACGCCACCAGTATCTTTGCCTTTGCATGCTTGGAGAAGACTACCTACAATTGGCAGATGCAAAAGTTAAGATCAAACAAGATGACGATCAACAGAATCTTTAAACATTTTCAGTTACTTCAAACAACTGAAACATTCAGGAAGCACTTCAAAATTCTGATATCCCTATGCATGGATATGAGATGGGTTTTATGTCCTCTGCAAGAATGATAAAAGCAACGCAAGCTTTGATTTTCCCAAAATGAAGTTGAAAAGCTCTATTCTATTTTTTTTGGGTATCGGTCGAGACATATATATCTATATATATACACATATATACATATATATATATACACATATATACATATATATATATACACATATATACATATGTATATACATATATACACATATATACATATATACATATATATATAGACATATGTATATACATATATACATATGTACATATGTATATACATATATACATATGTACATATGTATCTATATATATACATATATATCAGAATATCATTTCTCCTCTTTCCACATTTCTTTTCTTACATCGAGGTGCCGGAGAGAGGGGAGGAAGACAAGCATCTGTAGGTGTTGAAGGGCAATAAAATCAGATACAACACTAACTCTGAAATGGAGAAGCCAAAGGAAGCTATGCTGGGAAAAAAGACAATTAAATGGAATAAGGATGTACTGAATGTGTTCAAAACTTGGCCAAAATATCCAATCATAAAAGGATAGAGAGGAAAAGATATTGTCTAGTGATATTTTGGCTTATAGTAATAAAATCACCTCAGATATAGCTGAAGAAAGTGATGCCCAGTAAACTTTGTTTGTCGTGTACTGTGATTGACCAAGCCAGTCCATGGTACTAATTCTAATGGTTGACCCCTTTCGTACTGATTTGATTGTAGCCACCCAAGCCTGTTCATCTGTCTGGTGAAATTTCAACAAGAAAGAAGGGAGAAAACAAACAGAAAACATAACATGCAGGTAAGTTTAAGAGATTTTTACTGGAGGAGAGAACGCCAGGGATGCGACGGAGGTGAGGCATATCGGTGGGAATTGATTGAACCAACCACGCTTTACATTGTTCCTTTCCTTCTTCCTCACAAGTCTCAACATTATCACCACCGTTTTCATCAGCATCGCCGACCGGGAAACGAGAGTCCTGGGAATGGGCTCCAACGATTTTGATGTGGCTACTAAAACAACTGTCGATGATAATCACTAAAAAGAGGAAAAAAACGAGAAAAAGCGTGATGGGCTGTGTTGATTTCTTCCTCATCACTGGTTCCTTGCTTCCTGTGCTTTCTATGACTGATTAATTCAATGATCCTTGATATGTAGTAAGTACTAAACACAGCGCTTTATTGATATGTAGTGAGTACTAAATACAGTACTTGAGCAGTTGATTACAGTTGAAATTGTCATGGAATGGCTGAAAAGATGCCATTTGTTGGTGGGATACTATTCTGTAATCTGGCTTGTGCATGTGGGAATATCTGGTTTTCTACCAGCAGATTCTACCGTTCTTTTTGCTGTCCCACCTTCTAGTGAAATTCATCATTACATGGTAAAAAAAAAGTGTTAAGCATTATTATTAACCAACAGTAACAAAAGTATTATTAACCCTCAGATTAGTAAGGTTAAATATTCAAAATTCAAACCATTTACATTTAGCGGAAGATACAAGTTGAGAAATAATTATTTAAAAGGACAATAAAATTTTCCTCTTTTACATTCAATGGATTAGCCAGGTTTGACTTTGAAAGCAACGGGTATCATACCCCAACGGGCAAGGTGGTGTCTCTGGATCTTGCTTAAGAAACTCTTTTTTCTTTTTGTTTTTCTTTTATTGGTTAATTAGAAAATATCCACCAATTTCTTGATCTAATACATTCTTTATAGAACCATAAATTGGATATTAATTTTAAAACGTAAAGTTCAGTATGAAGAAAAATATGAAACAGCTTTCGATAAATCAATAATGTGTCAATTTAGGCAGAAAAATATTCACTTGAAGACATGCCTTTATCCATAAATTACAAATCTTGTTTTATTTTCGTAGAGGGGTTATTTTTCCTTGTGAAATCATAGCTTATCCCAAAATTATTGCTTTTGTTGAGGACATATTTGTCTTTTGCTACTAAAATATGCGTCTAAACTGTGCAATCAGATTCAAATTTGGGATGTGCTAAGTTGATTGCATCACATTAGGAAAATGTTATAAAAGTCTAAAGGTCGGTTTGATCCAGTTGATGAATGAGGGGGGCAAAGTGATAATTATGCACTTCTCGAAGGTTCATTTTCCCCCCTTCTGTTTCGTTTTGAGTTTCTACTACTATAGGAGATTTCATGTGAGCATTTGAAGGAAAATTACATGGACATGTCAGGTTTTGTAATACTTGCTAAATTTGATAATATGAACAACACGTCAAACATTGTAGAATAATTGTTCTCATCGTCTCATAGATGCTATTGATGCTACAATGAAGTATTATGGCTGTTCTGGTTAATTTGCAAGTAATATTGGTCAAACTACTTGCCTAGGGATTGAGCTTTGAGCTTTCTGGTTAGGGCTTCAAGCTCTGGAGATTTGGGGGGTGTAAACATGGAGATCAACTTTGTTCACCATGCAAACAGCAAATTCAAATATGAATCTTTTAAATAGACATAAATGTTTTACAAGTGATACTCCCACTACAGAGTAATTAGATTACAATTATCATAGAAAAAGAAATCATAATAGAATAAACAGCAGAAGCAAGAGAATTAATCAAGATGTGGAAACTGATTACACATTCCTGCAGGAAAAACACCTCTATTCACTGTGCAAAATAAATCCAACATCTACTACAGTAAAATCCTAATAATTTTTACATTTCAGAAGTTGAGTTCCTTTCCTTTCTGATGAGTGTACCTTGTTGATAAGTTCATGAAATGGAATGCCTCCTTTGCCTCGAAGATGAACCAGAAGACTTGATCTCCCCTTGAATAATTGACCTTGGACTCTGGGAACTAGCTGAGGTCTCAGAACTCCGGTTATCGGCATTTACATTTCCTTTACCAACAACCCACAGTTTATCAAATATCCTCCTAGAGCGAGATGGTAGCAACTGTGCACCACTACCTCTGTTTTTACTCCCCTTTTTGGCCAATTTTCCAGGTTTTGGCAGATCCTTATCTTTTATCTTCATTCGACTCAGTTGTCTTGCCAATGACTTGCCATTTTCGGATCCCAGTCTCTGCCAACCTTCCTCTGTGTTTCTTGTGGAAGCCAGTGCATCATGGGTGCTGTTGTCCATGGTCTGAACGCCAGCAGTTGCTCTTACTTGCTCAAAATATAGAACTTGAACCACAACGCGAAGTGGCAGCCTGTCATTTTGTGCTGCATGCATAGATGCGTTTGTAGTCAATTTCTTTACATCCATTAGGCCACATAGATTCTTCTTATCAGCTTTTGTTAAGGTCGGATGCTCCTGCACAAAACCAATATATTAGCTACTTATATAACTCTTTTTTTTCCCTTATTTCTCTTTAACTTAATGTTCAACATGTAAGAGTATGTAGGATAAGCCCAATAGAATATCAGAATTCAGATGTAAAGCCCCTCACTAGAAAGCAGTTTTGTGGCTTCTAAAGAACCTGATGGACAAAGTATTGAATGTATACCGAAAATCTAAGAGGCGGGAAAAACCCACCTTAAGATAGATGTCCATGGCTTTATATAGTCCATCATGTATCGGTCGTGCTGACTCTGGAACCAACCGACACAATTCAGTGAAATTAGAAAGAGTAAGATTTGGATCACAAGCAATTTCCGCTAGGTAGCTGTCAACAAGTCTACCAACATTTAACCAGGTTCCTTGGGCCAAAACTAAGCCAGCGACTCCCTTCTCACTTTTCTGAATGGCATTCAAATCCTGATTATTCATTTCGTGGGACACAAAAAGGTTAACCAGACGCTTGACTAGTTCAACATCATAAGTTGTGGACTGGGGAGGTCTAGCAGGTATCAATAGATCAATGGCAGAAGCCTCATCCAACTTTAAGCTGATGCTCTCTATTAGATCTTCTCTTAATGCGTCATCTGCTCCAACTAGAATAGCAACTTTTAGTAATTTAAGCAAGAAACTGCAGGAGCAACCACTACATTTGTCAAAAGGCAGTAGGCAAATAATTGTTTCAACCAAAGATTTGTTCCTCCTGTTATGAACTTCAGATACCAAAGCATCAATTGAATCAGGAAGCCATCTGACAGCATAAGTCTTCAATGCCTCTCCAATTATCTTACCCTGCATTCTTCCCTTCGACTTCACTGCAATCATAACTCGCTTGTAGAGGTCAATCTCAAGTTCACATAAATCTTCAATCCACCAATCCTTGGGCACAGACTCCAATTTTCCTGGAATTTTTAACCCATCATCAAATATTTTTTCTGTGGCTGCTAACTTTCGGTTGTAGGTATAGCTCCAGATTATATTTGACGGATCCACAGAGGTTTTAGATGCAATAGAATCTATACATCTACCCACTATCTTTAGATCTTCAGACCATGGTAGAAGAGATTTAGTGGTCTGCAAAACTATAATCGAGTCTTTCCAGCTACGGAAGACACTGGTGTTGAGGAACACCTCAATTTTGAAAATAAGGTTTCCCCGATCGACATCCTCAGTCATCTCAAGGTATTCAGCTGCACAACGAGCTGCTACAACATTGTAAGGGTTAAGAGTGACTGTCATTCCGTAGCAGAATTTAGCACATACTTCAAATGCTTTTGGTCCACCAGGAAAATTAGTCAATTGAATTTCATCAACATTCTCCTCATTGGCTCTAGATACAAGTTTTTGCAGGTGATTGCTCTTGGACAAGAGAGGGAACTGCAAGAAGCAAGCGAAAGCATCATAAATATCGCATGCACAAACTAGCCAGTATTTACATTGATCAGCAGGGTCAATAGGTTACATTTTCCACTTGACTCTTTATACTAGGAGGCAATTATTTGCCTTATCAAGTCTATTAACCTGACAGAGCACATCCTTCCAAGAATATACAATGATTAACTAACTTGACAAGTTTATTTTGTAACATCTTTCTATTTATAATGCATGAGCAATGGAAAGAATTTGTCATTATTTGTTATTCCGATTTTACCCTTGCATGATGGAGTAATATACAACCATCTTATTTTCCATACTCCCGTGTTTACATAATTGCTACTATTATACTTATCTTCTACTACATAACTGCTACCACTATACTTATCCACTATTATTATGTTTATCCCAAATCTTCATACCAACTTCAATAAAAATTAGAAAATCCCATATTCTGTAATTAATTCTTTTGCTGCAACTGATTTATTATTCTATATTTCTTTGTTATTCATCTTTTTCCTAAAATCTGAACACACATATAGTCTGCCTCACCCACTAGTTTAAATTATGCAGCAACTTGGAACAGTCATCTTCTTCAATTCATCAAGCTACTAAGAGGATTAGATCACTTGTTCTACAGAATGCAGTCCAGCAACGATGTTCTAAGGAAATAATAACAAATATAAACATCAATTGGAATCTGATTTGTCACTTCAGCGAAGCCTTTTTGTTTTTTCTTGGGTACAAACTTATACAAGGAATCAACTAATAGAAAGGATTGATACTTTTTGCTAAATAACGTCATTTGCATTCCCATGCTGGGTCATCCAGCAAAACCAGTCCATAGGCTTAATTCACACTTTGCCACAAGAAGAACATTGCAGGAAATATCCCTCTATTCTTCATTTTTGCATTTTCCAGCAAGAAATAAGCTAAAACTCTCCCTTACTGGTTTTACATCATTGAAATCATTTGTTTATGCACCTTTAAAACTAAAAAACCAAAATAAATTCTTCACTGGAGTGACTTTTCAGACGAAAATTACCTTGTGAAGATAAAATTTAATTTCGCCTACTGCAACGATAACATCTGTTGCCAACTCAGATGAAACATATCTGCATGAAGAGAAGAAAATAGTTCATTAACTATCTAAAATAGAGCTGCAACACTGTAGACTATAAACAATTGCTATGACATATAAAAGAAAGTGTGGTGGAAATAAACAACTTTGGATAACTGACCATATCTACTCAGAGATTTGTTTTTGTGGATTAATGAATATGTCGATTGAGTCAGAAACTATTTACATGAGAAGAAAATTACGTGAATTAGAAACTTCAACCAAAAGCTTAGCTATATAAAGTTGCAGTATTGAAGCTCTCAATTAGAGTTTGGCATCAGCAAATAGAGAACATGATCCACATAGTTAACTTCAGTTACTCCAAAAAGCTGCAATATTCAACCCTTAAGGTTCGAACTGTATAAATTCTGCACATGCACTGAACCATAAATATTACCAAAGCCTATTTTAAGTGACCTGATGGTACCAGCAAATAGTGGGTATCAAATCAGAAAATTGGTATATAAGCTATCTATCCATTTTCGATGGCAGTTAACTGATGACACTGTGAAAATATAGCAGCCATTTATAATTGCAAACTTTGACATCAGGAAAATTTTATCATCTTCGCATCCAATTTTGCTACAGCAGTTCTAACAGCACAAGTCTGAAAATAGCTGCAGTGTCAGGGTAAATTAAAAGTGACACAATTTAATCAGCTAACAGAGCAAATCTTCTTTTCATATGATCAGTGTACCACATACACTAGTCTAGACTTTATTAGCGTTAACTTAAAAATTAAAAAAGTGAACCAAACAAAGAAAGACCACCCAAAAGATGCCTATGGGGCTAACTAAAGCTAGCAGGAAATCATGACAGTCATATTCTATATACTTCACTAGTTCCAATTTATAATGTAACAAATCCAACCTTGACATTAAAGAAATCTTAAATCTGGCCCTTCTCTGAATATACTACTACCATACTATGCGGTAGGTACAGTTCCAAGTGCTTAAACATAACCAGCAAAAATTTGAGCTCAAACAATAGAGGATTCAGCAAATTAGGTCCTATCCCATATGACCTTACCACAATTGGACCACAAGCTAATCAAAATTAGACAGCTTAATAACTGGACCACCTTTCCAGTTCTCTCCAGCTAGCCAACGCAAAAACCCTTGAGGATTGGAATAATTAAAAGACCAGAAAAGGAAGACATTAAATAATACTACTCTCATCAAGCTGAGCGGATAATATTCCAAACCACAGGAAGCTTGAATACAGAACTTGTAAACTAGACAATCAGCAAATCATTTTCCTATTTGTCCCTCTCTGAAACTTGGTAAAATACATCACCCGCAACCAACAAATTTCAGACCATGATCTGCATGTGCCAATAAACTAAATAAAAATGCAAACTTGCACGCACAAACAGGAAAAAAAAGGACTACATCACAGATGAATAGATATTATAATGGTAGCAAGATTATAATGGAAGTTTCTATCACTACTACTAACAGAAAAAAAATACATATGATATCATTAGGACCCAGAAAATAGTGAATAAAAACATTTATTTTTAGAATTTTAAAAACATAAAATAAAATAAAATAAAATAAAGAAGATACAGGATGCAAGAAATTGGAGAATAGAGGAGCAATATTCAGGATAAAGAGGAGAAAGAACGCAGAAATCTCACATTTTTCTACCAAAAATCAGAGCAACAAGAAAATAAAAATATCACTTACCTTATACTGTTCCCCTCGGCTTGAAATGTGTCAGGCTTAGAACCCAATTTCATAAACTTCATTTTCGCTGCGAAAAACACACTCTGAGAACCCCTTACACGAAAAACTGCTCACAAAGAAAACCGCCCCAACTACACTGTTCTGCTTTTGAAGGAACAGTTAAAATCAAACGCTCATTACCACAAACTGAAAGGAACAAGACCCTGCAAAAGAAATTTTTTTCTGGGCTCTGAAAAAATTCACTGCTAAAACTGGACAACCAAAAAACAAAAAGCACCAAACTTTTGTTCTCTTCTTTTCACCCTTATACAATCATAAGAAAACAAGGACACAAGCTCTCAGAAGAAAAGCACAAAAAAACCAAAACAAAGGTAAAACAACCACCAAGAAATGATCTTTATCTTCATTCTATGCTCAGTCTTTCAGACTCCCCCCCCCCCCAAAAAAAAAAAGCACCACAGCTCATCACCTCGATTCTTGAGCTCATGACCTCCAGCAGCTGCACAAGAGAGATTTCAGTTCTCAAGTCCCCTCGCATTTACATTTTTCTTCTTGCTCATAGAACTAGTTGGCCAATAGTTATTAGTATAATCAAGAATTCATGACATTGATGACATTTTCTAGTAGTGGTACTAGGATTAATCTACTATTATTGTCGTCTACAATTGAAAACTCACCCAACTACCCAAGAAAAATAAAGGGGCGAGCTTATCACTGGTCAGTGGCCTTAAATTCTAGCCGCCTTTGCATTTACGCTCCTCTGATCCTCCAAGATCTCTTCTGGGCTGCTCCCAAATCTCAAAAATAATGTCAGCCCTTTTGTTTGTTTTCCCCACTGAGGACACTGATGCAGTTGTCGCTCTCCTAATGTACACCGAAGTTTGCAGGATGTGAGAAAATGTAGGTGGGGTGTGGTGTTTTGTGTTGTAGGAAGTGCGTGAGTGTGTGTAATGCGACTCTGTAATCGTGTAGGGGACTGTAGAGAGCGACAGACTTTTAGAGTTGGGAGGGGACTCTTTTCAGCCTTCTGAGTAAGCTTTTATGCAGCTTCACCATGCCAGCTTTTAAGTGGACAGTTTTGCCCCTGGAGATTTTGTGTATTTTCATAGCACTGTTGAATTAGACAGTTATTGACTTATTGGTAGCAAATCAGCAAATATTTAGGAAAAAATTTTACAAATATTTTATCTTGCTTTCGTGGTTAACATATTTTTTAATTAATTTTTTTTAGTCACATGTATCACATCACAAAAGATATTATAGTAATATAATTTCTTCCAAATAATCTGACATTCAAACACACTAAAAGAGGTTTTTGAAATTTCTATTTATTTAGAGTTACGACATCAATGCTTCACTAGGTAATGTTTTCAAGATTTATGTCCTTAATAGTAAACATGTAAAAATTGGAACCTATTTGTCCATTTGTTGAGCAACTTTTTTTCAATAAATTTTCAAAATTCTTTAGTGATGGTTTGCGTTTATAACTTCTTTGTTTGTAAGGTGCAACAGGTTTCGGAGATATTTTTAGGGATGAGCAACGAAAATGAACTTGTTATTACTTATTAGGTGAGGATTGGAACTAGTACAAGCTAGACGCCATTTATTCTAGAGTTGGATTCTAGAGATTCTCTTTCGTATACTGTTATTATATACACTTATGAGCTTAGATGCAATTCCCCCTCCTGTTTGGGCCTTAATAACTACTAATTGTAAGACTTGCTCGCAAAGAATTGTGTCGAATTCAAAACACTCCTGTATTTTTTTTTTTTTTTTCAGTTAACCACTTGCTAGATTACGTCCTTTGACTTTTACGAACATTTTGGGGGGTTAATTGGGAGAGACTCGGTTAACCTGTTTCTTGCAAATATTTAGGGGGTGTTTGGTAAATAGGTTTGAACCCCCACTATGGGTTTCAAATTCAATTATACTCATATACAATGTTTGGTTGGGATCAATAGGAATAAATTAATGCGAATGATAGGCCTCTTCTATGGGTTTTTTTATTAACTACCAGTTACTAGGGAATCATCTTAGTTGCCCATCTTATTCTTCTTAAATCATCTTTATTACCCTTTTATTCTCATTAAATACAAAAATAAGAAAATAAAATGCTACTGTTTCAACAAATGGAAAGAAAAAGAAAAGAACAAAAGAAACAATAAAAAAGAAAAATTATAAATTATAAAATCCATTCCACATTAACAAACACACTATGGGTTTTCATCAAAACCCATTATCATTAACCACTTTATGATACCGATAGTGATAGTGATAGTGGAATTCGAACCAAACGGCTCCTTAATATTCCATGCTTCACCAAAAAAAGGGGATAATTTCAGAAACCTCCCCTAAAGTTTCTCATAATATCACTAAACTCTTCTGAGGTTCTCAAAATCTCACTTACCTCTCTTGAATTGACATTTCTTGTAACATTTTAGCCCCTTTGAAAGAAATGTAAGAAAGATAAAACTTTGTTCCAATACTACCCTTGTATGATCCTACTTATGAAGTTTATAACAATAATAAAAAAAAATTAATTAAGGCTTAATTTTTATAAGGTATAAATTTCTTGACTTAAACTATTTATTTTAGTCGTATTGAAATAAAAGCAAAATTAACACCTTGAAAAAATTTCCATGGAAATTTGTATGCATAAAGAAATTATTTTAGCTATCAATACAACTTAAATTAAATCACGTATTAAAATATATTTTCTAAACAAAATTCTTAAATTTCTTAATTATAACTATCCATGAAAATTTTCAACATGTTAATTAGTCCCCAAAATTCTCCAAAATAGTTGACTTTGACTAAATTTAATTTATTCATGTCCTTTACTATTCTAGTATGACCTTTTTTTTATATATATAAATACATTTTTTGGTTTAAAAATTTTATTTTGGTTTGGCTTTTCAATTAAATAGTTATTGAGATCAAGGGTAATGTTGTCAATTTGTGACCTTTGACGGAATATCTAATCTTGTCAAGTTGATAAGAGATGTAAGTGAGATTTTGATAATCTTAAGGAGTTGAGTGATATTATGAAAACTTCAGGTGATGTTTCTAAAATTACCCCCAAAAAAAGCAAATGGCATAACGACTGGTAATGTTTCTGAAATTTCTAGCCAAGAATTGTTCTTGTTTTATACTTGAAAATAAAAATGTCAAATGGCTCCTAGCATTTTTCATGCACGTATACCTTCTTAATTAATGGAAAGAAAAAATCAAATTTGCATAGTGACATAAGTCTCCATTTGGATTTCATTTTCTAGAGGAGTCTTAATACGGTTATTATTTTTAAGAGATAAAAAAAAGTAATACTGGATGTATTTGGAGAATTAAATACAAAAAATAGTGAAGAACTGCAAATCTAAACTGAGCCTAATCCTTAGCTCCATCTACTATATGGCATTTATTATTTCTGATCATATTTAAAAACTCTCCATGTTTTTGAAGTGTTTATGTTTTTCCATGTGCATTATTATTATGATTTAATAGTACTTCTTTTTTGCAACTCCTTTGGATTGCATTTTTTGCAGAAAATTTTTGTGGGTTTCTATGAGAATATTCTTTATCACTTTCTTCAATCATCTTTTTATCACACATACATTACATCTTAAAAAAAGTAGTATACTATATTTTTTTTATAAAATTTTTCTAAAAATTACAATCCAAACAGGCTAAGAATTCGTTGCAAAATTTTGGCCATTAGTTACTTGTCGGATTTAGGACATTCATTTCACCAAACAGTCAACTATCTTTATGATTAGCTATATTCCAATGTACTCGTGTATATTTATAAGGGCAAAATACCAAAAAACTCCCTGTGGTTTACATAATGTTTAGTTTAACTCCTTGTGATTCAGAAACCTACAATTTATCTCTTGTGATTTTAACTAAAATGTAACTTTAACAAAAATCGTTCAAACTAACAGTAGGATGTAAAATGTCAAAATTGTCCTTACGATAAAATATTGAGAAGCTCCTTGTGGTTTCAATAATGTTCAATTTAACTCCTTGAGATTTGAAAACCTACATTATGACTCCTTGAGTTTTTAACTAAATTGAAACATTGATAAAAAAAAACGTCTAAATTAACAGTTATATGCAAAATGTCATAATTTTCCCATTCTTCTCTGTAGCTCGCCACAAAACCCATTTCCACAGCCACAATCAATACCATCCCCTTCTTCTTCTTTTTAAAATAAAAAATAAAAATAAGGAATATAAAGATAGAATCTAAAATCCGAATCACTACATGATTTTTCCAAATATGAATCACCACCTTTTTGTTAGCATCTTTATTTCAGAAAGTAAGGAAAAAGACATCTAAATGTCCCTTCAAATTTTGATTTATTTTCTTTAATTTTTACATATATTTCTTCTATAATTTAGGAGTGCGATTGGGTTTGCAAAACTTTTCTAACTTCACTCAAAATCCAAATTCAAAAACCTAAAGGGTACTTGGGAGAATACCATGACGCAAAGGATGTATCCATCGTATGTTGCTTATAGAAATATTTACAGATCACCCACAACACAACTCTCACATCGGCCGGGGGATTCAAACACATGATCTTTTTGTAAGCAAGTAACCCGTCCTTACCAACTGAACCAACTTGTGTTGGCATTTGTGGCTTCTGTAATTCTTAAAGAAGTCCAACCAATCAATTATAAGTCAAAGAATTTATATATGTACACATTTTTGAAACATTTCCATAGAAACTTGTATTTTTTCAAACAAATGTAAAAACATATAGTCTTGTTTGAATTGTCATTTTTTTAAAAAGATTTTTATGAACACATTCTACAATCACCTTTTAACATCACATATATCAAATCGATACAGTAACAAAAATTGCAAAAAATAGCAATCCAAACGGGACTAAGTTACATTTCATAAACAGCCCTTTACTTCGTGACAAAATTCTAGCATTTCTATTTATCACATGGAAGCTAACGATGTCATTAATATATGTTGCATACATAAGAATGAAGTTGATACTAGTATCACATAATATCTCAAAATCATTTTAAATCAATCAATAATTGTTATTTTGCAAATTTCTATTACAACTTATACTATTATTCCCGATTGAACTTATATACATAATTTTGATAAAGATCGTTTTCCATTGAATTTCTAAATGTATTGTTGAGGAAAATTCATACAACATTTGCTTGCAAAAAAAAAAATCTATACTTTTTTTTTGGATTGTGTAATCTAATAATTACTATAGATAAATGGTACTAATCACAATTGAAATTCTTATTTGTACCCCCACAAAAACCATAAAAGAAACGGGGAAAAAAGAACACGTAAAAATAATTTCTCTAAAGTACTGCTGACTAATACTGATTAGACAACGCGTAGTTAGTTACTAGCCTGATATTATTTATCAAGTCCAATAGTTTATCAAGTTGAAACTAATAAGGTGATGTTAATAAATAGGAGTTGGCTCAACTACTAAGAATCGTTTATCTTATCTAAGTGAAGGTGGTCAACAATCAGTGTTTTGAAACTCAGACTGGGTCATGACTCGGGCAAGCTCAGGGATCAGGAGTCAATGGGTTCAACCAGGTCGGACCGGTGTTAAGAACCGAATGACGTCAATATGATGTCATAAATATATTAATTAAAAATTTTACTATATTATATGCTAGAGTATATAAAAATATATGTTAATATTAATTCAATTTCTTAAGTCTTATTTTCAAACATTTTATAATTCAATACCCTTTAAACCTAACTCAAATATGATGTTTAGATGCATACTAATTCATCAGTTTAGCACTAAATTTCTATGACCTATTTGAAAAAGTAAAGAAACTAAAGCTACAAATGAAAATTTAGAAAAGCTCATAGGAATAATTATAGTTATTCAAAATATTTAGGGGTCAATTTTTTATAATGAAAAAGCTATAGATGAACGCTGAATTATTACGTTAATTTACTTATTTGAAGATGTTCCTGACTTGCTTTACAGCTTATGTCCTTTGTGTCTTTGTCTTTCTTCATCTTCTCCATCCTTTTCATCCTTCTTCTTCTTCTTATTCTTCTTTTTTTTCCCTTTCTTCCTTAACTTTTAAACCGGTACCTTGTTTACATTCTTTGCCTAAACAAAATATCATACCATCTATTGTTTACATTCTTTTCCTTTTCTTGTGTTTTTCAAGTTTTAATTTCAAAGTTTAAATTAGCTTTCCTTTTCCTTTCTAATTCTATCTCTTTCTTGCTTATTTTCTTTTGATTTTTGCATTTTCATGTCAGGTCTATAGCAGATATTTTGCTTGAGAAATGAATTAAACATGCTTTTTTATTGTTTTTTCCCTTCAAGAGAATTAAGGAAAATAAAAAGCCAAAATACGAAAATCAGCAAAAAAAAAAACAAAGAAAAGAAAAGCCCCCAAAAAGGAAAATGTGATAAAAACTTGATTTTTACCGGTTTTACGGGTTCCCGATCAAACCGGTAACCGACTCTTTGACAATCCGGTTTTTAAACAAACTCGGATTGGGATCCCTAACCGGTTTTTGGTTCAATCGGTCGAACCGACCGATCCGGTCCAAGTTTAAAAACATAGTCAATAATCTTCCTTCGCTAGGTGATTCATAGGAGCACTTTTATTACTAGGTAAAAGAAAACAAAAAAAGAAAAAAGGAACAAAAACTGATTAGTTGATAACTACTGATTCGTGCTGAATGGATATTCTTGAACGCAAAAGATAATGTGGTACCTCATTGTAGATTTATAGCCGCCAAATCGAAAAAGTGGTACCTCTTAACTATACTTATATGAGTTCCACGGCAACTTCATAATGGTCAATTTCTTCGTTAATTTCCTTGGTCCCTTCATTCAATCTTTTTTAGCATAAATATACAAAATATTTTAATATTCTGTAGTAGCTGCAGCAAGTCAACAATTCCACAAGTAATTAGTTATGAGATTTTTGGGAAAGGAGTGGGTTGCGTGGTAAGGTGGGAGATTGTATATAGGTGATATTGGATTCAAAATCTTTCACTTAAAAAGAAAAAAATGAGCTTTCTTACATAACTATAGAGGGGAATAGGGTTAAGACAGGTCTTGCTAGATCATAGAAATTCTACTAACTGTCCTTGTGTAATCCCCCAGAGTTTTTGTTAAATTTCCTTGCCTCCTAGACTGCTCCCCCCCCCCTCCCTTTCTAGATGCTAGTCCTATGCTAAATATATTTTGATTTGGCGAATCTATTATTATTTCTTTGTTCATAAAGGGCAAAATTTCTTATATATTTGACCAAGTGTTGCATTGTAGCATTTATGTGATTTTTATGCTGTTCTTGGAAAAATGACTTCAACTGATTCAGTTTTCTGTCCTCTGCATTGATTCTTGATAACAAAACTTGGTGCTAGCATTTTTTTAATTCTTCATTAATTTTGTTGAACATCAAAGGGACTAGAATATTTTTACAATTTAGTATAGTAAGTGGGAGAACTATTTTGACAATTTATTCTATTTTTCTAATTCGTTCCACATTTATATTTCTTTGGAATATAAAACAAAAGGGTGAGGAATAGTCATTTAACTTTTGTACAAATTTATAACTACCTTCACATTTTAATTCATAATGTCAATTTTCCTTTTGAGGCTTATATGCCAAACCAAGAAAAAGTAGATATAAATCGTATTAAATCTCATTTTGAGCATATTTTATCCCTAATCTTTTCGGCATGTATCACGACTGAATTAAAACAACACAAGCAAAAGCTTCTTTATTGGGCTAAATTCAAATTAACTTTTAAATCGATATTTCAGTTTAAATGCATTTGTTAAAAAGAGAAGTATATACAAATTAAATTTCTTTATATTGTAAAATAATTTTTTAAATACATGATAGTTTCCTATCCCCGTATTGCCAAACCCTAGTTTCAATATCACCAGAGAATTAGGTTTTTTGTACTTTTTTTCTTTTTGGGTTCTTTGACTGAGGTTGGCTTCTCATTAGAGATGGCCATGGTTTCAAAATTGTTGGTTTCGATTTAAAAACTGAAGGTTCCGATTTTTCTAAAAATGGAATATGAATCAATCCTTCTAGGAATGGTTACGATTACAGTTCTTAAACCTCCAGTTTCAATCCGATTATGGTTTTGATTTCTTCTGGTTCTGGTTTCGGATCCGATTCTTTTAATTACATTAAAATATTTATTATTACAAAATTGATTTTAAGTAAATATCACAACTAATGTAGAATAAAATATGAATTTTATTGTATTATCTAGCAATGGTTATTTTCTTTATTTAATTTTTTTTTTGTAAATTTGTCAAAAGTATCATTAAGTGGTAGTTAATACTTTGATTAATTTGATTTTAACACTTTGACTAAATTGGATTTGGATCTAAATCAATTATTGCTATATTTACTAATGAGTTGGGATAATATGTTGGTGGACTAAAATTGAGGCTATTAGTGCTAAGTGTTGACCATTAAAATTGAATTTTAAACTGAGCCAAAGAACCCCAACCATTCATGATATAAGTGTATTTTTAGACAATTTGAATAGGTCTTGAATTGCCAGTTTTGATTATAGTTTAAGTTTTTTGTAAATCTGAATTTGAACCTTTAGTCATGGTTATGATTCCCATTTCGATTTCTCAAATCCTGTTCCAGTTTCAATTCAATAAACCACCGATCCGATTCCGGTTTAGTTCCAATTCAAACCTGAATCGTACCTACCCAACTTCTCATTGTGGCAGTTCTTTGCTTGCTTCTTTTCAAGTGTAACGAGTAGCTTGAAGAACAAATGTTAAGGAGAAGACTTCACGAAACATGACTACTTTCCATATATGAATGAAAATTAATGGAAGTTAGAGTGAAGTCAATTCCTGCAGAATTTCAACCTATCAATCATTGAGATGGAAATCAAATTAGACATA
This sequence comes from Gardenia jasminoides, assembly GCA_013103745.1. Taxonomy (NCBI): domain Eukaryota; kingdom Viridiplantae; phylum Streptophyta; class Magnoliopsida; order Gentianales; family Rubiaceae; genus Gardenia; species Gardenia jasminoides. The sequence continues at coordinate 37,249,565 of CM023103.1, forward strand.
CAAAGACATGACAAAAAAAAAAAAAAAAAAAGCTAAACCCCACCGGATCTTGAGTATGATAACATTAACATGGATATGTATTGTGCGAATGATTGCGTTGGAGGAGATTAGTCATTCTCGTGTTCATGAATATGTAAGCATGTTTTGAATTTCTGTTCTTTCGAATTGACAAGAAACTCATATACTTCTTTTGGTAACTTTTCCGCATTTACCGTGCATTGTCAGGGCAAGAGGAATTAGGTATAGAATTGACACCAATCAGAGTCAAACTTTTCAGTTCTTTTTTTTTTTTAAGCAAACTTTTCAGATGTTGCTTAGAGGGGGAAAAACTGAAAGTAAATTTATCACTTGAATTAGGTATAGCAATATAGCATTGACATCATTGGAATTAGACATTTGAAATATTGCTTAGAACAAAACGTATCATTTGCATAGTGGATTATTGGGGCTTGTTTAACTTTCTTTTCTTGGGTTTGCACTAGCAAGCTAGTATATTTCCATACCTTTTTTGGACTCGGTAGTTCAATCTGAGACTCTACATTATGGGGAATGAGAAATCGGGTATAACATCAGAAACAATTAACCTTGTCATTCGACGTATGGTTTACAACTCAATTAGGTTCTCCCTCTCCGTTAAGGTAAGATAGTATAAGTGTTATAGTTATTTTTAAAAAAGAACTTGACTTTTATCAACTTAAAGCCTTTGCAAGGCCAAAAAATCAAAGAAAAGAACAGGAGGAAGTAGAGATTGAGCCGCACAAAATCAATGATCCCAATTAATTGAGAGGGACGCATATTGGCAGATTCATCTGTGAAGCTGAAAAGTGTAGCTCTAAGGAGGCAATAATTGCTGAAAATAGGCGTGGGGATATACCATCATAAATTAATGATGACAGACACAATGGACCCCTAGTTTTATGATTTGTTGAAAGGAGGGTGTCCATATAAATCAATCATATGCCTTTTCCTTTTCAATGTAGGGGACCAGATTGTTGCCTTTTTATACCATGATACCATCCACTTGGCTAGGACTAAACAAATATATGTGTGTGTGTGTGTAAAGTGGACAAGTATGTTGAGACTTTAGAGTATTTGTTTCTCATTAACCTAACTACATACCCTCCTTCTCCAGGTTTTATGCTAGATCTTAAAGGTACACATTACCTACAACGACCCCATGCATCAATAAGTTCCATATGGAAACCCCCCCCCCCAAATGCTCCCCAATCAGCAAGGTATACTAGCCTGGTTCATGCTCTCTTTCGGCCATTTGGAACAAGAAACTTAGTTTTTGTACTCACTGATCTGGTGATTAAGCATAAGCAACTAATTTGGGGACTTAGATGGCCCTTAATTACGAATTGTGGATGGATTTGAGAATAAGATATTGCAGCAAATGCATTACTTTGTTAAAATGTATATTTCAAGGATACGGAAATGAGTCCTACCAAGAAGAACTAATTTCACTTTGCATCCTCTAAGTTTTGACTGGTTCTCACTTTGCATCTTAGATTTTAATCTTGGATCCAGTCACCTTGAATTTTAATCTTGGACTCCTATTGCACCTTAAATTTAGCGGTGTTAAGGTATTTGATGACATTTAGGTACTCACACACTATGAACCATTAGTTGGTAAGTCAAATTCACGTTGTATCCTTAATTGATTCATGTTTCCATTTTGCACTCCAAACTCTGACTTTTACACACATTACTCCCCCTAATTTGATTTAAATATATTATCTCTAGATTTTTTGAGAACATGAAATACATATCCATGGATTTTTACTAAGTAATTGACACACCTCGCCATTTTCAAATTCATAAAAATTAATTTTTTTCATATTTTTATAATTACCTAAATATCAATTATACTATAAAAGGGTAGGGTGGAAATGTATAAGGAGAGGGTATGGTTTATTTGTAGGTTTCATTTGAAGTAAATGGTAATAAGTAGCTAACAAATAAGTTATTTATCAACTGATAAATATATTTAATTTATAGTTAATTGTTCAATAAAGTATGTTATAGTAGTATGTGTAGGTCCCGAAATGCAACCCAAGAAATCAACTAAAATTGTTCAAGCAAACAAGTACTCAAACAACCACAATAATGATAAATGTAAACAATCTTAAACCACAAAGAATAAAGTAACAAAAAGGTAAAAGGAATTCAAACCAATCAAACTCCCAAACTTCTTCCAAACTTGGAGTTGAATTCACCAAATAGCTTTTTCAATTGATGGTGACACTAACCAAACTTGTACAAGTGAAGGATCACTCCTTTCTCAACCCAAACACCCTTTGGTTGAGCAAAGGAGTTTTACTACTCTCCAAATAAACTCTCAACTAGTTACAATTGAAAACTCACCAACCAACTAAGAACTATTTTACAAGTGAGGCAACCTTCACTGAGGTTTTACCACTCCAAGTGATAGGCTCACCTTCACCAAGGTTTTATGCTTCCTATAGAGTAACCTTCACTTGAGCAACCTTACAAACCCAACTTTCCCCACACCTATACAACAAACAAAGAAGATTTTTACCCAAACATTCACTTGTAAGCTTGTATTTCATATAGGCAAAAGTCTTCTCTCTTATTGAACTAGTGAGTATTTATAGAGTGTAAGAAATGGCATGAAGAAGCTCTTCAACGGTCAAAAAAATAGCTGTTAGAAAACTAGCCGTTGGAGCTGTCGGACGTCCTACATCTGTCGGACGTCCGATCCTTGCCTGTCGGACGTCCGAACCCCTGATCTGCGTCCGAAACCACCGTCCGACAGTTTGCTGAATTCCTGAGTTGTAAACTGTCGGACGTCCGAACCAAGGACTCCACCGTCCAACAGAGTCAGTAGCTAATTTGTTCATCCTCTCAACCTGTTGGACGTCCGAAACTTGAGTCTTCGTCCGAATCCATCGTCTGAAACTTTGTCATAAACTGTCGGATGTCCGAACCTCTGTTCACCGTCCGATCCTTGCGTCCGACAAGTGAAAACCTTCTCAATTCTTCTCGAATTGATTTCTTTCCTTCTACAATGAGTCTTTGTCCTGTTCTAACATAATTCTCACATGAAAACATTAGTCCAATCATCATTTTGTTTTGTTATCATCAAAACCTAGGAACAAGGCCAACAGTATGGTTCAACTAGCACAAACACAATACTTTGCATAGTTTATATGTGGAAAATTTACCATTTTAGTCCCTGAACATTTTTACTAAAACCAATTTCATTCCTAATGAATTATTTCAATCAATTTAGTTCTTGAACAAGTTTTTTACTTCCAATGCAGGACTTTTGACTGAATTTTACTCAATTTGCGTAAACCTCCAAGGGCATAATTTTCACACTGGTCTAACCTTCTATTATTAATAGATGAAATAGATTAGAAAGACCATGCTTAATGTTTAAAACTGCTTAATGTTCAATATAGCCCTCATCCTTTTATTTTAGATGCTAAGCAATTTTAATTATCTTTTTAATCTATTTTGCCTGTTAATTGCAGAAAATTAGGCTTAAATACCAATTATGCCCGTGTAGGTCCATGCAAATTGAACAAAATTTGGTCAAAAGTCCTACATTGGAAGTAAAAAACTTCTTTGAGGACTAAATTGGTTAAAATAATTTACCAAGGACGAAATCAGTTTAAGTGAAAATGTTCAGGGACCAAAATGAAATTCCCTTTATATGTTGTTAAATTCTTTAATGAATGCAAGAATTATTTACCAAATATATACATGTATAATGACAGATTTATAAAATAATTTTCATATGTTTGATGGTAATGTGGTATGCCAAATACATGAGATAAAAATTCATGTATGCCTACTGCATATTAATTTAAAATGTTTCTAACATTGGACTAAACCAAGATTTTGGGGGATCAACATGTGTTAATATATTAGAGTTTGAAGTGCAAAGTAGAAATGAGTAATAGTATTAGGGGTGTAAAGTAAAATTTGACCCACTGGCTAGCAGGTGCATGGCATGCACCACCAATACTGTTAAGAATTGGACTAGAATAGGATGGATTCCATTATATAGGGTGCAACGTTTACAAGATTAAAGTGGAGGTGCAAACTGAGTATCAAAGAAACTTATGGGGTGTAGAATGGAATTAGTCTCAGCTAAAAATGTTCAAGTTTCACGTAAATTTTGCAAATGCCCAAGCGATCAATCTGGTCCGTTCAAATTTACTAAAAGCTGCTGCGAGGCTTGCTAGTGTTCCCGCAGGTCATCAAACAAATTGTGAGCTCCAAAATTGAGAATAAATCAATACGAAACACAATTTAAGGAGTGAATAGGGATTTTCAATGGGAAAGAGATAAAACAACGTAAAAAGTTTTAGTAGTACTTACTATTTATTAGCTGAATCCACTATGAGGTTTAGGGTTCAAATAATAATTCTAACAATTGAGAATGAGAAGAATATAGGGAGGAGAAGGAGGGTTTAAAAGAAAAAAAGTTGAGTACTCGCTAGCCGGAAATGTATGTTGTTGACCACAAGCTATCTTTACTAGGGGATCTAAAATTGCAGGATGAAGTGCATTTATGTGCGTGAACGATGAAATTGATGTTCCCTTTTTAATTGCTAGTAATTAGAATTGGAAGATTGGAAAATGGAATTCAATGAGATTGTGCAAGTAAACCAGTGTGTAGCTTAGACACATTTGTCAACTTTAGGAGCAAAAAATGCTATAGGACTAATTGAAGGATATTTTAGTCATCACAACTTTACTACTTCAAACTACTGTGTGGCAGGTGCTTTACCAATCTTAAGTTTATTTTATTCTTCAATTGCTTTTTGGTACATTAGTTGTGAGTTGTTACACTAACTAGATTCTGATTCATGGTATTTTTTTTACAGCTAAAAAGAATCTCTCGAAAATGTGAAATTTGCAAGTTTTTTGAATTTAACAATGCGAGTTTTGAAGGCGTCAAGTGTGAATAATACGTTTTAACTTCAGTCTCATTTGTAAAGTCATAAAAAGTGCAATCAACTAATCACTTAACACAAAAGAGATTCTTGACGTTCGTTGATATGCAGAAGTCTAAGCCAAAAAAGCCAGAAAACTTAACCAATGAAATTGGGGGATGGTAATTGGTATTAATCAAGGGAACACTTTTTGTTATTTGCATTCTTATTATGTATTTTATCATATAGTCTAATATATAATAAAAAGTATTAATCTTATATACATTTACAGTGTTTACACTTTTACTATTAGATGCATGACACCTAATTTGAATTTGAATTTGAAGTCCAAGTTTTGCATATGTGTTATGTATCCAATAGTGATAGTGTATACACTGTCAATATATAAAATTCACTTTAATAAAAATGATAGCGAAAGTGTAATTAACAAATATGAAAGGACAAATAACATTTCATTTAATTAAACGCCAAACAATGAAAATGTCTCAAAGGGATCGAAATTTTCTCGAGGAAACGCCGTCTCAGGCTCTGAGCCTGTCTCAACTACCCGGCCTTTTTCTATTTCTTTGGAGCCATGTCACAGGCCCATTCAAAGGTTCACCCAAAATGGACAAAGAAATGTGACAGGCCCATTCATGGGTTCACCCAAAATGGACATAAACTAGAGACTTTCACCAAATCTTAAGAAAGAATTTGACGAAGCTTTTAAGAAAGAAGCTTTCACAATTTTTTTCCATATTTTTTTTTTCTTTGAGCAAGATAGTGGTAAGTTTGTTTCTCAGTCACTTGACTTTTGGCGTAATTTTTTACGCACGCTCCAGTGATGTGGACATCTGTCTCACATTGGGTTTGTTTGGATAGAGAATTTACTTGAGATTTTATTTGGAATATTTATTGTAGCACTTTTTGTGATGTGATGTATGTGAGATAGAAATGTTGTTGGGAAGATAAAAAGGTGATTGGAAAGTGTGATTATGATGTAAGTAAAGTAAATTTTACAAATAAATTTTGCAAATTTCTGCTATACAAACAAAGCCTAATTATTTAAAAACAATCTTATAACAGCAAACATCTTAAAGTAATTATGGCAATAGGGCAGGTTTGGGCGTGCTATAAAAGCTTTATCTAATCCCTCTATTCTTGCTCAATCCCATGGGTGATGACCACTATGATATTTTGATCTTATGTTGTTTTACATGTATAGCATGAATAACAATTTTACTAATTAATTTTTCAATTCTTAGCAAAATATTTAACGCATATCAAGATTAAAAATCACCTTAATCTTTTAAATTTTTTCTCCACATTTAGTTCCAAATAAATTCTAAACCAATAGCCATTGCTTTATATTATTATTATTATTATTATTATTATTATTATTATATATTTCATGTTATTAGCAAATGAAATCCCTTTAATTTATCACAACAAGGGATAAAATAAAGCAAACACGACAAGATATTAAGTAAAAAGATCAAGCACCTGCATGGCATTAACATAATTGTGGAGCATATTGATATCATTTAAAGATTTGTGAAATTTTTAGTTAGTCAAAATTATTAGGTATATCCTCTTTGTTATTTACTTTTTAAAAATTTTTAATAAACAGTTTGGCTATTTTATACTAACATAGCAAACATCTCTGATCTATTCCACCCTCAAGGATCAGCACTCAAAAAAAAAATTTTTTTTGATGGATGGCCATGATATTTCATGTCATATACATGTATGAGGTGAGAGTATCATCTACTATACATGTCGCGCCCCATTTTCTAAGAAAAAGAATTGAAAAGCGTTTGAAAATATATGTTTTGATCTTTAGCAAAATAAATGAAAAAAAGAGCCTAATGGGGGTTTTGGAAATTGCGACGATCTTAGGCTCAAAAATAATCTAAAAAGGGTTTTTACAAAAAATGAAGTCGCCACTTGGTATTGAGTTTTGGTGCACCAAGTCACCATAAAAAAGTTTTTAGAAAATAAATAAACCCTTTTTAGACGACTCCGAGTCTTTGAAAATGAGAGAAAAAGGTTCGAGAGTCACGGTTGAAAAAAGGGAAGGCAAAGGTACAATCGGTTTGAACCTAAGGCACCCTTTCAACCTAACCTAAGCTAGTTGCGAGATTTAGTTAAAATTTTCATAATATAACCCTTAAACTTATCATATTTGGATGTTTCTACATGGATGCAAATCTAAATCTAAAAGGGGGTATTGGGGGGAATCAATATGTCTCTTCAAGGTTGAATTGGTGCCAATCACATTAATTGTGAAGCCCAAATAATAGAGCCTTGAAGAGGTCACGAATATGCAAAAAATGAGACTCAAGAATTGTGAAAATAATAATAAATACATATATATAAGTGATCAAGGAAAACGGGATGCATCATAATGGGTGTGGGAGACGAAATATTCGTGACTCATTTTTCCTTCTTATAGAGGGGGTGATGGCGTGCTAAGACTAAAGAGCCATACTCGCTCATTTTCCCTATTTGAAGGGTAACTCTACCTAACCTATCCAAGCAAATGAACTACCTAATTTCTAAATTACTACGTGAAATGCAATTTTAAATGTCATGATTTATGCACATAAAGGGATTAGGGGATATAGTAGAGGGATTAACATGCAAATGATGAAAGAAGTCCTAAAAAATAGAAAATATGCATGAAATAACATGGATGTCACACAATCGTGAATCTAGCGCATATGAAACCTAGGGGATCTTGCATTGGACTAGCCCTTTTCTACGAGTCACAACCAGCGTTGGACTAGTGTGAAAATGGAGGTAGCCACAACTAGCGTTGGACTAGTGTGGTGACGTCATTCATTGTTCAAAATGAAACTCATAAAGCAGAAATAAACACCTAAGAACACATAGGGCACATAACATATAAGCATAATATTTAGATGCAAAATCCTAAGGAAAGCAGGTAAGCACATAAGCATATAAACGCATAAGCACAAAACACACAAACCCTATCTATTACATTGGGGATCCTAACTTCAATCTAAATGGGGGAAAATGCAGGAATATAGGACTATCTAACCTGTCTATTACATTTTCTATCTAATTTAAAATATTTGCAAAATTAAAGCCTATCGATTACAATTCAGGTATTCGAGTACCCTTTTTAAATAATTACATAGCTTGAATTACATAAATTAATAAAAATTCAAAATAAATGAATAAATAATTAAAAATGAATATGATAAAATAAAATAAAATAAACATGTAGCACGTATAAGCACGTTGATTCACATAGAAACACACAATTGGAATTTAAAGGTGTCAGGATTACCTCCCTTTGAAATGATGACTTAGTAAGGAGACGGGGACCATTCTATCTCTCATAGTCAACAAAGAGGTCAATGCACCAATTTATTTAACAACTAATCATGAACTGTCAAAATTGTGATTCATAAATGAAATTCACTAAATTTAAAGCAAATAACAACTAGCAAAATAAATTAAGCTATATTAACATATTAGAAAATGGAAAAAGATTTCAAAAATTTCCAAAAATCGAATGAAATTCACCATAGAGAAGTTTAAATAAACAATTAAAGAAAGGAAACACTCATAATTACAAAGTCAACATTATATTAGGGGTTCAATTAAAATATTTGAAAACTTTTTGGGGTCTGAACAAAATTTTCTAGAAAATTAGGGGTCAAAATTAGATGAAAATAAAGTTGGGGGGTCAAAATGGAATTAAAATAGGGATCTAAGTGAAAGAAATTAAAAGATTTATGGGCCTGAGTGAAATTAGTTAAGAAATCAAGGGTCAATGTATAAATTAATTTTCTGACAGACCAAAGAGTGGGCTGGAATATTTTTAAAGAATTGAGCCAACACTTCTTAGGCCCGAACAAAATAAACAAAACCCAAGCATAAACCCCAAACGAAAATAACCAAAAGCCCAGCAAAAACTCAAACAAAATTAACAAAAGTCTGATGTAAAAAAACCCATCTGAAAATTAACAAAACCCAACCAAACAACCAAACAACTTAAACAAAAGCTTGAAGTAAAAGCCCAACAAAAAATTAACCAAAATCTGATACAGAAGTCCAAACGAAATAAACAAAGTCCAATCAAATAAAAACCAAATCGAAATAAAAAATGACCCATTTTAAACCCAATATTAATTCTTACAATTTTATTAAATTTTTTTTTTGAAAGCTCCGGCGACTGTCGCCGGATTCTGGAAAATTCCGGCCAAGTCACCGGAAGTTCGTCGGAATCACATTTTTTGCAGCTTTTTAAACTGAAATTTTACACAAAACAATTCCTTTTCTCATTCTAAACATATTTATAACATAAAAAAGGACCTAAACTAAGTGAAAAAGAAGCAAAAAACCAAGAAAACAAACATATATTCATCATTCTTTTTTTCTTGTTCGTTTTTTTTTCTTTCCTCTCTCTACTCCGGCCGCCGGCGAGTCCACGGACTCTGATGACTGGCCGGAGTTCCTCTTCATGCAAAGCTTCAACAAAGTTCATCCATTTGGATGAAACTTTCTTTGAGACATTTCATCAAACAGGTTCAAGGCAGAAAACAAAGCTAAACATTTTATAAACCATTTGTAACCAATCCTGCTCAAAACTTTCAGCCAACAAGATTTTAATCTAAGCCTAATCACTAGCATTCAACTTCAACAATTTGCTAAACATAGAAGCTAAGAAACAAAACAACCGAAGCAACATCATCATCATCATATTTTTTTTTTTTCAAATAACCAAGTAATAGAAAAGCAAAGGGGGTTAGGAATCTTTACAGTGATGTTCACAGTCGTGGTGATGGTGTTCCGGCAACGTTTGGATGCTAACAGTTCCTCCTTCCCATTGAATCTTTTTCTTCTTTTTTCCTTTTTTTCCTTTTTTCGTTCTTCCTGCTTTTCTTTTCTTTTGAGTTTTTCCCAGACCGAAAAAATAACTAGCTCTCTGATTCTTTCTTTTCCTTTTTTGTTTCTATTCCTCTGCCCGCCGCCTCTCCTCTCTAATCTCTCCTCCTTATATGGCTTTGAAAACCTAAGGATGAGATTAATCCTTTTCAAATGTGATGAGGTGTTTCTCTTTTCAACCTTTGATGATGATATTTGATGCTATTGGATGAAATTTAGTGTTACTAGATAAGATTTCAATTGCTTGGCTTGTACGAATAGATTTTTTTTTATTTTATTTAAATGGAAAATGGGACAAAACAACTGGAATGGCCATGGTTTCTGGTACAGGCTTCGGTACTATCAGGAATGGAGGAAAAACGTGCGCGTGTGAGGAGCATTTTTTTTTTTTGGAAAAATGGGCTAAACTTAGGGCTTTTGTTTCTTTCCTTTGGGCTAATTCTTTTCCTTCTGCTAGGCTTTTGTTTGGGTTTAATGTTGGGTTTTTGGGATTAAAACAATTGGACTATTTGTTTTCCTTCTTTCTTCTGTATCTCTTTTTTTTTTAATAGAATCTACAAAAAGCAACACTAAAATAAAATAAGATAAATAAGTAGTTGTAATTTACTTAGTATTTTTTAAAATGTAACAATGAGGATAAATCAATAAAGGATAAAGAAAAAACAAAAATAAAAATAAAAATGAAAATTTTGGTGTCTACAATACATACATACATATGTATGTATGTATGTATATATGTATGTACGCGTGCGTGTGTGTATGTGTATATGTTTATGTACACTGAGCTGGGATGAGGTGAGAGTCTCCTTCCCTATCTCCATCCATTTAAAATGAGGGGAGAGTCAAAGTTTTCAAAATTGGGATTCTACCTAGAATCATTTTTTGGTTTGCAGGATCAGATAGTAGGATCAATTGATCCTACAAAAAACCTAAAAAATAGTCATACTAATAATTTTGAAAATTAAAATTCACATATACGACAATAAATAATGCAATCATGTGCAATCAATATAATAGTCTTGTTAATTAAGGTTAAAATTCTACTATCTAAAGTATTTGGAACAGTCTAAAATTTAAATAAAAATTTGAGATTATGCGTGACATATTATAAATGCATTTGATCAGACTAAAAGTTTTGTTCTTTCATTTTGAAAATCCATAATTAGAAAGGTTAACTTTATATGTCTATAGATCATTTAAGTATTTATTAATAATAATTAAACACCATGTATTTAGTTAATTATAACATTTATCAATTTTAATAATAGGACAACTAAATAATGCATACATAATGAAATGTTTCAAATATATTGTTTTTGATTGAAAGATTAGCATACAACAAACAAATAATTGAAGAAGATTAGGAGAATAGAAATTTATGACAAAAACATGTATTTTGGACTTAAAATCTACTGCTGACTCACCTAGACATAGCAAAAATGATTAATTCAATTCTAAAGACGCTTCATCATGCTAATTTACCATAATAAAAACTCCAAACATTAGTCCTATGTGACAACTTATAAAACATTATCTTCTTACTTGAATGATGCATATGGGTCAATTTTAAAGGTTCACCAATTTTTATGGGTAAGGAATTAACATAAGATACTTATATGGCATTAAAGCCCTTTGAATCTAGTTTTAATTCAATTCTAAAGACTCTTCATCATGCTAATTTACCGCAATAAAAATCCTAAGCATTAGTTCTAAGTGATAACTTATAAGATATTATCTTCTTACTCTAGTGAAATACAAGGGTCAATTTTAAAGGTTTGCCAATTTTTATAGGTAAGGAATTAGTATAAGATATTTATATGAGTTTAAAGTTCTTTGAATCTAATTTCCAATGCAATAAACAACATTCAATTCTGAAATTCTCTAAGCAAAGTTGATTGGTCAAAATACTAAAACTTTTATCATAACATCTTAAAATAGTTGGACCATAATAGGATCCTAGGATCCCACCAATTTTACTTATTTAAGACAAAAATTTCAATCCTAATAGTGATTCGGATTGAAAATCATGATCCGAATCGTAGGATCGTACCATCTTACAATTCGGATCCTATGATTTAGGTTGCAATCTAACAACTATGGGAAGAAATAATCTTTCAGTCTTAATAAATTTTATAGACTCTTCTATAAAATACTATAATAGTACCTAATGTATAACGTACTAGATTTAGTGATTAAGTAAATAACCACACAAGTAATTTACCAAAATAAAATAACAATAGAACTACTAACAAATTAAATAAAACTTATACTTGTTTGTTATTTGATCTATTCGGTATGGGCAAAGGTATTAATTACTATTTCAACTTTAAATTCTCAAAATTTATACATTTATTTTAATTTGAAAGAGTTAATCTTATATATACTGACGGTATATATGCTAACACAATTAAATGCATGACACATATGTAAAATTTGAGTTTTAAATTCAAATTCAAATTCAAATTATGTGTCATGCATCCAATGGTGAAAGTGTATACAGTGTTAGTGTATAGACGATCAATCCAATTTAAAAGAGTTAATCCTATATACACTGCCGGTGTATATACTATCACAATTAGATGCATAACACATATATATGTAAAATTTGAGTTTTAAATTCAAATTCAAATTATGTGTCACGCATTCAATGGTGAAAGTGTATACACTGTTAATATGCAGAAGATTATCCAATTTGAAAAAGTTAATATTATATACTCTGATGGTTTATACACTATAACGGTTGGATGCATGATACAAATGTAAAATTTGAGTTTTAAATTCAAATTTAGGGTGCGTTTGATAAAACTGAAGTTTGAAATCTGAAATTTGAATTCATTAAGTGATTGAATTGTTAAGGACTAAATTTAATACATTTGAACATATATCACATTCACTGATAAGTGAATAGGTTATCACTTATTTTTGGGAGCAAGTTTTGCCTAAAAGATTCAGTCCACTTCATTAATTTAGATGTTCTATTTTTGGTTATCAAACGCATCTGAATATGTTAAAATCTGAACCCATTAAGTTTAAGTGCTGAATTGGGTTATCAAACAGGGTCTTATATTATATGTCATGCATCCAATGGCCAATGTTATACACTATCAGTGTATAGAAAATTAATTTAATTTGAAAGAGTTAATCTTATAAACACTGACGGTGTATATACTATCATGATTAAATGCATAACATATATGTTAAATTTGAGTTTTAAATTCAATTTCAGATTATTTGTCATTGCATCCAACAGCAGCAATTATGAGAGGCAATAATGCATGCCCTCGTAGCAAATAATGTGGTTCTGCCATTACACAACACAAACTCTTCAATTTAATCATCCACCTCCACTACCAAGTCAAATTGACAGTTCTTGCTTCACTCGTACCTCAATATTGATAGCAACAATTAAACATATAAACCTTCCACCACAAAATTATTCCACAAAATGGACAGTGTGCCTCACTAAAATTATATAAGCACAGAGTTTGATTTATTAAAAATCAGTTGAAGGAGTTTTTATTAAATTGAAGAAAAAACCTGACCAAAAAGATGATGCATGTCAAGTCTTTTTAGTTGGAACCAGCTGGAAATCCAATATCCGTTCGACCAAAAATCAACCAGAAATTTGGGTAAGGGTTTGAACTACCCAAAGAAGACATATAATAATTGCAAGGGTAAATTACTAATAATCCCCTTGTAGTTTCATCTATGATCATCTTGAGAGTGCTTAGGTGCAGGATTCATCCAAGTTCCTGGCCAAAGGGTTTCACTTGCCATGCATATACATTTGAGGGTCTTGTTTTTCTCCATAAGTTCCATCACCATTCTCTAGTCTTACCTGCTGTTGTGCCTTAGCTTCCTCTCCCGCATGTCAAGCATCAGACCTACCATGGATAGAATCTGGCAAGCGATTGATTCAAGACCTTAACCTCATCATACTCACATTTTACATGTCTAAGATCTCTAAAAAATCTACATAAATGACAAGTAAGGGATATGCATACAAAATTAAGCTCAATTTTACAGTCAAGTTTTTCATTTATAAATTCATAAATATCTCACACGTGATTTTGTACAAGTATACAGGTCGTGGTTGAATACATTGTTAGTGTATGTGTCCTAAAGTCAATCAACTCTAGGGTTTACTATACACTTTAACTATTTATGTAATAATAAATGACATCTTTATCATATTGATTGCTTATATATTTATAAGTATGATAAAACCCTTAGAATAAACCTAATCGATGAAATCATAAGAGTTATGATGGTGAGGTTCATTCAATTAAAATAAGGTTTATTCTTAAATATCTCTAGTCATAGTATTAACAAGAATGGGCATTTTTAATAGGGTTAGACTAGCATATATTATGCCGTTTCTATATGAGAAGTAGTAAATCTCATCTACTATGATATGTGAAATACCTAAGCAACTATATGGGTGCTTGATGGTATGATCAAGTTCACTAGATTGATCCGTAAAGAGACATCCTTTAAGTGCCAAAAGATTAATCTCTACGTGACGTTTATGTAAGTGATCCTTAGACTTAAGGTTATCATGGTATCTTGAATATGAATAGTTATACTTTCTTTGTTATATGATTGCACCCGTAAAAGGGAATACTCACATCATTAGGAAATAGGTGTATATTTGAAGTATGGCAAGATGGTGAATAACCTATGAGAATTTACCACCTCTTATGAAAGAGGAGTTATCTCATGTCCGGGGTACTTGTAGAAGTATAACTTGGAAATCTTAGCGCTAAGTGGAAGAGTCTTAGAAAGTGTTTCTAAGAACTTCTTCGTTGAAGTTATATTTTGGTACAAGAGAAAAGAGCATTAATCACATAATGGAATAGGTACAACTTATTCCAAGATTAATGTGAGATAAGTGTAGTTAAAGAATATTAGTTACACAGTAAACGTTAATTGAAAGGTGAAATCATCCACTTGACTTTTCTCATTATTTGGATGGTCATGATGCATTGCTAGATGCCAATCTTGATCTATAAGTATGAGTTGATAGATTAGTGGAATCAATGATAAATTAAAAGGGGTTTTAATTTATCTAGTTCTTATTTATTAAGAATTATAACTCATACTTATTGCCAACGTATATGAGAATCTAATGGGTCACACACATTAAGAACTTCTTTAACTGGATTAAATGAATATCAAGTGAGGACTTGATAGATAAGTTTTTATAACTTATAGTTTAATTTGTAAGAGGGACTTATAGTGCAAATAAGTTTTAGTCTTTCAAATACAAGAGTTGTATTAGAATAAGGAAGCTAAATCTTATTGGAAATTGATTTAGGTTTCCATAAGAATTTGACAACTTATTGTCTATAAGTACTCACTAAACTTTTGTAGCAAGATGAATCATCACACAAAATTTTCTTGTGAGATTTTTAAGAAAAATCTTTAGAGAAAAAAAATTCCCAAAATTCGTCCAAGAAAATAGGGGAAAAGTTGCATCTCTTATTTTTCATCTTGGGACGAGTTTTTCATGGTGAGAAATTAGGGTTATCTTAATAGACTTGCGTGTGGTTGTCTTGGCAGTAGCTAGTACTAATCTAGATTAAGTTAATTCGACCTTGAAGTTTCTAGTTAAGAAGGTCCGTGTGGATCACCATTAGAGGCCGGATGCATGTCCGACTACGTGGATCTCTTTACCATTCTCAGGTCAAATCTCCACCAAGTTTAAGGAGGTCTTCATGGATTGAGGTAATTTTTTTGAACTAACTCTATGTTACATGGATTTAATCAAAGGACGATCTACTGAAAGGAATCAAAATTTTAAATTTTCACTGCATTTATCTCTATGATTCCTAACGTACATACAGAGGATTAAAGATCAAATCCACAAGAAAGAATAGACAAATATTGATACTCCTAAATCTCCTCATTATTTAGAAGATCAACAAATTGAAGGAAATATAACTAAGCTAAAAGGCACAAGAAAATAACAAATGAGAACTCTAGGTTATGATATCCCTAACTATTCATATAAGTACAAATTTTTGGATCAATGAGTATTACTATTTTGGCTAGTTATGATGTAATTTTCGTATGTTATGTGAAATCCACTCTTATAGTGAATCAATTATACCTATGACTAATCTATACCTACTCTCGTAATTATAAATTAACTATAAGTTCATTTGCTTCAATGAAATTGCATGGAATAAAGTTACAAAAATCACAAAGGTGCACTTCTACTCACATGAGTGTACTTCCTAGGTTTATATTTCCATGAACTAGTGTTAAATTCTGATTCTCATTGCAAATCTAACATCTTGAGATGATCAAAATTAATACCAATTAATCTTGATTAAATGAACAAAAGTACTAAATAACTTGCTCAAAATACTAACATCAAATAGCCAATAAATCAATTCAAGCCAATCACACAAATTTCAAGCAATACCCAAGGCATGAAACATTAGAAACACATAATAAACACAAATTCCAAACTTGTATAAAAATCAAATTTGGATTCTATTACAAACAGTAAAGAGTTAGGAAGGTAGATTAACCTTTATCACATGAGTTTCCTCCTTACCTTCTTTACTCTCCAACATAATCGTTGTTTAGTTTACACAAGAAAGGATGAAATAACTAAACTAAACTACCTTCTACACTAACCTAAACTAAGAAAATATGAAAATTACATTTTTGTGGTAAGTCTTCACGCTCCAAAAGTTACTTCAATATACCAAGTACAAGAGTGCCTCTCACTTCCTCTTCTAAACTCTTCTATTAACTAAGAAACTCACAATATAAAACTAGAGTTAGGAAACTTGTACCATCCTCAAATTTCTCTATAATGATCTATCGTGATGCTTGAAACATTGAGGACCAAGGGTATTTGTAGACATTTTGAAAGGAGAAATGTCTTCATAATCTTGTCATAAAGTGATTCTACATTTCTCCAAATCTTTCTTATACAACTACAACCGAAATTCTTTGTTGGATATAACTGGAATTGAGTTGGAAATGAGCTGCAAGTTATTAATAGGCGAAATGTGTCATTATCAGGAATTCGTGAGATAGATCCATGGCCTACACCTGATAGATCACCTTGCCGATCCTTTTGGCAAGTATCCTCCTTTTTGCTCAAACTTCAATTTGCTCTATTTTTTATTAACTTGATCTGTGATTTCCTCTATGGCAGAGGCTAAATTAACTCTTGTTCAAAACATGAAAGTTGTAGCCCTTTGAATTATTTTCCAACGCATCAAGAATCACTTCAATCGTAGTTCTGTAGTTTGAAAAATGTCCAAAATACCCCGACTAGTCAGATCTCCTAGTTTAGCCTTCGACAGTTTAATGCATTTCTAATTTTGTGAAATTTGACCATGAAAATGTGTTAATTGGATTATGATGTCTCATAACAATTATAGAGTTGTGTCTTACCTTCAAAATGGTGTAGAAATCATTTCAATTCAATGCATATAGCTCAAATTATTACCAAAATACTAAAACGTGTCAAAACTACCAATTTTCATTTGATTTGAATTTAATTGCAATTAACTTTCAGTTTTGCACTTAATCACATTTAAGCTCCAAAACTTTTAAAACATCACAAATTAACAATTATTCACACTTTTGCATGTTTTAGATAAATAAACACTCTTGTATAATAATTAATCACAAAGTTTAATTCTTTCATTTTATATTAAAAGCGTACCAAAAACAGACTTAAAATTTAACTAAAATTAGGTAAATTATACGCTTATCAATATTGAAATAAGATTCTAGATTTCTTCACTCAACGTCGCCCAAAAACTAGCAAAATATGAAGTTTCTGCAATAACCACAAAGGTCAGAAAAGCCTCTCCATGATCAGGGATACAGCAAGCAAATTTTTCAGCAGGATAGATAGTGGGTAAAATGGGCAAAATAGTGTTTGCAATTACTAGAGGGGGTTCTTTCTCAGGATCCGCCATACAGACAAAGACATCCATTCCAGGACGGTTTGATTTCCCATTAGGATTAGCAGGACTGGATGGTTCAAACTTCTCTTTGAGAAGACTAATATCTGTTGTACGATTCACGGGAAAATGCTTTGGCAATTGGTCAAGAACCCAAGAGAATGCAAACCACATTTCACAAGCAATTTACATGCCCCATACCACATTGCATCCTTGTCGGGATTATCTACTCTACATGCCAAGAAAAACCCAAGAACTACTACCCACATAAGAATGAAGAGCCTATTAACACATGGAAGACGAAATAGACTAAATGAACATTAGCATTACACTAGACATATATGTAAAATAGAGTAGTACGGCAAAAATGCAGAGAATTAAAGACATATAATACCTATACGGGATCAGAATAGCAACTGGAATCCTGAGTTTGCAGGTTAGTGGCCTCCATGGGTTGTTCAAAATTTTGCACTTCTTTGTCATTATCCTTTCCATCCACATATCCTCCCTCCTGCTGCTCTATGGCATTGTTGCCAAGGTTGCTCTTAGCTCTAAAGACCATTGTTTTTGAGCTAAACCTGTCCGCAAGGGCAGTGGAGGCTTACCATTCTGTAACTGCGACATATGCTTAGAATTGCCTGATAGATTTGATCTGTTTGGCTGGAAAAAATTTGATTTGCAAAAAAAAGTGTCCCTATAATGCTACAATGTCATTGACTGGGAAATTTAAAACTTATATGTGCTATATGTCTATGCAGGATAATAATGTAGTAATTGTAGATTTGCCCAGGAAAAAAAAGAAAGAAGAAAAAACTATAGTTAGACTATTTACACTTAATAGCCTCTCTAAAGGTACCTATTGGATATTTGTTAAAATATAATTCAGGTACTAGATTTTTAGAAAGGTAAAGTTAATTAGAGAAAGTATATAAATATAGGAGAGAATAATAATTGTTAGCTTGTATATGTACATGATGGTTGAATAAAATTTAAGTGCGTTAACTAGTGTCTATTAGGGACTCATGAGAAAAATCCTATACTTAAATATGGATGTTTAAGACACTAAAGCAGTTGGAGACAAACTAGGATGGGATGGAGACACAATAAGCAAAGCTGTTGTCCAACTGTATGGTATGGTGAAGTATTAATTTGTTAAGCAACGTTGGATTCGAATGGAGAGAGAAGTGAAAACTGAGTCGCCATGTATGCGTTTGAGATCACAATCACATACATACCACATTATGAGGTTTATTTATAATCAAAACCACCTCACTGCCATCAGTTTAAATGTGTAGATAAAATTTTGCATGGTCGCTGGAATTGCATTAATATATTGATGGAGTACATAGTTCTGAATATTTGTGAGTCTTGTCACTTGAGCAACGTTTGCATATTGCCCAGGGATGGGAAAAAATCAACTGACTTTGTGGTTTACATTAGTCTATTAGACCACAAATCAATTGAAAATTACAACATCACACATGAGTCCTCGTGGGGACCAATAGTAAAGGTTGTTCCTTCCTTAAAGGTACAGCATATTTTTCATTCATGTCAAGGTGCAAAGGATCAGCATCATTTGGAAGAGCCCACTTAAAATTATAGATCAAAGATGCTACAATTAGGTGAACTTCTTTTGCAGCAAAAGGTAATCCGGGGCACATTCTTCGTCCAGCACCAAATGGTAAAAACTCAAAATCTTGCCCTTTGAAGTCCAGATTGGAGGTCAGGAATCTCTCAGGCTTGAAAACAAAAGGATTATCCCATATCAAAGGGTCATGCCCAAGAGCCCAAACATTCACAAACACTAACGAGTTTTTGGGGATTGTGTAATTCATAACTAGGCATGTCTCATGGGCACAGTGAGGTAGAAATGGTATAGGTGGGTGCAATCTCAAGGTTTCCTTAATGCAAGCATTAAGGAATGGAAGTTGAATTACTTGACTTTCTTTGATCGAATGAGAGTTGGTAATTGTTTGAAGCTCTTCATGAAGTCTTTTCATGATTTCTTTATTCTCAAGCAGTTCAGCCATGGCCCACTCCACTGTTGTTGTTAAAGTCCCTAGGCCTGCTGGGATTATTTCCTGTTGTCAACATTCGAATAATTAAATCGACATGTATGTCCGCATTATTGAGCGTAAAGAATAATAAAAAAAAAAGCACTAACAATTTGTTGGTTAGTTTAGAATGATCTCAGAGGAGCTGACCGTTTCTGCCCCTTTCTCAACCAAAAGCAAAGCAATAAGAACATATGTCCAAAATATGTTTATCACATACCAGAAGCATATAATCAATCTGGATATCTGAGAAGCCATTAGAGAGCATGAAATCCAAGAAGTCACCATGTTTTGGATCACCGGGGCTGTGGCTTTCCCTTCTTTCCTTGACTATAGGTTGCCACAACTTGAACAGTTTATTTAGACAATCCCCTGCCTTTATTTTTTGTCCCTGAGGATCAAATCCATCAAATATAGGGAAAAGTCAGGTATGATTGGAGTGGTACTATGCTCCATGAACCTCCAGAAAGTATCCTTCAATTCACTTGCCATCTCTTCATCCTCCAATTTAATCATATTTCTTGAAAAACAAAGCATCCCAAGAGTTCTCAAAACCGCTGCAAAAACAACATCAGCTATCTTCACAACTTTCCCTTCTTTAAACCCCAAGAATTCAACCATTTCTTTAACCTTTTCCTCTCTCATACTAACATGTGTTTCCAATGCTTTACTGGAGAATAATTCAGATTTCCACAAGACCCTTATGGACTTCCACTGATTACTGCATTCAGTCGACCAAAGAAGTGAAAATCGCCTCAGATCAGACTCCTCTATGGGAGTTGCTTTTGGTGCATACCTTGCAGAAAGTTCACGGTCATGAGTCTTGAGTATTGCTGAAGCTGCAGCTGTTGAAGATCCAATGACAACAACTTGTGTTCCTAACTTTAATGAGATCAATTCACCATGGCTTTTGGCTATCTTGGTCACAATTACATGAGGTTTTTGACCTAAAACACTGGGGATGTTGCCTATAATAGGCCATTGAAATGGCCCTGGTGGAAGATTTTGGCCTAGTCTAGAAGAAACAAACTTGGTTTGTCTGAGAATACGAAAAATTAAAGTTACTAGCAGAAGCAGAAGGATGGAGAATAGATTGATTTCTTCTCGGAAGATCGTACTAGCATCCATGAATGAATTCTCAGAAGGCAATAAATATTTACTTGATAGTGACTTAAGCTAAATTAAAGAAGAGTAAGCAGAGATTTCTCAAGGAAATGATTTTTTAGTTGATTGCTTGCATCATTTGTTTGATAAATGCAAAGGATGATGCTTTCTGCAGCTGTTTTGCTTTCTTTTAACGCGTGTGAGAGGGCCTTTACGGGAAGGTATCACGTGTCAATCACTGAGAAGGATAAGGACCTCGTTTTTGGTGTTCTTTGCTTTCATTTGCTTTATCTTTCTTGGTTAGTCATTATAATACTGGCTCCGTTGGATTGAAAGTATCATGTAACATGATGGAACAATTGGGATGGAGGGAACAATTATTAGGACAAAATAGTTTCCTTAGATTTGTGGTTAACTAGAATTTACCTTCGCTTGGGCGAAATTTGAAAAAAAAATTGTAGTTGGACCAAATTGTACGTAATTACCTCTTAATAATGATAATTTTTTCTATGAGCCCCTTATTAATGATATTTCTAGACCTCATCTGTAAGATGGAGTACAAGGACAAAAATGCCATTCTTCCCAAAGTGGAGAGATAAAACAAAGAATTAGGAGTGAATAACTCTGCATCTCTAAACTTGTATCACTTTTCATTTTACAGTATAAATTTCAATCTTGAAAGCATTTTTTTTTAATCTTAGTGTGTACTACGTGAGTCAATTTTGAATACTTTGCATCATAAATTCTTCATTTTGGATACTTTCTATCCCAAATTCTCAAATACATACAATTTAAGTCCAATAACTAATTACATCCCCAAAATTAACAAGATAAAAGGTAGTGAAAAATAATGATAGTGTACCATTTGCTCTAATTGTGATCCCTTATCTTTTCTTAACCATTTTCAACGTATTATCATTGATTTATATGACGTCAATAACTAATATTGTTAGCAAAATTAAAGAAATAAAAAGATGATGTAAATTAATGACAATATATTAACCTTTTGACTATTTTTGATACATTGTCATTAATTTGTTGGGTCCTCTATATCATTGATTTTGTTAAAGTTATCATTGATTGGATTTAAATGAGAAAAATTTGAGAGTTTGTGGTATAAAGCTTCCAAAATTGAGAGTTTAAGGTGTAAAGTGGAAACGTGATACATGTTTAGTGGCATAAGGTGGAGTTAGTCCTACCTAGGGGTGTTCAAACAAAAAAAAAAAAAAAGTTGTACCAATCAATATTGGATTTCAAATTTAAGTAAAATGGAAATTGGTAAAACCTAATTGAGCATGTTCAATATAGAATGTTTGGCAAAATAGTTTGAAAATGGATATGGAAAATAAATTCTCGAAGTTCCGATTAGGCCAAACTTCTTATAGCCGAGAAAAATAAACACACACACACATACGTTGGTTATCTGCTAAGATACTTAATATTACTTAAACATTTTAGACATTTTTTTTTACTGATTTTTAGTGTTTATTGATTTGGCAATTAGTTAGAGCTTGGAAAATGAAAAGTGAAAATTATCAGATGCATGTTGACTTGCTCTTTTTTTTTTTTTTTTAGTTTAATGTAATGATAATGGATGATTTTGAGTACTGATGCTATATTTGTTTCTTTTCTTTTTTTTTTTTAGCATATCATACTTCTTTGAGCTAAATTGATTGAACTTTGTGGAGAAAAAGTATATGCAGTCTAATTCTGGTGACACAATTTTTTTGAAGAAAATTGAAATTTTTAGGCTCACTACAATGACATTTTGGATTTTGAATATTATTGAATTATAGGTTCTTCGCTGAAATCCAATCATCAATACCCGAACTACCAAATTAAACTTTAGACGGTAACAGGATGTTGGTCTTGGGAAAAAAAAAAAAACTCGAAAGAATTTTTCTACAAACATTCTACCAAGAACTGAATAAAAGCCAAAGGACGATACTAGCAAGAATAGAGAATTGACATGATTTGGATTAGCTGTTTTTGGAGTTGTATTTCAAAAACAAGATCAGAAGTATCGAAAAAACAATTCAGTGTCTTTCAAAACTCAGAATGTCTTTAAAAACTTTTAGCATGTGTTTCTTTTGTGGTATTTTTAAAAGTAAAAATTATTTGGGTCAGTTTGGGACATTTTAAAATTAAAATTTATTTGAGATAATTTTTAGGGCATTTTAAAATTAAAATTAATTTTAGGTATTTTGGAGATTTTAAAGTAAAATTTATTTGGGTAATTTTTTGGGTATTTTACAATTAAAATTTATTTGAAGTAATTTTTTGGGGTATTTTTAAAATTAAAATTTATTTGATGGGTGGTGGTGCGGGTGGGTTAATTTGAAAAAAAATACCCCAAATAAATTATTCTAAAAATATCCCAAATAAATTTTTAATTTTAAAAATGCCCAAAAAATTGCCCAAAATAAAATTATAATTTTATGCCCAAAAACTTATCCAAATAAATTTTTAATTTTAAAAATACCAAAAAAAATTACCCCAATAAAATTTTTAATTTTAAAAATGCCACGAAAAATTATCCCAAATAAATTTTTAATTTTGAAAATACCCCAAAAATACCCAAATAAAATTTTCATTTTGAAAATGCCCCAAAAATTACCCCAAATAAAATTTTAATTTTAAAAATGCCCCAAAAATTACTGCAAATGAATTTTTAATTTTAAAAATGCTCCAAAAATACCCCAAATAAATTTTTAATTTTAAAAGTGCCCCAAAAAATTACCCAAAATAAAATTTTAATTTTATGCCTAAAAAAAAAATTTTAATTTTAAAATGCCACAAAGTTACCCCAATAAAATTTTAATTTTAAAATGCCCAAAAAATTACCCCAAATAAATTTTTAATTTTGAAAATACCCCAAAAATACCCAAATAAATTTTTCATTTTGAAAATTCCCCAAAAATTACCCCAAATAAAATTTTAATTTTGAAAATGCCCTAAAATTTACTGCAAATGAATTTTTAATTTTAAAAATGCTCTAAAAATACCCTAAATAAATTTTTAATTTTCAAAGTGCCCCAAAAATACCCCAAATAGATTTTTAATTTTAAAAGTACACAAAAAATACCCCAAATAAATTTTCAATTTTAAAAATGCCCCAAAAAATTACCCCAAATAAAATTTTATTTTAGAAATAAAAAATACCCCAAATAAATTTTAATTTTAAAATGTCCCAAAATTATCCCAAATAAATTTTAATTTTAAAATGCCTCAAAAGTACCCTAAAATTTACCTTAAATAAATTTTAATTTTAAAATAAAAAAATCAGAATAAATTTTAATTTTGATGGAGGCGGGGGGAGGGAGAGGGAGGGGAGGAGGGGAGGGGAGAAGAGAGAGAGGGGAGGAGAGGAAGGTGGAGGGAGGAGAGAGGGGGAGGAGGTGGGGATGGGTAGTGGTGTGGTGGGTGGAAGAAGAAAGGATAATTTTTTATTTTGTATGTATAAGTTGTTTTGAAATACTTGTTTGGATTGGTGTTTTAGGATTGTTTTTGTTGGTGTCAGATTTTATGAAAACAGTTTTCAAAAACGAGTAAAACATGAATCCAAACAAAGCTAAAGGAATACAAAGGCATCGGGTGGCACCGTGGTAGTCAAGGATGAACCCGGTGGAGCGGGCAATGGTCACCACCTCCTCAAGTTCTTAAAAATTATGTTTTTTCTCCTTAAAAATTTAAAAATTAGAAAAATCTCCTTTGTAAATTAAACTTTTCGCCTCCACGAAAATGTTAACAGCTTTTTGTATTTAATGTTTGCATGTCTATGAGAACCCCAACACCCCACCCCAAAAAAGCAGAAAAAGATAAAAATAGAAAACAAAGTGAAGCTTTTGGTTCCATCCCTAGTGATGGTCAAATTGGTGTTATTAGTGGTAAAATATACTCTTTTTCTCATTTTACCTCCTAACCTTTTTTTGTCTCATTTTATCTCCTATTAGACAAAATTACCCCTCAATTATTCTAAACTCTTATTTTTTTCTCTATTTTGTTTTTTCCCCCTTTTCCTCTTTTATTTTCTTTGTTTCTTTCTTCTTTCTTTAGTTTTTCCTCTTTCTCACAGAAACTTCATCTTAATGATTGAAGCTAAGAAGGAAGAATTGCAATGATTATAAAATATTCTAACCACTTTCTTAAATATACGATTTTTTAGCCTTTCAATTCTTTTGGTTTTTTCTTTCCACTCCAGTTTCTCATTTTATTCTCAAGAAAATATCAAGATGAATCTGTGACTTGATTAATAATCATTAATTGCAAAATGCAGACACATGGCATGGTACAAAATATTGAAATTAGCTTTTAATGCCTTTTAAAGTTTCAGTTAAAAATGCAATTATAAACACAAGATAAAATTTTTCATTGAGATGAAGTTTTTGGTTAGGAAGGAGAGAAGAAAGGAAAAAGAGAAAAAGAAATAAAAGAGAGGAAAAAGGGCAAAGGAAAAGAGATAAATGAAAAATCAAAATAATGGAAGGGTAATTTTGTCCTATAGGTGTCTTAGTGATAAAAATTAAATGTTAGGAGATAAAGTAAAATATGAAGTATATTTTAAGGGGATTAATCTTAATTAATGCTTTTACGGGTATTTTATAGCTTCCCCTACAAAACCATTACTGGAATATTGATAGCAGCATATGCGTTATAATTTCTTAGTATGAGGGATTGATAGGTTGTATAATCAATCTTGAAGGGCTGACGAGTAATTTGGATGAATCTCAAGGAAATAGATGTAATCAGTGATGGACCCATGATATTAATTAATTAGGGGAGGAGGGACGAATCATCAATAATATAATAGCAAAAAAGTTTTTGTAACAAATAAAGCATATTAAATGTAAAATGAAAGTTCAATAGATTATAATTAGGAGTAAGGAATTTGTTAAAAAATAAAGACAAAGTATAAACAAATAAAAATTAGACTCCATACCATTCTATTTACTATCAAAAGCATTCAAAATCGTGGTTGAAACTCTCTCAATTTGCACGATAGTTGATTTTTTTTTTTTTGGGTCTATGATTTCCTATACAACATATACTGTATCACCTTAGTTTCTATTTTAAAATTATAGTAATCATATAAACTAAGAGTTGAATTGTTATAAGAAAATTGATTAGTTAAGGAAAGCTTAATATTTTCATAATTATCAATCAAAAATAGTTTTAAATCATATAGTAATATAGATACTAACGGTATACTTTTATAAGAGAGTGAGTCAAAATAATATGATTTTAATTAATAACTAAAATTATAGGAAGAATTTTAAAATTTTTGCGCGCTGCCCCTGCTCGTCCCATGTCCTCCCCACCCAAAAAAAAAAAAAAAGATTTGTTGTGCTGGTAGACATGCACTAAAATAATGGTGTTATTGGTCCATGCAATTATTAAACAAAAATATCAAAGGAAGTTGCCACTCTCCTTCCATAACCCTTGGGTTCTTCAGAATTGTTTTAACAATGTTGTGAAAGATTAGATGAAAACACTTATTTTTTCTAATTTTGTTTTTGGATTGCGAGACTGATACTGCTTATGTCAATTAGAGACAATGTTTTAAAACTTGAACCGATAAGAGAATCGATAAAACTTTCTGTTCATGATTTTTTGGTTCAATTGGTTTAACTAACTTTGTCATCGGTTCTTTAGTTAATTAATTTTTTAAATTATAAAAATTGAAAATGCAGGAGGAGTCCCTGCTTCCGTCAGCCATGAGTATGAAGGAACAGTAGCAGCTTCATCACATCTGATTTCTTTCTTTAATTCTTTTTAGTTTATCTCTCTCTCTCTCTCTCTCTTTCTCTCTCTCCAATGACTTTTTCCTTGCAATATTGATTGTATGCATCACCCTCACCCCTCTCCGTCCCAAAAAAAAAAAAAAAGAAATGCTACATAAAGTTGGAAATTGTTGCTTCTTCCAGTAAAAAATGATAGAAAGTTAAAAAATATTTAAAGAAAAAAGGTTGGAAAAAACGTTCAATGTCTCAGATTAAAAACGTAAAGGATGATAAGTTTCCGTACCTAAGAAAAAAAAATATTACTACAAACTACATTAAAGAAAATGAAAAAAGAAAATCTGAATGTCATTTGCCAAGTATCATCATCTCAACTAGAACTGCCATCATCATCTTATCGCCACAAAAAGTTTAATGCATAAATAGAGCCAAATCCGTATCTCTTTTAACATTACTATCATCTATTAGGGAGAAACATCCAGAGAGGCCACTAAAAAGATCCAATACGCAAGTCACAAACCCAACATTAACCGTTAAAGTTTAAACCGTTAGGTGTCAAATCTTTACTTATATATTAAACACTTTTTCTCTATCTCTCGAATAAATGTGGGACATAATTCCTTACTCATGAATCTAGCATCATCTTCATTACTTGATAAAGAAAAATAAACAAGTAGATAGAAAAAATGTTGAAGGACCGACTGTAATCGAAGGAAGAGCGTGCTGGCAGGAGAAGGCTAGGGGCTGTAGGATGAAGGAAAAGAAGGTAGCAGTAGTAGAAATAGAGAGAAGACTAAAAGTTGGGTAGAAAACCTTAGGATTTCCTTCTCCTTTTCTATTAGATTGTTGGAACATTTTGATTGTAGCCCATGAAATGAAATGAGGCTCCGATTTTTGGGCTTTGGTGTCCTGAAAGTTCACAAACTTTTCAGCCCAGTATCTTCTAGAAAATAAAATCAATGGGACCAGCAAGAAAAGATTAAAAATCTACTATGACTGGTTTAACCGATCTTCACTGGTTCACTAGTTTTGATCAACTTTGCGCATGTGTATTACTCATTCTGTCCTATAAATATTGTCATGTTTCTTACATTTTCTTATCCCAAATTGATTATCATGTCAGAGAAGTTAACCCCACTGTTTCTAATGAAATCTTATCTTTATTCTTCATCTGTCCCACCACTTATTTCTTACAAACTATCAATATCAAATAAAAGATGACTAACCACTAAGGATATAAAAGAAAGTAAAATTTTTCTTTTCTACTAACATCACTATACATAGATTGCATGTCCTTCCAAAACGACACATTTTTTGGGACCGAGAGAGTATCTTTTTTGACTTTTACATATAATCGGACTGATACTATGATCATTTCGTGGTTGGACCGGCTAATCCAATCGGTTTTGAAAACATTGCTTTGAACACCTCTTTTAACTGCTTTGAAAAATCTTCTAAAATTTTATGGCTCATTGGCTCTAATTATGTTTTGTTAACCTATAGTCATAATTTTAGAAATTCAAAAAACTTTATTTTTTAGTGTAAGTAGGAGGTCTCGAATTTAGGATCTCTTACTTACCCTCTCCCTTCTTTCCAGAAAATCTAAATACTTGATTACCTATTGTGTCAGAAGCCATTGTTATAGATCTGGGATTTTTTTTAACCTATTAATGTTAAGATTTGAATTTAGCTCTAAGTAAATATAGTCGATTTAGATCCAGATTTAGCAGTTCCAGCAAATCCTACCTATGCATGACAGGCATACATGTCAAGGTATTCTAGGGCCAGGCCATTTGTTGTCCCCTCGAATTAAGAATAGGACCGCCTAATAATTTTAAAACATTCCCCCTTTAAACTGAATGTCTTAACTTGGTGGATAAAGGTATTAAGTAATAAAAAATATTACTATAATAAGTAGTTCACTGCCGGAAAACATATTACAGCACTCACATTTGCAGTTTATCAAGAAATTAAAGAGGGACAAGAATCATACTGTATCATAGTTTAACTCTAACTTCTCTCAACATTTTCTCATCTTCTCAAAGACCTTTCTCAGTGAGAGACAGACCACAGTGTAGTTAAACTTCGTTTTAAATTGTTTTTCTAACAAAGTCTTTTTTAAATTTTCTTAGTGAGAATATTTTGTTTCTCCTAAGGGTTGCAAGCGAGAATTTCTTATTCTCCTAGAAGTTTCTATAGAAACTTTTATATTTTTGTATCTTGTTTTATTATTAGATTTGAAATTTCAAATCTTATTGTCATATCTATTTTTTTTTTGGATTTTGAATCTATTTTGACAGGTTTTATTAGCATTATTGAAACTTAAAATAGCTGATTAGTAGATTTGAGTATTGCAACGCACGTGGAAGGGTGCAGTAGCAAATTATCTTGGAAGATAATTTTGAAATTTCTTATATATTTCAGATTTATTCATCATTTTTCATATCTATGGTATCTGTTAAATTCTAGATATATAATTTCTAGTGCATGTCGAGCATGTCATTATGACATTGATTTAAATCAAATCGTGTTAGATGATTTCCAATAATCAGTAAATGAAATTTGCTTTTCTATTTAAAAAAATGAGGGACAGCATTTTGAAATCCGAAATTTCGATCGGAGGAAATTGATATTAGCTTGGGACTAACAATAAATTTAAGACAAACATTCGATTGGGGGGATAAGGGACTATAACTATAGCAAGTCAGACAAGGATCAAATTAAATTGCACGCTACAAATTGACAAAAAAATTAAGTCCTTTATGAACAGAAGATAAAGAAATCAATGCATAAGCCAGACTCTCATAGCACAGGCTACACAGTTCTTAAGCTTACAAAGCATTAACATATAAGCAATGAAAATAGAAAAAGCATTTATTCTGTCAACCGTTGTTGTGTTGTTATGGTACAGACGTATCATATAATCTGTCTATTTATAGAAGAGAGGTAGAGAAAAGATAGGGTTTTGTTTGATCCAAATCAAAACAAATATAGGATAACTATTTTATCCTATTTGCTCAAATAGCCCCGGAATCCTTTATTCCTTATAATTAGACCCCCAAAAGGTTTTATTTCCAAATCTCCATTTGGACACACAATTTTAATCCAGAATTCAATCTCTAAGTGTGTGATCCAATAGGTTCCAAATACACTGGCAATAATTATGAATTATAATTCTCAAGAAGAATTAGATAAAATAAACAACTTTATTTTATCATTAATTACAATAATTAATTCATTCATAATTATAGATTGTGAGCGGTGTCTAGCAACACATCACAACCACCCAGGTAATCGGAATTAGTCAAGGGAATTTTGACCAAACCTTTCCATGAAAAATTACCATGTAATTATTATCCTTTCACCATAGATATCCAATTAGTCAGGGAATGAGGAATAAGTGATAGGGGGATATTTATATGTGTTAATTAGGATTATTTGGGCCTAAAATCTCTCTTTTATTGTGCAAAGAATTGGTTTACTGCTTATGTTTGGGTTTTGTATCAATTACAGGTACTTGGTATGAAAAATGGACTTTATTGCCAAAAATTCCAGAAGACTTGCTTCTCCAGGACGTGCCTGTGCTTGAAAAAGGGGGATTGCATGCAAATTGAAGGTCCACGTGGGGCCCAGCGCATATTTCCTGTTTTGTTGGCATACTGAAGCTGTTTGGGAAAGTCAACGCTATTTCCGTGTTGGGGTAGACTTCCAGGAGCAACTTGGAGTTGGAGTCTCACATTACTTGTGGGCTTGGGAATTGAAGGCCAAGTAAAACCTATATTAAAGAAAAGCCAAGGGCGGTGGAAAGAGGCAGAATCCTTAGCCTAACTTTGTTCTTGTTTCCTTTTTATTATTTCTTGGTGCACCGCCAGTATGATAACGTTAGCCTAGCTTTTTGGTTAGTTACTTGTCTTTAGTTTTTGTTTTCTTCTCCGCTACCAGTAGGGATACCAATCTTCTAGCCTAGCTTTAGTCTTTATTTTTCCTTTTGTTTTCTGTTTTCCCCAGGACCGCAGTAGCATTAACGATAGCCTAGTATTGTTTTTGATTAATAGTCTTTTGTTATTTACCTTCCGCCGCCACTAGCGATAGCATTGATATACTAGTGCCTGCTTCCTTGTTGTGAGATTCCGTCGTCTTCGTTTTGCCTTTTTCCGTTAGACTCTCTAGTACAGTACTTGCTTAGTTATAATTATTGTTAGTAGTATTGGTTTGGTGAACTTTGCCGTGGCTTTATTTGATCACTTTGACTTCCGTTCAAGTTGCATGGAAATCACAACTTGCATGGCTCCGATCATGAGGCGTGGCTAATCTTCTTTTCTAGTTGAGGAATAATCAAGTCTCGGGGCACCACAACTATGAGATCGTTTTAATTATTAATTTTAATTTATATGTTTATGGGTATTTAATTATTCTCTGTTTTCAATTAATTATTATTTGGATCTATTGGGTAATATGGCCAGTTATTCAATT
Source organism: Gardenia jasminoides (assembly GCA_013103745.1). NCBI lineage: Eukaryota > Viridiplantae > Streptophyta > Magnoliopsida > Gentianales > Rubiaceae > Gardenia > Gardenia jasminoides. The sequence goes on from CM023103.1 coordinate 37,280,701, forward strand.
GTCTAAATAATATATAGTCAATTAGGGTGTTGGCGTGTCGCCTTTAAGCAACCTAATCAGTGGCAAATGAGAGAATTTCACCGCCTCGCAAGCGGTCTAATTTGGATCGTGGGGATAATTAATCTAACCTAAGTAAACCCGCATGTGTGTTTGCCATCTAGAATTGGGTCTTTCTAATTCCTAATACTGTGACTACATTAAATCCTATGAGTGTCTCTAGGGTTGTCTGGTTCACAAGAGGGTAGTTTATGAGCATCTCTGGACTACTATAAAAATAAGGAAAGATTGGTGGTTGGGCGCGTCGCTTGACTACTATAACCAATTTATCCATGAATGTATGAATATTTTTATGGATCTATGATCAGTTGTATGCACCGGTGCTAAGATTAATTCCTTGACTAGATTGTTTTAATTAATTGATATTTGTGTTATTTGATTCTTGCCATTTTAATTAAATTGAAATTTCAGCTTTTATTAGTTTTTAATTAATTGCTCTCTTTTTCAAAAAAACCCCCCTATTCCCCTGTGTGATTTGTCTACCAGTTCCCTGAGGAGACGACCCTACTTGTCCTATTTACAAATTAATTGAATTTTTTTGGATTAATTCTGGTATATTGGATTCAGTAAACTCCTTGGAATTAGGGTGAAACTAGTAACCCATTGCACATCTGGAGTCCCTGCTCCCGTACCAGATTTAGTTTGAAAGATTTGTTGTTGGCAATTAGGCTTTTATTTTAACTTCATTTTTGGAGGTTTGATACCCACCAAATTTTGGCGCCGTTGCTGGGGATCTAGTGTTTTAAGTGATTTATTGCATAGGTTTTATTTTTCTGTTGTTTTATGCCTCGACCTTCTCGTACAGGAAAACTTGAATTTGATCCAGAAATCGAGAAGACTGCAAGAAGGTTGACCAAGGAAGCAAAGTTGGTAAGCAACAAGATTCAATAGTGACACCTTCAAGAATTGAGCAAGAGTTTGTTTCCAGTGATTCATCAAGTGAATCTGAAGAAGAAGAAGTACAATTTCCCCAAATAGCAATGGCAGCCCAAAGGATTTTGAGGGAGTTGGCAACTCCTAATGTGAACCAACAGCCATTATGCATTACATTCTCTAACACGGAAGAGGCATTTGAACTTAAATCTGGTCTTATTCATTTACTACCTACTTTTCGTGGTGTTGCAGGTGAGGATCCACATAAACATTTGAAGGAATTCCATGTGGTGTGCTCCACAATGAAGCCTCAAGGAGTCACTGAAGATCACATCAAGTTGAGGGCCTTTCCTTTCTCTTTGGCAGACAAGGCTAAAGACTGGTTATTCTACCTGCCATCGGGATCCATCACGACATGGGAAAATTTGAAGAGTCGATTTGTAGAAAAATTTTTCCTTGCCTCTAGAGTCGCCAATATAAGGAAGGAAATATGTGGAGTCAGACAAGCGACTGGAGAGATTCTATACCATGGCTGAAAACTCCCAACAATTTGGAGTAAGAGCTAACGGGGCAATGAGAAGGGTCAATGAAGTGAACCATTTTGACCTGGAAGGTAAATTATCTGAGCTCACCTCTTTGGTTCGTCAAATGGTGGTGGGGAAACTACAATCTGTGAAGACTTGTGGTATCTGTGCTGCTCCCGGGCATATGACTGATATGTGCCCACTTCTCCAAGAAGATACACTTGAACAAGCAAATGCAGTGGGGGGCTTTTCTGGACCACCCCAAAGAAGGAATGACCCATTTGCACCTACCTATAACCCAGGGTGGCGTAATCATCCAAATTTCAGCTATGCTTCAAAACCCCCTGGTTTCCAACAGCCATTCCAACCAAGGCCACCGGTGCAACCAGTGCAACAACCTGCCACTTCCAACTCAAATATGTCTCTGGAAGATATGATGAAATCACTGGCTCAGAGCACGAGTCAATTACAGCTGGAGGCTCAGAGATATCAACAAGAGGCCCAAAGATTCTAGCAGGAGTCACACAGATTTCAACAAGAGACTCGTGCCAGTATTAGGAATTTGGAATTACAAATGTCCCAAATGGCAACTTCCATAAGCAACCTGGAAAATAGCAATAGAGGGAAGTTACCTGCTCAAGTAATTCCTAACCCTAAGGAGAATGCTAGTGCAATGCACCTACGGAGTGGAAAGGAAGTATAGTCTCCAAGGCATGCCTACACCAGAGAAGAGGAAGTGTCCAGCAAGGTTGAAGAGAAGAAGAGAAACATTCCACTGAAGTTCCAAAGAAATTTGAAATTCCTTCTCCTTTTCCTGGCAGGTTGGCAAAGGTTAAGAAGGAAGAGTCTGAGAAAGAAATTTTGGACACCTTCAAGAAAGTAGAGATCAACATTCCTCTTTTGGATACGATTAGACAATTACCCAAGTATGCTAAATTTTTGAAGGGCTTATGCACTAATCGCAACAAATTGAATTTGGATGACAAGGTGAAGGTAGGGGTGAATGTATCAGCGGTTCTCCAAAAGAAGTTGCCTCAGAAGTGCAAGGATCCAGGTATATTCACTATACCATGCATAATTGGCAATCAAAGAATTGAAAAAAGCATGCTTGATTTAGGTGTTTCAATAAATGTCATGCCTCTTTCAATTTTTGAAGCATTGAATTTAGGACCTCTCAAAGAGACTAGGGTAATAATTCAATTGGCAGATAGGTCTAATGTCTACCCTGAGGGTCTAGTTGAAGATGTTCTAGTCAAAGTCAATGAATTCATCTTTCCTGCTGATTTTTACATTGTGGACATGAATGATGAACATTCTACAAATTTATCTGTGATTCTTTTGGGTAGACCCTTCATGAATACAACAAGGACCAAAATAGATGTACATGAAGGGACTTTATCTGTTGAATTTGATGGGGAAATAGTCACCTTTAATATTTTTGGTCCCATGAAGCATCCTGAGGATACTAAGTCTGTGAATTTCATTGGCATTACTAACTCCATCGTGTATGAGAACTTTGAGCAGCATTTTATGGGAGATAAGTTGGATTTTGTCTTACAACAAGGCAAAACTGACTTGGAAGTCAATGACATGGAAGAGGAGGAAGTCAAAGATGCCATCATGTCACTCCATTTACTGCATCCTCTTCCAGACAGGTTTGATAATTCTTTTCTACCACTACCCACTTCTCATGAGAAAATTTTACCTTTTATTGAACAGGCACCTAACGTGGAATTAAAGGAATTACCCAAGCATTTGAAGTATGCCTATTTGGGAGAAGACAAGACCTTGCCTGTGATCATCGCCAATGACTTGGATGCGATGCAAGAAGAGAAGCTCCAAGGGTCTTGCGGGAATATAAGTCGGCAATTGGATGGACATTGGCAGACATCAAAGGCATCAATCCATCCATTTGCATGCATCACATTCTACTGGAGTCAGATGCAAAACCCGTGAGAGAACACCAAAGAAAGCTTAATCCCGCAATGAAGGAGGTGGTGATGAAAGAAATTCTCAAACTCTTAGAATTAGGAATTATTTTTCCTATTTCTGATAGCCAGTGGGTAAGCCCTGTCCATGTTGTTCCAAAGAAAATGGGAATCATATTGGTCAAAAATGAGAAAAATGAGTTAGTGCCAATGAGATTACAAAATGGGTGGAGAATGTGTATTGACTTTAGAAAATTGGATGCCGCAACAAGAAAGGATCATTTTTCACTTCCATTCATTGATGAGATACTTGAAAGGTTGGTAGGTAAGTGTTTCTTTTGCTTTTTAGATGGTTATTCTGGGTATTACCAAATTATTGTTGCCCAAGAGGACCAACATAAAACCACTTTACCTGCCCTTTTGGAACTCTTGCATATCGTCGTATACCTTTTGGTTTATGTAATGCTCCTGGAACATTTCAAAGATGCATGATGAGTATCTTTTCTGATATGATTGAGAATTGCATTGAAATTTTCATGGATGATTTTACTGTATACGGTGATTCTTTTGACCAAGGTCTGGACCATTTAACAAAGGTTTTGAATAGATGCATTGAAACAAACTTGGTTCTTAATTATGAGAAATGTCATTTCATGGTTAAAGAAGGCATAGTTTTGGGCCATGTTGTTTCATCAAGGGGTATTGAGGTAGACAAGGCTAAAATTGATTTGATCACTAGTTTACCTTACCCTACTAATGTCAAGGATGTTCGTAGTTTTCTAGGCCATGCAGGTTTTTATAGGTGATTCATCAAGGATTTTTCCAAGATTGCTCAGCCATTGTCTCGCCTACTGCAAAAGGAGGTGTCTTTCGATTTTGGAAAGGATTGCAAATTGTCTTTGACACACTCAAGGGCATGTTGACTACGGCACCAATTATCCAACCCTCAGACTGGAAGCTACCCTTTGAGCTCATGTGTGGCCTTGATCCACTATCTTTGTAAGCTATGCTTGGACAGCGGAGTGGGAAATGTAGTCATGTCATATACTATGCCTCTAAAACATTGAATTCAGCTCAATGCAACTACACCACCACTGAAAAGGAGCTTTTAGCCATTGTTTTCGCTTTTGAGAAATTTAGATCATATTTGTTGGGATCAAAAGTGATTGCTTTTCTCTGATCATGCAGCTTTGAAGTATCTCCTGTCAAAGAAAGAATCAAAACCAAGGCTCATCCGCTGGGTGCTCTTGTTGCAAGAATTTGATTGGGAGATCAAGGATCGGAGAGGGGTGGATAACTCTGTAGTTGACTACTTGAGTTGATTGCTTAGAGAGGAAGAAGTTGTGCCCATATCTGAGGTATTTCCTGATGAACATCTTTTTCTTATTAAAGGTAAGGAACCTTGGTATGCGGATATTGTAAATTTCTTGGTCAGTCATAAATTTCCTGATGGCATGAATAAGAGTAAGAGGGATAAGATAGTCCATGATTCTCGATATTATATTTGGGATGAGCCATATTTGTGGAAAATAGGCTCTGATTCAATTATTCGTAGATGTGTTCTTGAAAATAAAATCTCTTCTATTCTTGCTCATTGTCATAATTATGCATGTGGTGGTCACTTTGGGTCTAAGAGAACTGCTAGAAAAATCCTTGACTGTGGCTTTTACTAGCAAACATTGTTTCGTTATGCTTATACATTTTGTAAAAGTTGCGAAAAATGCCAAAGATTTGGAAGTCTGTCTCAAAGGGATGAAATGCCTCAAGTACCTATGTTATTTTGTGAAATATTTGATGTTTGGGGTATGGACTTTATGGGACCTTTTCCTAGTTCTTTTGGATTTTTATATATTTTGTTAGCAGTTGATTATGTTTCGAAATGGGTAGAAGCAAAGGTTACCCGGACTAATGATTCTCAAGTGGTTGCAAGATTTCTTAAATCCCACATTTTTAGTAGGTTCGGGGTGCCCAGGGCTATCATTAGTGATCAAGGTACCCATTTTTGTAATCGCACCATTGAGGCCGTCATGAGAAAATATGGGGTGCACCATCGCGTGAGTACCACTTACCACCCACAAACCAATGGGCAAGCTAAAGTCTCCAATCGAGAGATTAAGAGCATTCTGGAAAAAATGGTTCACCCTAACCGTAAGGATTGGAGCTCTCGATTGGATGATGCCTTGTGGGCATATCGGACGGCGTACAAAAAGCCTATTGGGATGTCCCCCTACAGGTTGGTGTTTGGTAAGATGTGTCATTTACCTGTGGCTATAGAGCATCAGGCATTTTGGGCTGTCAAGCAATGCAATTTTCATATGGATAGAGATGGTAAGGAGAGGAAGCTCCAACTCTAGGAGTTGGAGGAAATTCGCCTTGAAGCATATGACAATGCCCGTTTGTACAAAGAGTGTACAAAACATTTTCATGACCGCTTATTGCATGAGAAGTGCTTTACACCGGGTCAAAAGGTACTTTTATTCAACTCACGGTTGAAATTCATGTCAGGTAAGTTAAAATCCTGTTGGATTGGACCATATGTGGTGGTCAATGTTTTTTCCAATGGTGTGGTTGAAATCCAGAGTTTCGAGAATGACAAGAGTTTTAAGGTTAATGGTCACCGTTTAAAACCCTTTGTTGATGTTACAGATATAGGCACTGTGGAAGAAATCCATTTGATAGATCCAATTTATGAATGATTGCTCCCATTGGAGTCGTCTAGCCAAAGACGTTAAAAAAAGGCGCTACTTGGGAGGCAACCCAATGTTTTAATTTTTTGTTCTTTTGTTCTTTTGGTTTTATCATATTTAAAGTTTTTATTTATATTTGAGTAGGGTGCAATAGAGGTGGACAGAAGACTTTGTCTTGTAAGGCGTGCCCACGCCTTACTGGGACCAGTGAAACATGCACCAGGGATGATCAGAAAACTTCCATTTGTCTGGCGTGCCCACGCTATCTAAGGGGAAGTCAGAAACGCAGAGCTGGATGAGCATCAGAAGACTTTGGTTTGTAAGGCGTGCCCACGCCTTACAAGCTCATCTTACTTGAGTGCAAAGGAGTGGTGGTCAGAAGACTATTTCTTTTGTGGCGTGCTTACGTCTTCACAAGAGATTATTTTTCAAAAAAAAAAAAAAATTTTTACGGGCTTGATTAGAAGACTCAAAGCTCCAAGGCGTGCCTACGTCTTGAAGCTCAGTCCTTGGTCAAACCCTTGGCCTCTTCTTTCTTTTTCGTTTCTTCCGTTCTTTTTCTTTTCTTCTGTCTTCTTTCTTTTTCCTTTTTGGTCCCCCACCACAGAGCCTCCTCCTTAGTTCCTTCCTCAACCATAGTCGCCGCTCACTACTTCCACATTCTTCCACCTCCCGCCGCCGTGCCAGCCGCCGTTGTCCCTTCCCCTCAGTTGTCCGTCGCTGCTGTCGTGGTCCCGCTGCTACTGTCGTGGTCAACCTTCTTGCTCCGAGGTTGTGCCACCAAGCGCCGTCTGTTCCCGCATCGGCTAGCACAGCTGTCACAAACTTGGCGGCGTTGATCCACCCCTCTATTGCCGCAGCTACGCTGCTCCGTGAGTCCACCCGCACTGTCTACCAAAGGCCGTCGTTGGGGTTTTGTTGCTCTCCCATCGGCTGCGCCGCCCCTTACCTGCCGCTCTTCTTCCACCAACACGGCGCCCTACCTGTTCCCACACCTACTCCGGCTACCTTGCTTCTTTAAGCACTGCTTGTATAGGGTGATTCGTGAGTTACTCCCAATTCGACCCAGCTCTTCTTTTGCTTGTTGTAGTTTTAGTGGGTAGCTTTATATTCTTTGGAAGTGGGTTGTTGTCGCTCTCTGGAATTTATTTGACTGCTCTAGGTGGCTTGAGAGACCTTGTTAGCTTTGATTTGTGCTGCTCTGGTTGAATTTTAGAATTTTGAGTATCGGTTTTGTTGTCTCGTGTGGGCAGATTGGGGTGGTTTGAATAATTCTGTTTTGTCGGCTGTGATTGGTTTATTTTAATTGGAGTTTTAGTGCCTTGGGACCGGATTCGTCGTCTGTGCCCCATTGTTGGGTTTTGGCTGCTTTGGCAATTGTTGATTGTGGGCGCCACTGTGTTCTGTGGTCCTTTGCTATATACACTTGTTGTTGATTTTGTTGCTTCTGTGGACCCATTATGCCATCCAAAAAGGAACGGGTTAAGAAGTCTACCCCCACTAAATCCTCGGGATCCACTTCCCGTAAGAGGAAGGCTCCAATTCAGCCTCCCACTCGGTTTCGGTTGGGTATTTCTAAGAGTATATTGTCTCCTGGGGCTTTGGCAGATATTTTCTCTGATTTGACTGCTGACCAACGCAAGGTGTTACACACTGTTATTGGGCCGTTTGCTCCCTGCAAATGTTTTGATATTCCGACCTTGGAGCAGTTGCATATTGTTCATGATGTGGAACGGTTCTTTAACCGCATTGGTTGGGCCCACTTCATGTATATTGCCCACCCAACTTATGAGGAGCTGTGCTATAAATTTTATGCTACTTTTCAGTTCAACAAGATTCATGACTTTGCCTTGGATACCCCGGAGGTGATCCAGTTCCGCCTCATGGGTCAAACTTTTAGTTTGTCCCTGAATGAATTTAATGTGCATCTGGGGTTCGTCGGTGAGGACCACCTAGCTGATGGGGTGTATATTAATAGTGCTTGTGATTTCACAATGCCCTTTGCCAGTAATTATATAGAGATATGGCGGGAGTGGTCCACTGACTCTCAGCACTATGATCCTAGCCAATCTCGGGCCTCTTTTCTTACTGATCCCGTGCTGAGGGTCATTCACCGATTCTTGGCGTATAACTTTTCTGGCCACAAGGATACTTCTGGCACACTATCCAAGGCAGAGTTTTATTTTCTGTAGTGCATGCAGAACAAAGTCTTGGTTAACTTTGGCTGTTGGGTGGCTTCTCAGTTGCAATCGGTCCTCCGCAAGCCACATAAACCCTTAATTATGGGCTCATTGATCACTCATTTAGCTATCCGACTAGGCGTCCTGGATCCTACTCGGGATATCAAGCTCAGCATAGTTCGTCAGGTTGAGCCTTTGGATTTGAGGAGTCTGGAGCGTATGGGTATTATTCAAAAGGTGGGCGAGGCCTACCAGTTTACTCCTGCTGTAGATGGGGCCCCACGAGCTAGGGTTCCCCCTCCTATTCCTGACCAGGCTGGCCCATCCTTTTCCTCCCAAGTGCCACCAGCCTTGAATGACCGTTTGAAGAGCTTGGAGGACACTGTGCTTGGCTTGAATGACAAGATTGATACTTTGAATCAACGTTTGGCCAACATGCACGTCCTGTTTGCCATGCAGTCACAGAATCTGGATGCCTTCTTTGCTCATATGGGCTTCAACCCCCCTCATCCTCCTCACTTCTAGGCTTGTTGTGGTTTTCCCCCTCCATCAGGGAAGTTTCTTTTCCCTTGTCCTTGTTTTTGCTTTCTCCTTCCTACATTGAGGACAATGTAGAGTTTTGGTGTTGGGTGGGGGCGTATAGTGTTAGTTTTCATTTGCTTAATTTTTGCTTTAGTCTTGCCTAGTTTTTGTTTTTTTTTTGAAAAAAAACAAAAAAAAAAAGAAAAACAGAAATTTTGGGTGGTGAATCAGACGACTTGAGTGCCTAAGGCGTGTCCACGCCTTAGAAGGTCCTCACCCCCAAAAAAAAAAAAAATCTCAAATTTCTTTTGGGTAGAATAGGATACTATGATGATATTGGCACTTACTTTGCTAGCTTGGGCAGTGATATGATATGATGCGATGTTTTTTTCTCCTTGTGACAATGTTATTGAATAATGCACTTTGCAAGTTTTGGCTAATTGGAACCATTCTTGTGAGCTTTTGAGCTAATGAGCATTTTACTTATATTTGCTCTACCTTCTTTCATTGAATGTTGTTCCATGTGATTTGATTGTTCTAGAACTTGCTATGTTGTGCGTATCAAGACCTTAATTGTTGAATTTGGTGCATTTAAATGATAAGGGCACTTAGGTTACACCTTTTTGACTTTCTAAACCCTTGTTCCCATTGTATTTCCCCTAGTGAACTTTGTTTTAGCCTAGGCCTTTTTCTTGATTAAATAGCCCATTATGTTACCTTTATCTCCTTCTTTGTTAAACCTTTTTGTTTTTTTTGTTTTGAACCCCATGTCCATGGATACCGTGATCTGTTGCATGACATTGTTGAATGATATTGAAGGGCTAAGATTTAGTAAGCAAGTGTGTTAGAAGAGCAAAAGATAGGAAAATGTATTGAGCAGAAGACTAGAGCTTCTGAGGCGTGCCCACGCCTTGTTAGAAATCAAAAAAAAAGAGAGAGAGAGAGAGAGAGAAAAAAAAAAAAAATCAGAAAAAAAGAAAGAAAGAGAAATAGAAAAGAAAAGAAGAAAAAGCAACAGAGCACATAACGTTGATAAGGTGACTTGTGAAGTGTAGTGCAATAAAAGTGGGGCATGCCTAGTAGCTCGCACTTGCCAGTTGGAAAATTTTGAATATGCCTTGAATAGATTACGTGGTTAAAGAAAATGTGTGTTCATGCAGTAGGTCAAGGGCATCTCTTTTGACATGTTTTAACCTAAATGTCCCTTTTTATCCAACCCCTTACCTAAGCCCCGTTACAACCCATGTCAAGACCCTTTGATTTTTGCATTGAGTTTAGCACTAGAAGTGGCAATGTGACATATTAGCAAGCATATGGTAACATCATTTCATCATGTGATAAGAATGAACCAGTGTTTTCATTTCTGAGTGGTGAGTGAAATACATCATCCTATAAGAGAGAGGGTTAATTCTTGCATGTGTTGACTTTGGTGACATTGTTTGAGGGATAGGACATTTGTATTTCTTTGTTGAACTGCCAGGTGCTAGTATTTGTGATTGCCTATCTGAGCTTTGAAATGCTTGAGAACAAGCATTGTCCTGGTGTGGGGAGATTTGATAAGGGGATATTTATATGTGTTAATTGGAATTATTTGGGCCTAAAATCTCCCTTTTATTGTGCAAAGAATTGGTTTACTACTTATATTTGGGTTTTGTATCAATTACAGGTACTTGGTATGAAAAGTGGACTTTATTGGTAAAAATTCCAGAAGACTTGCTTCTCCAGGACGTGCCTGTGCTTGAGAAAGGGGGATTGCATGCAAATTGAAGGTCCACGTGGGGCCCAACGCATATTTCCTGTTTTGTTGGCATACTGAAGCTGTTTGGGAAAGTCAACACTATTTCCTTGTTGGGGTAAACTTCCAGGAGTAACTTGGAGTTGGAGTCTCACATTACTTGTGGGCTTGGGAATTGAAGGCCAAGTAAAACCTATATTAAAGAAAAGTCAAGGGCGGTGGAAAGAGGCAAAATCCTTAGCCTAGCTTTGTTCTTGTTTCCTTTTTATTATTTCTTGGTGCACCGCTAGTATGATAACGTTAGCCTAGCTTTTTGGTTAGTTACTTGTCTTTAGTTTTTGTTTTCTTCTCCGCTGCCAGTAGGGATACCAATCTTCTAGCCTAGCTTTAGTCTTTATTTTTCCTTTTGTTTTCTGTTTTCCCCAGGACCACAGTAGCATTAACCATAGCCTAGTATTGTTTTTGATTAATAGTCTTTTGTTATTTACGTTCCGCCACCACTAGCGATAGCATTGATATACTAGTGCCTGCTTCCTTGTCGTGAGATTCCGTCGTCTTCGTTTTGCCTTTTTCCGTTAGACTCTCTAGTACAGTACTTGCTTATTTACAATTATTGTTAGTAGTATTGGTTTGGTGAACTTTGCCATGGCTTTATTTGATCACTTTGACTTCCGTTCAAGTTGCATGGAAATCACAACTTGCATGGCTCCGATCATGAGGCGTGACTAATCTTCTTTTCTAGTTGAGAAATAATCAAGGCTCGGGGCACTACAACTGTGAGATCATTTTAATTATTAATTTTAATTTATATGTTCATAGGTATTTAATTATTCTCTGTTTTCAATTAATTATTATTTGGATTTATTGGGTAATATGGCCAGTTATTCAATTGTCTAAATAATATATAGTCAATTAGGGTGTTGGCGCGTCGCCTTTAAGCAACCTAATCAGTGGCAAACGAGACAATTTCACCGGCTCGCAAGCTGTCTAATTTGGATCGTGGGGATAATTAATCTAGCCTAAGTAAACCTGCATGTGTGTTTGCCATCTAGAATTGGGTCTTTCTAATTCCTAATACCGTGACTACATTAAATTCTATGAGCGTCTCTAGGGTTGTCTAGCTCACAAGAGGGTAGTTTATGAGCGTCTCTGGATTACTATAAAAATAAGAAAAGATTGGTGGTTGGGCGCGTCGCTTGACTACTATAACCAATTTATCCATGAATGTATGAATATTTTTATGGATCTATGATCAGTTGTGTGCCCCGGTGCCAAGATTAATTCCTTGACTAGATTGTTTTAATTAATTGATATTTGTGTTATTTGATTCTTGCCATTTTAATTAAATTGAAATTTCAGCTTTTATTTGAAACTAGTAACCCATTGCACATCTGGAGTCCCTTCTCCCGTACCAGATTTAGTTTGAAAGATTTGTTGTTGGCTTTTATTTTAACTTTATTTTTGGAGGTTTGACACCCACCAATAAGTGCCAATTCCCTAATGACTAGTTAATTTTCTAGTTCCCGGAAGTAACCGTAGATTAGGTTAACTTGAAGACATTCTTCCATTACCCTAATGTAGTCGACTATTAAGGTTAAATTCCAACTAGTGGCCTTTCTGGATATCAACTCCCACTATCGGAGTGGTGAGTCCTCTCTTGATCACTCACTATCTTTCCATGCTTCACACTATCCCCAATTTCTATTCTTTAAATCACTCCTGGTGAGTAACAAGAAATAGATTCAAAAGGTAGTGATTCCCACTCAAGATACTGTGGTGATCTCAAGTCTAGGATCGCTTACACAATTTTTCATAAGAGATTCAACCATTGGCACTAGATAGATATCTTAATGGGATCTTTGTGTGGATCACTACAATGAATTTGTACTTTACAATTCATCGACACATTAGCCTAGATATCATTATACCTTGGTTGATGAGAATAACCACTACTTACATTAAGTAGAGACCAATTATGTACTAGTCTTTCCGTATTAATAATGTCCTGTCTTATTAATACTATGACTAGGGAATTTTAAGAATATTTATTATAAATGTAATTGATATCTCATAGTCAACAACTCTTGTGACTACCATCACATCAATAAATATTCTAAGGACTTTATCAATTATATCAAATATTCAATAGATAAAATGGAAATTCATAAAATACAAAACTTTATTAGGAATGTATTTAAACAAAATGATTGTTTTAGAGCATACATTCCAACAATGTCCATGTTTTGTGGCGTTGCAATATCAATTGAAGCAGTGTCCCTCTTCTAATGTGTCATCCTGCATAAGCCATCAAAATTTGATGAAGTGCTTTTAGGCTTTATTGTAGCACTTTTGACGAAGAGCTTTTCAGCTACTAACAATTTCAGGTCTTCAAGTACGAGCCCTTGACAATTTTGAAAGCTAATTGTTTGGATTGCTGCTTTCTGAAGAAAATTTTTACGTTTTTCTCAAACACATTTACTAATCATATATTTATCTCACATGCATTAAATTGCTATACTATAATTTTGTAAGGCCCAAAGACAACCTAAGAGGGGGGGTGAATTAGGTTGACTAAGAACTAGTCAAATGTTGCACCTTTTTCAAATTTAATAATAATTTTCACACAAAAGGTTTATCAAGCAAATAGACAATCAAGACCAATAAGTATAGATGAGATTTCAATCAATAAATTGAAAAAGAGAAGAAATAGATTGAGAGTAAAGCAAACCAAACTTCTTCCAAAGCTCCACTTGAGCTTGAAGAAAAATTCCTCAAGTAAAGCTTCTTCAATTTGATGAACTTCAATCTTTGTGTACAATGGAAGGATCACTTCCTCCTTTAAGCACACTTAGTCAAGCCGGGAAGTTTACACTCTAACTGAAAACCCTCACAAAGCTACACAAATGATGAACTCACTCACTGATTGAAAAGCTTATCAATGAACTCACATTTCAAGACTAACAAATCTTACTCAAATAGAGTATTTTCTAGCTAAAATCACTCTTAAGAACTTGCTATCAAGTGTATAGTTATTTTGATTTTCGGACAATGCACTGTATTTATAGGAGACCAAAAGTGCCTTGAAATTGAGGTCACGGATAGGAAGAAGAAAGGTCAACTAGCGTTGGAGCTATCGGCGTCAGACACACATGTCGTCCGATGCTAGCGTCCGATAGGCTGTTGCGTTCTTTATCGGATGGCCGATGGATGATTATGTGTCCGATAGGCTTTGTGTCCGACAGCGACCAGTAAGCTCAGAAAATTTTCATGAAGATGATCGGATGGCCGACATATTTTTGCCTTCGATGGCTTGCGTCTGAAAGTGGCCAGAGAGTTTGAAAAATTTCTTGGATATCTTCGAATGTTCGCTATGGATGTTGTGTGTCCGAAAGAAGTGTCCGATAGATCTCCTGTCTATTGGACGTCCGATACATCAAGTTAAGCATCCGATAGAGAAGTTTTGAGTTTTATCGGAAGTCCAATACAAAGTATCGTCCGTCCGACAATCAATAGTTCCTTTAACACGTTTCCTGCCTTGATGACCTGTGCTGTCAAAGATCTCAATAGAAAATATTAGATCAATTACTTCAATTGTTTTGTAATTATCAAAATTCGGGATCACGATTAACATTCTCCCTCTTTTTGATGATGACGAAACAATTGAATGTGATTTAAACAAAATAGAATTTAAAAGCTCAAATTTAAATGTGACTGCCCCACCTTCCCCTAAGGCGAACCAAAGGGATGTGGACCTTTGACTCTCCAGGACTCACTACATTCCACAATTTCTTCACAGATACAAATACTCAAAGTCCATTCGAGATAACATAACCTTGAAGGTACTTGAGAATAACATTTATACATCTCAAAAGTAATTACATAAACTCATGGACCAAAAGTTCAAGCGTTGAGTTCAACTTAATACATTCGCCTCTTCCAAAAGTAAAGAGATTACGGTAGATATACCGGACAAACAAAACCTAAAATCCCAAAATGATCTAATGTTATCCTTGAGCCCTTTTGCCTCGAATCAAGGAAAACAAATACGTGGTATAAGCTTACATGATAAGTATTCCAAGAAATCAAGCAAAACATGAGCAATTCCAAATTCAACATGTTAACATGTAATTCAAGAAACATAACACCAGGTATAACCATAACCAATTTAAGAATCAAGAAGTAAGGTCCGGTATATAGTGAGCGATAATGATATCATTAATTCAAATAAACATTTACTCATTCAAGTAGATCAAATAATAAGTACTATAATCTGATCTCAAAGGATGCTGAATTCATTGGGAGCCATATTCCACCTTATAACTTCAATAAACAATCCCCTACATTTTCCCACCTTATAACCTCCGAACTCCCACCTTATGACTTCCAAAACGATAAACAATCCCCGAAATTTACTTTCGCCTTATCACCTCCAAAACGATTGTTAAGTCCTTAATTATGCATATTATTTATGGATATTTCCCCTAATTATGGCCTAAATATTGTGTTAATTGCTTGATTCTACTTATATTTGGTTTTTCAACCATGATTTAGGTCATTGGAATTAAATTGGAATTAAAAGCTGCAATTGAAGGAAATTCCAGAAGATAATCCCGGATAAGCATGACGCGTGTGTTGATTTGGAAGTTGCCTTTTGAAGATGTGAACCATTTTCCATGGAAGACAATTCTTTGGATATTTGGAAACAAGGATTTCATATATTTTGGGAATTGGTCAAAGACTCCTTTAATTAGGAATATTTGTAATTGATTTCCTTATTTATTTTGTTATGGTTATTTAGCAAGTTAGATTCCAATTAGGATTCAAACTCTTTGGAGTCCTAATTTGGAAGGGAGATTAATAGCTTTATATTCGCTAGCTTTAGGAGAAAAAAGGAGAGTCTTCTTAGTAGGTTTTCCTTGGTAGATCATCATCGACAATTCTTGGATTAGTCTCAAGGGACGGCTTGATTGATCAGGCGGACTTCACTTGAACAAGAATTGCTGGCCCTACTTTTGCTATTCATTGGGTTTAAGCTTTAGTCGTTCTTTTGATTTCTTTCCTTTTGTCATTCTTAATTGAAGCTTCCAAAAGCGTCTTTTGGTGGTGATTCTCAATGAAGAGTGGCTAATTTCTTCGCCTAGTTGAAGGCTAATCGAGCCTTGGTTCATCAACTCTGTGAGACTTGTTTGGATTATTCTTATTTCATTTATTTACAAGTATTTGAATATTTTCTGTTGTTCATGTTTATGATTATTTCTTGCAATTAAATACTGATCACTATTTCTTTGTGGGGATAATCTACTGTCATCTAGAGCGTAAAATCGTGTCGTTTGGAAGGTTTTAGTATTTGTGACAATTGGCGTAATTGATGAGTACAAGAAACTTTTGGGTTATTGTCATGGGAATATTCAATCGCTTAAATGAACCGAGCTTATGTGTTTGTTGGTTAGAATTGGTGGCTAATCTAATTGTTAATGCTGTTGGTGGGCTAAATCCTAAGAGCTTGTTTAGGGTTGTCTGGCAAGAGAAGTAGTTCTCTTGTGTTGGTCGACACGATGGGCGGGGTTGTCGAGCTTGTTGACAACCATAACCAATTTATTTGTAAGTAATTGAATGCAATTTAGTGTCGTTGATCAAATTGATGAAACCAAAGTGAGATTAGGCCTTTGACTAGATCTTGTTATTGATTGATTTATTTTTTATTTGATTCTGTGATCGTTCATTTTAATTGGAATATTGTGGTGTCATTTATTTTTATTTATTTTTATTGGTTTTATTAATTAGGAACTATTGAACTCCTCCCCATTTATTTTATTTCATAGAAAATAATTCTTCCAGTTCCACGAGGAGGCGACCCTGCCACTTACTCAAATTAATTAAATTCTCGGTTAATTTACGGTATATGGATTAAGTAAACTCCTTGGAATCGGGTGAAGCTAGTAACCCATTGCACATCGAGTCTGCTCCGATTACTAGATTTAACTCAGGAATTTTTCTGGCGATTAGGTTCTATTTATTTATTTTTGTGCAGGGCTCGACACATGCCAAATTTTGGCGCCGTTGCGGGCTTGATTGATTTATTTTACGTGAAAATTTGTTTTACTTTATTTTAATTTTTATTTTATCTTTGTTGCCGGTTGATGCCCCAATCTTCTGGGGTAATCTATTGTATGCATCACGAGATAGAAGACATCCGTGCATTGAGAAAAGAAACAAGGCAACAATCGGAGGAATCATCTTCCTCTCACGGACTTAAAATAGCGGAGATCTTGCTGAATATTTTGTGAACCGAGAAAGGAGATTGAGACCATGGCTACTTGAGAGGACCACGAGAGAACTTGCTGCACCGGATTTAAATCAACAGCCTTTATGCATAACATATCCTACTTTAGAGGCTGCATTTGAGTTAAAATCTGGATTGATACACTTATTACCTTCTTTTCATGGACTTCCAGGTGAAGATCCTCATAAGCACCTCAAGGAGTTCCACGTGGTCTGTTCGACAATGAAGCCTCAAGGAATCACGGAGGAGCAAATAAAATTGAGAGCCTTTCCATTCTCCTTAGCTGATAAAGCTAAAGATTGGCTCTATTATTTGCCTTCAGGATCAATCACTACTTGGGCTGAAATGAGACATCTGTTTTTAGAGAAGTTCTTTCCAGCTTCCCGAGCTGCAAGCATAAGGAAGGATATTTGTGGAATAAGACAGTTCAATGGAGAGACACTGCATGAATATTGGGAGAGATTCAAGTTATGTGCAGTTGTCCTCATCACCAAATTTCAGACCAACTCCTTATCCGGACTTTTATGAGGGACTCACTCCATCAGATAGAAGGTTAATAGATGCTGCTAGTGGAGGTGCATTAGTGAATAAAACTCCAACTGAAGCAAGGAATCTCATTGCAAGCATGGCTGCTAATTCCCAACAATTTGGAGAAAGGCAGGGATAATACATCCCGCCGAAGTCAATGAGGTGAATACATCTTCACTTGATCATAAATTAGATTCTCTAACATCTTTGCTTGAGAAATGGGTTGTAGGCCAAGTACAACAAGTGAAGACATGTGGCATCTGTCACAATGCGGGCATGCTGGCCCGACATGTGCCCCACTCTCCAAGAGGGAGTCAAATGAGCATGCCAATGCAATTGGAGGATTTCTGGACCACCTCAGGAGGTATGATCCTTACTCAAACAATTACAATCAGGGTGGAAGGATCATCCAAACTTTAGCTATGCAACAAGACCTCCAGATTTCAACCTCGCAATATCAACCTAGACCTCCTGTGCAACCACAACAATTGGCTCCTAAGCAAGGTACCTCTCTTGAGGAAATTGTTAAATCTTTAGCTACTAACATGCAACAATTTCAACAGGGAGACAAGAGCTAGCATTCAAAATTTGGAGAATCAAATGAGTGGGTTGACTTCCCACGGTCGTTTGGAAACTTCTAAAAAAAAAAAAAAAAAAAACCGCAAGGGATGAAAAAGACTCTTCATGTTATGGCGTGCCTTGGTAGGGAAAGTCTTCGCCCACAACAAAAAAAAAAAAAAACTCTCACGGGTGATCCAAGACTAAGGGTTCTAAAGCGTGCCACGCCTTTACCAACTATCCCCTAGGAGATCTTGCCGCCACCCCGAGTCATAGTTGATCGATACCCTCCCTCAAGTGATTCGGGAAGTTTAGTTGTCCCCTAATGCTTCTTTTCTTATTCTTTATCTCTTACATTGGGGACAATGTAAGGTTTAGGTGTGGGGAGGAGTATTTTGGCTTTCTGGTTTGAGTTCTAATTTTTCCTAACTTTCGGTGTTTGTTTGTTTTCAATTTTAGTTGCTTGTTTGTGTTTTATTTTTTTATTTTTAGTTGGTGATTGAGATGCAATTAGGGTAGTGTAATGTCATTAGCATGAAGATTCTATTTACTTGCAATTGATTTGAAAAGGGATGTTCTTGACATGACATATAGCCAATTGTGAGTTTTGAGCTTAAATATCCCATTATTCAAAATTTCTTCTTCATCGTTTGTGAGTGTAATTATCACACCTAGTTAGATTATTCTAGAACTTGCTATGATATACATGTGAGGCCATATTATTGAATTTGATGCATGAAAATGATAAGGGCAATTAGGTTTAACCCTTTTAGCTTTCTAAAACCTATCCTAATTATGTTTTCCCTAGTTGACCAAGTTTGGACCTTAAACCTTTTCTTGGTTTAACAACACATTTTATCACCCTTTAACCTTTTCTTCTAAACCTTTTGTTTGAACCCAATATCAAGGGGATGCCTCAATATTCTTTTGCATGAGGAAATCACAAGTCAAGGAAGCTGATTATATCTGTAGCTAGCAAGTGCTTTTATGTTCGTATGTTATCAGTGTCTTGTTGCAAAGAAAAAAGAAAAAAAGAAAAAAAAGAACAAAAAAGAAAACAAAAAAAAAAAAAATCCCAAAAAGAAAAAAAAATGATGAAAAGAAAAAGAAAAGAAAAAAAAAGGGTATGAAGCACTCTTATAAATAAGTGTCATGAAAGTGGGATCAATCCCTGTGTTATGTATGCACTTGCTATGCTTGGGAATTTGTTATCAAGCTTAAGAGCTCAATATGTGAATGAAGATGATATTTCAATTCATGCAAAGGACAATTGGGTATTCTCTTTGATGTTTATAAACCTAAATTACCTTTTTGTCTAACCTTTACCCTAAGCCCTATTACAACCCTTGTTAAAGACCCTTTGATTCTTACATTTGAATTCATATTCAGTGGTGGAGATGTGATAGATTATCAAGCTTATGGCAATGACTTTCTATGGTGTTGATTTGAGTGAACATGTCCCTATTAAAAAATCTTGAGTGTTGAGAGCATATACTATTTTCCATGTGAGGATGGTCAAGTCTTGAACATCCTGATTTTGATGAGATTGTTGAGGATATAGACTATTTGTGTTGTGATATTATGCTATTTCACATTTGCCATCTTGATTTTGAGTTTTGGATTAGTTAATGCTTGA
Source organism: Gardenia jasminoides (assembly GCA_013103745.1). NCBI lineage: Eukaryota > Viridiplantae > Streptophyta > Magnoliopsida > Gentianales > Rubiaceae > Gardenia > Gardenia jasminoides. The sequence goes on from CM023103.1 coordinate 37,300,212, forward strand.
GGGCAAGCATTGTTTAGGTGTGGGGGAATTTGTTAAGTCCTTAATTATGCATATTATTTATGGATATTTTCCCCTAATTATGGCCTAAATATTGTGTTAATTGCTTGATTCTACTTATATTTGGTTTTTCAACCATGATTTAGGTCATTGGAATTAAATTGGGAATTAAAAGCTGCAATTGAAGGGAAATTCCAGAAGATAATCCCAGATAAGGCGCGGCACGCCGTGTGTTGATTTGGAAGTTGCCTTTTTGAAGATGTGAACCATTTTTCCATGGAAGACAATTGCTGGATATTTGGAAACAAGGATTTCATATATTTTTGGGAATTGGTCAAAGACTCCTTTTAATTAGGAATATTTGTAATTGATTTCCTTATTTATTTTGTTATGGTTATTTAGCAAGTTAGATTCCAATTAGGATTCAAACTCTTTGGAGTCCTAATTTGGAAGGGAGATTAATAGCTTTATATTCGCTAGCTTTAGGAGAAAAAAGGAGAGTCTTCTTCGTAGGTTTTCCTTGGTAGATCATCATCAGCAATTCTTGGATTAGTCTCATGGACGGCTTGATTGATCCGGACTTCACTTGAACAAAATTGCTGGCCTACTTTTTGCTATTCATTGGGTTTAGAAGCTTTAGTCGTTCTTTTGATTTCTTCCTTTTGTCATTCTTAATTGAAGCTTCCAAAAACGTCTTTTGGTGGTGATTCTCAATGAAGAGTGGCTAATTTCTTCGTCTAGTTGAAGGCTAATCGAGCCTTGGTTCATCAACTCTGTGAGACTTGTTTGGATTATTCTTATTTCATTTATTTACAAGTATTTGAATATTTTCTGTTGTTCATGTTTATGATTATTTCTTGCAATTAAATACCGATCACTATTTCTTTGTGGGGATAATCTACGTCATCTAGAAGCCAAATCGTAATCGTTTGGAAGGTTTTAGTATTTGTGACAATTGACGTAATTCAGTAGTACAAGAAACTTTTGGGTTATTGTCATGGGAATATTCAATCTGGCTTAAATGAACCGAGCTTATGTGTTTGTTGGTTAGAATTGGTGGCTAATCTAATTGTTAATGCTGTTGGTGGGCTAAATCCTAAGAGCTTGTTTAGGGTTGTCTACTGGCAAGAGAAGTAGTTACAGACCTTGTCGTGGCTATCGACACAGTAAGGATTGGCAGGTTGTCAGAGCTTGTTGACAACCATAACCAATTTATTTGTAAGTAATTGAATGCAATTTAGTGTCAGTGATCAAATTGATGAAACCAAAGTGAGATTAGGCCTTTGACTAGATCTTGTTATTGATTGATTTATTTTCGTATTTGATTCCTGTGATACTGTTCATTTTAATTGGAATATTGTGGTGTCATTTATTTTTATTTATTTTTATTCGGTTTTATTAATTAGGAACTATTGAACTCTCCCCCATTTATTTTATTTCATAGAAAATAATTCTTCCAGTTCCACGAGGCGACCCTACTTGCCACTTACTCAAATTAATTAAATTCTCTGGTTAATTTCTGGTATATCGGATTAAGTAAACTCCTTGGAATCAGGGTGAAGCTAGTAACCCATTGCACATCCAGAGTCCCTGCTCCAGTACTAGATTTAACTCAGGAATTTTTTAGGCAGTTAGGTTCTATTTATTTATTTTTTATACGGGCTCGACACATCAGCGATAAACAATCCCAAAATTTAACATTCGATATTACACTCAAAGCCTTTGGTGAAGAGTTTTGAGCTTTGCACTTAACATTCGTAAGTTATTACCCAAAGCTGTCCTGATCCGATCTCACGATGGCGGGTCCGGATAAGCTTTGGCTTACCGACCTCACGATGGCGGATCAAGGATAGGGTTCCAAAGAAAGCTTCAGTTCGATCGATGCGATAAAGTACATCGGCCTACATTTATACATTTAACATTCAACTATGCATTGTGAACAAGCAATTATTGAAAATCAATTAAATTAACAAATCAGGGATCACCATAACATGACACTCATTAGTATGCTAATCAAAAGGCTTTAAAACAAATAATAGCATTTACTCAAGTATCATGCATCGTCAAGGAAACATGCATTGGAACACTTACCAAGTTAGCAAAATAACCTCAGGCGTTCGCTCCCAAATCTCCTTTATTTCCTCCTTCCAAGTCTAATGGCAAATGAAATGAAGACATTTAAGTTCGGCTAACCAAACAAGAAAACCTAATGCATGTGCTCATTATTCTTGTACTTGATAAAATCACACTTGAATGTACAATTTATAAAATGACCAATCCCAATTATAAAGATGATCAAATGAAAAGCTTATCCACATGTTAGAATCATAAATGAGTGGGTTAGGACACGGCAAAGTTGCACAAGAGTCAAAAGAAATGAGAAAAGCATTGGTGTAGTGAAAACGGCATTTGACTGATTTGCCACGCTGCGGTAATTTACTCATAAGTGTGGTCACACTTATCGGATTGGGGTGTACTTTATGGAGTTTCGAAGCTAAGACCTAGCCCTACAACTTTCATGAAGATGTCAGATATCAATTCATGCTTATTCAAGGTCAAAATGGCAAATCTCAGAGAAGCAAGAAATCTGTCGGAACAATTTCAGGCTGGTCAAACAGTCTCGGTAAAACAGTCATAACTCGACGTAGAAAAATCGAAATCAAGCTCCGTCAGCGGCGTTTAAAACTAGGTTCATAGAGATTTCTAACGGTATAAGGCTCGGGTCCTAATTCATTTTCTGAAGTGAACAGTAACCTCGGGAAGTGGACTGATTTCCATTTCTGATTTCCTGCAAAAATTTCAGATTGGTTGCATTTTCTTCTATCAATCCTTTAAAGTCATTTCCATCATTTGCCAAGGTGTTTAACAAGCTAAAACAGCAATTAAATCCATCATCAAAACATCACAAATTAACAAACAATTTATCAAACACTTGGTGGCCAACAAATCAAACCCAAACTCTAATTATCAAACACAAGATTTCCTTCCATAATCTCTCCTCCCCAACAACCAAAAGTGCTTCATTTACACCTAATCAACATCCCCTTAAGATTTAAAGCTCATTAAAGCATGATTAAGAGAGGTTTTACCTTGCTAGAAAAGTGAGAAAACCACCCAAGAACTTCACTCCTTGCAACCAATCTTGAAGTTAAAGTAGTAATCTAATCTAGGGTTTCACCTAAAGCTGTTTTTCCTTCACTAAAATCACAAATTTCTAGCTTAGGATTTTGGTGTTTGCTTGTTTAGAGTGGTCGCCAAGGAGGAGAGAGAGAAGAGGGAAATTTTGTTTAAATTTTTGAAATGAAAGGTTTAAATAGAAGACTCAAGTCAAGGGGTTAATGATGGGTTGACAATTGGCTAAATCTTGGCCATGAATTGGGTTAAAATTCTAGACAATTAGCTTCTAATCCTTCAATTAGAACGTAACCTACTTAATGCCACATAAATTTTATGCATTTAGCTACATAAAATATGTAAAATGCAATTCCAAATTTATGTCATGCTATGCATACAAAATAAAGTACTTAAAATAAAATAATGCACTTAATGCTTTCATGGTGCAATCAAGCCATTTTTTTTTTCATTTTCTTTTTTTTTTCTCTGGGTTCTCACATTAAAAGCTCAAAACTCCCCCTTACTCGAAAGCTCCCCCTTACTCAAAAAACACAAGTTTTTGTTTTTTTAAAAGCTCAAAACTCCCCCTTACTCAAAGGCTCCCCCTTACTCAAAAAACACAAGTTTAAATCACATCTCACATTTTTCTCTCCCCCTTTTTATCATCATAAATGAAAATTTCAAAATGTGCTTGCAATATACCAAATGTGTTTGTACTATTATACCATTTGCAACATGCCAAAACCAAAAAGGTTAACAATATCAGCATAATTTAGTCCAAATGAACATTTAACAACAACATTCAATAGACCAAGCAGAGTTCCATTACTGCAATCTACATCAGATTCAGTTGAATACCATCATGTCCAAATTCAATGACATGATGCAGATGCAATCAAACAACTTTCAACAAGAATATCCAACATCATTTCTCCAATATTCAATATCCTAGCAACACTATCCAAAAACATTCAATGGCATTTACTGTCACAAATCAATTAATCACAGTTAAACATATCACAACTCACATATATAAAGGAAAGTCACATTCATTAACAAAAGTACTGAAGTGCTGATTTCCTGAAGGAATTACAAAAAACTTAAAGGAAAGCAGTGAGATAGTTTGATACACTTCCAACATTATCAGAAGGGAACAAAAAGAGATTTGTGCATTCTAATGTGAAGTGTGGGTGCCTCCTAGTGTGCCTAAAGGGTGAATGTAGATCGAGTTCCAGGGCGTCTTCTGATAAGCTTGTATGCTGTATTATTCTCTTCTTCAGTTTCTTCACCATTATCCTCCTCTGCCGTTTCTTCCCCTTCATCCTCTTCCTCTTCCCCTTCCACACCAATTGGTTCTTTTCCTTTTACAGATGATGAGGGATCACGCTGTGGGGTTGGTGATTCAGTTACCTCTTGAGCCTCCAATATAGGATCAGTTCATGGCTCTTTGACTTGGGAAGGATTTTCATCCAAGGGAGGAGGAAATAACAGATTTCTTTTGTCAAGAAAATTAGATTTCTAGTCGGATATCATGGTTAACATAAGACCATGTTCGAGGAGAAGAACATGACTTTTGAGCTCATTTAGCAGTTCCATGACTTCAGATTGAGGAGAAATCCTAGAGGCTGACTTCCTAGGATGAATCGATGGACCTGGAATGAATCTAAGAGTTCTAGTAATACTAGGAGAAAGAGGAACATCATGTGTTTTCTTTGAACGTGACTTAGAGGCAGCTTCCTTGGTGCACCAAGTACCATCAAGGAATTTTAAATTCTTTCTTTCAAAATATTGCTTTGAAAACACAGAGGTGATTGAGTCCTTAGGACATACACCGCTTATAAGGACTTTGAAATGTTCGAAGATGGGAGTTAAAAACTTCCCATAAGATAGTTTTCTTCTTGTATCAGTGGAGAGTTTCATCAGAAACTTACACATGACAAAGCCAAAGTCTATTCTGATTTTTTCAACAAAGCAATAAAACAGATATAACTCCATTTTGTTTGCATCTGTTCGATGACCATCAGTTGGAACAAGCAAATTTGAAATGATTGAAAAGGTGATCAGATTTTTAGGACTCAAGTCTTCCAACTTAGCATCAACAGGGGTTTGAAAAGGGGATTGAAAATAAGCCATTAATTTTTCAGTATTGAAATGGTTTAAACTTGTTGGATTTTCCTTATAAGAAAAGAAGTTTACAATCTTGCTCTTGCAACCAAACTCAATGGTGGTTTTCAAAATTTCATTCACAACATCAGAATCAAATACTAAATCAACTCCATTGATACAGGATTTAATCTCATCACGAGAATTACCCTTCCTAAGATTAGCAAAGAATTGATACATCATGTCAGAGTAATAGATATTAGGCATAATAATGATGTGAGACCATTTTTGGAATTCAAACAACCTAAGAACAGACTCTAGATCGATTTTTCTAAACTCAGATGGGACAATGGACCTCTGAATGATGAAACCTTTTTGAGAAAACAGAGCAAATTTAGACTCAGCGTCAGAATCTATGAACTTGGGTAAAGGAGCAGGTTCTGTGATAACCTGAGGATTAGAAGGAGTGGTACGAGTTTGTTGATGTGTAGCAGAGCCACGTCTGGTCCTTTGGGAAGTTTGTTTGCCTTTTGGAGAAGGAGTATCCTCATCCCTCAGTTGTCTCTTGCGTCCGGTAGCTGCTGAAGCACCACGAGTACGAACCATTTTGCTTGAAGTGATGCTAAGGTGTCTGTGTGATATGCAGAGTGATGAACTAGAAATCTGGGTGATAATGTATCGATTTTTTAGATTAGAAATAGGTGAAAAGAAGTTTTAGGGTTTCGGATGAAATTTGGGGATGAAAAGAGGGGTGTTTTATAGGGAAGAAGAATGATGAAAGTTCGTCTGCAATGGGTAAATGAAGAAGTTTGATCCTTCAATTTTGAGAAATGGTGAGAATTTGGCTTGGAATTTGGAGTTTTGAATTAAGGTGGTTGGGAAGGTGCATCTGAATTAAATGTGTTTGACTGATGGAAATGAAGTGAAATAACCTGATGCAGTGCGACTGTTCATGCGTCGGACGTCCGAACGTCGTGAAGCGTCCGACCCATGCGTCCGATAGCATTTTCTGGAAAACGACTAAGAACACTGTCGGACGTCCGTTCATCGGGGTCGGACGTCCGATAAGTTTTTACCAGAAAAGCTTAAGGTTCCTTTTCTAAAATGCCCAATTTCGAACGAAGATATACAAATTGTTCTAAAGGTAATGCTTTGGTGAAAATGTCAGCAATTTGATCATTCGAACAAACATAATTTACACAGATTTCACCTTTTTGAACAAGATCACGAATGAAATGATGCTTAATGTCTATATGTTTTCTCCTAGAGTGTTGAATGGGATTCTTTGTCAGATTTATTGCACTAGTATTATCACAAAATATAGGCATATTATCATATGTCAAACCATAATCATTCAAGGTATGTTTCATCCATAGTAATTGAGTACAACATGCACTAGCGGCAACATATTCCGCTTTGGTTGTTGACAAGGAAATAGCATTTTGTTTCTTACTAAACCAAGAGACTAAACAATTTCCAAGAAAATGACAAGAGCCACTAGTACTCTTTCTATCAATTCTACAACCGCCAAAATCAGCATCCGTATAACCACACAAAGTAAATTCATCACATTTAGAATACCAAAGACCAAAATTCATAGTTCCTTTTAAATAACGGAAAATTCTTTTAACGGCATTCAAATGAGATTCTTTTGGACAAGATTGAAAACGAGCACATAAACATACAGCAAACATGATATCCGGTCTACTTACGGTTAAATAAAGAAGGCTTCCGATCATACCTCTAAACTTTTTCTCATCTACATTAGTACCTTCTTCATCCTTCTCAAGCTTGGTGGATGTACACATCGGTGTTCTCACTTGCTTTGAATCTTCCATGCCGAACCTTTTGAGAAGTTCTTTGGTGTATTTAATTTGGTTGATGAAGGTTCCATTACTTGTTTGAAGGACTTGGAGTCTGAGGAAGAAGTTCAATTCTCCCATTAGGCTCATCTCAAACTCATTTTGCATAATAGTGGAAAAATCCTTGCACAAATGCTCATTAGTAGCCAAATATAATATCATCAACATAAATTTGCACAATAAGCAGATCATTTGACTTTTGTTTTGTAAAAAGAGTAGTGTCTACGATGCCTCTTTTAAAACCATTTTCAATTGAGAAACCACTTAAACGTTCATGCCAAGCCCTAGGGGCTTGTTTTAGACCATATAATGCTTTTGAAAGCTTAAATACATGATTAGAAAACTTTTTATTTTCAAAACCGGGTGGTTCATCCACATAGACTTCTTGATCAATAAAACCATTTAGGAAAGCACTTTTAACATCCATTTGATACAATTTAAAACCTTTAAAACAAGTAAATGCAAGCAACATTCTTATAGATTCTAATCTAGCAACGGGAGCAAACGTTTCATCATAATCAATACCTTCTTCTTGAGCATATCCTTTAACTACTAATCTAGCCTTATTTCTTACAATTTCACCATTGTCATTTAATTTATTTCTAAACACCCATTTAGTGCCAATAATAGGATAATTTTGAGGTTTTTCAACTAAAGTCCAAACATTATTTCTTTCAAATTGATTTAACTCTTCTTGCATGGCTACTATCCAATAATCATCTTTCAAGGCATCATTAATGTTTTTAGGCTCAATATGAGAAACAAATGCAAAGTTGTCAAATAAAGGTATTGATGAGGAACGAGTTTTTACCCTTTCGGATGGATCACCAATGATTAGCTCCTTAGGATGATTTTGAATGAACTTCCAAGCTTTAGGAAGATCCTTTGGTGCATCATCATCCTTGTCTTCTTCATTTAGCATTCGGTTTTCTTGAACATCACCATCCTTTGAATTTTCTTCCATTGCACTGTTGTTTCCTTCTTCAAGTGTAAACTTTTCAAGATCCTTTTGAATACCTACATCATCATCTACACAAGTACTATTGGAAGAATTGCCATTAGATTCATCAAATGTAATATGAATTGCTTCCTCAATTACAAGAGTTCTTCTATTGTAAACTCTATATCCTCTTTTATTTTCACAATAACCCAAGAAAATTCCTTCATCGGTTTTCTTATCAAATTTACCAAGATGTTCCTTAATATTCAAAATAAAACATTTACATCCAAAAACTCTAAAATAATCAACAATTGGCTTTTTATCAAACATTAACTCATAAGAAGTTTTATTCAAAATTGGTCTTAACAAGACTCTATTCATTACATAACAAGCCGTATTCATGGCCTCCGCCTAAAAATATTTTGGTAAATCATTTTCACTTATCATGGTTCTTGCGGCTTCTACAAGTGTTCTATTTTTTCTTTCAACAACACCATTTTGTTGAGGGATTTTTACAATAGAAAATTCATGAGATATTCCATTATGATCACAAAACTCCGGAAAGCCATAAAATTTAAATTCCGAACCATTATCACTTCTAATTTTGATAATATGCAAACCAAGTAAATTTTGCACTTTTGTAAATAGAGAAACAAAACTTTTAAATGCATCATCTTTATGAGCTAGAAAAACAGTCCATGTATATCTAGAATAGTCATCAACAATCACAAAACAATATCTTTTACCTCCTAGGCTAGCAATAGGTGTAGGATCAAATAAATCAAGATGTAAGAGTTCCAATGGTTTAGATGTTGAAACATTTCTTTTAGGTTTGAACGATGTTTTGGTTTGTTTGCCAAATTGACATGCGTCACAAATCTTATCCTTTTCAAACTTAATCTTAGGAAGTCCTCTAACAAATTCCTTTTTTGAAATTTCATTTATCACATCCATGTTAAAATGACAAAGTCTTCTATGCCATAACCAAGGATCTTCATTTGAAATTTTAAGGCATTTAAAACTAGAAGAGTCAATTTCCTCAAGAATCACAACATAGATGTCATTGTATGTTTTTCCTTTGAAAATGATATTGAATTTTGAGTCAAGACCCAAACATTCATGCTTTTTGAATAAAACATATAAATCTTTATCACATAGTTGACTAACACTAAGCAAATTATAGCCTAGATTATCTACTAAAAGAACATTATGCACTAATGTTTCACCATTCTTACCCACATCACCTACTCCAATTGTTTTAGCTTTCATGTCATCTCCAAAAGTCACTTTTCCACTTGACTTTGATTTGAACTTGATGAATTGTGAAGGATCACCGGTCATATGTCTTGAGCATCCACTATCAATGAACCACTTTGATTCCTTCATAGCTTTTTCAATCTTTACCTACAAGAAATAGAAAGTTTGGTACCCTTTTAATTTTTGGGTCCTTGATGGTTAGAGTCATGTTTAACTAACCACATACATCTTATTTCTTTTCTTATATTTCTTCTTACATAGCAATCATGCTTTAAATGACCTATTTGACAGCAAAAATCACACAAAATGGTAGAATTATTTACATGAATTGGTTTAATGAACCTAACTCCACTTTTTCTATAGATTGTAAATTCATTTGCACTAAACGTAATTTTCCTTTCATAGGGATTAAAATGAGACTTAAATGAATTTCTTGTAGAAATATTTTATTTTTTGTTTTGAAGGATCATGTCAAGATTATCCATTCTCTTCTTCAAGTCATTTTGTTTTTCTTTAAGCATTTCACAAAGGCTTGTTTTTTTATCAAGTTCATGTTGTAATTCCATTTGAACTCTTACTAGGCAATCATTGTCATATTTTAACTTCTTATTGTCTTGAAACAGGTTTGCATTGTCTTGCAAAAGAAAAGTAATTTTTTGTTTTAGTTCTTTGTTTCTAGCATAAGACTCCTTTAAGCTTTCATGCAATTTTGCAACAAATGACTCTAAATCATCATCATCATCATTACTATCATATTGAGGATGAGAAGTTACCTCATTGTCACCGATTGCCATAAAGGCAATTTGAGTCGATTCTTCTTCTTCTTCAATTTCTCCTTCCGAATTGCAATCGTTCCAAGTAATTTGAAAGTTGTTGAACTTCGGTTTTCTTTCATTCTTCATATCTTTCTTTTTCTTCGTTAGACAGTCCACCGCATAATGACCGGGCTGCCCACACTCGAAGCACTCATCTCCTTGCTTCTTGTTTGCATCATATCTTGCTTTGTATTTTGTATTGAATTGATTGTTGTTTTGGTTGCTTGGTCCTCCTTTTCTGAACCTTCTCTTGTTGAGTATCCTTTTGAAACTTTTTGTGATGAGTGCAAGATCACTATCATCACAATCACCAAGAGTATATTCCTTTTCTAAAACCTCTAAGTCCTTAATAAGATCATTGAATCTACAATATATCTTATCAATGTTTTCATGAGGTTCCATTTTGAATGATTCATATATAGTAACAAGAATGGATTTCTTGTGTTCTCTCATATCCTCACTACCTTCATGAATTTCTCTTAGTTTATCCCAAATTTCTTTGGCAGATTTACACCCTTTTACTCTAGTGGATTCATTTGAATCAAGTGCACTATATAAAACATTCATGGCTTTTGCATTAGATGTGAGATTAGCCCTATCCTCACAATTCAACTCATCCCTTGTTTTTAATGTAGGAACATGAGTGATAGGATCATTAATAATAGAAGTGTAAGGACCTTCACTAACAATAAATCATAGATCAATGTCAATAGATTGCAAGAAAATAATCATACGTTCTTTCCAACTCACATAATTTGATCCATTAAACATTGGTGGTCTAGTGATTGATTGACCTTCAAAAAACATGGCATTATTGGTTGTCATCTTTACTCTAAGCGATTAAGCTTGATCCTAGAGACCAAACTCTGATACCAATTGTAAGGCCCAAAGACAACCTAAGAGGGGGGGGATGAATTAGGTTGACTAAGAACTAGTCAAATGTTGCCCCTTTTTCAAATTTAATAATAATTTTGCACACAAAAGGTTTGTCAAGCAAATAGACAATCAAGACCAATAAATATAGATGAGATTTCAATCAATAAACTCAAAAAGAGAGCTGAGAAATAGATTGAGAGTAAGCAAACCAAACTTCTTCCAAACTCCACTTGAGCTTGAAGAAAAATTCCTCAAGTAAAGCTTCTTCAATTTGATGAACTTCAATCCACTTTGTGTACAATGGAAGGATCACTTCTTCCTTGCCCCAAGCTACACTTAGTCAAGCCAGGAAGTTTTACACTCTAACTGAAAACCCTCACAAAGCTACACAAATGATGAACTCACTCACAATTGAAAAGCTTTTCAATGAACTCACACTTCAAGACTAACAAATCTTACTCAAAGAGAGTATTTTCTAGCTGAAATCACTCTTAAGAACTTGTTATCCAAGTGTACAGTAGTTATTTTGATTTTCAGACAATGCCTGTATGTATAGGAGACCAAAAAGTGCCTTGAAATTGAGGTCAAAGGATAGGAGAAGCTGAAAGGTCAACTAGCCGTTGGAGCTATCGGACGTCCGACACTCTGTTGTGCGTCCGATAGGTTGTTGCATTCTTTATCGGATGGCCGATGGATGATTATGCGTCCGATCGGCTTTGCGTCCGACAGTGACCAGTAAGCTCAGAAAATCTTCATGAAGATGATCGGACGGCCGACATATTTTTGCGTCTGATGGCTTGCGTTCGAAAGAGGCCAGAGAGTTTGAAAAATTTCTTGGATATCTTCGGACGTCTGATATTGATGTTGTGTGTCCGAAAGAAGTGTCCAATAGATCCCCTGTCTATCGGACGTCCGATACGTCGAGTTAAGCGTCCGATAGAGAAGTTTCGAGTTTAATCGGACATCCGATACAAAGTATCGTCCTTCCGACAGTCAACAGTTCCTTCAACAGGTTTCCTGCCTTGAAGACCTGTGCTGTCAAAGATCTCAATGGAAAATATTAGATCAATTATTTCAATTGTTTTGTAATTATCAAAGTTCGGGATCACGATTAACAAATTTTCTATAAAAATTACTAAAAATAGCAATCAAAATGGGCAAGTTTGTTTTAGAAGAAAAAAAAATCAAAATTCTATGCCAATTAAGAAGAATTGGAGGAACTAGAGGTTCTAGGTTTGAATCTCACTAAATACGAGCTGATTCTAACTAAATGTTAGTTTTCATGCTAGTTAGACATGTCAATGAATAGGGTATGGGTTGGATCCTTTTAATCCAAATCCAAATCCATTAAATTTAGTTAGATCCAAATCCAGATCAAATCCCTTATGGGTCTAAAAAAGTAAATCCAAATCTAAACTCCCATGAGTTTGGGTATCCAATGGGTATTTATGGATATTTTTTATGAATATATTATTATTTTAACATATTATGCACAAACTATTCACTATATGCATAGATGAATCAAAAACATTACATGAGTTCATTATAACTGAATTACATCTTATGAAATTTTTTTTGAACTTACCAATCTTTGAATTGAATAGACTAGAATAGTAAAGACAAATCGAGAAATGGTAGGACAAAAAAAATAATTTGTTAGATTTCTAATGAAATAAAATAGAGAAGCAGAGAAAGACAACATAGGCACACAATAAATAGGCAGAATTAGGTATTTTTTTTAAGGTTAAGAGATCTCTAATAGTCATAAAATCTTATTACATTCGATCCAATGATCATATAATATTAGATTATTTTAAAATTAAATAATATACATACATACATACATTAGCATGGGTCATAGAATATTATTTAATTATGTATACATAGATTTGGGTAGGGTTTGGTTTGGGTTTGGATTTGGCTGTGGGTATCGATTATAGAAAACCAAACCCTGCTCAAACTTATGATTCTTTTACCAAGTCTGGATTTGGGAAGGATTTGAATTTGAGAAATTAAATCCAAATCCTACTCAAGTATGCTGGATCTGGACTGGATTTGAACAAGACTCGACCCATTGACATCTCTAATCCCAATATACGTGGGTTAATAACTAGCTGCAGCATTCGTTGAGTTATTATTCTTCTGTATTGATCTTACTACCGTGGGTACTTATAATTACCAAAAAAAAAAAAAAAAGCAAGAAAGGAAAAAGAAGAGAGGGCGGATGAGTGGTTACTTGGATACGAAGATAATTATCTGCACAATTAAGAGATTGGAAGAGCACAGAGAGATGATAATCAACCATATCTTCACTTCCTTGACTAAATATGTCCACCAAAGGGTCGAGTCTTTGTGTTTCACCCAACGCATTTTTCCCCACCTGTTCACAATTCTAGCACTGTATTTGTGCTCATCTTTTGCTGATCCTGTGCCTAATGAGATCACAAGAAAGCGTCCGTAATCCATTGGATTTACTTGGCAGAAATCTGGATCTTTTATAAGTTCTTGCTTGGTTACTTCGGTTATAGCTACTAAGGCCTGGTAATTAATTATGGAAAGGAATAAAAAAAATTAATTTGACAACTCATGTACGCTTAAGAAATTTAGGGAAGATACCTATGTAAAAATAAGCATAAGAAGAAACAATTCCATTCTCAAAATTTTAATCCTTAGAATTTCATCAACATTATAATTGATTAAAGGGTTAATTACATTTACCTCCCCTAAGGTTTGACCAAGTAACGAATCGATCCCTAAGGTTTGGCCAATTAACAGTCCATCCCTTTGAATAACAAACATTTTTTTTATTGATTCACTATTTGATCAAATCTCAGGAGAGGTAAATGTAATTCACCCTCGATTAAAACTACATGAAGTCAATAGTCCCAATGAAATAGTTTTCCTTAGACCAAGAAGGCACAAGAAAGTCACGAATTAAAAGAACTCAAAGCTTCCCAAATTGTTTGAAGGTAAAAGGTTGGTTTGAAAATAGGTTTGGTTCACATGATACCGTATTATTTGCAGCTACACCACCATCAATAAGGTTGAACTCCCAAAAGTTTCCTTCGTGATCATGATTTCTGAATTCATAAGCAGGAAAATAAGTTGGCGCTGCAGATGTACCAATACAAATGTCTGACAACTTGGCATCTAAAACTGGGGTATTGACCTGCATTGGCCAAGCGTGCATCCTGAGTAGCATGACATATTATAAAGGAAGAATGTATTCCTTGAAAGCATATTATAGAGGAAGAATGTATTCTGAGCAAGGGGGAAAAAATTCCATGCAAAGTGAACGAGAACGAATTCTTCTATTTTGTGCCCTTATTACGCAACCCACAAGATAAGAGGTGGAATCGATTTAGTTTGGTCTACAGAAAATTCAAATTTAAGGTTAAGGTGGTTCTCATTTTAGGGATGTGATAGCATTAGAATTTTCTTTTGTGCAAACTCTTTTTCATTAAACCAATACCGTGCCTGTGTGGAATAGAGAAACGAAAATGTGAATTTTTAAGGATAATTGGAAACGTTAATTTAGGGAAATGAATCCAATTTCAAAATCTTCATATATATATATATATAATAATAATAAAAGAGTGTGAAAGAAAGAAACAAAGACCTCGTACGAGGAAAAAATAGTGGGCTGCAGATATTTGACATCGAACGCTGGAATGACAACGTTGGTCAAGGTCTGGTGTAAACGAGTCTTCTTTAATCCTCCAGTTATGAGATCATGAAGGTATTCTGATAGGAACCAGCTCACAGACCACACGCAAGTTCAAGGGAAAGGGCCGACTTCTACTCTTGCTCCACTTGTGAGTGTTGAGCCAATGACTCGTGCACGGGCACGAAGGATGCGAGAGTCAATTCAAGCATTCATTTGTGCTACTCGTGAAGGCATTGGGACTCTCCAAGAAAGCTACGCATTCATCAATGTGCTTCAAGTCCAAACCGAGTCATATGAGCGTTGTTCGGATGTTACCTCTAGCTCGTAGTTACTTATTCTATGTAATTTTTCATTTTAAATAATTAGCTGCAACATTCGGCTATGGCAGAAGTGTTGCCACCAGTCAGACGTGCCCGCGCCCAGTGGTCACGCCTAAGGAGTATCTTGGCAGAAGCGTTGCCGCTAGTTAGGCGTGCCCGCGCCTAATGGTCACGCCTAAGAATTTATTTTTACTTTTAGTTAGTAAGTGACTCCTTATGTCACTAGGTTTCCTTAGTTTAGTAGGATTTTGTTTGTAAGCCTATAAATAGGCCATTCTTGTCAAACGTTTGGAACAATTCAATTAGACATAAAATTTCAGAAATTGAGAGAGAGTTTCTCTTGTGCCTTGTGCAAACCTTTGAATACTCTAGATTGAGTTCTAAGTGTTCTTTTGGCTTATCAAGCAAGAATCACACTTGTTTGTGGCGTCTTTCTACCTACACCATAAGTTCCTTTTAACAGTTCTTTGAGGGTTAAGAAATTAATCTTAGTTCTTGAATCAAGGGTTTTAAGGGGTTCGTGGTCTTCCATCATCCAAACGTGGGAATTATTGTCTAGATCCGAGAATTGGTATACGAGTTCTTCCAATCAAGGTTGGGTTCGTATCATATTCTCCATCATATTTGGGACCCGGGATCTTGGACTTCCTGGGATCGAAGATTTTTGTCCCATTGTCAACATAAAACTGCTGCAGGTCTTTAGCAGCAAAGAGAGGACGGCCTTTATCATCGGGGGCAGTCAACATGGCAGCTATAAGACCTCCAGTACTCGTGCCGGCGATAACATCAAAATAATCGGCAATTCTTGCATCTGGATCGTTATCCCGGATCTGAAAATTTGCTCATTAGTAGTAGATGTTATTAGAAGAGTACAATGATTTAAGTATATGATTTTTTCCACCTTAGTTGTTTCTTGAACTGAATAGGTATCAGTTTGCAGAAATGCAATTGTTGTTGGAAAAGCTAAAGCAGATCATATTCATACCTGAAGCAGGGATTCAAGACAAGCAAGAATAACAGAAGGAATGATCGCTCTTATACCACCTCCATCAATGGCCAGAATGGTGATTAGGCTCCCAGAGCTTGGGGGCTGGTTTTTACTGAGAGAAGATTGTGCTCCATCCATGTCAAATTTGCTAATTAGCTAACAAATATGACGCTTGGACAAGATTAGAGAGGAAAACTATGCATATATATAGGATAGAACCATATGCCCATATACTTAATTGCATTAAATTGAATGAATATTTTTATTCTTTTATATCAACTATGTATATAAAATATTGAGAAAAAACGTTAACAGATGGAATCTTTAACTGTTCCGATAACTTATTTTTTCCCCCAATAGCATGAATAACTTGTTTTCCAAAATGCTATTTACTACAATGTTCAACAAAAGAAATTGTTTGATAGGAACAACTACATCTTGGACCCGAATTATTTGACTTCGACTTGCAGATTTGGTTGGCGCTTCTGGTAAACTAAACCAAACGTGAGACATGGTGTTGATACAATAATTATCCCCAAAAAAGAACTTGGAGAAACAAGATAAAACTTAGTTTCACATGCTGTTATCCTTTGTCCAGTCACTCTTCTTTTCTTTAATATATTTGTCAGTAGACTATGCCACTTGCACAAATTTGTTACAATGTTTAGAATCTTGAGATGAAATGGATTGCATTTAGGAAAAGAGCATAGACACTTTTATTTGTTTATTTATTTTGGAGTACCAAAACCATATACACATACATATTTACATATAAAATTGCAATAAGCTGAATGAAGGTCTGATTAACCACGTGTGAAGTTGTGACCTCATTTCTTTGTTTAATTAATCTTAATTTTCAATTTATCGAAGAGGAATCTTTTATTATCTTTGAAAAGGAATCTAATGTTGGGCAGGCACTTATCTTGAAACTATAGGTTCAATTCTGAATATTAATGTGCATACTTTTCTTCCAGAGGCTATGCTTCAGCTTGAACATCTGCAATTTTTTGAAGGTTGACAATAGTCTTTTAATGAAAAGGGTCCAAGAAATGGTAATTGGCAGTCCTTTTTGGAGTTTCAAAGGTACCTTCATCATTTTATTACTAATTGGCACTAATGGTATTTCACTTTTAACTTGAAATCCAGAACTTTGTGTTATTCAACTTTTCAAAGCAAAAGGAAGTATATTGAAATTTTTGACAATTTCAACGAATACAGAAATTTTGGGAACATCCAAAACAAATCAGTGCATTTGCAAGTTTAAATATTGAACAGATTTTGTGCAAGTCTTCACTTTGTGTAAATCTTTCTCAACCGACATTTGTCATTTCACAGTTGTGAATCCTCTTATCATAGACACCAATGGCCTTCAGATTTTAATCTGCATCGACCTTAATCCAAAGACAAAAGGAATGAAAAAAATTAGAATATCTCTCGGAATACTTGATTGTTGAAATTTTTACTTCTAATCCAACTTTTTCTTCTTTTTTGCCATCTTTGTACTAAAGAAATTGGAGAAGAGCATCAGGGGAATCTCAGCAGTCACGATAATAGTTATTTCACACAAAAATTATACATAAAATTGAACAGGCAGTGGGGGAAACAAGTTAAACAAGACTTTCAGTTTGGTAGAATTCGTCATAGAATTCTTCATTTTCTTTAATTTATTTGTAAATCAATGCTGGGTATATCAAAGGCTTAAATTCTACTGTGAACCCTTGAAGTATAGCAATACTTTCGCCTGTCCTCTGAAGTATAAAATCCATCACAGTTTAACCTTTAAACTTCAACTTTGGATATTTTATTCCCTAAAATATAAATGGAGCACTTGCATAAAATTGTCACTACATTTTGCAATCTGGAGATGAAAAACAATGCATTTATCGACAACAAAGTCTGGAGATGAAAAACAATGCATTTATCGACAACAAAGCCTCATTTTTTCTTTCTTTTTTTTTTATAAATATTTTTCAATTTCATGTGGCTATATAATTAAGGGAATGTTTGGTAAATGGATAACAATCCCTGCTATAATTTTTAAATTCAATTGTACTTATATATGATGTTTATTTAGGACCAATGAGAATAAGTTAACAGGAAAGAATGATAGGTCTCCTTTATGGAATTTCTGATTAACCACCTCTCATTAGAAAATCATTTTAATTACCCATTTTATTCTCCTTAAATGTAAAAATAAAAAAATAAAATGCTACCATTTTGTTAGTTTCAACAAATGAAGAAAAAATATTCTCTGTTACATCACTCTTAAGGAAAAAAATAATGAAAAAGAGAAAGTAATAAATTTGTAAAACCCATTTCATATTAATAAACACATAATGGGTTTTCACCAAAACTCATTATTATTAGCTATTTTATGGTATCGATAGTGATGGCGATCACCAAATTCAAACCAAATGCTCCTAATTCTGTTAAACTGAATGAAGGACTGGTTTGAACAATTTATATTTTTTCGTCACATATGGGTAGAGATGATGATACCACGTGAAATTGTGCCCTCACCTCAATGTTTGATCTTAATTATTCAATTCTTTGAAGAGGAATCTTTTATTATCGTAGGATGTAGAGTGTCAAAATTCTGGTGCTTTAGATAAAATAAACCAAACGTGAGAAATGCTGTTGCTACGGTAATTATAACTAAAAAATAACAAGTGGTATGGGACACAAGATAAACACGAGTTTCGCCTTTTGAAAGACTTTATTAATGTGGAACCGCAGTCAGGAAATGTCCAACGTCAAGACCGGACTGAAGTCCGGTGTCCGGCGCCAGAGTTCACTTCAGGTCATAACCAGAACAAATCTAGCGTTATAACTGGTGCTATGACCGGTGTTGGTCTTCATCGGGCAGCATTTTTTAAATTTTTCGTTTATTTTCTATTTTGATGTTAACAAGCATGGGCATACGTGCAAAATTAAATTCAAATCTACAATCAAGTTTTATACTTATACATTTTTAAATACCTTACACGCGATTTTTTTGCAATCATACAAGTCATGATTGAGTACGGGGTATAAAAGGTCGAATTCACAGGAAAGAAGGAACAACTGTGACAGCCCCACTTCCCCTAAGGCGAACCAGAGGAGTAAGCGGACCGCCACTTGCTCGCCAGGACTCAAACATTCCTTTATGAAACCCCGCTAAAAGGTATTTAAAATGACAAATTCCGCGTAAAACACAAACCCCGACATTTCATCAAGGAGACATTGATAATAACTCCAAAATACCACAACTATCAAAATCATCCAAATAGTTCAATCTTATACAAAGAGGAAATCCTACAAAATACTAAGAGGTAATCCCCGCATGTGTACTAGGTTCCTCGATTCTCGGCTCCCACTTCCCGTTAAGGAAAACAAAACTTATGGGGTGAGCAAAGCCCAGTGAGGTCAAGAATGCATGCACAAGCAGGTGAAAGCGGTAACAATTCATGACAACCAATAACAGTGAAAACTTGGAAATCATCTAAGACAATATTATGTAATCACAATAAAAGGATACAGTGTCGTTCCATCTTTCTGCCATTTTCCACATCTAGCTTCAGTCCGGTCCCAAGCCGTAGTTTCAAAGGGAATGTTGACACTCCGTCAACCACTATCTCACCGACCGTAGAAATCACTTTACTCTCACCCGCTTGATCTACTTACACCCCTGCACGGGCCCGCTTCGTCAAAATAGTATTAACATCAAACCAAGTCGGGATGGCGGCACCTCCCGCTCCATGGGCGTGGTACATATACCGCTTGGTAATTAACATCAAACCAAATTCGGGATGAGCGGCACCTCCGCCCATAGAGCGTGGTACATACTACCGCTTGGTAAATGAGTCGACGAGACTACGCCTCCAATCGACTTATTCAACATCTCACCAAACGGGAGAGGTACCTCCCACTCTCTTGAGTGTGGTACATACAACCGCTTGGCTCTAACATGTCAAGAACAAGCACACGTACAAGCATTTTATGATTTCAATTCAAGTATGTCCAAACAAGGGTGAGCGTGGTAAAGTACACGCTCACCAAGTCAAACAAGCATGCTTTCAAATGAATTTCATCAAATCAGACATCCAAGCATGAAAACAACAAGCACTTGAACACTCACCAATAGTTGAGTGCAAGCAAGACAATATAGGCGGTTAAACACGATCTTTACCGTCCACGAAGCACACGAGACGGAAAGTGCAAAAGCAAATTACTTTTCGATTTCAACCTAAAGGTTTGGCAAGAGTCATTTTAAATGTGAAATGACGTGACAAGCAAATACTCAATGAATTAAACTCTTGAAAAACGCTCATAAATGCTCAACAAAGTAAGAAGGTGCATAAGCATATGCGTTAGACCGTTCGATGAAAACTAAACGAAAAGCGAAAACACACACCAAAGGTGAAGAAGATAGTTTTGACACCCTGTACGCCAATACTCATAACTCATGCTACCAATATCGGATTAGAGCGCACGAGGTGCCGTTTCGAAGCTAAGAGAACAAGCTACAACTTTTGCGAAGACAATTTCTGCCCAGATTCCCTCTTTCTAGGTCAAAAGTTCAAAAACAGTTTCAGAAATTTCCCATCAGAATTTCCGACAGGCTATATTCAAACGGTCATAACTTGGTGCTCACAACTCCAAATCAAGAAATTCCAGCGGAGTTGGAAAGCTAGAATGAAGGGCTATAAATTTCGTGTTTTGGCCAAAAACCAAATCACAAAGGATCAACACGAAAAATGAAGACAAAGTTGCTGATCCACCAACCCTGTTTTCTGTTTTTGCGCCCAAACCACATTACAATCAACTAAATCACACACATGCAAACTCATCGACTCAAATGCAATAACAATCAAGCAAATGCAACCCTTACACGTTCCACGTTACCCTCTACAATTTCCATGAAGAAGTTGAAATCCAATTCCATCCTGAACTAGGTCGAAAATAATCAAAACAATGGCTTTCTACCCTATCGCAGAGATTTAAGCAGGACGGCTTCAAATGGCCATAACTCAACACTTACAGCTCCAAATCAAGCGATTCCAAAGCCAGTAGAAAGCTAACACATAAGGCTACCATACTTAAGAAGACCTCAAAAACAAAAACAGTCATCTTCCTGGTCAAAATGGCCCATTAGAGCAGCAAAATAACGGTTCGGACAGAAATAGGGCATCAGGGGAATTTTAGTCATTTCATATGATACAGTGCTCCGATTCACCTGAAAATTTACAGGTAGAATCCTCACTCAACTCTCTACAACTTTCATGCTTTGTGCTAAAGCTAATTCTGTCCCCATCATTTTCGAAAATAGCAAGCAAATTCGGACAGGAAAATGGACAAAAATTCAACCCTAACAATTTATTCTTGGCTGCAGCTTTACACAACCATTTAAACCAATGAACCAACATTAACTCCTACCATTAGCACTAAAACAAAACCCTAACCCTAACTCAAAATCATGGCTAGGCATAAATACATCTAAATCAACTAATCTAATCCATAGAATCATTCCATAAGCTGAAAAATAAGCATGAACCAAGCCATGGGAATCACAAAACCCCACAATTCATAATCTTCATCCAAATTCAAGCTTGTAGAAAATAGAAGAAACCTTTCTAGATGATGTTCTTGGTGAAACCCCAAGTTTCCAAGTCCAAGCTCCACCTACTAGCTCCAAAGCAAAATCAAATGGTTGAAAGTTGCAAAATCTCCAAGCTTTTCTTCTTTTTTCCCTCTTTTTTTTCCTTCTTTTCTTCTCTTTTTCTCACGGTTTTCCTCTTGTTTTTTCCTTAGCTTGGCCGGCAACCTCAAGCCATTAAATAGTCCAAATGATAAGCTCAAATAGATATTTTTACTTAGTCAAAATTTGGTCAAAAATAGCATGCAAATAAAACCACCAACTTAGATTATTTCCACTCTTACCCACATAATTTCTTTTCCTATCAAATTAGTCCATAGGTACTCAATTTAACCTAGCCTATCAAAGCTTAATCACACTTGCTTAGGCCACTAATCACCCAATTACCCTAATAACTCTCGTGCGCGTACAAATTCACACTAAAAATTCATAAAATAACAAACGTTTGATTTGTACATATAATTAGGGTTTCAAGAAAATATATTAGGGTTAGTACATTTAAGATTTAGTGTGCAAACAAATTAGGGTTTTGTCGAAATTTAGGGTTTTCAAAGCAAACCAGGGTTTAAATTTCAAATTAGGGTTTTCAGACTTGTAAAACAAAATAGCTAAAACAAAACATTTTGTGAAGTAACACAAACCATATAAACACTTTGGTAAACAATAATGATTAGAATTAACATTATGTTGTGCTAAAGTCGATGTTAAAAATTTAAACAAAAATATTAAATAAGTAAGTCAAATAAAATAAATTTTCGGGTCCTCACAACAACTATTGGCATTATTTAAGTTCCCCTGTTATTTAGACAATCAAAAAATTGAAGCAAATAAAACTATGCTAAATTATGCAAGAAAAGAACAATGGAAAGCTCCTTATGTCCTGGTATTCCTCGCTACTCATACAAGTGCAACTTTCAGATTGTCGAACACTACTATCTCGACTAACTATGGTATAATTTCCTCATACATGTAAAATCTACCCTTGTAGTGAATCAATTATACTTACAGCTAATCTATACCTACTCTCATGGTTATGAAACTAGCTATAGGTTCATTGGCTTCTATGATATTACATGGAATAAATGCACAAAAGCCACAAAGGGGCACCTTTATTCCCACGAGTGTACTCCCTAGATTTTTTAGCATTTTTATAAACTAGTGTTAAATTCCAATTCTCACTGCAAAACCAACAAGTTTAGATTATTATAATCAATGGTCAGTTAATCATGATTTTGATTATAAGAACAAAAGTACTAAATAAATTGTTCAATATAATAGCATCAAATAGCCAAAAAATCAACACATGTAATTGTAGAAAGTTCAATCCAAACTCAAGGTATAAATTTTAGAAATACATGATGAATATAAAATACAAATTTGTATTACAACTAAACATTAAAATCAAATGCGAGAAACAAAGTGATAGAAGAGAAATCACCCATGTGACAGGAATTCCAAAACTCTCATTCTTTACTCCTAATCTTTTTCCATGCATAATTTCATACAAAAATTGATGTAAACCTTACTATTCTACACTATCTAAACTACCTAAACTACTAACTATGAAGAACTATATCTTTGTTGTGTTTCTTCCACCACTCTAAGCTCTTCCAAATGAGAAGAACAAGGTTCCATTTACAGAAGATTCTTCAACCCTTTGTGACCTCCTTCAAGTGTGAATATTAGCACTAATAAGTCAATATTTTTAGGTTCCAAGCTAGAGCTCACGTTCATGGATGAAATAAGGTCAAGAATTGAGACTAGAATCACATCTTTAAAACTGCAAAATGTCTGCAAAATGTTCCTCAAAAGCAGTGATATGAGGAGTTGAAATGAAGTTAAACAAGTTGCAGTCATAAATTTTGACCAGAATTCCTCCACGAATCTGGCCATAGATTGGCAGCCGATTCAAATCTGGCCATGGATTCATGCACGGATTGCTCCCCTATTCTTGCTACGATTTTCCTTGCTTCTACCTCAAATCTGGCTGGTAATCTGACCAGGGATTCCCGGAAGGATTCGGTGGCAGATTGCTTGTTTGACACATTTCTGCACTTTCTTGTTCATGTGACTCGAACTATCCTTGGAACTCACTAACTTAATGAATTTTAATACTTCAATCATCATATTCTAAGCTTGGTTCTTGTCCAAATTTGAGCCTATTCTTCAACTCCTACAAATTCAAAACAAGTGAGTAAAGGGACAAAAATCACAACCAAAGTCTTAATTAGCTCTTAACACAAATTCTAGCCAAACTGGTCATATTTCTACTTTTAACTCCCTAAAAGTGATTAGAAATGATAAAATAGATCATCAAAAGATTATACAAAATAGTCACTTATCAACTCCCCCACACTTGAACCATTAGTTTTCCTTAAGCAATATAAATACAAAACTCTTAACAATGAATCATGAGTCAAAACACTATATGCATTCTTTCAAATTCAAACCCTCATAACTCGGTAATCAATCATTATACAATCATTCAAATTATCTCAAATACTAATAATATCAAGTATAGGAGAGACCATTATATCCTAATTTAAATAAGTTAAACTTAAGTCTCATCCTAACCTAATCTAACAAATAAGTAAATCATATATTCTAAAGATTGCTACCACTCTACTATTATCATTTTTTTCTCAAGTTTTCCATACTAAGAGGGATTTATTCATATGATTCTTATTCAAATAGTAGAAATGCCTTTTGATGCGAAGATCAATAATTTTAGGTAAAGAACCCTAGTTATTCAACAATTCACTTATTAACATTGCTTAGCATACTCATAATTCAAGCACCTTTTTACGTGAATGTTGACATTTATAGATGCTAATCCGCGGTTACTCGGTACAAGAATCATTGGAGTAACACAATATTCTTATTCTTTCTTCATATTTTTCTTTTTTTCTCCGTCTTTTCTTTTTAGTCCCTCTATTAGATAAATCAAAAGAAGAGGATAACTCTATTAACTATATCAATCACTTTCTTGTAAAAGTAAGTAAAATGGAGAAATCTCATTCAACAAACAAAATTATTGATATAATTTTTCCCTCTTAACAAGACATATTTCCTCAATTGCAAAGAATCTTAATCGCATAATAACTAATTCCAAGTCAAATGAGGACTAAAATTTTCAAAATACACATAATTATTTCAACATGTAAGAGAATCACTAATGTTTAAGGTTGGAACAAATTGGCCCTATTTAACACTAAATAACAAAGACTTCAAATATTTTTGGGCTATAATGGAATTTTGGAAAAGATTTTGCAAGAATTTTGACAAAGTTTCCACTTATAATTGGACAAAATTCCCTGCCAACAATCCACTTTTTCACCAAAATTTCCACAAGGCAACATTTTCAAACATAATTCCAATACATTCATTGCATTAAAACCAACAAAATATCATCACATGGCACAAAATAGCAAGTTCACATATTTTGCTCCTCCATGCTTAAACTTCACATTATTCTCAATATGTGAAAAGAAAAATAATAAAAAAATAGTAAGTGTTAATACTCCTCTATCAACTCACGCAATCTAAAATAATGCCATATGACAAGTTTCCAACCTTATTTGAGAGTTTAATCCTTGGAGAATTCATTTAGCACACACTTCAAAAGGCAAAACTAAAACAACACAAAAAACAACTTAATAATGAAATTTTGCAAGCATGAAAAGGTAAATATGAAAATCAAGGGAAAATCAGAAAGGGATTAAGCAAGCGGAACCAATAATAGAAATATGAAATTCACTAACTTCACAAACAAATATATGCATTAATGTCCAGAGCAAAGTTAAACTAATTTCACAAAGTATGCCACTAATCATGAACAAAGTAAGCTCCATTCATGCATTTGGTCATTAATGTCCAAATTTCCAAAGTTCTCCGCAAGTGGAAAGTTTATCCAAAAATAGAGGCAAATACACCAAATTAACATATGAATGACCTTCTTGAGAGTTCATGAAATGCTAATTACCATTGAACCACAAATATCACAAGTACATTCATGCATTTTGCCCATTGAACATCATTTTTCAATTCAACTCAACTTCTAGAATTACCTAAAGATTCATCAAATTTATCAATCCTTCCCCAATTTCATATGCTCAGGTAATCTAGAAGAACAAAATCTTCTATCACACATTATTCGAACAGAGCAAATGAAAGCACAATATTGACCACTGATTTGCAATAATTCACAAAGTTAAAATTTAATATAGAATCCCTAAAATTTCACCAAATACATGAAATGATCAACAACATATCGTATAACCATTATTAACAATCACCAATAACATCATTCAAATCACCTTCAATTACCAAATATCACAAAATAGATATAGGTGAAATTGCCCAAAAATAGAAAATAGTCAACCATGAGAAAAGTGAAATGACAAAGTTAGGTAAAGATTTATTACCTCAAAGTTGTTTGGTAATTATAATTGATACACAAAATGCAAATATTCCCAAAAATTTTGCTCCAAATAAGCTCCAATTGAGAGTTTTTGGAAAATGAAACCCTAGCTCCTTGGAACTTTAACCTAGATTTTGAAGTGTTTTGGATGAGTTTTAATCCATTAAAACAACTCTAGATGGCATTGGAAGTGATTTGGTAAAGTTAGAATGAAGATGTAATGGTGAACAATGAGGTTTTGTACAAGATGTGTTTGAAAGTGTGAGTGTGTGCGGGCATTGATAAGAGAAAAGGAAGGAAAGTGAAGCAATCTGACCATTGATTTCATTTAAGAATTTCAAACTTACAAGATCCGGCCACGGATTGTGGGCTGGATTCTTAGCCAGATTTGGCCTAGAAGCTATTTTCTTGGCTCAAATGTCTCCTACATAGTTGGCCATGAATCTGGTCCATTTTGGGTCGGATTCAAGCACGGATATGGTGCAGAAAAACTGCATTGTTGTAGTTTTTGTCTTCAATTTTGCTTAGACAAACTTCTGCATTTCATTCAATTTTCAACTGTTTTCATGTTCCAAGAAAAAAATTGAGTTCCAACCAAGAAAGTGCATCTTTCTGATCATATTACACTTGAATGCATTCTCTTAACCTTAGCATGAAATGTGTCTAGTGAACATGAGAAACTTTCTTTTCACCTAATTGAATGCACTTTTATACTTATAGTGATTTGCATGAACCCTTGAGGTTGCAACCTATAAAAGACACACAAAACACGTATTAAACA
Source organism: Gardenia jasminoides (assembly GCA_013103745.1). Lineage (NCBI taxonomy): Eukaryota > Viridiplantae > Streptophyta > Magnoliopsida > Gentianales > Rubiaceae > Gardenia > Gardenia jasminoides. Next base: position 37,326,987 of record CM023103.1, read on the forward strand.
ACAGTAACAAATTAAAAATAAGAAATCATTGGGTTGCCTCCTAACAAGCACATCTTTATATTCATTATTTTGACTATATAATTTCTTTATTAAGGAGGTTTTTTAATGAATAATCCACTATTTTAGGGTGTGGTGGATCAGTATTAGGTGGCTTGATAGCTAAAGACACATATTCAAATGATAGGAGAAATTAAAGAGGCTTACCAATCTCAAGTGTTTTATAGATGTTACCTTGTAATAACACCACTTAAGAACTCACCAAAGGAACTTCTATAAAACCTTCATGGGGAATAACATTTTTAGAATCTACATTTTCAAAACATTCCTATAGGGGGGTTAAATGTGAACAATTGATATTTCCCTCCTGAGGTTCAATATTAGTTCAAAAGATATGATCATGTGAAATAGATATTTTCTCATTGAAACACAAATTAGGTTCATCACTTTCATCAAAATGCAATCCACTTTCACATACAACGTTCCCACCATTGTCAATAGGTCGACTTGTATACTATTAGAAGAAATAACTTCACACAAAAGATGCAATTGATCTTATATTATTTCAAAGTGCGAAGGTAATTCATCTATGCTCTCCTTCACTTTATCAAAACGGTCAAATATAATCTTACCTATCTTTTCAATAGTTAACTCCTAAGGTTGTCTAGCTCCATTGGCTACTCTCCATTGGCTACTCTCTCAATAGCCGATTTCCATGATGGCTTACTTTCATTTTGGACAAATTTAGATTGAAAATCAATATAAAAACATGAAGAATCATTATAAGCACATTGATTATTCCAATTACAATATAAGAATTACTCCAATTAGGATCACATTGATCAAAACAAGAGTTGCAATGCTCAAATTCATCACAATAACTCACATTTTGTGCTTGTATATATTTATAAGTTGCATGACAACATCCACAAAAGTCACTAATTACATGATGAGAATTAAAAACATTAATATTTGTCTTTTATTCAATCATAATCATAATGATGTCCAACTGAATTTTTAATGTAATATAATTAAATCTAGTCTTTATGCTCCTTAAGCCATCTTCAAAAGATATACCTTTGGACATCTCTTGGTTGTCTCTATTCATGGAGTTTTGCATGTGGCAACAATCCATTGCCGAACTTCCATTTCTTATGCATTGTCCTCCCATTTGAACCATCATTCTTGAATCTCTATAAATGTTCTCAAAGTAACTCAAAACTCAGTTAGTAAAAAAGAATAGGTGACTTGACACTTTGTACAAAAACACGCAATAAAAACTCAACAAGCATAAAAGAAAAATTAGACATAATAGATAGAAGAAAATGAATAAAATGTCTAAACAAATAAAGTTGCTTTCCACACCTATATTGCTACAAATCTTCCCTGACAATGGTGCCAAAAAATTGATGAGTGCAGGACATGCATGCAAAATTAAACCCAAATCTACTGTCAAATTTTACATTTATAAATTCTTAAATGCCCCACATGCAATTTTCTACAAGCATACGGGTCATGATTGAGTACGGGGTATTAAGGATTGAGCCCACAGTGAAGAACGAACAACTACCATCACTACTTGAACTCTCCTATTATTTAGACAATCAATAAATTGAAACAAATAAAACTATACTAAATTATGCAAGAAATAAACAATAGAAAGCTTTTTAGGTCCCTCAATACTCATGGAAATACAACCCTCGAATCATTGAAGATTACTATCTCGACTAGTTATGGCATAATTTTCTCATGCATGTAAAATCTATTTTATTAGTGAATCAACTATACCTATAACAAATCCATATCTATTCTTCTGGGTATGAAATTAGTTATAGGATCATTAACTTCTATGAAATTACATCGAACAAAGTGACAAAATCCACAAAGATGCACCTCTACTCTCATGAGTGTACTCCCTAGTTTTACCACTTTCATGAATTAGAATTAAATTCCAATTCTCATTGCAAATCCAATACGTTTAGATTATCATAATTACTGGCTAGTTAATCATGATTATAAGAGCAAAAGTTCTAAATAACTTGGCTCAATATCATAACATCAAATAGCCAAAAATCAATACAAACAATCATAGAAAGTTCAACCAAAACCCAAGGTATAAACATTAGAAATATATGATGAACATAAAATACAAACTTATATTACAACTAAACATTACAATCAAATACAAGAAGCGAAGAGATAGAAGAGAAGTCACCCATATGACTTAAGTTCCAAAACTCTCCATTTTTAGTCTTAATCTTATTCCATGCCTAATTTCGTACAACATTTGATATAAACCTTATTATTCTACACTACCTAAACTACCTAAACTATTAACTATGAAGAACTAGATCTTTGTGGTGCTTGTTCCACCTTTCTAAGCTCTTCCAAATGAGAAAAATAAGGCTTTATTTATAGAAGATTCATCAAACCTTTGTGACCTCCTTCAAGTATAAACATTAGCACTAGTTAGTCAATATTTTTGGTTTCCAAGCTAAAGCTCACATTCATGGATGAAACAACGTCAATAATTGAGACTAGAATCACATCTTTACAACTACAAATGTCTGCAAAATGTCTATCAAAAGTAGTGATATAATGTAGGTGAAATCAAGTTGAGCAAGTTGTAGCCGCAAATTATGACCAAAATCCCTCCACGAATCCAGCGGAAATCTGGCCATTGGTTCATACATGGATTGTTCCCCTGTTTCTGCCACAATTTTCCTTGCTTCTGCTTTGAATCTAGCCACTAATCCAGCCAAGATTTCCTAAATGGATTCAAGACAAATTGCTTGTTCGACATATTTTTCCAATTTCTTTCTCATTTGACTTGAACTACCTTAGAAACTGGCTAACTTAATGAATTTTAAGACTTCAATCATCATAGTCCAAGCTTGGGTCTTGTCAAAATGTGAACATGTTCTTAAACTCCTACAAAACCAAAACATGTGAGTAAAGGGACCAAAAATCACAACCAAATACTTAATTAGCTCTTAACACAAATTCTAGTCCAAATGACCTTATTTCTACTTTTAACTCCGTAAAAGTGACTAAAAATGACAAAATATATCATCAAAAAATTATGTAAAATAGTCACTTATTAGATGTTATTATGTTTCTTTTTTAGTTTTGAACATCAAGTCAATAAATAGGGAGTAGTAGGCATATTTTTATCAAATTAACATAGTTGTATTGGATTTATTCTAATTTTTGAGTGCGCTCAAGTGAAGATTCTTTATTTGGAATTCTATTTTGAATCCTATGTTTCATGAGTGTTGAACATGATTTATCGCTTATTTATTTATTTGGGTAAATTTGTGAAATTAATCCATTAAATTTGCTTCCGCCACAGCATCAGTTGGCATTAGAGCAAGTTTCTTCTATTCCTAAAATAGACCAATGGCCGGTAACACATCCAGTGATGGATCTTCTGCCCCAAAGATCGATATTCAAATTTTGAGCAAACGAATGGATCATATAGAGACTACCTTGAATACTATGATGGATTGCTTGAATCTGATCATTTTGTCGAGATAGAATCAGCAATGTAGCAAGACAGGAGAGTCACTCCTGAACAATCCCTTGTTAACATGGATCAACAACCACCACATAGAGATTAAACTCACGATATTCAACATAGAGATCTAAAATACAAGGATGACTCATCAGATGATGAGACACTAATTGGTTTTGGAAAGGAAAGTCCTAACCATAGAGGTTTTCAATGTTAAAATTGGGAATATGAAGAATTTAAATTGAAGGTGGATCTAGTTGCAAAAATTGAGAGGTTCTTCAATTAGATGGAATCCTAGAGAATCATCAAGTTAGACTCATGGCCTATAAGTTGAACGGAGGACATCAATATGGTGGGAACAATTGCAAGCCAGATTATGAGTAGTTCTTATTTTTGCAATTCCAATATTGTGTACAAGGTAATAGATATATTCATTTCTCGTAACAATGTTACGGAGACAAAGGGACAACTCATGTTGAGATTTTTAGATGGATTGAATAATAGCTTATGGGAAGAAATTGGCATTCAACAAATTCTTACATTGACGAATGCCAATAACTTAGTTTTGAAAGTTGAGTTAAGTTTGGCGTGGAAGAGAAATGGAAGGAGAGTAAGCCTAGAGAATTATGTGGAAGAGCTCCTAGAACCACTAGTTGATGAAGAGACTCAGCTAGCCCCAAAAATATGTTGAGGTAGATACAGGGAAGATAAAAGACCAGTTAGTGAGGTTACGAGAGGTAAAAAAAAAGAAGAGAAATGCTACTTCCAACCCTTCACAAAATCCTAAGACTAACACACATCCTTATGCTATGTCAATGGGGGATAAGTGTTAGAGATACGAACAACCTAGGCACCACTCAAATACTTGTCCACAATGTAAGTTAGTGAATTTTGTTGAGCATGATAGAGTCATAGGCAGCAAAGATGAGAAAGCAAAAGAATACATCTATGAGGCAGAAGCTTATCAAAAGATTGATACACAATGGGAACAACTCTTTCAAACCTGTGTAAAATTTCTAATTGACTTTTGACTTGATAATTGATAGTGGAAGCTATGAAAATACTATTTCTAACACATTGGTTAAATTATTGAATTTGCCTATTGAATAACATCCTAGACCTTATATGATTAGTTGAATAAAGGATGTGCATCCTTTTAGAGTAGCTGAGAGGTGTTTAGTTACTTTATCACTAGGCAAATATTATATTGATACTATTATGTGTGATGCATGTCACGTATTGTTTGAAAGACCATGGCAGTATGATCAGGTTATGACATATCATTATAGGGAAAATGTTTATCGATTCAACACGGACGGTAAAAAAATTGTCTTGGCTTTAATGAAACTAGTGTTGTGGTCCCAATTGGCCCATATATTGGTTAATAATTCATTAACTCTTTTGCCTACAATTTGTAATTTGCATACAAATGATGGTGCAAATGGTGTTAAAGAGGATAAAGATATTCCTTCAGATGTAGTTGATGATAAAGTGCAGCTAATTGGACAGGTCGAAGTGCATGTTACTAGATCTCTAGAGTCACTTCTAAAACATGTAGATAATTTGCTTTGAAATTTGGTGGATTTTCAAGGAATGGTTGCCAGGAAGAAGCTAATTGAAGTGCAAACTTTTGTTATTCGAGAGTTGCTATCCAAGTTTATTTTGACAATAGAGAATGGTATGCTTATTGCTTTTGAAATTGTGCTTGAGTTAATGACAATGAAGGTGCAAGTCTTCATTACAATCCAACTCATGTTGATACTTCAAAGACCCTTTCAACTTCGAGAGAGAATTGTGGGATTACTAGTTTGCAGGTGTTTGAAGTTTTTCAAGATAACTGGAGATTGAGTTCTTTCAAAGTGGAAGGGACTAATGGGCAACGTAGTCAGGAAATGTTCGGTGTTAAAATCGGACCAAAGTCTGGTGTCTTGCACTGGAGTTCACATCAAATCGCAATCAGAACAAATCCGCTGTTATAACCAGTGCCATGATCGGTGTCGGTCTTCATTAGGCAACATTTTTTTTTATTTTTGTTTATTTCCTATTTTGATGTTATTCCATTTCCTGTTTAGTTTAGAACTTCCATCTATAAATAGGGATGCAGTAGAGTTTTTTTGAGGAGACTTTTGGCATATTTTATCAAATTGACACAGTGGTGTTGGATTTATTCCTATTCTTGAGTACGCTCAAGTGAAGATTCTTTGAATAGGGACGTGGTAGAGTTTGTTTGAGGCGACTTTTGGCATGTTTTTATCAAATTAACATAGTGGTGTTGGATTTATTCCTGTTCTTGAGTATGCTCAAGTGAATATTCTTTGAATCTCATTTTGGTTCTATTTTGAATTTTGTGTCTTGAGGATTGAATGTGATTTATCCCTTGTTTATTTGTTTAGGTTAATTTGTGAAATTAATGAATTAAATTCGTTTCCACCGCCGTGTCATTTTTCATAGGATTCATTGTTTCTTTTTTTTTAATTTATGTGTGAGGACCCGAAAATTTTATTTTTATCTGACCTATTTATTTAATTAATTATTTATTTTCTCTGAGTAATTGACTTAAATTATTTTAATTACAATTGTACCATACATTAACTCATTTTATTTTAAAAACTATGTTTAACCATCAATTTGATTTTTCTGTCACTTAATTATGAAAAATGAGAAAAGACAAGTTTTTTGAGGTAAATATTTGGACTGAGAGTGATGTAATTTGGGAGAGTAAGAATGATCATTTGTATCTTTAGAAATGTAAATTTGAGGAATGAGAAATGAGGGGTTAGAGTTAAAATCGATTAAGAGCATACATGAGGCATTTTACACTAGTTGACTTTTGAACCAAATGAGTGGCCCTTGTTTCTTCTTGCATTTCTCTAATAAAATTACCAAAAAAAAAAAATTCACCAAACACTCACTCTTTCTCTCTCCTTACCCGACTTTCTCTCCTCTATTTTCTCTCAAGTTTCATCTCATTTTTCTTGCCAAATCCTTGCTAAAATCTTGCACAATCCACCATTGAATTTCCTTGCAACTTTGATGATTGCTAACCCGTGAAGAACCCAAGCTATTGGTGGAGAAGATTGGTGAATTTGAGGGTTCCTAAGCACTAACACATTAGGGTTTCTAGTTCTTCCATTAGAGGTAAAATCATACAACCAATTCTTGTCTTTTAGGTTAATTACTTTTATGCTTAAAGCTTTTTAGTTCTTTAGTTGCTATTATTGTTATTTGGGTTGTTGAAGTGGGCTCTCGGATTCCCACAAGACTTGAATGTGTGGCTATTTTGATGTTGATGAGATGATATGGTGGTGATTTTAATTGATTTTTGATGTTAGAAAGATAGGAAGAGATGAATGAGGAGAATCGAGTGGATTGAGGGAAGTGCTGCCGGTTCATTTTGCTGATTTTATGCCCTATTTTACCTGCTAATTTTTGTGATTTTCTTGGCCATTTTGAGAGCTGAAATGTTGGTTTATATGTGTGTAAATTTAGTTGCAAAAACCATTCCATTTGGTGTGTTAAAAATCGCATGGAAAGAAGGAATCAAAATCTGGAAAATTTTCACTGTTGCTGCTGCCCTGTTTTGGTCGCATTAATCACTGTCTTCCCATGTAATTTTTAAGCTAAATTTTCGTAAAAATGTATTTCATATACTAAGGTGTATGCCTGTAAAATTTGGTGTTTTTCCAGTACCATTTCATTGCTCAAATGATGTTTCAAAACTGCCTCTTTAATCTGGAAAATTTTTCCCAGCTTTGAGGACTGTTTGGATTCATTTCGGTTTAGCATTCATTGGTTTGAAATTATCGCTGAAATTTGGTGTGAACCTATCATCTATATATTAGAATTGGTATACCAAATTTTGTAATTTTTGGGTAAGAAACCGTCACTCAAATGAGGCTTAGAATCATGCCCTGCAAATCTGGAAATCAGAAAACTCAGAATTTCGAACCTGCCTTGTTTGAACAACTATAATTTCTTGCTTGAGTGTCAGAATTGAGTGCCGTTGGTGGCGTTTGAAACTACATACATTGAAATTTAAACTGTATAAATTTCAAAAGCCAATTCATTTCCTAAAATTTTTGGCAAATTTCCAAAGTGAGCTGGAAAACCAGCCTGAGTTGTTCTGTTTTTCACTGTAGTTGATTTTAAACGAAATTCTGGGCAATTTTCGTCTGGAATTTCATCATTGTATCTTCTACAAAGTTTTAGAAATTTAAATGAGGTTTCCAATGGTACCAACCTTGTGATTTTCGGACCTATATAACTTAAGTTATGATTTTTCAAAGAATACTGCATAAAACTGAAAATTCTTCTAAGAAAGCAACGAAAGCTTAGAAATGCCTTAGAAACATTTCCCAGTTTTCAGGCGCAACCTTTTGAGTATTTGTACACCATTCCAAATTTGAAAAATAGATTTTTCCCAATTACATGATATTCCTCTTAATTTGGAATCAAAAAGCTTAACTGTTTGAAAATTTGACCTTGAATGCATACTTAGGTAATTTTGATTGTGCATCTCTCAGGTGATCACATGGGCACCGAGAAGCTTGTTTGATATCCTGAATTGCCCTCGCTTGCTTTCGACTATTGGTGAGTGTTCAAGTGCATGTTAACTAATGTAAGTAAATTGAAAGCATGCTTGTGTGCCTCGGTGAGCGTGTACTTTATCGCGCTCACCTTCTTTGAATTGCCTCTAAGTGAGTTCAATTGTTTAAAATGTTAACCGAATGACTGCTTGAGTTGCTTGAACTGATTGTTTTATTTATAACTATGGGGACGCCCAAACCCCATTGGGAATCCCTTCACTTTGTCCGGTAACAGGGGTTAGGGCAAGGGATGGGTGAACCATGGGTTATTGCTGTTTAAAGCATGTCGGTTGGAATGAGTCCGTCGACTTGGCATACTCATAGTGGGTTGCCAATCGCTGTTTAAATTTAGGAGTTCGGGCCCGGTCAAGGGGGTGTAAGTAGATGGGAGAAGGATAAAAGTGGTGAATATGGACTGTGAGAGTGAGTGGTTGACGGAGTGTCAACTTGTGACTTGAATTGATGCTGGTGAAGAAAATAATTGCAGAGAATTACGGAAATGTGGAGCCGGCCAACTGTATCCTTCAAAATTGTACTGTTTAAATGTTTTATTAACTTTTTTGCTCTTTTACTGTTTCATTAATTTCTTTAATTGCTTTGATTTGCCTGTTCATGTTTCTCTTGGCCTCACTGAGCGTTACCTCACCCCAATTTGTTTTTCTTAACAGGTTTCGAGGTGAGGCACGTGAATTGAGAAAGTTAGTACTTTTGTAGGATTTCCTCATTTTGTATAAGATTGAAATTAATGGATGAATTTGATGGTTTATGGTATTTTGGAGTTTTTATCAATGAGTTATTATCAATGTAATTTTGATGAAATTTTGGGGTTTGTATTTTGTGAGAGTTTATTGGTAAATTTAATAACTTTTAATTATTACTTTACGAATGAATGTTTGGATCGATATTTGGGAATTCGTAGTGAGTCCCGGCGAGAGCAGGCGGTCCGCCGAACCCTTTGGTTCGTCCTAGGGGGAGGTGGGGCTGTCACAAGTGGTATCAGAGTTTAGCCTTTAGATCCTTGTAGTGTATCCTAGACTAGATGTTTAGGATGTCGGACTGTGGGATTAGTTGAAAGTTAAGTGAAAAGATTACCTGTATACTTTTGGTTAAGACTTGCATTTTAAGTGGATGATTTGGAGTTTAGGAATGTAGAACTATGTATGGTCGAGGTTTAATTGATGATTAGAGGAATTTGGATGGTATGTCGGGCAAAAATGAGGGTTGAGTTGATTTACACTTTGGGGTGACCAACCTTAGTGTTGATTGACTTTGCTCTTATTTTGGTGCCTGAATACAAATATGTTATAACTATGGATATTCGCCATACTTGGAGATTCTCCAAGACCCCGTGAGGAAGTAGAAGAGAGAGTTGAGAGCATGGCTCGTGAGGAGTCCTTGGAGGAGGAGCCATTCAAGGACCCATCTGGGGATTCCCGACCAGCGGTTTGGCTGTGAATTAAGTTAGGGTTTCCAATCTTTGAGTGTTTTGTAAATGGTTTAGTTGGGGTGAGGCTAGTGAGGCCTACAATTGTGATTGCATGACTGTTTTTATTTCTATGGCATTTGTATGTGTTCTATCTTATAATACCCCATGGTTTGCTACTTACTTGTGAATTTGCAAATATAAATGTATGTTAGTGTTTCTATTTTAAATGTTTTCACCATTGATTTTTAGACTCAATTTGCTTTTGTGTAATGGCTTTATTTCTGCGTTTAGACGTAACTAAGACAAATGGATGCTCGAGGTCGAGGTCGTGGTTGAGGACGTAGGCGTGCGCAACCCCAACCCTCCGCGAGTGTTCACCTTTCTGGGGCTGAGTCTGAGAGGGGACCGGCCGGTGGCAATGAGGATCAAGTGGCTACGGCCATCAATAGGATGACTGACATACTTGAACGTTTGGCCGATAATCAAGGCCTTGGACAGCAGAATCAACCTTTAGGGCCCGACCATGGGGATGATAGGGTTTTGGAACGTTTTCTTAAGTTCTCACCACCTAAGTTCATGGGAGGGGCTGATCCCGAGATAGCTGAGAATTGGCTAGATAGGATGTCTGATATCTTCGCCTCTCTAAATTATTCCGAGGTGAGATAAGTGAGCTTTGCCACTTTTCAATTTGAGAGCGCGGTGAGATCTTGGTGGAATGTAATCCGAGTTAAGTGGGAGCGAGAACAGACTCCTTGGACTTGGATGAACTTTAAGAGAGAATTTGATGAGAAATTCCTGCCTTCACTGATCCAGGAGAAAAGGGAGGATGATTTTATTAGATTAAGGCAGGGATCTATGAGTGTGGTCGACTATGAGACCCAATTTACAAAGCTCTCAAAATTTGCACCCGAACTAGTGGCCACTGATCGGAAAAGAATTAGGCGATTTGTACAAGGACTTAATGTTGAGATCCAAGAGGCGTTGGCTGCGGCCCAAATTAATACTTTTACTGAGGCTTTAGAAAAAGCCCAGAGAGTTGAGAGTGTTAGGCAACATGTGAAGGCTTTTCATGCTAAAAAGAGAAATGCTTCGAGTAGTAGTGAAGTAGGATCGTCTGATAGAGATATGCCAACCCCTAAGATGGGAAGAGGCACGGGTAGAGTAAGGACAACCGGAGTATCGAGGGAGTCTATGGCTAAGGAAGCCTCTCGTGGGCGTGGTCAGTCCTGGAATACCTCACAAGGAGGTTCTAGCTTAGTATCGATGCCACAAATGGGATGTGAATATTGTGGCAAACCAAATCATACGGTGGACGATTGTTGGAAGAAAGCTAGAAAATGTTTGAGATGTGGGAGCGCAGAACATCAAATTATCAACTATCCCATGTCACGTCGTGAGGGTGGTGGATCACAACAATCTGCTAGGCCGACGTCTAAATAGTCGAGTGTGGGGGATAATCGCTCGAGAGTGCCTGCCAGGGTCTATGCCATGGACCAGCATCAGACCCCTAATCCTACAGAGGTCATTGAAGGTATGACCCTCCATTTACCATTGTCTAGTTAGAGTTTTGATTAATCTCGGTTCAATAGACTCTTTGTAAGTTTTAGTTTCATGAGTGGGGTAGACATGAGGTCAAGTAGGCTACCCTACAAGTTGGAAGTTAAAACGTTTATGGGAAAACCAAGGTTGGATTGCCAATTTGATATGTAAAGATTATGAGGTATGAATTTCGAGGATGAAATTCTTTTAAGGAGGGGAGGTTGTGAGGACCCAAAATTTTATTTTTATCTGACCTAATTAATTAATTAATTATTTATTTTCTCTGAGTAATTGACTTAAATTATTTTAATTACAATTGTACCATACATTACCTCATTTTATTTTAAAAACTATGTTTAACCATCAATTTGATTTTTCAGTCACTAAATTATGAAAAATGAGAAAAGACACGATTTTCGAGGTAAATATTTGGACTGAGAGTGATGTAATCTGGGAGAGTAAGAATGATCATTTGTATCTTTAGAAATGTAAATTTGAGGAATGAGAAATGAGGAGTTAGAGTTAAACTCGATTAAGAGCATACATGAGGCATTTTACACTAGTTGACTTTTGAACCAAACGAGTGGCCCTTGTTTCTTCTTGCATTTCTCTAATAAAATTACCAAAAAAAAAAATTCACCAAACACTCACTCTTTTTCTCTCTCCTTACCCGACTTTCTCTCCTCTATTTTCTTTCAAGTTTCATCTCATTTTTCTTGCCAAATCCTTGCTAAAATCTTGCACAATCCACCATTGAATTTCCTTGCAACTTTGAAGATTGCTAACCCGTGAAGAACCCAAGCTATTGGTGGAGAAGATTGGTGAATTTGAGGGTTCCTAAGCACTAACACATTAGGGTTTCTAGTTCTTCCATTAGAGGTAAAATCATCCAACCAATTCTTGTCTTTTAGGTTAATTACTTTTATGCTTAAAGCTTTATTAGTTCTTTAGTTGCTATTATTGTTATTTGGGTTGTTGAAGTGGGCTCTTGGATTCCCACAAGACTTGAATGTGTGGCTATTTTGATGTTGATGAGATGATATGGTGGTGATTTTAATTGATTTTTGATGTTAGAAAGATAGGAAGAGATGAATGAAGAGAATCGAGTGGATTGAGGGAAGTGCTGCCGGTTCATTTTGCAGATTTTATGCCCTGTTTTACCTACTAATTTTTGTGATTTTCTTGGCCATTTTGAGAGCTGAAATGTTGGTTTATATGTGTGTAAATTTAGTTGCAAAAACCATTCCATTTGGTGTGGTAAAAATCGCATGGAAAGAAGGAATCAAAATCTGGAAAATTTTCACTGTTGCTGCTGCCCTGTTTTGGTCACATTAATCACTGTCTTTCCATGCGATTTTTTAGCTAAATTTTGGTACAAATGTATTTTATATACTAAGGTGTATTCCTGCAAAATTTGGTGTTTTTTCAGTACCATTTCGTTACTCAAATGATGTTTCAAAACTGCCTCTTTAATCTGGAAAATTTTTCCCAGCTTTGAGCACTGTTTGGATTCATTTCGGTTTAACATTCATTGGTTTGAATTTATGGCTGAAATTTGGTGTGAACCTATAAACTATATAATATAATTGGTTTACCAAATTTGGTAATTTTTGGGCAAGAAATAGTCACTCAAATGAGGCTTAGAATCATGCCCTGCAAATCTTGAAATCAGAAAACTCAGAATTTCGAACCTGCCTTGTTTGAACAACTATAATTTATTGCTCAAGTGTCGGAATTGAGTGATGTTAGTGGGGTTTGAAACTACATACATAGGAATTTAAACTGTGTAAATTTTAGAGGCCAATTCATTTCCTACAATTTTTGGAAAATTTCCAAAGTGAGCTGGAAAACCAGCCTGAGCTGTTCTGTTTTTCACTCCAGCTGATTCTTAAACCAAATTCTGGGCAATTTTTGTCTGGAATTTCATCATTGTATCTTCTACAAAGTTTTAGAAATTTAAATGATGTTTCCAATGGTACCAACCTTGTGATTTTTGGACCTATATAACTTAAGTTATGATTTTTCAAAGAATACTGCACAAAACTGAAAATTCTTCTACGAAAGTGACGAAAGTTTAGAAATGCCTTGGAAACATTTCCTAGTTTTCAGGCGTAACCTTTTGAGTATTTGTAAACCATTCCAAATTTGAAAAATAGATTTTTCCCAATTACATGATATTCCTCTTAATTTGGAATCAAAAAGCTTAACTGTTTGAAAATTTGACCTTGAATGCATACTTAGGTAATTTTGATTGTGCATCTCTCAGGTAATCACATGGACACCGAGAAGCTTGTTTGATATCCTGAATTGCCCTCGCTTGCTTTCGACTATTGGTGAATGTTCAAGTGCATGTTAACTAATGTAAATAAATTGAAAGCATGCTTGTGTGCCTCGGTGAGCGTGTACTTTATCGCGCTCACCTTCTTTGAATTGCCTCTTAGTGAGTTCAACTGTTTAAAATGTTAACCGAATGACTGCTTGAGTTGCTTGAACTGATTGTTTTATTTATAACTGTGGGGACGCCCAAACCCCATTGGGAATCCCTTCACCTTGTCCGGCAACAGGGGCTATGGCAAAGGGATGAGTGAACCATGGGTTATTACTGTTTAAAGCACATCGGTTGGAATGAATCCGCCGACTTGGCATACTCATAGTGGGTTGCCAATCACTGTTTAAATTTAGGAGTTCGGACCCGGTCAATGGGGTGTAAGTAGACGGGAGAGGGATAAAAGTGGTGAATATGGATTGTGAGAGTGAGTGGTTGACGGAGTGTCAACGTGTGACTTGAATTGATGCTGGTGAAGAAAATAATTGTAGAGAATTACGGAAATGTGGAGCCGGCCAACTGTATCCTTCAAAATATGCTGTTTAAATGTTTTATTAACTATTTTGCTCTTTTACTGTTTCATTAATTTTTAATTGCTTTGAGTTGCGTGCATGTTTCTCTTGGTCTCATCGAGCGTTAGCTCACCCCAATTTGTTTTCCTTGGGTTTGAGGTGAGGCGTGAATCAAGGAAGTTAGTACTTTTGTAGGATTTCCTCATTTTGTATAAGATTGAAATTAATGGATGAATTTGATGGTTTATGGTATTTTAGAGTTTTTATCAATGAGTTATTATCAATGTAATTTTGATGAAATTTTGGGGTTTGTATTTTGTGAGAGTTTATTGGTAAATTTAATAACTTTTAGTGATGACTTTACGAATGAATGTTTGGATCAATATTTGGGAATTTGTAGTGAGTCTGGCGAGAGTTGGGTAGGGAGAGGTGGGGCTGTCACATTATGTAGTTGGAGTTTTTTTTTTAATATCCAACTAGTACACAGCTGGTTAGTTTGGTAGGTTTTGTTAATTGTTATGCAGCTTTCTTTTGTATTGTATAGAGAATTTAAAAAAAATTAGAGGGATAAAATTTTTACTGACCCTCATTTATCCAAAATAGATCATAAATCCATTTTGAGCGTAGATTGGGAAGCTAGTATTTGTTGCAAGCTCAGATTTTTGCGATTGACTCTAATAAGAAAATTATATTTTAATGAAAGAATATGAAGTATAAACAGGAGACATAGTTGTTAGTACTGAAATATTAACCATGTATTAGTACTAAAATGTTCAATTGTGATGCAAGATTATCTGAAGATTTAGTCCGCATGTGTTTTACTTTTTTTTTTCATCTTTTCTTTTTAACTTAGTACATGGTTTAGCTTCTTAGTGGACCTTTTTTTTTTTTAATATATCCGGTGTGGACGTCACTCTGAGTGCGTTCGAGCTCAAACTACATGCACAAATGATATGCTTTTTGATATTTATTTAAAAAGTTTTCCTTTTGACCGTCATCAATCACTAGAATATTTATGTCGTTAAATGGTCACACATCAAGTTTTAATTTGTTATAAAACTAATACTATAAGGGATGGTATTAATATGAAATGTGATTGATAGGGAAATTGAAAGGAAATTGAGCAACAGAATGAATTTGCTTCAGCAAATCTCCTCACCAAAATCATCATTGATGAGTAGATATTTATAGGCAAATTTTACAGACTTCATACCTAAGCAAAGGAACCTAACCACCCAAGCCATATGCTGCCAACATCATTCCTCCAATCACCAACTAGACATCCACATGTGTGCATGCACATTGTGTCATGACACTCCCCCTTGGATGTCAATTACACACAAAGAATATGTCTCGTTAAAACCTTACTAGAAAAAAATCCTATGGGACAAAAACCCTAGTGAAGGAAAAAGAGTACACAATTCTTGTGTCTTGATTGCTCCCCCCTGACTTAGGCATTAATTGAGATCTTTGAGTCGACACATTCCAATGTTTCTCACTAGTCTTTCAAATGTTGCACATCAACTTCACCATTCTTTTGTAGGTCATGTGTAAAAAAGAATTTTGGTGAAATATGGTTCGTCCTATCTCCTTTGATATATCCTCCCTTCAATTGGGCTATATAGGCTGTGTTGTCTTCATACAATGTCATCGGAGGATTGTCTTTCTCGGACAATAATCCACAATTCTTTTGGATATACTGTGATAGAGATTTCAGTCAACCGCATTCTCGACTTGGTTCATGGATTGCTAATACTTCTGCATGATTTGAAGAAGTGGCTGTAATCGTTTGTTTGGTAGACCTCCATGAAATAGCCGTACCACTACATGTAAATATATACCCAATTTGGGATTTTGCTTTGTGAGGATCTGATAAATATCTAGCATCAGCATATCCGAGCAATTCATGTCGAGATATCTTTGAATAGAATAGGCCAAGATCAATTGTTCATTAGAGATAACAAAAAATGTGCTTAATACCATTCCAATGTCGCCTAGTAGGTGAAGAACTAAATCTTGCCAATAAATTCACTGCAAATGATATATCCGGCCTTGTACAATTAGCGAGATACATTAGTGGACCAATGGCACTAAGATATGGTACTTCTGTGCCAAGTACCTCTTCATCTGTCTCCTTTGGTCTAAATGGATCCTTAGCAGGATCGAGTGACCTAACGACCATTGGGGTACTTGATGGATGTGTTTTATCCATATAAATCCGCTTTAATACCTTTTGGATATAAGTGGTTTGGTGCACAAAAATACCATTTTCTAAATGTTCAATTTGTAAATTAGGGCAAAATTTAGTCTTTTCAAAATCTTTGATCTCAAATTCTTTCTGCAAATATTCAATTGCCTCTTGGAGTTCCTTAGGGGTTCCAATCAAATTAAGGTCATCAATATATACTGCAATAATCACAAAATTTGCCCCTCTTTTGTTGATAAAAACGCATGGACATATGGGGTCATTAGTATAACCTTCTTTAATTAGACATTCACTAAGATGGTTATACCACATACGTCCAGATTGTTTGAGCTCATACAAAGATCATTGTGATTTGATGGAAAAGTCTCTAGACTTCAATTTATATGCTTCGGGCATGCTAAATCCTTCAGAAATCCTCATATAGATATCATTTTCTAATGTGCCTTATAAAGATGCAGTAGTGACAACGTCCATTAGACGCATATCAAGACTTTCATGCACTTCTAGACTTACCAGATAACTAAATGTAATTCCATCCACTATTGGAGAATATGTTTCATCATAATCAATCCCAAGTCTTTGCGAAAATCCTTGAGTTGCAAGTCTTGCCTTATATCTGACGATTTCATTTTTCTCATTTCTTTTTCTTACAATTACCCATTTGTATCCCACTGGTTTTATACCTTCTGGTGTTTGGACTATTGGTCCAAAAACTTTTCTTTTTGCTAGTGAGTCTAATTCAGCTTGTATCGCATCGTTCCATTTAGACCAATCATTTCTTTGCCTACACTCATCAACCGAGGGTTCATGATCATCATCTTCCTCCATAATGTCAAGTGCTACATTATATGCGAATGCATTATCAATAATTATTTCTTTTCGATTCCAACCTTTTCTTGTAGTGAAAAAATTTATTGAATTTTCAATAATTTCATTTTCTTCAGGAGCAGACTCTTCAGAAGGTTGAACTTTGTCACTCTCAGTATTTTGAGGTGTTTGAATAATTTTCAAGTCCTCGGCTTTATCATTCATTCCTCTCTTCTTTCGAGGATTTTTATCTTTGGAACCGAGTGGTCTGCCACGCTTCAAGTGTGCATTAGATTCGTTAGCACTTTCATTTTGTCCTTCTGCGACATTGAGTTTTATCGAAGCATTTTTTGCAGGAATGTATGATCGAGTGACTCTGCTGGTGTCACTAAATGCATTCGGCAATTGATTTGCAATTTGTTGCAAATGTATAATTCTTTGAACTTCTAGTTCACATTGCTTAGTACAATGATCAAGAAAATCTAGTGATTTTTTCAAGTGATTTCCTTTTTCGGATGATTTTTGTCTCCCCTAATGTCGGGAAATATGATTCATCAAAATGACAATCTGCAAATCTTGCAGTAAATAAATCACCGGTTAATGGTTCAAGATATTTAATGATAGAAGGTGATTCATACCCGACATAGATTCTCATTCTTCTTTGGGGGTCCATTTTAGTACATTGGGGTAGTGCAATGGGAACATAAACCGCACATCCAAAAATTCTCAAATGAGATATATTGGGCTCATGACCAAAGGTTAATTGTAGAGGAGAATAAGTATGATAACTTGTCGGTCTGATTCTCACAAGTGTTGCTGCATGTAAAATAGCATGTCCCCAAGCAGATAATGGGAGTTTAGCCTTCATTAATAATGGTCGAGAAATTAATTGTAATCTTTTAATAAATGATTTTGCTAGACCATTTTACGTATGAACATGAGCTGCAGGATGTTCAACAGTTATACCAATTGACATGCAATAATCATCAAACGCTTGTGAGGAATATTCACCAGCATTATCTAGACGGATTTTCTTGATTGGATAATTAGGAAATTGTGCTCGCAACTTTATTATTTGAGCAAGTATTCTCACAAATGCCAGGTTGCGAGTGGATAATAAACATACATGTGAACATATTGTTGATGCATCAATTAGCACTATAAAATATCTGAATGGTCCACATGGTGGATCTACAGGCCCACATATATCACCCTAAATTCGTTCTAGAAATGTAGGAGATTCAGTTTCTACTTTTGTTGGAGATGGTCTAACAATTAATTTCCCTTGAGAGCAAGCAACACATGAAAATTCATTAGAA
Organism: Gardenia jasminoides; assembly: GCA_013103745.1. Classification (NCBI taxonomy): domain Eukaryota; kingdom Viridiplantae; phylum Streptophyta; class Magnoliopsida; order Gentianales; family Rubiaceae; genus Gardenia; species Gardenia jasminoides. The sequence continues at coordinate 37,345,219 of CM023103.1, forward strand.
TTTAACACGTTTTTGACCTTTTAATGAATGGCCATGCGAAATCTCAATTATTCGCCTCATCATTATGTTGCTTGGATGTCTAAGGCAATCATGCCAAATTATAAAATCATTGGGATTGGAGGACTTCTGGTCCTCTATATTATTAATTTCAGCTGCACTTATTTTGTATAATATAATCCAGAGAAGAGGGAATGCAGCTTTTCTAATACACATTTCTTGCTAGAAATGGTATTTGTGATTAATAAATATTCACTATTTGTCTCATTAATTGTCTCGATATGATATCCATTTCGGCGAATATCTTTAAAACTTAGTAAATTTCTTCGAGACTTAGTAGAGAGTAATGCATTTTGCATTACAATTTTATTCCCTTCAGAGAGATATATACTGGCTCTTCCGGAACCTTCAATCAATTTGGCACTACCACATATGGTATTGACATTTGTTTCTCCCATATTGAGAGGGGAAAAATACCTTTTATTTTTTAATATGATGTGCGTAGTTGCACTATCAATGAGACAAATATTATCATCAATATTATTTAATCCCAAATATTTGGCATCTATTTCTTCGTCAGGAAGAAAGACAAAGAAAAATAAAATATTAATAAAGTGCGTAATTATATAACTGATAAAGGAAATATTACAGAAAAGATGCAAAATTTACACAAAAGACACAAAAATAACAAAAATGGCATTTGATCACTTGGCACCTTCAGGATGCTCAAGGAAATCGGCTATATCTAGATGCGTTACATTTGCATCTATAACATCATCAAAAATATTATTTTGATCAATAAAATTTGTCTCGACATCTTTGTTTTTCTTCTTTAGGGATACCTGATATAGTTCAACTGGATGTTCGGCCGTATGGTAGGTAAGGGACTAATGTCCTTCCATGCCACATCTAAAGCATTTATCTTCATATTGCTTCTTTTGTTTACCTCGCTCGGTATTATTGTCTCGTTCCCGCTTTTGGGGGTTATTTGGCATTTTATCATGATTGTAATTATTATAAGGTACAAATCCTCCATGGCCACGTCCACGGCCCCGTCCACGACTACGGCTGTGGCCTCTTCCACGATCATGACCACATCCGGAATTTGAGGCTTGAGTCACATTCACTTCGGGGAATGGACTAGTACCAGTTGGTCGGGACTCGTGATTTTTCAATAGTAACTCATTATTTTGCTCCGCTAGTAGGAGATATGCAATAAGTTCAGAATATTTTCTAAACCCCTTTTCTCTATATTGCTGCTACAGGAGCACATTAGAGGCATGGAAGGTGGAAAATGTTTTTTTCAACATATCCTCATTAGTAACATTTTCACCACACAATTTTAACTGAGGTGATTCTAAACATAGCTGAATTATATTTAACAATAGTTTTGAAATCCTGTAGGCATAAGTGGAGCCAATCATATCTTGCCTTTGGTAGTACTACCAACTTCAGGTGGTCGAACCTTTCTTTTATATCGATCCAGATGTCAAGTGGATTTTTGACCGTTAGATATTCTATTTTTAAGCCCTCATCAAGATGATGATGGAGGAATATCATGGCCTTGGCTCGATCTTGGCTTGTCATATTAATGCCTTTGACAATTGTCTCTCCAAGACCCATAGATTCCAGATGCATTTCCACATCCATTGCCCAGGATAAATAATTTTTTCCAAAAATATTGAGTGGTACAAATTCTTGTTTGGTAAGGTTAGCCATAATCAAAGTTGAAATGAGTTAAAGGCGAGTAATATTACCTCAGAGTTTGCCTACAAATTGCTCACAGACGCTAACCTCAACAGAGTTTTGGCAGAGTCTTGTGCTGATAACGTGTTATAAAACTAATACTATAAGGGATGGTATTAATATGAAATGTGATTGATAGGGAAATTGAAAGGAAATTGAGCAACAGAATGAATTTGCTTCAGCAAATCTCCTCACCAAAATCACCATTGATGAGTACATATTTATAGGCAAATTTTACAGACTTCATAACTAAGCAAAGGAACCTAACCGCCCAAACCATATGCTGCCAACATCATTCCTCCAATCACCAACATGACATCCACATACGTGCATGCACATTGTGTCATGACATAATTCTCATTGTTGCCATAGCTACATTTTATTCTTCTTCCCCTTGGGAACTCCTGCAATAGAAGTAATTAGAAGAAAGGACTATTTTTACTTTGCACCCTTAACTTATAGCCGATTCTCATTTTACACTTTGATTTTAGATGTATTACATTTTAGACTCTTGAATCTATCTTGTTTGAGTTTAACCGTTAACATCGTAATTAAAAAAAACGGAACTAAAGATGTGCATATAACATGGGAGTAGAAATTGCATATCAATAGGAGAACTAATTTAACTTGGAACTGCTAACCTATGTTTGATTCTCAATTTACACTCTAAACATTAAATTTTACTTACATTGCGTCTAAACTTTGGGATTCTTCCCGTTTTAGTCCAATGATTATGACCGTAAGCAAAATCAATAGAAGTAAGGAGATCTCCTTATTTTTCATCTCTTTCCATTGTCTAAAAAAGCCTGCCAGAATTGAATACTAACTATTAATATCAGTGTTTATAGTTCTTTAATTGGAGTTTCCTATTCTTCAATTGTAATTTAACTATTTAGACATTTGTTTCTTCTGGAGTTCCGCAACTCGTTCACTAGTTCCTTGTATTTAGGACATAGTTTGAGGTCAACTCATTAAAAAAACTTGAATTTCTAAGTTGCTATAAAAAATTGTGCTCATACAATGAGCATCAGGTCTCGAGGAATTAGTGGTGCTGATCCTCCAAATTCATATAAAAAATTGGGTGATTGACACATCTCAAAAATCTATTTCTAATGTTAGCGTTGGATTCACTTATGCTCAAAGATTCCAACTGAAGTCCCAGAGCTTCTTGTCCTTTATCGTAAGCTCCATTTTGCTTTGTCAGTCAATTTAGTTTCTTTATAAACAAAAAAACTTGATATATAAGACTTAACTATTCGTAAAGAAGGACAAATTTTACTTTTCTATCTTTTTATCTTTTATTGATGTGTAATTGTCACGTTGTGTACATGGTCTTTACTTCCAGTAGTTTTTGCTTAGCGGGGTGCTAAAAAATTGGATTCAAATGTGTTAAAGTTAAGAGTTTAGAGTACAATGTGTCAAGAATTGAACTTTACCATGCAATATATAAGAGTCAAATACTAGTTAGGGGTGTAAAGTGAGATCAAATACATGTTAGGAATGCGGCGTGAGAATCAGATACAAGTTAAGGAAACAAAGTGAAATTAGTCCTTTTAATGATATGTGATTGCTGTACTTGTGTGTTTGTGCACGCTCCTTAACTCTGTTAGTTTTACTTATGGTGTTGACAATTGGACTCAAGTACAATAGATTCAAGAATTTAAAATGTAGTGTGTCCAAAATTAAAGTTTATAATACAAAAGAAAGAAGTGGCTACAACTTAGGGAGTGCAAAATGAAATTTGTCCTGAAAAAAGAAAAAAAAGAAGATCGAATGGCTCTACAAGCATTTTGCCGCCAACAACAATAAAAATACATAGTTCACGAAATTTCTACATGGTATAATGTGATAATATTATTTTTTTAATAGTACTTACATTATAAGGAACATTGAAGTCAATGTCATTGCCAGATATGTAAGCTCGATCACATCTTAAGATCCTTCTTTCATTCTTTTGACCCATTATTTAGTACAATTTTCAAGAAAAAACAACTTTCACTTTGTACTAGATAAAGTGCATAATTAAGAACAAGAACGAGTAATAAATTGACAATCAGGACTCTCCTTCGGAGTTCGGGTCCGAATTAATATTTGGTCCGAGATTTTGACATTCGGAGGCTCCTTTCATCTGACAGCAGCATTGCAAACCTATAGAACATGTGAAAAAAGATTAAACAAATAAACAAACCAAAACCAATGTTCTGCAATTATTATTTCGCAAACAAGGGTGAAAGTTTTGGTGAGAAAATAACTTTATTTTCCCACTCTGACGTCCTACCCGTCTATTGTAAGTACTAATTTTACTTAATACAAGAAGGTTTAAGCTAATTATCCATAATATCTAATTTACAAAAGGATATCAAAGTCCAACTCTCTAAATATATGAAATGTTTGTTAAATATCTCTAGTATTAATTTTCTACCTTTTCAAAGCGTCCTTGTTAGTACCACCGTCCTTTATTTCCACATGTTCTCCTGTGAGCAAATTCACTGTTGAAACTTTTTTCTCTAGCAAATTTGAACCAATTTCCCAAGCTTTTCCATGTTTTCTTTTGTCGCCACATCAAATAAGGCGATTTGTCCCTTTAATGTGTCATCCTGCAGGCAATATTTAAAGGTTAGTGAATCCTTAACGCTAATCTCCTAGATTTCTACTTTTCAAAACCTTTAGCACAAACACTTCCAATCTCAATTTAAAAGATTTATTTATTTTCTTTTGTATGTAAAATTATGGATAAAATATGATGACTGTACGATTTTTTTTGGCAACTTTAAGAATAATTTCTTGTTATGATTTTCGTGAGTGAAGATGGAAATCAAATTGAAACTAGGATAAAACGAATTTGATTATTTGACTGAAAGGAAGTTTGATTACTTGAATACGAAGATATTTGGCTTTAGGACCAAGAGATTGGAAAGCCACAGACAAATGATAATCCACCATATCTTCACTTGCTTCGGCAAACATCTCTACTATTGGTCGCACCCAACCTAAACGGTTCCATTTGTTCACCATTTTGGCGCTGAATTTCTCTTCCTTCCTTGCTGATCCTGTGCCAATTGAGATCACCAGAAAGCGGCTATAATCCATTGGCTTCATTTTGGGGAAATCTGGATCATGATCGACTATTTGTTTGGTTACATGGGTCATGGCTAGTAGGGTCTGTCAATTTAACAGAGAAAAGAAAATGAAGACATCAAGCCCGTTTTGATCATAAACATCAAGAAATTTATAAAATCCTACGCCGTTAACACTTGAAAAAAAAGAAAGCAAAAGTTTTAAAAGAAAAAAAGATAAAAAAAAAAAAGAAAAGGACAAATGGAAAGCAAATTTTCCATTGCAATAGGAAAAAAACTCGAAAAAGGCAAATTATCCTTTTACCTTCTCCTTTCTTTAGTGGGGAGTGGAGCAATTTGTATATCATCCACAACCATCAAAGGGGCTATATTACACTTGCAGGTTTATACCCTTAAATCTTATGTCAGTTCCTACCATGTGACTTGAATTTAAATCTGGAACTCCTTTCACTCTAAATTCCTTAGTTGCATCATGCTAGTCCATCTATTGAGTAATTACACAAAACTAAGAAAATGAAAATTATTTTTGTGACATTTGTTACAAAAAATGGGTTAAGGCAAGACGAGTTAAAGGGTTTAGGGTGGAAAAAGTTTCAAATAAAAATTTGAAAATGTAAAACGTCCCAAATTAATGTATCAAAAGCAAAGTGATAATTGATATCATGCTTTTTGGATTAAACTAAAATCCTCCCTTAGTAAAAAAAAAATTAAAATAAAAGTACATGATTATCTTTTTAGTTATCCATTTTGAATATAATTTAGTTTATTGGTGCATTATATTCCTTGCAATCAAGCGCACACCTCCTACCATTTTTTTGTACGGTCCTATCCTCCCACTACCTTTAAGTGTACTATAGGAAAATCTTGAACTTTTCATACCCAACCTTTTTCTTTTGTTTATACATAACTTGCTCGATATTATCTCAAAAAAAAAAAAAAAAAGAAAAAGAAAAATTTAGCCGGGATTAAATGGACAAATTTGTCATTTTGAGTCTGCTCGAGACACTAGCGTGATAAGTGCTTAATTTTTTAAAAAAATATCATTTGTTCCATAGTCACAGCCATCTTCATTTCCTTAGAGCAAGAAAATAATTATCATAGTTCTACTTTGCAAGGGGCAACATATTTCTAGCACAATGAGTTTAATAGCCTTTCCTTCTTTGAGTATAGATTTGATATTCATAACAACAACATACCGGATTATTTGCAGCTACACAACCATCAATGAGGTTGAACTCCTTTGACTTTCCTTCAGCATCATCATTGTTAAAGTGATGAGCAGGAAAATAGGTTGGAGCTGCGGACGTGCTAATGCATATGTCAGACAACCGGGCATCAAGCAATGGGGACTCTTTGACCTGCATTAATTCAACATTTAACAAATTACGCTACTGGATAAGAACATAAACGGTGATAAAGAGGATTTGGAAATTTTAAAAAAAAAAGTTCGTGTTTGAAAACTGCAATGTGTATCTATTTATTTTAGCCCAGTCTAGGTTGTGAGATGTTCTGTTTCAATAACAACATAGTCTTTATATTCTGGTACTCGTGTGCTATGGAATTTCCTTCCTCAAATAGGAGGTGATTCACTTGATCAACAATATTTCAAGTTTGGGCCTTCAATTTTCTACATTTATGAATTAACACTAATTGTGGATAAGTGGTAGGCTGCGAATCATTCAGTCATAATTGTACTAAAATTAAAGAATTGCAGGGTTTAAACAAATATGATCAGTGACTAAAATTTGAAAATCAAGAGACTATCAAGGAAATTTAAATTTCAAAACAAATCAAACCATTTCAACACGCAACATAATGAACTTTGAATCGAGGAGCTGTTGGTTTCAACGAACGTATTTCTCTTCTCAACAATCAATGTTAAGAATTGCTCGATTTAACCTCTCAAGAGTCTATCCATCTCCATTTTAATTTATTTACATTCACAAATTATGTTGGTTACAAACAAAGAATAAGTGAAAGAAGTTATCATGAAAATTAAATTAATACTCCAATCTAAATTAATTTCAAATTATTACCAAGAAGAGTAACAGCATATCTCAACCCTAACATGAACCTTTCTTGCAATTTCCACATTTTTGAAACTCATACCAACTACTAAGTAGAGAGAGAGAGAGAGAGAGAGAGAGAGAGACCTCATACGTGGAAAAAATGATGGGCTGTAAATGCGTGACATCAAATGTTGGAATAACAACATGGGTTAACGTTTGGTGTAACCGAGTTTCCCCTAACGTCTTCTTCAGAATTTCATGAAGGTGTTTCCCATCATATGAGGGACCTGGGATAAAAATCAGCGCGAATTTGATCGTGCGCAGCATCCGTCGTATGCCACTGCGAACAGAAGATAACCAATTTCACAAGCATGTGTGCTACAAAAATGATTAATGTCTTCTCACCAAAAAAAAAAAATTCAAGAACATATAGTCTTCTACAAAGTAATGTAACATGTATCATGGAAGACTCTGATCAATAGTCACTAACTACCTCTTTTGTGGGAATATTTTGGGGCCATGCTCCATATAAAATGGCTTGATATCTTTTGCAGCAAAAAGAGGACGATTCTTTTCATTAGGCGCAGTTAACATAGTTGCTATGAGACCTCCAGTACTGGTTCCGGCAATGACATCAAAATAATCAGCAATTCTTGCATCCTGACCATCCAGCTTCTGAGGATTTGCGTCAAAATCATGAGCTATAAAATTCTGAATTCTTTTCCCATCTTCTTTTCCCTGATTATGCACTCACTCGTTTGGTTCTTTTGGTTTATATCAATCACAGGAGCTGTATTTCGTTAAGCTTGTCTAGAATTTATCAATCACAAGATAATTTTTTACAACTAATACTAGGATAGTAATGTATGAAATGAAATTCGGAAAGATAGAATTAAATGCTGCTAAATTTAACCATATGATCATACCTGAAGTTGGGATTCAAGGAAAGTAAGAATTGTAGCAGGAATGATCCCTCTAATACCACCTCCGTCAATACTAAGAATAGTTATGAGTTTCCCACGAACTGGGGACAGGTTTTGAACAGGAGAAGAGCATGCTCCTCCCATCTCTACTTAGCTAATATTGATTAGTAGTTCACAAATCTGCAACCTGCAATATGACCAAATATTGGACCAGCTTAATCTGAATAACAAAAGTTACTTATATAGAGGACGAGTCTTGCGCTCGTAATTGTCTCTGGCTTCAACTTGGGGAATTCTTTGGCTTTTCTGCTCGATAAACAGTAGACAAATAACGTGTTGGCCTAATAATTCTTCCCACTACTCACAAGTGATACAAAGTATCAAACGTGTTTCGCCTTCCGCTGGCTTGTGCCTCAGAAGATTGTTTTTCCTCTTTCTCCTCTTTCAGAAAAGAATAAAAAATGGTCGCGGTGATGCAGAAGTCAGTGGAGGTCACCTTCTCTAGCTCAGGAATCTGTAAAATGATGAAGAATCAATTTCGAAAATCAGAGGAATTTTGTTGATGAATGAGAGAAATGAGGGCAAATTCCTCCAAATATTGACGATTCCATAAAACTCCACCATCTGATATTTTTTTTTTGCGTTTCTCCATCTATGTGTGGCACCAGAGAGGATTTTTTTTCAAACAATTTTTGGAGGCCCCTATGTGCAAATTTTTTAAAATTTTGTCAAGTGCCACACATGCCTGACACAGAAATTTCCATGTCTTTGGTGCGGCACCAGACACAGAAATTAATGTGCGACGCCAGAGACATGGAAATTTCTATGTTAGGTGCCACACATGCAATGTAAGGCACCTAACAAAAGTTTATAAAATTGCACGGCCTCCGAAATTGGTTATGATTTAGTAAACAATTTTAGTAGTATATATTTATATACTTATTATATATGTATATATTTATATATATGTATATATTTATATATATATGTATATATTATATATATATACATTATATATATATATATATGTATATATATATACATATGTATATATTATATATATATGTATATATATATATATTTATATATATAATTTATATGTGATATGTATTTATATATATATGTTATATATATTTTATATAGTTATATATATATATGTTACGCACATTTATATGTATGTTATATATTGACATATATTTATATGTATATATATTTAACCATTTATATATAACAATATTTATATATGTTTATATATTATATATATATGTATAAGTGTTATATATATTTATACATATGTTTAATATGTATTAATTTATATATTTATATAAATTTATATATTTATACATATTTGTATATATATATATTTAAATATATGTATTTATATATTTATATAGATTTATATATATATTTATTAAATATATTTATATATATTTATGTATATATATTTATATATACATTTATATGTTTGTATATATTTATATATACATATATGTTATATATTGACATATATTTATATATAAACATATATTTATATATACATTTACGTATTTGTGTATATATATTTATATATGTTTATATATATTTATATGTCTTTCTTGTACACTTTATTTGACAGGTGTAGACTTGACTTGATGATTTATCGATCGTTACATCCTAACCCCCATAACTAGACCATTGGGATGGAAGTTTAGTCCTAAAACTAAAAACCCTAAACCCTAAATCCTAAGTAAACCCTAAACCCTAAACCAACTAAAAATCCCAAACTCTAAAACGCTAAACCCAAAAACCCTAAACCCTAAACCCTAAAAACACTAAACCCAAAAACCCTAAACCCTAAACCCAAGACCCTAGAACCTAAACCCTAATATAAGTAAACCCTAAACCCTAAGCACTAACCTCTAAACTAACCCAATAAAGTAAACCCTAAAACGTTATAGCCTAATCGATATAACTGCATACTCCAAACCCTGAAACCTTTAAACCCTAAATCTGAAAAACCCTAAAAGCCTAAACCCTAAACCCTTAATCCTTAACCCTAAAAGCGTTTAGTGTTTAGTGTTTAGGGTTTAGGGTTTAAGGTCTTGGGTTTAGGGTTGTGGGTTTTGTGTTTTTATGGTTAGGGTTTTAGGGTTTAGTATTAGAGATTACGGTTTAGGGTTTAGGTTTTAATTGGTTTGACGGTGTCCTACCATTTTGATGGAAAAAAGGGAAAATTTGATTTTGAGAAAAGAATGAAAGGAAAGGGTCATGGGACTACAAAAAATCTGACGATTTGGACCCAAAACAAAAGTCTAGAAAAGGGTTTTAGAAAAGTTTGGAGTCGCCACTTGGTATGGAGTTTAGGTGTACCAAGTCACCCAAAAAGTTTTAATTAATGAAAATAAACAAAGAAAACCCTTTTTAGACGACCTGTGTCTTTGAAAAACTAGAGAAAAGGTTCTGGGTCACAGTTGAAAGAAGGAAGGCAAAGATTGATGTTACCGCCTCTAAGGCACCTTCTAACCTAGCCAAAGCTAGTTGCAAGATTTAGTTAAAATTTCCTAATTTAACTTTAAATTTATCACATTTGGATGTTATCCATATGGATGCAAAACCTAGACCTAATGTTGGATCGAGAGGGGCAAAAATGTCTCCTTGAGGTTTGATTGGAATTGGTCACATTTAGTTGTGTCATCCAAGTTTGATCCCTCGAGGAGGTCACGAAAAAATGCAAATGATGAGACTCGAACAAACGGAAAAATAGGGTTTTCAAGATGCAATTTTTATAAAATATCAAGAGAAAAGAAATTGGATTTTTGAAAAGATCAATTTTAAGTGCAAAGAGGAACTTGAATTTTCAAAAGATACAATTTTAAGAAAAAAAAAGGTTTTTTGACTTTGGATTGCTAAACATGAAGAAAGAAACTTGATTTTTTAAGAATGATACCTAGCCTCCCCAGTGGAGTCGCCAAACTGTCGCGCCCCATTTTTTTATGGAAAAAAGGGAAAATTTGATTTTTTGAAAAAAGAATGAAAGGGAAAGGGGTCATGGGACTACAAAAATGCGACGATTTGGACCCAAAACAAAAGTCTAGAAAAAGGGTTTTAGAAAAGTTTGGAGTCGCCACTTGGTATGGAGTTTAGGTGTACCCAAGTCACCCAAAAGTTTTAATTAATGAAAATAAACAAAGAAAACCCTTTTTTAGACGACTGTGTCTTTGAAAACTAGAGAAAAAGGTTCTGTCACAGTTGAAAGAAGGGAAGGCAAAGATTGATGTTACTCCGCCTCTAAGGCACCCTTCTAACCTAGCCAAAGCTAGTTGCAAGATTTAGTTAAAAATTTCCTAATTCTAACTTTAAATTTATCACATTTGGATGTTATCTATATGGATGCAAAACCTAGACCTAATGTTGGATCGAGAGGGGCAAAAATGTCTCCTTGAGGTTTGATTGGAATTGATCACATTTAGTTGTGTCATCCAAGTTTGATCCTCGAGGAGGTCTAAAAAATGCAAATGATGAGATTCAACAAACGGAAAAATAGGGTTTTCAAGATGCAATTTTATAAAATATCAAGAGAAAAGAAATTGGATTTTTGAAAAGATCAATTTTAAGTGCAAAGAGGAACTTGAATTTTCAAAAGATACAATTTTAAGAAAAAAAGGTTTTGACTTTGGATTGCTAAACATGAAGAAAGAAACTTGATTTTTTAAGAATGATACCTAGCCTCCCCGAAACTGTCGCGCCCCATTTTTTTATGGAAAAAAGGGAAAATTTGATTTTTTGAAAAAAGAATGAAAGGGAAAGGGGTCATGGGACTACAAAAATGCGACGATTTGGACCCAAAACAAAAGTCTAGAAAAAGGGTTTTAGAAAAGTTTGGAGTCGCCACTTGGTATGGAGTTTAGGTGTACCAAGTCACCCAAAAAGTTTTAATTAATGAAAATAAACAAAGAAAACCCTTTTTTTAGACGACTCCAGGTCTTTGAAAAAACTAGAGAAAAAGGTTCGGAGGTCACAGTTGAAAGAAGGGAAGGCAAAGAATCGATGTTACTCGTCTCTAAGGCACCCTTCTAACCTAGCCAAAGCTAGTTGCAAGATTTAGTTAAAAATTTCCTAATTCTAACTTTAAATTTATCACATTTGGATGTTATCTATATGGATGCAAAACCTAGACCTAATGTTGGATCGAGAGGGGCAAAAATGTCTCCTTGAGGTTTGATTGGAATTGGTCACATTTAGTTGTGTCATCCAAGTTTGATCCCTCGAGGAGGTCATGAAAAAATGCAAATGATGAGACTCGAACAAACGGAAAAATAGGGTTTTCAAGATGCAATTTTTATAAAATATCAAGAGAAAAGAAATTGGATTTTTGAAAAGATCAATTTTAAGTGCAAAGAGGAACTTGAATTTTCAAAAGATGCAATTTTAAGAAAGAAAAAGGTTTTTTGATTTTGGATTGCTAAACATGAAGAAAGAAACTTGATTTTTTAAGAATGATTTTGATAGCATTTAAAATAATGCGCATGTATGTCTTAAAGAGGGATAATGCCACATAACGGGTGCGGGCGACTAAGTTCGTGACTTTGAATCTTCCTTTTCATATAAGGTAATAAAAGCGTGCTAAGACTAGGAAGCCATACTCGCTCTTTTCCCTAATTCAAAGGGTAATCCCTTAAATGCACTAATCTAAGAAAACTAAATGAGATGTTTCGCATACGGGATGGGAGAATAGTAACATGCAAAAATGGGAAGGAAACTCTAAAAGTGAAAAGTGTGTGAAATTTGTATCTAATGCATGAACGGCGTTTTAAGGGTCTAGCATTGGACTAGCCCTCGTCAAAAAGGTTCTCACTAACATTGGATTAGTGAGAAATCGAAAGGGAAGGCCACAACTAGCGTTGGACTAGTGTGGTGACGTCAATATATTTACACAATAAACATGTAGACATGATAATAAAGCAAGTAAACACATAAAACACATAACACATAGGCATAATATCTAGATGCAAGACCCTAGGAAAGCAAATAAACACATAATCATGCAAGCATGCAAAATAAGCATATAAAACATAATTATTACATTGAGGGGAACCCTAAATACATTCTAAGGGGAAAATTGAATAATAACCTAACTATTACATTTTCTAGAATAAATACACTTTTGCAAAATTAAACCTATCTATTACAACTTGGCATCCAAGGCTCCAAATGATTTACCCAAAATTAAATAACATAAATAAAGACTAGACATGAATAAAAGCAAAGGAAAACTTAATTTAAAACATGCAAAATCATGCAAAAACACATAATAAGCACATAATAGGGGAAAGAAGTTACCATCCCTTGATATGAGGCCTTAATTGAATCCTTAAATGATGGGAATGATTATCTAAGACTCAATGTCAACAAAAGGGATCAAGGTACCAATTTAAAGGAAAACCAATCAAAAATTCAAGAGAGGGTATCTAAACAGATTCAAGCAACACAGATAAGACTAGGAAATAGAGTAAGATTCTGGAACAAAAGAGCGGAAATATCAATACTGAACGAGAGGTTAGGCTAGAAACGCTGAGTAAGCAACTAAGTCCCTGCTACAAGCAAAAATCAAAGTCCGAGGAAACGCTGGACTAAACGCGGACTCACCAACTTCGTCATGTTTCTTCCCATCTTCAAAACATCAGGAAGATTGCTTCCAGTTTTTCAGACAAATACAAACAAAATATTCAGAGGCAAGGGGATGCATTCAAAGCATCAAACATCATCATTCGATCATGTTAAAACAAGCTAAAACCAAGAAGGCCAAAATCTTAAGCATCAGATCATCAAATAGACAACAAGGGGAAGGGAAGAACTCGTTAGAACGCAGGTAGTTACGCTGATCGCCGCTGCGAACTAATCAGCGTTTCTTCACATCTTCAACCTTCAAGAAGAAACGGGGACGCTACGCGGATCAGTCCCGCAAAGAGTCCAAGCTCTTCACATCTTCAAAACGTGAAGAACATTTTTCCAGAAATTTCTCAGAAATCAAAGCAAAATCAACACAGAAGCATCAACGTCTGATTTTAAACGTCAGGACAAAACTATGAGCCTTACCAAGGCTTTATAAACACAACATGCTCATATAACAACTAATAATCATCATCAAATATCATAAACTAAAGAAAACTATTCAAGACCTTGGTTCCACCAAAAGGTCCAAATTTTCAGTAATTTTACGATCAAAAAACGGTAAATAAAGTAGAAGGATGTTACCTGAATCGGAAGCTTGAATCTAAACGAAAGAGGAGGGCAGAAATTCCAAGAATAATCTTCTCAAGTATGAAACCCTAGCTTTTCCTTTTCTTCTTTCTTTTCTTTTTCCTCTCCAATTCCCAGCCGTTTTCCTCTCTTTTTTTGCTCTCTCTTAGCCTCCTTTTTTCTCTTTCTCTCTCAGCTTTCTCAACCTCTTCTCTTTTTTTGTTAAACCCTAACCTAGGCTATTTATAGCCACCAAACCTAGAACTAAGGGTTTTGATGTTCTTGATGAGATGGGCTAATTTTGAACGTTAGATAAGTTGTTAGGCGAAGTTATGGAATGTTTAAATAGGTTTCTTATCATTCAAGCATCGAAATTACAGCTGGAAAAGGATGATCGAGTCTGAAAAATCCACGCTATTTATTATCGCTCGAGTTACGCGGACTAGTTAGGACCTATCCCAGAATGGTCCGCTTTTATGTCTTTTCTTTTTTTTTTCTTTCACAAAAACCTACAAAAATGAGAAAAATGTGTTAGAAAATTCAAAAATAAATAACTAAACATTAATAGATAAAAACAAAGGAAAACAAAAGAAATAGTCAAAATTTGGTGTCTACAGCTTGCCCCTCTTTGTCTGATTTTTGAAGAAACTCTAGGCAAAGACGTAGACACCAAATACTTACCTGGTTTCGCTGGTTGTATCTGAACCATTGTAAACAGCAGGAATTTTAGATTGCCAATTTTCAAACTAAAATGTCTAATGTGACCGAACTCGATAGAAGTTGCCTCATGATCTCGCCATGAATCAGTCAAACGAGTTCAAATGAAATGAACTATAATGAAATGAAATAATCAATCTTGTAAAATTCGAGAACGGAGATAGGAAAGGGTGCGGAGGTCGAGACTCACCAACGTAAATTTAAATTTGAAGAAGGGGGATAGAAGGGCTGGAGGTCGAGACAAGAACCTACAAATTTAAATTTGAAGAAGGGAGGTAGAAGGTACCAAATGGAGGCTGAAACTCACCAACAGAAATTTAAATTTGAAGAAGGGGGATAGAAGGGTGCCCGGCGGAGACTGAGACAGCAACCAACAGAAATTTAAATTTGAAGAAGGGGGATAGAAGGGTGTGGGAGGTGAGACAAAGAACCAACAAAAAATTTAAATTGAAGCAGTGGGATAGAAGCTGAGGTCGAGACAAGAACCAACAATTTGAAGAAGGGGAGGTAGAAGGGTACCCGGCGGAGGCTGAGACTCACCAACAGAAATTTAAATTTGAAGAAGGGGGATAGAAGGGAAAATGTAAACATACTATTCAGTGGGATTGGACCCAAGCCTGAATGACTAAACATACTATTCAGTGGGATTGGACCCAAGCCTGAATGACTAAACATACTATTCAGTGGGATTGGACCCAAGCCTGAATGACTAAACATACTATTCAGTGGGATTGGACCCAAGCCTGAATGACTAGATATATTATTCAGTGGGATTGGACCCAAGCCTGAATGACTAAACATACTATTCAGTGGGATTGGATCCAAGCCTGAATGACTAAACCTACTATTCAGTGGGATTGAACCCAAGCCTGAATGACTAGATATACTATTCAGTGGGATTGGACCCAAGCCTGAATGACTAGATGGGAAAATGCAAATAAAATGCCCAAGGTCTAAATTATTGGTGGGATTGGACCCAAATCTAGACACTAGTGGGAGAGATGAAAACATAAATGCTGGATTGCCAGACTTTGAAAAATAAAACACAAGTTGTTCAAACATGATAAATGTAAAAATGCAAGTAATGATGCACTCGATGAAATGGTGCCATTCTGATTTTTTATTTTTCTTGACTTGAAAAGTAAGTGATTTGATAGGAACAATGACTTTTTCTTCTCTTCTTCTCTTTTTTTTTTTTTTTTTTTTTACTACGAATTGATAAATTTTGAAAACTTGAAGAGTGTAACTGAAACCTTTCCTCTGCAGGGTTGGAACAAATCCACATGTATTGCCATCGTCTTGATCTGCAAACCTTTTCCGGTAAAAATTAAGTTTGAACGCATTATCCAAAATCGGAGAGCACTTCTCTCAAAACAAAATTGCCCCAGTGTCAACTGAATTGTTAATCCTGCAGAAGTCATGAAATATTAACCAATTAATCCATGGAAATTCAGTTCTTCTTTTTTTCTTTTTTTTTTAATCATAAAGTGTAAAAAACTCTTGTGATCATGGCTGTTGGCCATTAAATGACTAAAACGTATGAAAATCATGCAATAAAACACATTCATCGGATATTCGTGCTTGTGAAACATTGCTTGTTTTCAAGTGATAGGAAATATTCATCAAAACAAGTTATGGATTGAAATATACCATGTGATCTTGAAATCCAAATCCTCATAAACTAGGCAAAACATTATTATGCAATTATTCAATTTGCATCAAGTACTCATAATATCAAGTAAAAGAGGGACAATTATACCTCAATTTTAACAATTCAAGCTTGATTTTTCACTTTCACCAAATTTTGCAATCAAACGACTCATATAGTCAATTCAAGCTTGCCTTTTCTATATTTTCTCAGATTTTACTGCTAAAAAGGATTTACTGAAACATATCTTCTTATTCAAATTGCAATAATGCCTTTTGATGCAAAATCAACACTTTAGGTGAAGACTCCCGTTACTCGACATATGCCTTCTTGCTCAAATAGTAAAGATGTCTTTGACGACCAAAATCAACACTTTTAGGTGAAGACTCGGTTACTCAACATTTTACTTGTTCAAACTGCTTTGCATACTCATAATTCAAGCACCGTTTTACGCGAAAGTTAACATTTTTATATGCTAAACCTCCGGTTACTTAGTACTAGAATCATTGGAGTAGAATTTAAACTCTTATTTTGCTACTTTTCTTGCTTTTTCTTTTTCCCTCTTTTTTTTTCTTTTCTTTTTTTTTTTCACATCAATTGAAAAAGGATCATTTGCCAACAATATCAATCATTTTCTTGTAAAATCCAATAAAAGAAGAAATCTCATTTAATAGGAAAAAAACTGAGGTATAATTTTCCCTATTTTACAAAACATACTTCCTAAAATGCCAATGTCACAATCACATAATAATTATTTCCGAGTAGGATGGAAAGAGGATTTTTCATATCACACGGGCTTTTATTTCAAAAGAATGAAAACAATTGCAACCAAAATTGGACATTTGCACCCTTTTGAATCAAATTTGAAAAACAAATCAATTTAGAGGCAAATGTGCAATTTAGATTAAATTTTTTTTTGTTTTTTTTTTGAAAAAATTTTAGTAGTTTCCTATAACCTGGATGAAAACTCCCCACAACCCAATTTTCAAATCACAATCAACACATATAAGCACATAAAAGCTAAATTTAAACAAATATACACATCCTCGAGCAATTTAACCAAAAGTATGTCTAACAGTTAAACCTAGTCGGAACACAAGATCAAACATAAAAAGAAAAATAAAGCAAGAGTAGAATAAACAGCAAATCATATGGATCCATCGTCCCCAGCCTCCACCATCGCCTCCCGGTGGTCTCTCGGATAATGCCAAAGCTGGTGAATGCCGAGATGTGCCTCTATACTGCCTAGTAGTACTCAAAGCCCCGATCTGCTCCTCCATACTTCATCGGCCGAACTGCCTCCATGTGATCCCATCTCTCGATCATCCGGGTCCAAATCCGAGTGTCCATGACAGCCTGCCACCCAGGCCGTGGTGGCGGTGGTGGTGGTGCAGCAGACGATGAGCCAGCCTCTCCTCCCTCATGTCTCGTAGGTCTCTGGACTGGCTCTCGTCGGGGCCGGGCGATGTCTGATACATTTATGTGTAAATCCTTCAGCAATCCAATGCTAAGCTCAGCCACTGGCCTCAGGGGAGTAGGTGGGATACCAGGGGGAATCACCCTCGCCCTGTGGAGGAGAAGTGAAATGAGTCGGGGAAACCCGAAGTGGAATGATGTGGACGCCCTCCCCGCCGTCCTAATATGACTAATAATAATGTTCGCAGGGAATGGCAATGGTGAGTCCCGACCGTGGAACATACATCTAAAAAGTATATATCATCGTTTCAACTCCCCGCCGCTTCTTTGGGATGACATTGTGGGCCGGTGGTGCAAAATAGCACGGTGGCGTCTTTGGAAAAGATCGAGCAGTTTCGGCTCGGGACCCCTGAACTCCTCAGATGCGACCAATCAGCCATAGCATGTGAGGGATCCCACTCCCGGTCAGGTGACGAGAAGTCCTTCTTCAAATCAATAGATGGACCCTCACACTGCACTCCCAGTCTCGAGCTATAGTGCTCCGTGATCTCCAATCAACCCCTAACAGAGGACTCAATCCTCTCTCCACTGTCCTTCTTGTCCCTCGATGTTCGTGATAGAACTCATGCAACCAAGTCGGGAAGATCCGTAGGCAATGTCAGATCGGGCCCACCCCTGGGGCAAGTAATCCGTGGCAGCGTCCACCTCCGGAGCTATGTGTAGCTCATATACAAAATCTATGCTCTCTCGAGCCTGATACCACTCATGGTTCTCCTTAGAGGAGAATCGGTGGCCAAAATCTGCGGCGGTGGCTGTCCTCGCCGCCTCTTTCTCAACAATGGCCTCCACCACTCTCCTCACTCTGGAGGTGGTTCGACCATCGCTTTACTAATGCTCGTGACATAGTACCGAAAGATAATTTTTAGATGATTAATTGCAAACAATTTTGACAAAGCGACGGTAAATACATAAACAAATTAGAAATTCTTGGAAAATACCCTAAACAAAATTCTAAAACCCTGAAATTCAAACAATTTCTACAAAGTCTTAAAAATTCAAAATTCTAAAAGATTTCAATCAAACCCACAAAATGCAGGACTTTCAAAGTTCTTTTAAAATTCAACAACAGTGCACAGAACAAAGAGTGCAATAATTAAACAAATTTTCCAAAATTTCGAATTTTAACAAGACCTATGAAAAATCTCAGAATTTTACAAAGAAATACCAACCAAAAAATCCAAAGTTTCTAAAAAAAAAAATAAAATAAAATAAAAAAGAAGAAGAAGAAGAACTGAAGTTTCCCAATGAGTCGCTAAGTCGTCTACCCATTTTTTTGATGGAAAAGGAAAAATTTGATTTTGTGAAAAAAGAATGAAAGGGAAAGGGGTCATGGGACTACAAAAATGCGACGATTTGGACCCAAAACAAAAGTCTAGGAAAAGGGTTTTAGAAAAGTTTGGAGTCGCCACTTGGTATGGAGTTTAGGTGTACCAAATCACCCAAAAAGTTTTAATTAATGAAAATAAACAAAGAAAACCCTTTTTTTAGACGACTCCAGGTCTTTGAAAAAGTAGAGAAAAAGGTTCGGTCCAGCTTGAAAGAAGGGAAGGCAAAGATCTGGATGTTACTCGCCTCTAAGGCACCCTTCTAACCTAGCCAAAGCTAGTTGCAAGATTTAGTTAAAAATTTCCTAATTCTAACTTTAAATTTATCACATTTGGATGTTATCTATATGGATGCAAAACCTAGACCTAATGTTGGATCGAGAGGGGCAAAAATGTCTCCTTGAGGTTTGATTGGAATTGATCACATTTAGTTGTGTCATCCAAGTTTGATCCCTCGAGGAGGTCACGAAAAAATGCAAATGATGAGACTCGAACAAACGGAAAAATAGGGTTTTCAAGATGCAATTTTTATAAAATATCAAGAGAAAAGAAATTGGATTTTTGAAAAGATCAATTTTAAGTGCAAAGAGGAACTTGAATTTTCAAAAGATGCAATTTTAAGAAAAAAAAATGTTTTTTGACTTTGGATTGCTAAACATGAAGAAAGAAACTTGATTTTTTAAGAATGATTTTGATAGCATTTAAAATAATGCGCATGTCTTAAAGAGGGATAATGCAACATAACGGGTGCGGGGGACTAAGTTCGTGACTTTGAATCTTCCTTTTCATAGAAGGTAATAAAAGCGTGCTAAGACTAGGAAGCCATACTCGCTCTTTTCCCTAATTCAAAGGGTAATGCCTTAAATACAATAATCTAAGAAAACTAAATGAGATGTTTCGCATACGGGATGGGAGAATAGTAACATGCAAAAATGGGAAGGAAACTCTAAAAGTGAAAAGTGTGTGAAATTTGTATCTAATGCATGAACGGAGTTTTAAGGGTCTAGCATTGGACTAGCCCTCGTCAAAAAGGTTCTCACTAACATTGGATTAGTGAGAAATCGAAAGGGAAGGCCACAACTAGCGTTGGACTAGTGTGGTGACGTCAATATATTTACACAATAAACATGTAGACATGATAATAAAGCAAGTAAACACATAAAACACATAACACATAGGCATAATATCTAGATGCAAGACCCTAGGAAAGCAAATAAACACATAATCATGCAAGCATGCAAAATAAGCATATAAAACCTAATTATTACATTGAGGGGAACCTAAGTACATTCTAAGGGGAAAAATTCGGAATAATAACCTAACTATTACATTTTCTAGAATAAATACACTTTTTACAAAATTAAACCTATCTATTACAACTTGGCAACCAAGGCCTCCAAATGATTTACCCAAAAATTAAATAACATAAATAAAGACTAGACATGAATAAAAGCAAAGGAAAACTTAATTTAAAACATGCAAAATCATGCAAAAACACATAATAAGCACATAATAGGGGAAAGAAGTTACCATCCCTTGATATGAGGCCTTAATTGAATCCTTAAATGATGGGAATGATTATCTAAGACTCAATGTCAACAAAAGGGATCAAGGTACCAATTTAAAGGAAAAACCAATCAAAAATTCAAAGAGAGGGTATCTAAACAGATTCGCAAGCAACACGATAAGACTAGGAAATAGAGTAAGATTCGGAACAAAAGAAAGGAAATATCAACAGTAATACGTAAAAGAGAGGTTACGCTGAGTAGAAACGCTGGTAGAGCCAGCAACTAAGTCCGCTACAAGCAAAAATCAAAGTCCGAGAGGAAACGCTGACCAACGGACTCGCCCTGCAGAATCGTCTCTTCCCATCTTCAAAACATCGGAAGATTGCTTCCAGCTTTTTCACAAATACAAACAAAATATTCGAGGCAGGGATGCATTCAAAGCATCAAACATCATCATTCAGATCATGTTAAAACAAGATAAAACCAAGAAGGCCAAAATCTTAAGCATCAAAGATCATCAAATAGACAACAAGGGGAAGGGAAGAACCGCCGGGTTAGAACGGTAGTTACGCTGGATCGGCTTGCAACTAATCCGCGTTTCTTCACATCTTCAAACCTTCAAGAAGAAACGCGGGACGTTACGCGGATCAGTCCGCGCAAGCAGTCCGCGTTTCTTCACATCTTCAAAACGTGAAGAACGTTTTTCCAGAAATTTCTCAGAAATCAAAACAAAATCAACACAGAAGCATCAACGTCTGATTTTAAATGTCAGGACAAAACTATGAGCCTTACCAAGGCTTTATAAACACAACATGCTCATATAACAACTAATAATCATCATCAAATATCATAAACTAAAAGAAAAACTATTCAAGACCTTGGTTCCACCAAAAGGTCCAAATTTCCAGTAATTTTACGATCAAAAAACGGTAAATAAAGTAGAAGGATGTTACCTGAATCGGAAGCTTGAATCTAAACGAAAGAGGAGGGCAGAAATTCCAAGAATAATCTTCTCAAGTATGAAACCCTAGCTTTTCCTTTTCTTCTTTCTTTTCTTTTTCCTCTCCAATTCCCAGCCGTTTTCCTCTCTTTTTTTGCTCTCACTTAGCCTCCTTTTTTCTCTTTCTCTCTCAACTTTCTCAACCTCTTCTTTTTTTTTGTTAAACCCTAACCTAGGCTATTTATAGCCACCAAACCTAGAACTAAGGGTTTTGATGTTCTTGGGATGAGATGGGCTAATTTTGAACGTTAGATGAGTTGTTAGGGATTAGGGGCGAGTTGGGGAATGTTTAAATAGGTTTCTTATCATTCAAGCATCGGAAATTACAGCTGGAAAAGGATGATCCAGTTCGGAAAATCCAGATTTATTATCGCTCGAGGTTACTGACCTATCACAGAACCGGTCCGCTTTTATGTCTTCTCTCTTTTTTTTTTTTTCACAAAAACCTACAAAAATGAGAAAAATGTGTTAGAAAATTCAAAAATAAATAACTAAACATTAATAGATAAAAACAAAGGAAAACAAAAGAAATAGTCAAAATTTGGTGTCTACATACGGTTTAGGGTTTTATTATATTAGGGTTTAGGGTCTTTGATTTAGCATTTAGGGTTTAGGGGTAACTGCCCAATCTTTTATAACATGTTTATATTTATTTACAAAATTTAATACTAAAAACAAACAACACTAAAACTAATTTAATACTAAACACCAAAACCATAAATCATAAACAAATTTACTACTACAATTATTTACAAAATTTGCATATATATTTCCGGAGCCCTTTTTTGCAAATTTAAAAAAATTTGCTTGGTTCCGCACATCCAATATGCGGAATGGCCTTGAAAAAAAAAAAATCTATTTCTGGTTCCACATATTCCATGTGCGGTACCGATACATTCGGAAACGGAAAAAAATAGCACCAAATGGCGGACTTTTATCCAAAACGTCAATATTTTAAGGAATTTGCCAAGAAATGAGACAGAGAAGGAATAATAACTGCAAAATTTTGTTATTACAATCCAATCTTGATGCCCCCATTCTTGCTTATTAACTACTTGCACCATAACTGCCGAATATGAAAATATAGAAATTACGACACTTATTGGCAAATAGGAAATATTACAAATCATAACAACTCCTAGTTATGTGTTTGGAGAGCATTTTTATCCCAAATAATATTTTACTTGCATCATATACATAATTGTCAATCAACTTTTTATCTTTTCAACCATTTTTTTTATTTCACATAGATCATATCCTAAAAATTTTACAAACCTATACAGCATCCATTACAAATAATAATAATGATGATGATAATTAATTAATCAAATCAAGAAAAATTAAAAATGAATAATCATGCAAATTTTCCCAACGGATTTGGACTAATTGTACTGGAAATTCAAGCCGAAAACTGGATAGGTGGACAAAGATTATTGTCAAGTGATGGTTCCTTTTTGGGGCATCAGCATTAGTGCCACCATTCTCGATAGGCTCAGATTATCCTGTCATCAGATTCGCTCTTGAAACCGTCTTGTTCAACAAGCTTTCTCCAAATCTCACTCGTTTCCAGGTTATCAATTGTTGTTTCATCAGCTGAGGAGCTAGTCCCGGTAATTGATCATCCTGCACGCAGCAACATGCATAAAAGACGTATAATTTGGACTAATTCTACCATGTTGTATATCTTAGATATGCAATCTTTCTAAATCTTTTTACCAATCAACTTTTGGACATAAATCTGACAAATTTTTCAGTGTAATTCTCATTTTATAATTCAAGTAGATGAATGGGGGAGAAATTCCGACAGATGTATTACCCAAAATGTGTCCTTCAGCAATGGATGGACCTAGGATGTTTATTTTGATCTGGTGATATGAAAAATAATCCGATGTGAATCCGATCCAGTTTTGTGAATATCCAATTGGCCAAATCATATTTGGATCGGATCACATGTGAATCAGGAAATTAAGCTTATCCAATTTGGATTTAATGTTCTAAAATTTGTTGATATTTGACCCGACTCACATAGTACTTTTTTATATTTTTTAGAAAATTTTTCTTTAAACATCCAAATCCCTGGACCCCATTTGTTCATCATGTCAGCGCTGTAGCTATGTTCATTCTTTGATAAGCCTGTCCCAGTGAGTTCACTAGATAGCGTCCATAATCCATTGTCGAAATCCGGATTTTTTCTATACACTTGATTGTTTACTTCGGTCATAGCTACTAAGACGTCAGTAATTAAAGAAGAAAAAAAAACATGGTTAGTTTGAGAACTCAAATATAATGAACTTTATTGCACGCTAGCTAAGTATTTAGGGGTGTTTTTAAAAAAAATGGGTGAATTGAAAAAACCGATAAAACCGGTTCATTCTCGAACTACGAAAGTCCATTACTTTAACTAGGGTTTTAGCAGTAGTTTGGATAGTTCTGAACCGGTCCATATATAATATGTTGCCTTTTGACTTATGCTAGCCTGGTAATGTGTGCGTGTATGTGTGTATCAAAGTTGCTAATTTAATTATCCATTTTCTCTCTCCTAGGTGGTATGTCTAATTGAAGAGAAAATACAGGTCATTTGGATACTTGAATTCTATCCATATCCATATCCAACTTTTTTTCCAACCAATTCTTCTCATAGTTTCTCTGTCTTTTAACAACTTAATCCTTTTTAATGAATTTGAATTATAGTTTATTATGATTTTCCTTTCTATTTTAACAAACTTTGTTTTTATTTATAAATTCACTCAATTTATTTTATCCATATGTATTAAATTTATTTGGTGTTATTTTAATTTTTACTTCATAAAGTTGCTAGAAACTTAATATATTCATTTATAGAGAAAATATATTTTACATCTTTGATATTTAATAGTTGAACCAAAAATTAATATGATACCTGATCATTTCAATATTCATGAATATGTAAGAATATTGTTTCATTTTTAAATTATTTATACTTGTGTAAATTCACAAGTAATACTAATATAAAAGGGAAACCATGCTAATGCACGGGATAAATACTTGTGAGACCTAAAATAGTAACTTATTGTGACAGCCCCACTTCCCCCTAAGGCTAACCAAAGGGTTGGCGGGCTGCCTGCCCAACTCTCGCCAGGACTCAAGCATTCAAATAAACTATCTTAATAGGATAAACACCCAACCATACCCATGATAAAAAAAATATCAAGACTGTAAATTAAGGATTAATCTTAAAGTACAAACATCCACTCAAAATGCTTAAAACCTCGAGTGATGGTATAATACATATCCATAAGTTCAAAACATCCGAAACCAAAAGTTTATACAATTTGAGTTATCCATACTCGAGACAGGATACCAAAAGTTGTTCTAGACCTAGCTAGTCCTCTGGGTTCTCGTCACCTATTAAGGAAAAACAAAGGGGAACAGGGGTGAGATAAAACTCGTGAATTTCCAAAAAGGCATGCACATACATAAAGCAAAGTAAACCACATAATTAAAACAATTATATATCACAAATACACACATGTAGGATACGGGAGCTCTCAGGAGCTCAATCCACAGTTCATGAACATTTTTAAATAGTCGACACTCCGTCAACTTTCAATCCAAGTAGACGACTCTTCACGCCACACTCCTTCCACCAAACTCCCCTACCGGCCCGACGCCAAACACTTAAACATTTAAGCACTTAACTACTCAAGGGACGCGGCCAAGAGTAGTTATATAACACTTTTCATCTCCACTTTGAAATTTAAGTACACACACATAAATTCACCAACTCTACTTAGAAGGGAGTAATAAAGTATACTCTCCTTTAAACGAGCAGTTCAGTAATTTCAAGTTTTAACATAAACACGTAACAAGTCACATAACACATTCACGCACAAAGTTCGTAAATTAAAGCAATAAACATGCATTGGAAACTCACCGATAAAGTCGGTTGAATCAAATTTTGGCCAAGTGGAAAATCAACACTACCTAAAATAATGAAAAGAGAGCGAAAATAAGTTTTTCCTAGTTCACTGGCCAAATTTCATTCGAAAGAAAGTAAGCTCGATAACTTCCCATTTTGAGCTGAAATTTTTGAAAAATCGTAACTTGAGTTATACAAATCAAAATTTCATGAATTTGGTGCCGTTGGAAACCTATTTTAAAGTTCTAAAACTTTGTAGAAGGTACCCCGTTAAAATTCTAGGTGAAAACTGCCCAGATTTTCGTTCAACCTAAAGCTACAGTATTGAGACAGGACATATCAGGTTGGCCATCCAGGCCACTTTGAAAATTAACCATAAATCACAGAAAATTAGTTAGCCTCTGAAATTCATATAAAATATAGTACTACATAAGAAGTTTCAACAGCCACTGACGGAACTCAATTCCGACACCCGAGCATGAAATGATAACAGTTCAAACAGAGGGGGTTACAATTTCTGAAATTTCTGGTTTCCAGTTTGATAGAGCATAATTCATGGCTTCGTTTGAGTGGATAATTCTTAGTCAAAAATTACCAAATTTGGTACACTAATACTTCCATATATAGGCTAAGTTCATACCAAAATTCAACCAAAAATTCGAATGGGAAGTCAGTTTTCTACATGCCCAAAGTTCGTTCATTGAAACTCTTCAAACCAGTGAAGTTCAACTCCTCTGCTTCTAATTTCTTATAACCAACATATACTACTGTCATTTTACTTCAATTTCGAATCTAAACTAGTACTAGTCTTCTTTAACCTAATGATGATAAAAAATGATCACCACTTTTATCAAGAATTATCACAAAATAATCCCATAAAATCGGGCAGCATGCTGCCTTAATTTTCCAGTTTTTCCTTATTTCAACTAACCATCAACTTTACTCAATTCTTGAAGGAATTTGGATGGGGCATTTTAACATCTTAACCCTCACATTCAAGCCTCACTATCAACTTTTAAACTTGCCAAGATTTGCAGCCACAAAATTAGATGAAAAACGGAAATTTCTTCCTTATTTTTCTTCCTTCATCAACCGGTTCTTCTTGTGGTTTTTGTCCAAAAGTCCAACAACAATTTTCAACTCAAATTCATACAATGCATCAATAATCATGCTAGAACTCTAATTATCACAAGTGTGGGAGTCCAAGAGCCCACTCATACAACCAAAAATCAAGAAAGACAATTTATTGGAATTAATCATCCAAAATTAAAAACTAACACATGAATCCATTTCATCAACAAATGTCAAGGTTCTAACAACCTCTCAACTTCCCAAACCTATCATCATGCTTAAAAATGGAATTTAAGAGACAAAATTTCAAGCTCTAGTTTCATACCTCTTCCAAGAAACAAGCAAAAGTTCACCAAGGAATGCTAGACTAAAGCTTCCAAGTGCACCTACTCCAAGCTTCTCCACCAAGTTCAAGTTCAAGCAAGGATTAATGGAGGTTGAGAGTGGGTTTTGGAGGGGATTTGAGGGAAGAAAATTGCTGAAAATTTAAGGGAAGAAGGGAAGGGGAGTTCGGGTGAGAGAGAGAGGAAGATGAAGCAAATTTGTGCAATTTTTTTTTGAAGAGTAAATGGGAAAAGGAAGACAAGACACAAGTCTTGTCTTATGCCCCAAAAGTCCAACCTTGAATAGTAACCTTAATTAGCTATTTGGAGGGAAATTTAATTGCCTCATTTGGCTTGAGATTAAGGAGTAAATCTCGATTAGGAGTGGGGAAAGAAAAGAAAAATTTTAAGTGAACTGGAGGAAATTAGTTAGAAGAAATAATGGCTAGTTAAAATTCTGGATTTGAAGAGGTTAATCTAATTCTTAATCAAGATTTCAAAACCCTAATTATACTCACTCATTTTAATTCACCCGTAGTCACCAAATTACATTTCTAACCTTCGGGTGATCATCCTTACAGTCCAGTGCCACAACACTCACTGCGCGAATTTTGCCTCGTAAAACGTGTTTTTCACATTTTCGAACTAATTAATACGAAAATGGCGAACTTTGATATGGTAAATGAGAAGTCAAAAATTTTCAAGAAAATATGAGTAAAATAAAATTGAGTCACTGCAAAATAAAATAAATAAATAAATCAATAAATAGATAAATTTAAATTTCTATTTAAATTTTCCCAAAAAATATGCTTAAGAACGACCTTAAAATATTCAAACAAATTAAAGGGCAATATTAGCAATATTTAAAATAATAAATATTTACAATATAAAAAAATAAATTTTGAGACCCTCACACTTATTCTAAATTAGGTTTGAGATAATGCTTTTTGCTTTAAATTAGATATGAACTAACCATAATCACATCAGGGATTTCTTTTGTCCTAGTTAGAGTAATGTTACCTTATTATTGGGATCATAAATAGAAGTTTTTTTTAATAACAGCAATTTCATTATTGAATTGTTGAAAATCGTTTGACACGCTTTTATTTACATATTTGCCCTAATGAAAGGTGAAACATACACTTGAAATACCATATTTGCAAGTTAACAATAAATACACTAGATCTGAACTGAACAACATAAGAAATTTTCAAATTGCCTTCTAGCAAGGCAAATCGTTATAGCTCTCTTTTGTGCATGCCACAATTGTTAGATCTGCTAAATAACGGATTCAAACTCCAATAAGGATAATAAGATCTGTCGGGATAGACAAAAGATCCAAAAGAATTCCATATCTCATAACTAGATTTGAAATAAATTCAAATCAAATAACAAAACAATGATAAAAATAGAAAATTCTCACTAGGAACTCCTAATGGAAAAAAAAATTCTTGCTAAGAATTCTTAGGAGAAACAGAGCACTCTTAATAAGAAAATCTAGGAGAGACTTTATTGAAAAAATATAACAATATGAAATCTATAGGAGGAAGACCATTCAGTTTCCCTCTCAAAGACGGAGATCTCTTGAAAAGATGAAAAGAAGTAGAGAGAAATTAGAGAAAAAGAGAAGTAGAGAGAGAATGGAACTCAAGATATAAATAGAAGTTTATAAACTGACAATGCAAGTTAACACAACACAACAATTAGGCTTTATAGATGGTACTTATAGATAATGTTAGATGATTAGATGCATTCACTGTACTGAGTCTGAGTAGGCAAGCTAAACAATAAAAATAGACTAAGAACTATGACTGGATTATCTACATTAGTTTGTATCCGAGATGGGATTACATTCCAGATCAGATTTTAGACCATGTGTTATTATTGAAATATTAAATTGTGATGCAAGATTATCTAAAGATTTAGTCCTCTTATGTTCTCTTTTTGGGTTTTTTGATTCTATCAACTTACTGAGTACAGGGATCAGCTTCTAAGGTGGAAATTTTACTATATCCGGTACTGAGTTCAGTCCGGGTGGGGTTTGAAATGAAACTGCACGGCAAATATGATAATGATATGCCTTTTTTAACTAAAAAATTTGCTTTTGCCCATTATCAGAAGAATATTATGTGGCTAAATAGAGCATAGATCAAGTTTAAATCTTATTGTTGCCATACATTGCATTTAGTTATTCCTGCCCTTGGGAAGTCATGCAATAGAAGCACCTGAAAAAAAAAAGAAAAAATAATTTTAATTTACACCTCTAACTTGTTCCCAATTCTCATTTTGGATCCTAAATTTTAATTTTATACATATTGTACTCTAAACTCCTAGATCAGTCCCATTTGAGTCTAATTATTAATACCATAAGCAAAACTAATGGAATTTAGGGTGTGCAATGGTGCAAGTATGGCTGTGTGCGAGCCAAGCCGCTCGTAAGCTAGGTCAAAGGCTTGGCTAGAACTCAGTCAAACTGAGTTCAAGCTCGAGTTCGACCTACTCGCTCCTAATAGCGAGTCGAGTTCTAGTGCCAATATTTGCTTTCAAGTACTCATCCAGCTTAATCGAGTATTTGTATTATTTATATATATTATATTTTTTAATTATGGAATGACTATAATGGGTTCGAGTTTAAAAAAATTTATGTGAAGCAATGTTAAGTTAAAAAAGTGCTGGATGGCAAAATGGTAATCTGATAAATCTAAAATGCAAAAAAATAGAAAACAAGAAAATAAAAATCACTCAAACCAGAATCTTGTTCTTGTCTCAGAATAATTCATCCTTTCACTCCAAGTTCTCCAACTCTCTCACTTACTCAAATCACAATCTCCACTCTCACCATTAGATTTTCAATAAAAATTCACAACACAACTGCAAATTTCATCTACTGATTCACTCCTCTTTTTCCTCTCAAATAAACAACACCACTGCCTGATTACCTTCTCTGGAGTTGTAGCATGACCAGTGGTGGAGGGCCACTCGATTTGGCAGCACCTGGTAGCCGACAATCAATAGAGGTCATCTGAGGTAAATAAAAAGTTGAACTTGGTATTTAGGTGTAAATTTTTGAGGCTAAGTTGCCATTCTACTTCAGAATTATGGATTCCTATTTGAAGTAGAATTAAGAATTAACTGCTCTCTCATTCTCTCTCCTAGGGTTGAGTTAGGCTTTCCTTTGTTGCGCTCTTTCTGCCGATCATGGCAGCACATGTTGCCTTCCATCCTACGGATGGTGGAAGGCAGTTTGGGTCTTCATCACCTCTATTCAAGAAGAAGTCCTTCTCGGCATTGTTCACGGATTCATCTGCGGTTACGTTAGAAATCCAAGCCACGAAGGTAACCCATTAGGGTGAGCTTGCGATTGTATTCCAATCTTTCGATATGGTGGCTATCTCATCGTCGTTTTGCTTCACTTTGGTTGGGAAGTTTTTTAGGGGTCATCCAAAGCTGCAAGAGATTCGAAAATTTTTTGTTTCTTTGGATTTAAAGGCAGGTTTCTGTTGGCTTGTTAGATTTTCGTCATGTTCTCATACGAATGCACAGCGAAGCAGATTTCATGAGGGTATGAGCTCGCAACATCTGGTATGTTGATGGCTGTCTGATGCGTGTATTCAAGTGGTCCACAAAATTTCACGTCGACCGTGAATTCTCACTAGTGCCAATCCGGTCCAGCCTTCCGAAATTGCCAGTTCATTTGTTTAACAAGCAGTGCTTGTTTCACATTGTCTTGTGTTTAGGTAATCCCTTGTTCGTGGATGCTGCGATGGCTTCTTTGTCCAGACCGAACGTGGCTCGAGTGTGTGTCGAGGTCGATCTACTGTAAACTTTTCCGATGCGGGTATGGGTGGACATGGGCGATGAAGATGGATTTTGGCAAGCATTAGAGGTGGAGAATGTGTCGAAGTATTGGTCTCATTGTTTCCACCAAGGTTATGGGGTGGAGGAGTGCCATGTTCGAAATCCTGATTTAAGGGTAAGAAGGCGTGGGTCGGAGTAGGAGGTGGGGAAATTCGGGGCTGGACATGAGTAAATTACACATCACAGGGGTAAGAAGATTGGACAGGAGGCTGATGATAATCTGATTACTGAGCGGGGAAGGGTTGGTAGTGGGTCGCATCTGGTAGGGTTTTCTCTCCAGTCACAGAGTGCTGCGCTTCCTCAGCATTAGGGGGAGCAATTGGCTTTGGTGTTGAATCAAAATATTGATGGGCAGTTGCATCCTTTACCAGAGGATGCTATGGTTGGGAGTTCAAGAAAGTTGAGTGTAAAGATTGATAATGTTAGAGCTGAGAGCGTAGCTGACACACAATTCTATAATTTGTTTTCATCTGTGGAGTAGAAGCAGGGCCCTGAGGCAATTAGGAGTCCTAAACACAAAGCGGGGTATTTATCAGATGGTCTGGAGCATAGAAAGATGACTGACATGCGATCCCTAGATGCTGTCGCTGCGGGTGTGGAGGACAGCACCGTGATTGCAGATGTTGGTGCGGCAGCTGGGACGGTAGGTGTGAGGGGAAGTGCTGGAACTGCTGCTGGAGTTTCTGCTAATGACGATGAGGAGGCGTTAGGGGTTGGGTCTGTGTGGATTGAGCTTTCAGAAGCAGCGATGGTGGGGAAGATGAAATGCAGCAGCATGCGACTGGGCTGGGCAGGTTGAAGGTTCAATTGCTGGGCAGACAGCAGAGGTGACATGCCTGCCAGCCATTGCGGATGCAAAAGCAGCTGAAGCTTTAGTGGAGAAGGCAATGATCACGGCAGCAGATAACATTATTGTGCAGATTGCAGATCGAGTGATGGCAGAGGCAAGCTCTGATTAGGAGGTGGTCAATGAAGTCAGTGGTTTTGCAATCTTAGATAGTTGGTGATTTAGGTCTCTCCCACGCAAAGGAGCTACCGGTGTTTTGGACCCATTCGAGGTGCTGAAGAGGAGGTTGGACGGGTTGAAAAATCTAGGTGGTTGGCAAACAGTGAGGAATCGTCGGGTCAGAAGAAGATTGGGTCTTCGTCACAAACTTCATCCCCGCCAGGTAATTGATGTTTAGCTCGCTCTTTTGGAATATAAGGGGCATTAATAATTGTGCATCTTTAGCTCGAGTTAGAAAGCTAGTTAGAGTTCATCATGTGATGTTAATGGGGATTTGTGAACCTTTGGTAGAGGTTGGGAAGCTTCAGCTACTTAGGAATAAATTGAAGTTTGATCATGTATTATCAAATGATTCAGGGCGAGTGTAGGTGTTTTTCCGGGACTATTTTTCTGCACATGTAGTGATGCAACCTACTCAATTTTTGGTTGTTAACTTGGGTTATTCATCCTTGAGTAGTCGAGTAATAGTAGTGGCAGTTCATGCAAGTTATGATGAAATGGAACGAAAAGAATTATGGGGGCAAATGGTGGGTTTGAAAGAGTTGGGTTTACCGATCTTGTTAATGGGAGACTTTAATGTTGTGCTTAGTCAAGAGGAGAAGTGTGGAGGGAGGCCTTTTCAGGTTTCTCAAGCTCTGGGTTTTCTTAACTTTATTGATGAGTTGGTGTTGGTTGATGTGGGTTACTCAGGTTCTAAGTTCACTTGTTGTAATAATAGAGGTGGAAGGGCTAGGATTTGGAAGAGGTTGGACAGTTTGGTGGACGAGGCATGGTTGAAGATGGAGGTGAATTCATCGGTTCGACACCTTACTAGATTTGCGTCGGAATGGCATGGTCTAGTTCATCTAGTTCCGTTGATGGGTGGCCGATTAGATCATTGCTGGGTAAACTGAAACGTGTGAAGTCTGCCTTGTCTAAGTAGAGTTATGAGGTCTTTGGTAATGTTTTGATCGAGTTAGGCAAGCAGAGGAAATAGTGAGAGTGAATGAGTTAGAAATGGACGAGGCCCCTTTGGATCAAGTGTTGCATAAACTAAGGGAGTCGCAGGGGGTTTTAAGGTTAGAGCTGTTGCGGGAGGCGGCACTCTAGAGGCAGATTGCTTGGTGGAAATATTTAAAAGAAGGGGATGCAAATACTAAACTTTTCATACTTCTGTGAGAAGGCAAAGGGC
This sequence comes from Gardenia jasminoides, assembly GCA_013103745.1. NCBI lineage: Eukaryota > Viridiplantae > Streptophyta > Magnoliopsida > Gentianales > Rubiaceae > Gardenia > Gardenia jasminoides. The sequence continues at coordinate 37,378,191 of CM023103.1, forward strand.
GAGGTCGTATATTCATGGGGTGGTGGATGATGAAGGTAGGTGGATTGTTGAGGGGTGGCAGGTGGAAGAGATGGCGGTTCGATTTTTCCAGAGACTATTGGGAGATAGTTCGGGTGTAAACACGGATGATCGGCTGCTGGATGTTATTCCAAAAATTTTGTCGGCTGAGGATAATGAGGTATTACAAAGGTTACCAACCATGAAGGAGGTTCGTCAGGCGGTGTTTTTGATGAATGGGGAAAGTTGCTCGGGCCCGGATGGTTTTTTTGGTTTGTTTTTCTCTTCATGTTGGGACATTGTTGGTGAGGATTTGTTCTTGGCAGTTCTAGATTTTTCACAGGGGTGGAGTTGCCTTTAGGGGTCACGTCTACCCTGTTAGCGTTAATTCTGAAGACGTCTAATCCATCAACATTTGCTGATTTCTGTCCGATGAGTTTGTGCAATTTCATTAACAAAATATTTTCTAAGCTTTTGGCATTAAAGCTGGAGCCGTTTCTGCCGAGGATTATATCACCATAACAGAGTGGATTTGTAGCAGGAAGATGATTGCGGATAATGTGTTTCTGGCCCAGGAGTTGATTTCGAGTATTGATAAGAAGGTGCGGAGATCCAATGTGGTGCTGAAGCTGGATATGGCAAAAACATACGACAGGGTTTAGTGGTTATTTTTAATTCGTGTCTTGACGAAGTTTGGGTTTGGGGAAGTTTGGTTGGATATGATTTGGAGATTTATTTCAAATTGCCATTTCTCTGTGTTGGTCAACGGGAAGCGATGTGGTTTTTTCCAATCAGCAGGTGGACTTCATCAGAAGACCCTTTGTCGCATGCCCTCTTTATTATTGCGTCGGAGGTGCTCTCCAAGAATCTAAACCAGTTGGTGACAAATCCTAAGTTTGTTCCAAATTTGGTGGGGTGTAAGTATAGCCCTATTACTCATCTGGGGTATGCGGATGACAATGTTATTTTTAGTAACGTTGTGACAGCCCCACTTCCCCCTAAGGCTAACCAAAGGGTTGGTGGGCTGCCTGCCTAACTCTCGCCAGGACTCGAGCATTCGGTAATACTAACTTAAACGGGCGAAACCCCAAATTTATACCGATAATAATCTTAGAAACTGTAAAATAATGTTTAAACTTATAGTACAATTATCAATTCAAAAACAAACACTTAAAATCTCGAGCCATAATTTAATACATTCCCATGAATTCATAATGTTCAACACCAAAAGAATATACAGATTGTTTCTCCATTCTCGAGACCAATAAAAAACCAAAACATAGTATTAGACCTAACTAGATCTCCGGATTCTCGTCACCTGTTAAAGAAAAACAAACCGGAACGGGGGTGAGTTAAAAAGCTCGTAAGTTTCCAAAAGACATACACATGCATTTAAAATAGTAATATTATAAGCAATAAATGAAACACGTAGAAAATTAAATTTAACACACAAGGAGGATACGGTGGCTCTCAGGAGCCTAAATCCACATTTCACGAACGTTTAGAGTAGTCGACACTCCGTCGACTTTCCAGTCCAAGTAGACGACTCTTCACGCCAACCTCCAACCACCAAACTCCCCCTACTGGGCCCGCACGCCAAACCCTTAAACATTTAAGCATTTAACCACTCAAGGGACGCGACCAAGAGTGGTTTTATAACACTTTTCTTCTCCATGAATTAACACAAGCAAGAATACTAAGATCGCCATCCATACTTAGAGGGGTGTAATCAAGTATACTCTCCTTTAAGCGGGAGGCTTAACAGTTTCAAATTTTCAAGCATGAAACACGTTCATACAATGCATACAGTCAAAGCAAGTAAGACACATTGAAAACTCACCGAAAAAGTAGGGGTCGGAATCCAAGTTTTGATCAAATGGCAAGTTAGCACTTCGCCCTAAAATAATTAAACGAGAACAGAAATGAGTTTTCCTAGTTCACCGGCCAAATTCATTTCAAGAGGAAGTAAGTTCGATAACTTTCTAATTTGAGCTAAAATTTTTGAAAAATTGTAACTTGAGTTGTACAAGTCCAACTTGCACAAGGTTGTTACCATTGGAAACCTCTTTTAAATTTCTAAAACTTTGTAGAAGGCACACAGTTAAAATTTTGAACAAAAATTGCCCAGATTTTTGATTAACAAACTGCTACAGTGTTGAAACAGAACATAACAGGTTGGCCGACCAGACAACTTTGAAAATTCACCAAAAATTATAGAAAATGAATTGGCCTCTGAAATTTTCATAGTTTAAATTAATGTATAATAAGTTTCAAACTCCACTGACAGAACTCAAATCCAACACTTGATCAAGAAATTATAGCAGTTCAAACAGAGTGGATTAAAAATTCTGAAATTTCTGTTTTCCAGTTTTGCAGGGCATAATTCTAGGCTTCATTTGAGTGACGAATTCTTAGTCAAAAATTACAAAATTTGGTGCACTAATACTTCCATATATAGTCTAGGTTCATACCAAAATTTAACCAAAAATTAAAATGGGAAGACAGTTTTCTACTTGGCCAAAGTGAACTGGACAACACTTGTTCATTCCTACAAATTTCACTCCCTTTCTTATCATTACCTTTAACACATCCAAATCACTACCGATTGACCTCATTTTCGAACCTAAGCTAATATTAACCTTCCTAAGCCTAATGAAAATCAAAAATGATAAAGGCTTATATTAATTTTTCAGCATTAAATCATCCCAAAATTTGGCCAGCTTACTTCCCCAATTTTCCAGATTTTGACCTCATCTTGACACTCATTCTTGCCACAACTTTTTAAGGGATTTGTGTGGGACAATTTAACATCCTAACCTTCAACATTTAAGCCTCACATTAAGCCTTCAAGCTTGCCAAAATCTCAGCCAAGAAATTAAGGAGAAATCAGAAAATTTCAACCCCCATTTTCACTTTCTCCTAGCCGGTTTTCCTTGAGGTTTTTCTTCCAACTTCCTAACAACAATTTCAAACATATGTACACACATTTCACCATTTAACCTACTAGTAGACAAATTCACACATTTTGTGGGAATTCCAAGAGCCCACATTTTTACCATAATCATCAAATGCAAAATAATGAAGTTTAGCATCTTAAACCACATAATCAAAACAAGTCAAGGTTCTAGGAACCTATCAACCACCCAAGTTCCTACTTTCATGTTTGGAGTTTTAAAGAATGTACAAAGATGAAGTTTTTAGGATTTTACCTCTCCTTAGTTGTTGGCAAAAAACCAAGAAAATGCAAGTGTTAACCACCCAAGACTTCCTCCTCAAAGCTCCTTGCTCAAACTCCAAGCTTGTGCCAAGTTTAGTGCAAGATTGTTGAGGATTTTAGTGAAGAAATGAAGAGGAATTTGATGGAAATACAAGAGGAAGAAAGGGAGGGCTGGTTCGAGTGAGAGGGAAGAGAAGAGAGAGGATTTTTGGGCAAATTTTGAGTGAATTAATAGGGAAGAGAAAGACAAGACATAAAGCTTGTCTTAACCCCAAAAGTCAGCACAAGAATAGTAAGCTTAATTAGCAATTTGGAGGGAAAAATAATTGTCTCATTTGGCTTGAGATTAAGGAGCAAATCTCGATTAGGAGAGGGGAAAGAAAAGGAAAATTTTAAGTGAACTGGAGGGGATTAGTTGGAAGAAATAGTGGCTAGTTAAAATTCTAGGTTTGAAGAGGTTAATCCAATTCTTAATTAAGGTTTCAAAACCCTAATTGATCACCTTTAATAACCCATTACCAGTCATTTAATTACACTTCTAACCTACTAGTGATCATTCATGCTCTCTTTCACTAATACACTCACAGTCCGAGTTTATCTCGAAAAACGTGTTTTTACATTTTTCGCTAATAAACGCTACGAGGCGATATTAAAAAGATAAAATAAAGCTAAAATTCAACGAGAAATTATAGATAATGTAAAATTGAATTTCATGAGATAATTAAATAAACAAATAAAAATGAATTTTTCCATTTAATTTTTCGATGACAAAAATTAACTCAATAATAAGAATAAAATGAATAAAGGAATAGTCAAACGAATTAATGGAGGTAATAATAATAATATCTAAATTAATAAATTTTGAGGCCCTCACATCCTCCCCTCCTTAAAAGAATTTTGTCCTCAAAATTCTCACCTTGTTGGACTGAATAATTCTAGATATTTCTTTTGCATTTCCTCTCTCACTTCCCAAGTTGCTTCTTCAACATCGTGGTTTCTCCATAGGACTTTAACCAAAGGAATTTTCTTCGTCCTCAAGTCTTTTACTTCTCGATCGAGAATCTTTACAGACCTTTCCTTATACGAGAGTGTTTCATCCATTTCAATCTCATCTAATTGCAACACATGACTCGGGTCTGGGTGATATTTCTTGAGCATCGAGATATGGAAGACGTTGTGAACTTTAGACATGCTGGCAGGTAAATCTAATTGATAAGCCACTTTTCCAACCTGCTTAAGAATCTCAAACGGTCCAACGTATCTCGGCTTCAATTTCTTCCCTTTTTTTTTTGACACTACTCCACCCTTCACTGGCTTTACCAGCAAAAAAACTTTATCACCTATTTCGAATTTCAAATCCTTTCTCCTATTATCAGCGTAGCTCTTTTGCCGACTTTGAGCCGTTTGAAGCCTTTCTCTAACCAACTTCACTTTCTCATAGGCTTCTTCAATCCAGGGTATAGCGGTCGGGTTAAGAACCTTCCTCTCTCCCACTTCGTCCCAATGAATCGGTGATCGACACCTTCTCCCATAGAGTGCCTCATAGGGTGCCATTTGAATTGAGGCATGATAACTGTTATTGTATGCAAACTCGACCAGTGTCATGTACTGGCTCCAACTTTCTCCAAAATCCATTATACAAGATCTCAACATGTCCTCTAGAATCTGAATTGTCTTCTCAGACTGACCATCTGTCTGAGGATGATAGGCTGTGCTCAACTTCAACTTAGTTCCCAAAGTATCTTGCAACTTCTGCCAAAACCTCGATACAAACCTAGGGTCTCGGTCGGAAACAATATTTACTGAAATCCCATGCAACCTCACTATCTCATCCAAATAGAGTTTGGCCAATTTCTCCAAAGGATACTTCATATTCACTAGTAGAAAATGTGCAGATTTAGTGAGTCAGTCTACTACTACCCATACGGCATCATGTCTCTTTGACTCCTTGGCAGACCAGTGACAAAATCCATGGTAATATGCTCTCATTTCCATTTGGGGATTTCTAAAGGTTGTAAAAGTCTTGAGGGCTTTTGGTGTTCAGCTTTAACCTGTTGACAAATAAGACAGGTCTGCACATATTTGGCTACATCTTTCTTCAATCCATCCCACCAGTACAATCTTCTCAAATCTTGGTACATCTTATTACTCCCAGAATGGATGGTATACTTGGACCGATGTGCTTCTTCCAAAATTCCTTTCTTTAATACCTCATCGTTCGGCACTACTATCCTTTCTCGGAACCTCAATACACCTTCTGGCCCTGTCTTAAAGTCCTGGGTCTCCCCTTTCTGAACTTTCTCCAGAAATTTCCACACTACGGGATCTTTTGACTGTGCTTCCTTGATCCGTCCTAATAATAGAGACCTTAGTTCCACGTTCCCAAAAATGACCTTCTGCGTCCCTAAACAAGGTTTCCACTCGCTCACTTGTTTCAACATTTCCCATTCTTTCACTATTAACCCCGCTACTTGAGCCTTGCGACTTAACGCATCAGCCACGACATTTGCCTTTCCAAGATGATACTTTATTGAGCAATCATAGTCCTCTAGAAACTCTACCCATCTCACTTGCCTTAAATTCAATTCCTTTTGAGAAAACAAATATTTTAAGTTCTTATGGTCCGTGAACACCTTAAAAGTCACCCCGTATAAATAATGCCTCCACTTCTTCAAAGCAAAAATAACCGCCACTAACTTTAGGTCATGTGTTGGGTAGTTCTGTTCATGGGGTTTCAACTTCCTAGAATCATATGCTATGACTTTTCCATTTTGCATCAATACACAATCTAATCCATCCCTGGAGGCATCTGAATAAACCACAAATCCTTCTTTGCCATCAGGTAAGGTCAAAATCGGTGCCTCAGTCAACCGTTTCTTCAACTCCTGAAACCTTTCCTCACACTTAGGGCTCCAAATGAATTTTCCATGTTTCCTAGTCAAGTCGGTCAAAGGCCCAGTAATTCTTGAGAAATCCTGAATAAACCGACGATAGTGACCAGCTAACTCTAAGAAACTTTTGACCTCAGTAGGGTTCTCAGGTCTCTTCCAATGAGTAACAGCTTCCACTTTAACTGGGTCAACTGCAATTCAGTTCTTGGAAATCTTATGCCCTAGAAAAGATACCTCCTCCAACCAAAATTTACACTTACTAAACTTGGCAAACAACTTGTGCTCTCGGAGGGTTTGTAATACAATCTTCAAGTGTTCGGCGTGGTCTTCCAGGGTTTTAGAGTACACTAGTATATCGTCAATAAAGATCACAACAAATCGATCCAAGTAGGGCTTGAATACGCGTTGCATCAAATCCATGAATGCGGCCGGAGTATTAGTCAACCCAAAGGGCATTACTACAAACTCATAGTGCCCATACCTTGAATTGAAAGCCGTTTTCGGTACATCCTCTTTCCTAATTCTCAACTGGTAGTACCCCTGTCTAAGATCTAGCTTGGAGAATACCACTGACCCTTGTAACTGATCAAATAACTCGTCAATGAGTGGTAAGGGATACTTGTTCTTAATTGTCACATCATTCAACCCTCGATAGTCTATACACAGTCTTAGACTACCATCTTTCTTTTTGACAAACAACACCGGCGCTCCCCACGGAGAATTACTTTCCCTAATAAATCCCCGTTCCAAAAGATCTTGTAGCTGTATCTTCAACTCTTTAAGTTCGACCAGAGCCATTCTCTAGGGAGTCTTAGAAATTGGTACCGTTCCAGGTACCAGATCAATCTTAAACTCTACCGCTTTCTCAAGAGGCAAAGACTCCAATTCCTCGGAAAATACATCGGGAAAATCTCTAACAGTCAGCATGTCTTCCAACTTCACCTTATCCATTGGAGGGTTTATAAGAAAAGCCAAATACCCTTGACCTCCCTTACTTAGAAGTTTTCTAGCCCTAATTCTAGAAATAAGGACCGAGGAAGCCAACATTCCTTTAACATTCAATCTCAACGTCGCCTCCCCCAGTATGTCAAATTCCACTACTTTCAATCTACAGTCCACTTTGGCATGGTGTTTAGCTAAACAATCCATTCCAATAATCACATCATACCCCTTAATATCCAGACTTACCAGGTCGACCATTAATTTTCTCTCTCCAATCCACAACTCACAATCTTTATACACTAAACTCATAATCAAACTTTTGTCCCCTGTTGGTATTCTAACCTCTAGGTCAAAGGGTAACCTAACAGGTTTTATATCTATACCATAGACAAATGCAGGATTAACAAAAGAATGAGTTGCACCAGATCATTAAAATTCTAGCTAAGCAATGAAAGAGGAATGGTACCTTCACCACTCCGCCGACGCAGTAACCTCTTGATGGTCCAAAGGTATAAACTCAGCTGGTACTTTTGTCCCATTCCCCACCTCTAGATTTGGGGTTCACTTTTGGGCACCTACCGCCTCGGATTGGGGACAAGGTGATATTCTGATGGTCGGAACTTCCACACCTCAAGCACTTTCCTTGTTTCTTCCAACAATCATTGGTGGTGTGATTTGGTTTTCCATAGAAACCACACGTAAGGCCTGAGTTCGAAACTTGGCTCCCTTGTGGAGCACTCCTTGTTGGGCCTCTACCACTAACGGACACTCGGGTGCCCCTCCTCGAGAAAAGGTTCCTTTTGAAGTTCCTGAGGCACTGGCTCCACTCGAGCCTCTCCCAAACTTGCGGGCACTTGAATCCTGTTGGACCCGGCAGAAGGAGCACTTCTTTTCCTAGCATGAAAAGTCTTCATTGAGCCTCTTGGTGATCTGATCCTGAGCTTTTCAATGGCTCCTCACTAAAGTCAGCATGCCAGCTGCCAACCCTTCTTGAATCTCCAAATTCAAGCCCTGACAAAACGCTAATTCTCCTTTTGTTCGTGGCCACCAATTTTGGCAAACTTGATAGCAGTGAATCATACTTCATAGTCTACGACGCTTAAGAGACCCTGATGACACTTAATGAAATCATCTTCCCTCTTTTCTTGTACTAAGGGAGGGAGAAACTTAGCGTAGAACTCCCGAGCAAAATTCTCCCAAGTCCTAGGAGTCTGGTCCCTATCCCACTTAGCCCTAATCATATTCCACCATGATCTGGCTGCTCCCTCAAACTGAAAAACGGCAAAAGATACCCGCCTCTCCTCCGTATAGTTCAGAGTACTAAAGATGTTCGTAATACGCTCTAACCACCCCTTAGCTACCTCCGGATAGGGTCTCCCAAAGAACTTAGGCGGGGCGAACTTTTGAAAGCGTTCTAAAGCCCTATCCTTGCCACCCTCATGGCCTCTAGGCTGATTAATTGGACCCTGACCTTGTTGGTCCACTAGACGAGCCAAAATGCCCGTCATCTGATTTATGACTGTTGCCACTTGTTCTCCAAAATCTACCCCTTGTCTTTGACCTAATCCTCCTTGACTTTGATCAACTCACCCCGTCGCCACCCTCATTTTGGTTATCTTGTTCACGCTCGTCCCTAACCTCTACCTCGGCCTGCCCTCGCTCTACGCCCATGATTTCTATATTAGGTAGACATAATTAAATACAAATGTAAAATAAAATAATATATAATACTCAAACAAGGTGAAATAAGATAAGGGAAAATATAACGAATAACACAATTGAAATAAACAATTTAACAAATTAAATTGTGAAACAAACGAGAGAATTTTCTAAAATTATCCAAATTTTCATACATATAATCCGTGAGAGTCAAGTACACTACGGTGGCATGTTTACTACAAAAGAGTACACAAAAGTTGCTTTCATGGCCAATTCATCATACAAAATACAATAGTGAAAGCAGTAAATAAACATGCACCCACAGAGACGAGAATCTTTCTAATTGTGTTCTCCTTACAATAAAGTTAATAAAATCCTAAAACTTTAGTACTACTACCCTAATCTTCAGCAGACCACTGAGGGTCTTCTCGACGGTCCTCCTCGTGCTCGACCTCCTCGCAGGGTCCATCATCAGATATGTCCTCATAGGGCTCCTCCTCCGAAGAGTCCTCCCCTATAAATCTCTAAAGAAAAGCTGCCCCAGATTCACTTACAAGATCCTCCGTGCAAGTGGCTGCCCACTCTCATGGTCCAATCATGGACCTAATCAATCATCCTAGCAAGTCGGGTCCGAAACCTCTGGACCTGGTCACGAGCGGCCCTAATCCTATCTCGCTCGTCATCAATCCGGGTCTCTAGTAACTCAACCCGAGCCTCTAAATCTCAAATTCGACCCTGACGATAGGACATGACATCCATCGCAACCGCTATCTCCTCCTGAAGCTCCCTATTAGTATCAAGCAACTCCTCATGCTCATCATCAATGGATAACACCACAGCATTAGGATAGGAGTATCTCCTCCTACATGCACAACCTCCTCTTCCCCGACGTGGGGTAAACAGAAGCCGGGTCCCATCATCCCCCGCCACTCTATATCGAACGGGCCTAGCCGGTGGCTCGTGACCATTAGCCCCCTGCCCGTTAGCTCCTGGAACACCATTACCACCCTCCATACCTACAAACAATCCACAACTTAAAGTTAGAAGTTTCATAAATTTCAACTTTACTAAAATATCAAACTTAAAGTACAAGAAACCATTGTAAAAAGAACTTTTAAAATTTTCCTTTATAGACCTCTAACTTAGGATCTGATACCACCACATGCCTCACTTCCCTAACTAACCAGTTGGCATGGGTATGGCTGCCTTAGATCTCTACCAGATTCGAAAGCATTCGTATTACTAACTTAAACGGCGAAACCCCAAATTTATACCCACAATAATTTTAGAAACTGTAAAATAACGCTTAAACTTACAAGCATACAATTATCAATTCAAAAACAAACACTTAAAACCTCGAGCCATAATTTAATACATTCCCAAGAATTCATAATGTTCAACACCAAAGAATATACTGATTGTTTCTCCATTCTCGAGACCAAAAAAACCAAAACATAGTATTAGACCTAACTAGATCTCCGATTCTCGCCACCTGTTAAGGAAAAATAAACGGGAACGGGTGAGCTAAAAAGCTCGTGAGTTTCCAAAAGACATACACATGCATTTAAAATAGTAATATTATAAGCAATAAATGAAACACGAAAATTAAATTTAACACACAAGAGGATACGGTGGCTCTCAGGAGCCTAAATCCACATTTCACGAACGATTAGAGTAGTCGACACTCCGTCGACTTTCCAGTCCAAGTAGACGACTCTTCACGCCAACCTCCAACCACCAAACTCCCCCTACCGGGCCCGCACGCCAAACCCTTAAACATTTAAGCATTTAACCACTCAAGGGACGTGGCCAAGAGTGGTTTTATAACACTTTTCTTCTCCATGAATTAACACAAGCAAGAATACTAAGATCGCCATCCATACTTAGAGGGGTGTAATAAAGTATACCTCCTTTAAGCGGAAGCTTCAGCTAAATTTTCAAGCATGAAACACGCTCATACAATGCATACCAAAGCAAGTAACACACATTGAAAACTCACCGACAAAGTAGGGGTCGGAATCCAAGTTTTGATCAAATGGCAAGTCAGCACTTCGCCCTAAAATAATTAAAAGAGAACGGAAGTGAGTTTTCCTAGTTCACCGGCCAAATTCATTTCAAGAGGAAGTAAGTTCGATAACTTTCTAATTTGAGTTGAAATTTTTGAAAAACTGTAACTTGAGTTGTACAAGTCCAAATTGTACAAGATTGGTACCTTTGGAAACCTCTTTTAAAGTTCTAAAACTTTGTAGAAGGCACCCAGTTAAAATTCTGGACAAAAATTGCCCAGATTTTCGATTAACAAACTGCTACAATGCTGAAACAGAACATAACAGGTTGGCCGACCAGACAACTTTGAAAATTCACAAAAATTTATAGAAAATGAATTGGCCTCTAAAATTTTAACAATTTAAAGTACTGTGTAATAAGTTTCAAACGCCACTAACGGCACTCAAATCTGACACTCGAGCAAGAAATTATAATAGTTCAAACAGAGTGGGTTAAAAATTGTGAAATTTCTGTTTTCCAGTTTTGCAGGGCATAATTCTAGACTTCATTTGAGTGACAAATTCTTAGTAAAAAATTACCAAATTTGGTAAACTAATACCTCCATATATAGTCTAGTTTCATACCAAAATTCAACAAAAAATTTGAATGGAAGATAGTTTTCTACTTGCCCAAAGTGAACTGGACAACACTTGTTCATTCCTACAAATTTCACTCCCTTTCTTATCATTACCTTTAACACATCCAAATCACTACCGATTGACCCCATTTTCGAACCTAAACTAATATTAACCTTCCTAAGCCTAATGATGATCAAGAATGATAAAGGCTTATATTAATTTTTCAGCATTAAATCATCCCAAAATTTGGCCAGCTTACTTCCCTAATTTTCCAGATTTTGACCTCATCTTGACACTCATTCTTGCCACAACTTTTTAAGGGATTTGTGTGGGACAATTTAACATCCTAACCTTCAATATTTAAACCTCACATTAAGCCTTCAAGCTTGTCAAAATCTCAGCCAAGAAATTAAGGAGAAATCAGAAAATTTCAACCCCCATTTTCACTTTCTCCTAGCCGGATTTCCTTGAGGTTTTTCTTCCAACTTCCTAACAATAATTTCAAATATATGTACACACATTTCACTATTTAACCTACTAGTAGACAAATTCACACATTTTTTGGGAATTCCAAGAGCCCACATTTTTACCATAATCATCAAATGCAAAATAATGAAACTTAGCATCTTAAACCACATAATCAAAACAAGTCAAGGTTCTAGGAACCTATCAACCACCCAAGTTCTTACTTTCATGCTTGGAGTTTTAAAGAATGTACAAAGATGAAGTTTCTAGGATTTTACCTCTCCTTAGTTGTTGGCAAAACACCAAGAAAATGCAAGTGTTAACCATCCAAGACTTCCTCCTCAAAGCTCCTTGCTCAAACTCCAAACTTGTGCCAAGTTTAGTGCAAGATTGTTGAGGATTTTAGTGAAGAAATGAAGTGGAATTTGATGGAAATACAAGAGGAAGAAAGGGAGGGCTGGTTCGGGTGAGAGGGAAGAGAAGAGAGAGGATTTTTGGGCAAATTTTGAGTGAATTAATGGGGAAGAGAAAGACAAGACATAAAGCTTGTCTTAACCCCAAAAGTCAACCCAAGAATAGTAAGCTTAATTAGCAATTTGGAGGGAAAAATAATTGTCTCATTTGGCTTGAGATTAAGGAGCAAATCTCATTAGAGCTGGGAAAGAAAAGGAAAATTTTAAGTGAACTGGAGGGATTAGTTGGAAGAAATAATGGCTAGTTAAAATTCTAGATTTTGAAGAGGTTAATCCAATTCTTAATTAAGGTTTCAAAACCCCTAATTGATCACCTTCACAACCCATTACCACGTCATTTAATTACACTCTAACCTACCAGATCATCCGTCCTTCAGCAATACACTCACAAATCAATTTACCTCGAAAAACGTGTTTTTACATTTTTCACTAATAGACGCTACGAGGAGGTATTAAAAAGACAAAATAAGGCTAAAATTCAACGAGAAATTATAGATGATGTAAAATTGAATTTCATGAGATAATTAAATAAACAAATAAAAATGAATTTTTCCATTTAAATTTTTGAAGACAAAAATTTACTCAATAATAAGAATAAAATAAATAAATGAATAGTCAAACGAATTAATGGAGGTAATAATAATAATATCTAAATTAATAAATTTTGAGGCCCTCACAAACGTGAGTAAAGCATCTTTGAAGTGTGTTATGGAGGTTTTGGAGCTGTATTAATGAGGTCGGGGCAGATGGTTAACGTTGCTAAAAGTTGTTTCATGGTGGGGAAAAGGGTGCATGCGGCGGCAAGAGACAAGATTGCACAGGTGACGAGGTTCACCAATAGGTCTTCTCCGATCACTTATTTAGGATACCCGCTGTTTGTGGGTCAGAAGGTTCAGGCAGTTTTTGGAGGCTTGTTGGATAAGACTGCAGCTCGTGTGAACTCTTCCCAAGGAAAATGGTTGTCGAAAGGTGCTAAGTTAGTGTTGATTAAGCACGTGCTAGCATTAATGCCTATTCATCTGTTAGCAGTCCTGGATCTATCGATATTCAGTGAATGTTTGCAAGGTTTTTTGGAGTGATGCTGAATTGAAGGATAGGAGGCATTGGCTGGTGTGTAAAGGAGGGTGGTCTGGGTTTAAAATCGCTAGGGTCGGTGGTAGAGGCATTCTCATGTAAACTGTGGTGGTTATTTCGAATAGAGGAGTCATTGTGGGCTCAATTTATGAAGCAACAGTATTTCGGGAATTGCCATCCGAATTAGGTTTGGGTTGTAACAAGACCATCTGATATTTGTCGTCGAATGTTGAAATTTCGGTCGTGTAATGGAGTACCATATCACCTGGGATATTTCGCAAGATGATGTGTCTTTTTGGTGGGATAATTGGAGCGGGTTAGGTCCTTTGGCATGGAAGTGGCCAGGCTTGGTCTCGGAGGCTCGCCTTGCTAAGTTCATTTAGGATGGCAAGCTGGATTTGGCGCGGATATCTGCATTACTACCACGGGATTGTATTCAAGACATAAGGGAGGAGAGTTTTGTTGAGAGTGCCCCGGATGGCATGATGTGGGATCTGGCATCTTCAGGGTAATTTACAGTGAGTTCTACATTTCAATTGGTAAGGAGGGTCAGGCCTACATCCACAGTGTACACGGCATGTTGGCATAATTTCATACCAGTGAAGGTCTCGGTATTTCTGTGGAGTTTGTTTTCAAGAAAACTGCCTCTTGATGACGTGTTCGCTAGTTTGCATGTGTTTGGTCCTTCTCGATGTAATTGCTGTGTTTTGCCACAAAAGGAAACACTACAAGAAAAATGGCCATCAGTGACAACGGCCTTTTGTCACTGAATCATAAAAGGTCGTCAGAAAAGACAATTATTGACGACTTTAGAGTCGTCAAAGAGTCGTCACTATACCTCCGTCGGTAAAGGTGAATAGTGATGGCACTAAAAGTCGTCAATAAAAGTCAGCGTTTAGTGACGACTCTTTGGACCTCACTTTATTGACAACTATTGATGTCGTCAGATATGCGAAATACAAGTCGTCACTGACAATTTTATATGGTTCCCTAATGCTGTCAAGTTATTGACAACAATTGTCGTCAGTAAAGAGTTTTGGGTTTAGTGACAACTTACTGTTGTGACTTTATATGTTACTTTGGCAGATGCATAACTTTCTATGACAACTCGATTGTTGTCAAGAATAGTTTTAGGTTTAGTGACAACATCTTTGTCCAGGATCAGTATAAGTTCTCTTGTCGATGCATGGCCTTTCTGTGACGACTTTTGTTGTCAATAGAAATCGCTTTGTTTTTTTTTTTTTTTGGGTACACGAAAGTACTCATCATAAAATGAATAGAAATAATAAAACTTGATAATTAACAAATAGAAATAGCGATTGCATTAAAATCTCCATGCCAAAATACTACAATAAATCTTCAAATGTCATATCTAAATTCTCATAACGCTACAAAAGACTTGATAATGGTCTAGGTGCCCCAAACAGCAAAAAATCCAAAATAAGTAAATTTTACAAAAGGCATTTGAGTTGAACCACCAACAAAGTCGTAAGTGAGGTGCTTGAGCAAAACAGAGCTTTGTCTCCAATGCCGTTCAATTAAATGACTAGACTTTAATGCTTTCACTAATGATCAGCCATCTTCCAAAAGCATTGAAGGATCTGCCTTTTTCTGCATTGAAATAGTAACATAAGTAGTAATTTTGAAGACAAGCAAAACAGCAAACTAAAAGTAAATTTGATTGGCTTGCCTACCCAAAAAATGCACGCAATTCCCTTGAACCAGCCAAAGTACATAATAAATCAACTTTAATTGATTTGTTGTGCACAAAATTTCAGTTTAAGTAAAATGAAATTTCATGCAAAAAGGTAATGAAACAACACAGCTTTGGCAAAAAACTATCATTTACTAGCTCTCTGTAAAAGCCATCCAACCAAGTTGCTTACAACAAACTACAAATAATCAGTTGCAAATTAACTAAAGATTTCCAGCCAAGTTGCTTCTAACAAACTACAACCAATCAGCTCCAAATTAACTAGAGATCTAGCCCAGTTGCTTACAACAAACTGCAACCAATTAGCTACAAATTAACAAGAGATTTCCAGCCATGTTGCTCATAACAAAATACAAAAAATCAGCTACAAATTAAGAAGAGATTTCCAGCCAAGCTGCTTATAACAAAATACAACCAATGAGCTGCAAATTAACAAGAGATTTCCAGCCAAATTGCTTACAACAAACTGCAGGCAAGAGCTTACAACAAACTGCAACCAATCGGTGAGTCATGTAAACTAGAGATTTCCAAGCAAGTTGCTTACAACAAACTATAACCAATCAGAAATAAACTAACAAGAGCTTTTGACATCAGCTATTTTGACATCATGCATAGCATGATATACAGAATGAGATAAAAAGTATAACGGTTTCTAAAGTTGTAGCAGCCAATATCAGTCAAAACAACATAATTCCAAACTAATCCATGTCCCATATGAGTACAATCATAATTTTTATAGCCAAGAGGCAAAGTGAACAGCCAAGAAACCAAATTGAATGTGAAGATAAAAGCAAGGCTAATTAATACTTATGTATGAGAAAGATGGCTTACCAATTATCATTGCCAAATGTACTTTCATTGCCCTGTTTCCTTGACTGCAATTCAGCTCTTAAAGCCTTAAGGAGGTCTTGCATATCACTTTGCTGGTTCTGCATTTCAGCTTGCCGGTTCTCCAACCTTTGCATAAGTTGTTGTTGAGATTGGAGTTGAAATTCTAGATCAGCTGAGCGTTTTTCAGCCTGCTCTGAGCATTTTTCAGCTTCCTCTGCTCTTTTCTTGAATGCTTCTATGTCTGCTAGTCTTTGTGCAATTAAGCTAGCTTTGGAAAGACCACGACCACGAACATATCCAGTTACATGGCCCTGTTACTTCAACACAAATGTCTTCTTCAGTCTTAGCCACACCACTAGCTTCACATTCCAATTGCAGCTCCTTCATCTTGCTCTACAAGCATACATTTTTTAAGTTCATATGTGTTTTGGAGATGTAAAACTATGATATTCAACTTGAAAGTGTTATTATTCTTACTGAGTTTTGAGCTGATGTCTCATCAACCATTGCATTCTTCTTCCGACTAAAGTGAGTCATGTCATATAGCTCAATTGGTCCAACCTGACCTTCCTCCTTTGCTTCCCTGTTAGCATATGAACTGTTAGTGAAGCTAACCACACAACATAAAGGATAGGCTTAACATATGCAATTACCCGTTCAGCTTTATGATGTAGAAAAGATTTTGTTCCAGCCGTATGTGCAGTTTTTTGCTTCGATCTGTTTATCTTATTTCGCTCACTTATCAGCTACACGTGTGAATTCAAACATTGATTAGATTACCTAAGAAAACATAAAAAATGGATTGTGGTGAATGATCAAATATGTGGTAGTATATACCTTAAATTCTGGACAACAAAAATAGTCACATAAGTAAATCCAATCCGATTCCCCCAATTTGGACGACACGTAAGAGCTTCCTCCTTGATCCAAATTTCTGAATATCTTGTGAAAATTATAGCCGACTTGTATTGTGAATTCAGCTGTTTAATCAAAGCTGGCTTGACATGATCTCCTTCATCAAATGTAAAACTATTCTGGACAGAATTCAAATTTTATGTCTTAAGTAGCAAAAGGTACTTATGCTTAGTTTAAATAGCAAACTATTAAAACAGAAAAGGAACCAAGCTGCATGATGACTTACATTAGCCAGTTTCAGCATTTGTTGTCTTTCGCCGAAGTCGAGCCCATTTGGGTGCTTTCCATTTGCCATATTTTCGAATAACACAACTAGCCTCTGAAATGAAACTTTGAGCACCATCTCCAACTAATCTTCCACTCATGTCTGAAATAGTAACATGCACCTTTTTCCCAGCCTTTTTTACACTTGACAGAGCAATATTACGAGTAAATCCTCTTTTTCTCTTCAAATTCACATGGTCTGAAGTTAGAAGGTAGACAAGACCATGAGGCCACATCCAGAAAAAAAAACTTAAAATATTTATTTAATGAGAAAAGTGATGTTTGATGGCCTGAAATACCAGTTCCATTCGACTCTAGCTCCCTGCTAGTTGCTGTTTCATAACTTCCATAAGCAATGGATTGGTTGGAGCCAACATTCGTGAAGTTGGAGTCCCATCGCCTTGCACCCAGCCAGATGTGGGTGAAATCGTCCCATTCCTTGAAATTATTGTAGTAGTGTGTTGACCATTTCGTTCGATACCATTTTCTCCACCATTAGATGCTTCAAGATCCTATAATGCAGCAAGGTATACAACCCAGTACTCGGTAGCGACTATAATCTATCTGAAAATGTATTCAACCAGGCAACGAATTTAAAATAAAGGCACTGACCTCAGGTTCATCGAATAGACGTAACCGAGAAGACCTTTTTGGTAAGACTGAATCATTGGCATTCCTTGCATTGGCATTTACAGTATCTTTTCCATTACCACCTTGCTACATTAGCACAAGAGGAAGTTCATTCAATGGCAGATTACTTACACGAAAAGATACAATTGAATGCTAAAATTTCAATACCTGGCCACTCGGATCATCTTCAGCTTGTATTGCTCCAGCTTTCTCACCTCCACCTCGACTTGGTCGTATCGGATTCTTTCCTTTTTTACCCAGACCAGCCATGTACCTATACAACCAAACAATATCAGTATCAATGAAACATAGGAGTTATATTATATTAAAAGTAGATTATTCAAGCTCTTGAAATGCACACCAAGTTTTCCATTTAAGATATGCCGTGCTGCATTACAAAACAGAAAATATGCCATATACAAATTGATTGAATAAACCATAAGGTACACACTATGAAAAAAAGGGTAAACCAGAATGGTAGTTTAATCAGATTCATAATCATCACTGTCTAAAAATTGTTCATTTTCATCCTCGCTTGACAATGATTGTTCAATGTCATCATCATCATCAATAAAAGTGTCATCTATCGACTTTGTGTGTCTTGCTGATTTTTCCAAGAACATGACATTTGCTTCAATCCTTTCTTCATGTATCATGTCTTCCCTTCTCAAAGTAGCCACCTCAAGCTCCTCTTGTACACCTGCTAAATCTTCATGATAATCTTCTTGATAAGCCTCTTCACCATCTACAAAATCATCTTCATGCTTCTCAAGAACATCATAGCATGAACGGGGGCTGAACGTCTCAGCAACATGCCAATTACCACCAAGTTTCAAGTCCTTAACATAAAATATCTGCTCAGCTTGTGAGGCTAATACAAATGGCTGGTCCGGATACCATTTTTTTGACATATTGATGCTAGTAATTTTACTCTACTTGTCCACTTTGATTCCTGAATTGTTTCTCAAATCCCACCAATCACACTTAAACATAATTACTCGATTTTGAGTGAACGAATATTCAACCTCCACTATTTCTGTGATCACACCATAAAAGTTTATTTCTTTACCAGCATGCTCCCCCTTGACCATAATGCCACTATTCTGTGTTTTTCGTTCTCTCTCCCGAAAATTGGTATGAAACCTGAACCCATTAACATTACATCCAGGAAATGTAGTAACTCGAAAATCAGGTCCCTTGGCCAATGAGAATAACTCATCATTACATCTCCCATGAGAATACATATAGGCAACCTATGTCAACCAATCAAGACATGTTAATACTTCATCGAACTAAGAATTAAAAAAATTTGATAAATTTTCAGGTTGCATATTGTATACTTACACGCTCTTCAAACCATTTTGAAACTCTAAGTCCTCGCTTTGCTGTAAATTTGATACATTCTCGAAGTTTCAAGAAATTCTTTATGCTCCCTATGCAACAAAAGCACTAGTTATGTATATATTATGATAGTACATTAATTATGAATTGTAAGACACTAATTATAGAACTCTTAAGAGATTTAGGAGTAAATGATGCTATTACCTCATATACTCATCCACTTCTTCACAATTTTTTCAGACAAACAGTGTATTTTCAGCAATTCAACCTCACTTATGCAACTATATGTTGCCCCAAAAGGTCGTGCCATGCTAGAAAATACAGATAATTTTCCAGTGGTTTCATGCTCTCCATATTTCGCTCCATCCGATTAAATCTGGTAGGAATATTGTGCAAATACCTAGAGATGAATGTTAGAGATTCATCATCTAAGTAACGCTCTGCAATACAGCCTTCCGGTCTAGCCCTATTATGCACATAGCTCTTGTATTGACCCATTTTTCTGAATAGAAAATCCAGTCCCACATGTAAAAAGTTAATAGATGTAAAGTAAAGGAAATAAATAATGTAAAAAAAAAGGTACAATACCTCTCAAATGGAAACATCCACCGGTATTGTGCCGGTCCAGCAGTCTTGGCTTCAGATGGTAAATGGACCATTAAATGGACCATTACATCAAAAAAATTTGGAGGGAATAATTTTTCTAGTTTGCAAAGATAAGGACAATGTTTGTCTCCTGCATTTTCAGCTCATCTACATAGAGAGTTCTAGAACAAATTTTTCTGAAAAATTACTAATCTCAATCAAAAGTTGAGACACCTCTTTGATAACATTCCTCTAATTGCTGGAAGAAGCCGTTGTAAGAACACATGATGATCATGACTCTTCATCCCTAAAAGTTGACATTCTTTTGTCTTGACACATCGGGGTATGTTTGAGGCAAAGCCATCCGGGAACTTGATTGAACTCACAAATTGGCAAAAGTTTTTTCTCGGCACGGGATAAAGTGTAGCATGCAGTTGGTATAACTTTGATGTACCCTCCAGTTGTAGATGCAATTCTGCTCTCAATCCCATTTCTTTCAAATCCTCCCGAGCCTGCCAAGTATCCTTAGTTTTTGAAGGGATACTCAGTAATGTACTAATCAAAGCTTCACACACATTCTTCACAATATGCATTATATCCAAGTTATGCCTGATTTTATTAGTACTCCAATATGGAAGTTCAAAGAATATGCTCGTCTTCAACCAATTCGAATTGCTATGCACTCGTTTTCTTTTCTTCTGTTGGAGCAAATCAGGAGCCTTGCCAAATTCAGGATGGTCAATATGAAGAAGTCGATGTAGGATTTCTTCACCGATAAAGTCCCTAGAGGCGGTCTAAGTTCTCTTTCTCCATTAAATGCCTTCATTTCACGACGCCATTTATGATCAATGTAAAACGGCGATGCCCCATGTAACAGCATTTATGACCATTGTTCAAATACACACTATCAGTCTCATCTAAACAGATTGGACAAGCTTTGTATCCTTTCGTACTCCAGCCAGACAAATAACCATATGCTAGAAAATCATTAATTGTCCATAGAAGTGCAGCATGTAACATGAACTTCTCTCCTGTGAAGGCATCATATGTCTCCACACCAGGGGAAAACAACTCTTTAACTCACAATTAGTGGTCTAGTATACATCGATATCATTTCCTGGCCTTAGGACCGGAATAATCATCGATAATAGAAAAATGGATCCTTCATGCATTTCCATGGTGGCAGATTGTAAGGAACAAGGATTACAGGCCATATACTGTATGAATTGGTCATGTTTCCATATGGGCTAAACCCATCACTTGCAAGCCCCAGCCTTACATTTCGAGGATCTTCAGAAAATGCCTTATGATGTCTATCAAACTCCTTCCAAGCTAATGAATCGGTAGGGTGTCACATTATGTTGTCATTGTCTACACGTCTCTCCTTATGCCACCTCATATCACGAGCAATCTCTTTGTTCACAAACAGTCTTTGCAGCCTCGGTTTTAATGGAAAGTAGCGTAATACCTTTCTAGGTACTCTAGAGTTTGGAGATTTATACCGAGGTTGCAAACATTTTTCATTCGGACAATGATCTAGACCTTCATTTTCTTTCCAATAAAGGGCACAATCATTCTCACAAGCATGAATTTTGACACAATTTAGTCCTAACTCACGAACGAAACTTTTCGCCTCATAGTATGAACTAGGAATTGATGCCATGGGAAATACACTATTCAAGAATCTTAACAGCATATCTATTGATTTACAGGTCCACCTGTTCATTGTTTTGAGGTGGAGGATATAGACAACAAAGGAGAGTTTTGAATACTTTTCACAACCTGGGTATAGACTTTTTTCAACTTCAGATAATAAGCTAAGAAACCTACTCGCTTCACCTTCTTGCTCACCACTAGCACCCATATCGCTCACTGAATGTCTCCAATTCTCACCCAAGTTAGCAGCTCCAATGTCATTTAATAGCTCCTCAATATCGTCTGCCTCACTCTCTTCTTTATTTACATTTGTGTCATTATTCTCCTCATCATCTGATTCAAAATTTTCTCCATGATATATCCATCTAGTATAACTATCAACTATTCCCCTACACAAGTGATCAGCCATGACTTCCATATTTTGGTCAACAAAGTTATTACATACTTTGCAAGGACATGGAAGCTTACACGTAGGATTCTTCTCTCGGAAAAGCAAACCTAATAAATTCATTGACTCCATCTAGATATCTGGGGTCTAGGTAATTCTTAATTAACATCCAGCTCCTGTCCATTAATTTGCTGCCCTTTGTCCTAACATGAAGATTAAGACCATAATACTACACTGAACAAAAAGCACTATATATAGAAAATTGAATTTGCCAAATAACAGGAATGGAAATGGAAGTTCTAATAATTCATATTTTCACCAAAGACCATGTCAGGTAAACATAATAACAATTCATTGTTGAAGACAGATTATATGCCATTACAAAAGTTGCACAAAAAATGCTTCAACTAAATTAAGCCAGTCCTAATATTATGTCCAGCAGCTACTGTACAACACCAATTCCAAGATCCAAAAAAATTAATAACAAAAGAATAAATTTGATTCATTAACAGCCTTTTCGTATGATATATGCCCAACCAACTAAATCATATTCAGTTGACAATATAATTGAGAAGTTAAATGCAATTCATGCTAGCCAGTAAAGAACAACAACAAATGCTTATCAAATTAGCACTTCAAAAGCTAACTAAAGCAAGAAGACCAATTAACAATAACAAAATAAAAAACACAATGGCATCAGCTAATATAGTAGGACGTAAAAAACCAGCACAGATAAACACATAGTTAAACAATTGCTGGGCAAAAAACTCAAGCTAGAATAAAAAAAAAAGTTGTACAACACGTCTAGGAGCATCACTACAACGTACATAACAGAGAACAAATGGCAAAAAAAAATTCATCAATGAATACCTGGGCGCAGCAACAACTGTAGTGGACAGAGCAAAGGAGAAGTAGGAAGCAAGTAGCAAACAGCCTGAAGTCCCAAAACAGAGCTAGAAAAGCTGGAAAGATATCAAAAAGGCAGAAACCGTATTAGAAGGGTTCAACAAGTAGCTTTCCATGCATGAATAGCTAGAAAGAGAATGTCCAAACATTGAAAACAGCAAAACAATTACTATAACAAGTTGGAAATAAAATTATAGCTTTTTGGCAAGAGAGAAATCTACGTAAACATATCCTCAAGAGAAGGCGACTTTATTATCAAATCAATTTTCTATAGGAAGCAAAGGAGTAATCTACCTAAAAATGGACCTACCTAAGGATATATCGCACTCTAAAAT
The DNA here is from genome assembly GCA_013103745.1 of Gardenia jasminoides. NCBI lineage: Eukaryota > Viridiplantae > Streptophyta > Magnoliopsida > Gentianales > Rubiaceae > Gardenia > Gardenia jasminoides. Next base: position 37,401,098 of record CM023103.1, read on the forward strand.
CCTTTTCTCTATAATGGTATAGCTAGAAACTTTCTAAAACTTCATCCAAGCATGATAACTTGGTATTCTGCCTAGTGAGCTAGTCACTGGATTGGGTTTCTAAATTAATCAGATGCACAGACCAATATTCGATATTTTTCCAATAAAGAGCCTTTACAGGAATCTTTTATGGTCATAAAGATTCCCACATGCAATTTTCTCCATCAAAATTTTATGCCAAAAAAGCATTGGGAAGGGGGGAAATTGTTAAAGGTAATATTGCTGATCTCGGATTGGATCAGCCCCTTCGACATAAAAACCATATAAGAGTAGGTTTCTTGGATAGATGCATGTTAAAATTGCAGAAGTAGCCTCGGTTAAATCTGATCATGAATCAGGTACAATTTAGGAAGAGAGAAGTAAAACACTTCTCAACAGGATTTCCTCTTTCTTTATGTGGTTTCAAGCTTATAAAACTTGATCTAGACTGATTGATCAAGCTAGAAAGCAGTAATTAAAGCTTCTTATCTGCTTTTAAAGTACTTATAGGAGGACCTGTACAAAATCTTAACAAAAGGTGTTGACACGTACAAACTCATAAGCATGAGTATTCTTTCGCTATCTTATGCTGAGTTTTGCCCTGTCAAGCTTGAAATGTCCCAATCCATTTGTTAAAATCAAAGACATATAGCTAAGTAAATTCTGCACGAGCCCAAAGTTGTACCCTCATCTTCTTCACTAAAGTTAACAACATCAAGAACAACCCTATTCTTTTTCAATTTCCTTCCATTCATCTCTAATACATTTTTATCAAACTTAACGGACTTCCAGCAACAAAGGATTATGGGTTTCCCAAGCATGCCAAGAGGCAGAGCATAAAATTAATCCTCTAAATTAGGGCAAAAATTTTCCCCTAAATCAAAAATTAGGGAAGCAAAATATGGGGGACAAAAAGAGTAATCACTTGCGGGATAAAATGAAGGTGATTGTTGCATAATATTGCACAGAGAAATAGGTAAAGTCCAATAACAATGCTCGTAAACATTTTAAGGAAAAAACTTAAGCAGCTTTTGGCAAACATAGCTGCATATTATTTCACAGAGAAATTCGAAAGGGAAAGCACTAACCTTTTTGCAGAGACTTGGAGAGAGAGATGGTCTTCAACGTCACGGAGCCATAGTTGAGTGCTGACCTTCAATCGCTAGAAATGATGGAGGTATGGCGTGTTTTGAATTGGGTGTGAAGGGGAAAGAGACTGTGAAGGTGAAAGAGGTTGTGAGGGATACTTAGGCAAAAGTGAAGGTTGTGAGGGACACTTAGACAAAAGTTGGACTTCACTTACACTTACCGCCACATTTTTTTGGCTTGCATTTGAATGGATTTCGGACTTCATTTATTCCCCCCTTTTAGACATGCTTCAATGTGTGAAGTTTTTTGGGTAATTAAATTGGTATTTATGAATTAATTTATTTAGTTAAGCGTAGATCCGTGTATGATTTATTTATTTTTGTAATCGGTTTATTGTAATCAATGTTATAGGACCGATGATTACTAATTATCAAGATATAATAAAAAATATTTTTCTTTTTGCTATTTATTTATTACTGTAATTCAGGCAAATATGACTAATTTGACTAATCTAGTTAAATTGCCAAATATACATGAAAATTGATTCTCCTACAACTAATATATTTTTCTAAAATATGAGTCTATTATTGTTATTTTTTCTTAAAACTTAAATCTGATTGAATCTCATCCCTAAATTTTCTTATTACATCTAAAAATTCTTGACTTGAATTCTCATATTGTAATAAAACGCAATTGAAGATATCAATTAGTATTACTAAATCTTTTTGACATCTTAATAATAGAAAAAAATTTTCAACTACTATGTAATTGAAGATATTAATAGAATTTAAATTATATTTACTCATCTAGTACACTTAATAAATTAATAAACTATTAATTTATCGAGTAATTAATACCTTTTAAATTATATGTAAGTACACTAGATGAGTTGTTTCACTAGATACAAACCAATATTGATATTAATATGCTTTGTTAAAGTTGTGTTAATGTTCTAAGAAGGTAATAAAAGGCACAATAAGATCTTATTCTTGTCCACATAGAATTATATAAACTATATGACAGTTGTTTCACTACATACAAACCAATATTAATGTTAATATATTGTTAAAGTTGTATTAATGTTCTAAGAAGGTAATAAAAGGCACAATAAGATCTTATTCGTGTCCAAATAGAATTATATAAACTTATTCGGCTTAAATCATATTTTAGGGTGGCTAAGTAAAATAAGGTTAAATTATTGGGAATCAAATCATATTTTTAGGGTGTTCAAGTAAAGTAAGATAAACTTATTGGGGTTTAAATCAAATTTTAGGGTGTCTTGGTAGACCAAGAATAGCTTATTAGGATTCAAATCATATTTTTTAATTTTCTAGCTAGTACAATTAGAAAAAAATTTTATGCTGATTTCAATTTAATTAAAAACGTTCTTTAGTTTTTTCAATTACAGAATTATTCCAATTTCAGCAACGTTAACTAGTTTAACTAACATAATTAAATTACCAAATTTATAAGAAAATTAAATTAATTATGAGACCTATAATCATTTGACTAGCTTTTTTTTTTAAATTTTTTTCAGCAAGGAAGGGCTGGACTTAAGGAGCGGGGAGGGGGTAGGGGGATTTGCATTTAGCCAAGTTAATTCATTTAGCCAATTTTATAACTTTAACTTTTATTTAAATTTGCTAATACATTTTTTTAAAAAAAAATTTATGAATATATTATTAATCATTACTTCTTAATATAGTTATTAAAAAAATTATAATATATAAAAAATTATTGTTACATTTAAACAACTGTTAAGTGACAATACTAGTTGTCACTAGCAACTCTTACATTTTACTGACAACAACAAGTCGTCAGTAAAAACCAACAGTGACAACAAGACACAGTTGTCAGAAAAAGAACGAGCATTATTGACAACATTTAGCATGTTGTCACTGTTGTACAGCGCGCGTTTCACAAATCAGATGGCGGGAAGTAGTTTGTGACGACAATTTAAAGTCGTCACTGAATAGCTAGCTGCCTCGATGCAGGTGTGACAACATTCAAAGTCGTGGCTGAAGGGCCTTCTTTAGTGACGAGAAAAAGTCGTCACTGTGTAATGTTGTCACTAATGACCATTTTTCTTGTAGTGAAACGCTGGATCATGTTTTTTCTTTGGGAGACTTGGCTCATTCTACTTGGCGATTTTTTGAAAGTTTGCTAGGTTTTGATTGCATAGGAAAGGGTGTACGCGGGTGCTGGCTCTCCTGGTGGGCATAACATCAACAGGGATGAGGGATCCGATGGCTATGTAGGGCCTTCAAGCATTCATTTTGTGGCGGCTGTGGATTGCAAGAAACAAAAGGAGGTTTGAGGGCGTCCGGCTTTCCGTGGAGCAGCTTCGGTGGTCAATAATCCGTGATATACAGGACGCATATAGGATCAAGTTTCCTCATTGGAGAAGGGTGGTTTCAGATTGGCAGTCGGTCCTTTCGAGTTTGGAAGTATTCGACCATAGTTAAGGGTGAAAAGAGTGATATGGGAGTTTTCTCAACATGGTAGGGTAAAGTTAAATACAGATGGCTCGGTTAGTTTGTCCAAAGGTGGTGGTGGTGGGATTTTGAGGGATGAGATGGGAATTTGCTGTTTGGATTTGTGGAAAAATTTGGAGAGGTAGATTCGCTACAGGCTGAGGCAAAAGCGATGTTATATGGGTTGCAAATTTGTCATAGGTTAGGTTATGCTGATATTGTGGTGGAATCTGACTCTCAGGTATTGGTTAATATGCTTAAGAGTCGTGCTGTGGCACTGTGCAAGATCCGCTCTTTGGTTCGTTAGATCTTACATATGAGGCTGGCAGATGATTTTTGTCACTGCTTTCGACAAGCGAATGCAGATGCCTTTGCCAACATTGGTGTTTCCAAGTCCCAAATATATCTCTCTGTAGGGGATTGTCCTCTTCAGGTAAGGGGCTTGCTAAGGCTAGAACAGTTTCAGATGTGTAATTTTAGGTTCTCTTCAAAGTGGTAAGGGGCTTCAATACCCCGTATGGGGTTGAACCTCCTGGATGTGATGTACGGTTTCGATATTTTAATAAAAGGGGTAGCCAAGCCCAGTTTTTGAAAAAAAAAACCTTCAGAATTATGGAACCTTCATTTTGGTTGTAAATTGAACTTATGTGTTTTGTTGGTAGTGAATAGAGACTCTAAAGTTAGGAATTTGTGGCTTAAATTTGTGGTGAAATCAAAGGGAAGTAAAATTTCTTGAGAAAAATGGAGAGTGGTACCGGCCCTTCTCCTGATGGCTTGAGATTAGCTACTTAATCTCTGGGAATAGGGAAGCTACTGACTTCTAAGCTATATGAAGACATATTGATGCTTTCTTTCTCTTTTTTTTTTACCTTTCTTTTTGGGTGATCTTTTACTTCTCATTTCTTGTTTCAATGGCTGTCCAAACAAGTTGCTCATAATGGTCATTTGATTGCTTGGAATGGTGGAAAATAAATCAAATTTCCTACCCAGTCTCAAATGGCTTGTGATATTCTGACCATTCCAGTAACTATAGTGGCTTCTAAGGCCACATTTAGTGCCGGGACTCAAGTAATTGACTCGTATCAATCTTCATTTCACCCGGAAACTATTCAGGTGTTAATGTGCTCCAAAGACTAGTGTCGAAATCTCCATGGGTTCAAAAAGAAAATGAAGGTAATATTTACTATTTTAGTATGCATAAGTAATTCAATTTATTATTGTTTGCATTATTTCTAACTTCTAGTTTTTTGTTGTCTTTCGTCTTTTTTTTGATATGCAGCAATTTCAAATAATTAAAGAAATTCAGTTGCCGAATGTATGAACATGTATCTCAAATGGCCAAGTTTAGCATTATGATCCTTATGGAATATTGTAGTTCTTAATTACTTTTTGTTACTTTGTCCCTTAAACTGATACAAGTACACTCTTGATAGGATTGCAATCTTCGAATGTTGGGTTGGCTTCTGATGCATATTGGAATGGCAAGCATATCAGCACTTTGCTTTTGTTAAACAAGCTATGGTTGCAGTTCTCTTTTGAATTTTGATGCATACTAGAATCTTGTATGCCTGCCTTGTAGTGGTTGTCCATGTCTAATATCTTGATGGACTGATTAGTGATGGTTCAATCTGACTTGCTACTTTGTATTTTGTAATGCTCGAAACATGTTATTTTGTGTTCTCTCTAATTTTGGATGTTAATTGATCACTGATCAATGATTTTTCAAGTCTATTTCTGATATGTTGTTAACTTTTACTTTTGAGGATATTAGCTGATGTTATCTGTAATTTGGAATGAATTTGGAATGGCAAGATGTTTCATTATATGTACTTGTTAGTCATGGTCTATTTTGAACTGAATATTTGGGAATCAGTTATGGTTTATTTTGAAATGGAAGTCTAGAAATCAGGATATTGAGTCCAAATTCTTGAAATCTAATTTTGGAAAAATAAATTGAGCTAGAGCTCGAGTAACTCAAGCTCAACAAGGCTTGCAGTTTACTCGAACTCAAAATGAGTCAAGCTCGAGCTTAATTTTCATTATGTCGAGAGTTGAGTTCCAACTGTATGTCATGTATTCATTCGATCTCGAGTTTGAACTTGAATAGCATTGATAGTTATCGAGTTGAAGATCAAGTATGGTGGTACTCGAACTCGACTTGATTGGATAGCACCCCTAGGTGCAAGTAGCAAATGCCGATCAATAAAATAACTAATTCCATATTATATGCCTAACTTATGTTTAATTTTTTATATTGCACTCTAAACTTTAATTTGTACACGCATTGCATCCCAAACTTTCGAATCCATCATATTTTAGTCTAGTCATTAAGTTGTACGCAAAATCAATAGGAGTATGGAGATCTCCATGGTTTTTATCCCTTTGTATAAAAAAACTAGCTAAAAATGAATATGCAGGATTAAAGGAGTACATTATATTTCTTTAAGCGGAGGTTCTTGCTCTTCGGTTTTAATTTAACTATTCAATCATTTTTTCCCATGGTGTTCAGCAATTCATTGACTAGCTCCCTACATTTAGGACATAGTTCGAGGTCAACCCATTGAAAAAATTTTGGAATCTCTAAGTTGTTACAAAAAAGATAATAAAAATGTGCTCACACAATGAGCATCAGGTCTAGAGGAATTAGTGATGCTGATCCGGCCAAATACAAAGGACTAATTCACATCACCAGTTTGGTGTTTGGCACATCTGAAATATTGCTTTCTAATGTTAGTCTTGGATTTGTTCATGCTTGAACGAGTCCAATTGAAGTCCTAGATTTTCTCATTTTCCTTATCATTAGCTACATTTTGCTGTATCAGGCAATTCAGTTTCTTTTTAACCCAAAGACTTGATATACGAGACCTATTTATTGGTAGAGGAGGAAAACTTTCCCTTTTTTATCTTTTTATCTTTTACTGTATGTAATTGTCAAACTCACGCCATGTGTACATAATATTTAATTCCATTAGTTTCTGCTTGGCGGGATGCTAAAAGACTGGACTCAAATGTGACATAATTGCGAGTTTAAGATACAATGTGAAATTGAAGTTCAAGCATTGTATAAGAATCAGAAACTAGTATGGGATGCAAAATGAGAGTCATACATAAGTTAGGGATGCAAAGTGAAATTTGCCCTTTTTAATGACATGTAATTGCTGCACTTACATGTTTTGTGCGTACATCTGAACTTCGTTACTTTTACTTACAGTATGAGTAGTTGGACAGTTACTTACACAGTGTCAACGGTTGGAATCAAATAGGGCGAATTCAAGAGTTTAGATGCAGTGTATCCAAAATCAAAGTGTATAGTATAAATTAAGTAAGAATTGAGAACAAGTTAAGGGATGCAGAGTGAAATTAGTTCTAAAAAAAGTATCTATGGCTTTACAAAACGATTTTTATGACGTATAATTACAGTAACCAACAACAGTAAAAGTGCATCACCTACAAATTCCTCTCACCAAGTTTTTAATGGTATAACGTAATAAGTTGAATATTGAAGTCAATATCATCATTTGGTATGTAAGGTCGATCAAATCTCAAAATTCTTCTTTGTTCTTCTAACCTGCTATTTTGTATAAAGTTTCAGGATAATTAAGTACAAGAAAGAAGAAATAAATTGACAATTACAAGACCATTGATGTTGGTTGAATGGCTAAGGAAGAGCTCTAGAATTCTCCTCACTATTAGGTTTAAAATTTGAATTTTGGATCTAATAGTTGGGGATGGAAACGACATGGGAAAGGAGGAAGTAAACCAAAAATTGACAATTACAAGTTCGAATCTTAGGTTTAGCAATTGGAGGTGGAAAGGATGTAAAAAGGGGAGAGAGGGGAAAAAAAAAATAGAGAGAGACAATCATGAGTTTGCTCCAGTATTAATTTGTGGTCTGAGATTTTGACCTTCGGAGTCTCCTTTCATCCGAGAGCAGTTTTGCGAACCTATAGAAAATGTGAAGAAATGTTAAACAAATAAACCAAGAAAATCAAAGTTTTGGAATTATTATTTCCAAACAATGGTGAAAGTTTTGGTGAACAAAGAATCCTAGCCATCTATTGTCAGTACAAATTTTTACTTTATTAACAAGATTTTTAAGCTAATTTCCCCTTATATCCAATAAACAAAAGAAAATCAAAATCCAATTCTCTAAACATATGAAATGTTTGTTTAAAGTATTATTATTTACCTTTGCAAAGCCTCCTCGTTAGTACCACCATTCCCTACTTGCTCAACTGCTCCTGTGAGCAAATTAACTCTTGACACTGGTTTTTTCAGTAAATTTGAACCAATTTCCCCAAGCTTTTCCATGTTTTCTTTTGTTGCGACATCAACTGAGGCGCTTTGTCCTGTTAATGTGTCATCCTGCAGGCAATATTTAAAGGTTAGTGAATCCTTAATGCTAATCTCCTGGTCAAAATAGTTCTAAGCCAAAAAATGTGATTTCTAAATATTCAAAAACTTTTAGCACAAACACTTCCAATTTCAGCTTAAAATGATTTATTTATGTTAATTTCTTTTATACACAAAATTACGGATAAAATATGATGACTGTATGAATTCTTTTTCATTTTGCAACTTTAAGAATAATTTCTTGTTATGATTTTAGTGAGTAAAAATGGAAATCAAATTGAAACTAGGTTAAAATGAATTTGACTGAAAGGAAAAGTTTGATTACTTGAATACGAAGATAGTTGGCTTCAGAGTGAAGAGCTTGGAAAATCACAGATATATGATAATCCACCATATCTCCACTTGCTTGGGCAAACATCTCTACTAAGGGTGGCACAGTCCCGTTAAGCACCCAACCCAAAGGGTTCCATTTGTTCACTATTTCAGCGCTGAATTTCTTTTCATTCTTTGCTGCTCCTGTGCCAATTGAGATCACTAGAAAGCGAGCATAATCCATTGGCTTCATTTGGGAGAAATCTGGATCATTTTTTACCATTTGTTTGGTCACTTGGCTCATGGCTAGTGTGGTCTGTCCATTTTACAGCAAAACTAAATGAAATAGTTGCATCAAGTCAGTTTTGATCATAAACTTTGAGAGATTTATAAATTGCTACTCTGTCAACACTTGAAAAAAAAAAAAAGCAAATGTTTTCAAAAGAAAGAAAAATAGAAAAGAAGGAAAAACGGACAAATGGAAAGCAAATTTTCCATTGCAAGAAAAATGCCTCGAAAAGGCAAATTGTACTTTTTCCTTCTCCTTTTTTGAGTTTTCGAGAGCGGAGCAATTTGAAAATCATCCACAACCATCAAAGAGGTTATATAAAACTTTACACTTTATATGCTTACATTTTATGTTGATTCCTACTCTGTGACTTGAACTTAAATTTAGAACACTTTGTACCCTAAACTTCCCAATTAGTATCATGCATTATTCTAGTCCATCCATTGACTAATTACACAAAGATAAGGAAATGAACATTGGTTGTTTGACATTCATTAGGAAAAAAGGACTAAAATAGAATGAGTAAAAGGATTTACGGTGGCAAAAATTTCAAATTAAAGTTTGAGATGTAAAACATCACAAATTAAAGTATCAAAACCAAAGTGATAATTGATATCATGCTTGTGGGATTAAACTAAAATATTCCCTTAGTTTAAAATCTTTTTAGTTATCTTTTTGAATATAATTTTGTTTATTGTGAGTTATATTCGTTGCAGTCAATCAAGTGCACACCTCCTAGGCTCCTACCAACTGTTTCTTTTGTCCGATCCTATCCTTCTACTACCTTTAGTGTGGTATAGGGAACTCTTGAACTTTTCATAGCAGACCTTTTCTTTTGTCCATGCCTAACATACCCAATATTAAATGGACAAATTTGTCATTTTCAATCAACCATAGACACTAGCTTGATAAATGCTTAATTTAAAAAGAAATGTCATAATTATTTTCATAGTCTGACCCATATTCATTTCTTAATTGCAAGAAAATAATTATCATAGTTCAACTTAGCAATTACAGGGTAATGTATTTCTATAATAATAAGTAAAATTATATTAGTAGACCTTTCTTCTTTGACTATAAATTTGAAAAAAAATTTAAAAAATGACTATTATATTGATATTCATAAAAATATACCGGATTATTTGCAGCTACACAACCATCAGTGAGGTTGAACTCCCAAATATTTCCTTTGTCATCCTGATTTGTGAAGTAATGAGCAGGAAAATACGTTGGAGCTGCAGACGTGCTAATGCATACGTCAGACAATAAGGCATCCAGGAAAGAGGAAGTTTTGACCTGTATTAATTGGACATTTGAGAAATTCCACTGCCAGATAAAAACATAAAGGATGAAAAGGCCATTTGGATATGTTCTCGCCCTTGTGTGCAAATTGTAAATACGCATGTTCTTATATTAGATCAGTCTACGTTTAGAAAAATCTTTGGTTTTAATCTCAACATAGTCCTTACATTTTGGTACTCATGCCAATTTGATCCACAGTATTTCAGTCGCGTGCCTTCAGTTTCTACATTTGTGAAATAACGCTACTTGTGGATATCAGAGATTTAATTTGGACAAGCAAAAAATATGAGAAATCAAACATATACTGTCATGACTGAAATTTGAAAATTGTGAGGGACTATCTAGGTAATTGAACTTTTGGGATAAACCAATTTTAGCTGAAAACAAGTTTGAATCAAGATGGTGGGAGGGTTGGGTTAGAAGGTAAGATTAGAGTCATTGTAAATAGGAAGTCCTGAATTCAATACCTTCTACTTAAAAAAAAAAAAAAAGGGTTCGAATCAAGAAGATGTTGGTCTCAACCAACCTTTTGGCTTCTCAACAGCCAACATTAGATGTAAGAATAAAAAGGAAGAAGAAAAGATATCATTTAGTTTAACCTTTCAAGCACCTACTCATCTCCAATTTAAACTTACTTTTGCAAATTATGTTTGGTTAGAAAAAAAATAACAAAAATTAAGATGAAAAAATAAGTTATCATGAAGATCAAGCTGATAATCCCATCTAACATAATTCATATTATTACCAAGATTAACATCATCGTCAATCCCAGCTAGTAAGTAATTTCCACAATCCTAACTAGTAGTGATAATTCACATTATGACTAAGATTAACATCGTTGTCAATCCTAACTAGTAACATCTTGTGTTGCAATTTCAAATATTATGAAACTCATACCAACTTGTAAGTAATTTAAATGAGTGGGGGGGAGAGAGGGGGGGAGAGAGAGAGAGAGAGAGAGAGACCTCATATGTGGAAAAAATGGTGGGCTGTAAAGACTTGACATCAAATGTTGGAATGACAACATTGGTCAAGGTTTGATGTAGCCGAGTTTTACCTAACTTTTCCCTGAGGATTTTGTGAAGGTATTTTCCATCATACAAGGGACCTGGGATAAAATTCAACACGGGTTTGACCAACCACCGTATGCCACTGCAAACAAACCATTATCAATTTCATCATTATATGTGCTACAAAGTTGTCAACAATTTAATGTCTTCTACCACATTAACTGTCAAGAACTTAATATCTTCTACTACAAAGTAATGCAACATATACCATGAAAGACTCTGATCACTGGTCACTGCCTACCTCTTTTGTGGGAATATTTTGGGGCCATTCTCGAAATAAAAAGGCTTGATATCTTTTGCAGCAAAAAGAGGACGATTTTTTTCATTAGGTGCAGTTAACATAGTTGCTATGAGACCTCCAGTGCTGGTTCCCGCAATGACATCAAAATAATCAGCAATTCTTGCATCTTCACCATCCAGCTCCTGAGAATTTGCATCACCATGAGTAAAAAACAACACTGGAAATAACTACTAATCATTTAGCAATTCTTTTAGTTTATATCACCCCTGAGAAGCCTTATCTTATCAAAATTATCTAGATTTTGTCAATCACAATATGACTTTTACAACTTTTATTTTATGACAAAGAAGATTTTATTACTTTGTTGGAAATCGTTCAACACGAATTGCTCAACAAAAGTAGAGGTAGAGTTCTACAGGGATTTAATAGAGTCAGATATTTTACAACTCGTATGAGTACTTGTGTATTAGTGTATCTTGACCGGCAATTTTGAAAACTGAAATCTACCGTAACAAGTAACAGTTGTAAATCTACTGCAAAAAATGGTTTAGCCCCTTCTATTTTCTTGAACTTAAGCCCCTAATGGCATAAATTAAATGCTGCCAAAGTTGAACTATACGATCATACCTGAAGTTGGGATTCAAGGAAATCAAGAATAACAGCAGGAATGATGCCTCTGATACCACCTCCATCAATGCTAAGAATGGTTATGAGATTTCCATCGGTTGGGGGCAGGCTTTGAATAACAGAAGATTGTGCTCCCTCCATGTGGACTTTGCTATGCTGATAATTAGCTCACCAAGATATGCAACTTGTGATATAATCAAATGTTGGACCACCTTGATCTGAATTACAAAGTACTTATATAAAGGAGAAATTTTTTTTTTTTTTTTGGGTTTAAACTAAGACAACAAGGTCAATTTTGTCCAACTAGTCACTATTTTTTTAAGCTATTGAAGGAGAGTCTAAACATCATATTTTATGTCACACATGTGAACTAGTTTATTCCGTCTAACTTCACTTTTTAAACTGGAAAATTTTAATGATTTCGGATGTAGACCTCAGTATTGTAATATTTAATTTGATGAATTATTAATAGACATTCAAACCACCATTTTTTGAAGAAAAATTTAGCCTATCAACATTGGCTGCTCGTCATGGACAAGGTCACATCTTGCCAACTTCCATTAGAAATAGACGACAACCAATAGCAAAACTAGGACAACAAACTCAGTGGGCACTCATCAACGGAGTACAGATAAGATGTAAGAATCAAGACTTTGCTGCAATTAATGATGGTAGTCGAATAGCATGTAAGTTTAAACGATCATATTCATTTGTTTTCAGGATCATAATACCTTACACGACTAAAGATGTAGAACCCTGTGTTTAGATAGGCAACTATTTCAAAAAAAAATTTTATAACACTATTGTAACGCTTTTTTGTTGGAATGTATGCGCTAAAACAATCATTTTGTTTAAATACATTCCTTATTAAATTTTGTATTTTAATAACTTCTTCTTTATCTGTTAAATGTTAGATATAACTGATAAAATTTTTAGAATATTTATTAATTTGATGGTAGTCACAAGAGTTGATGACTATGAGATATCAATCACATTTATAGTAATATTCTTAAATTTCCCTAGTCATAGTACTAATGAGACAAGACATCATTAATACGGAAACACTAGTACACAGTTAGCCTCTACTTAGTGTAAGTAGTGGTTGTTCTCATCAACCATGGTATAGGAATACATAGGCTAATGTGTAGATGAATTGTAAAGTACAAGTTCATTGGAGTGATTCACGCAGAGATCCCATTAGGATATCTATCTAGTGCTAATAGTTGAATCTCTTATGAAAAATTGTGTAAATGATTCTAAACTTGAGATCACCATAGTATCTTGAGTGTGAGGTTTGTTTGGATAGGAGAATTCTCCCAAAATTTACCCAAAATTTACTTGCTTGCATCATCAACACATTTTCCAACCACCTTTTTATCTCACACACATCACATAAAAAAAGTGCTACAGTGTTTTATTTCAAATTATTATTTCAAATACTCTCTATCCAAACAAACCCTTTTGACTGTATTGCTTGTTACTCACCAAGAGTGACTTGAAGAATAGAAATTAGGAGTAGTGTGAAGCATGGAAAGATAGTGAGTGATCAAGAAAGGATTCACCACTCCGATAGTGGGAGTTGATATCCAGAAAGGCCACTAGTAGGAAATTAACCTTAATAGTCGACTACATTAGGTTAATTGAAGAACGTCTTCAAGTTAACCTAATCTAGGGTTAATTCCAGGAACTAGCAAATTAATTAGTCATTAGGGAATTGGCACTTATTTCTTATTCCCTGACTAATAGGATATCGATGATAAAAGGATAATAATTACATGATAATTTTCCATGGAAAGGTTTGGTCAAAATTCCCTTAACTAATTTCGAGTACCTTGGCGGTGGTGATGTGTTGTTAGACACCGCTCACAATCTATAATTATGAATGAATTAATTATTGTAATTAATGATAAAATAAAGTTGTTTATTTTATCTGATTCTCATTGAGAATTATAATTCATAATTATTACCAGTGTATTTGGAACCTATTGGATCACACATTAAGAAACTGAATTCTGGATTAAAATTGTGTATCCAAATAGAGATTTGGAAATAAAATCCTTTGGGGTTTAATTGCAAGGAATAATAAACTCCGGAGTTATTTGAGCAAATAGGATAAAATAGTTATCCTATATTTGTCAGATAACAGAAAGATAGAATAAGTATCACATATTATGTTATTTGATTTTGAATCAAACAACCTGATTCTATCTCTCTCTCTCTCTGATCAATATATACAGACTATATGATACGTCTGTTACAACTGACAGAATAGGGAGGCTAGGGTTTTGAGGAAAAACCTACGTAGAGGGAAAATCAAAAAAGAGAGTGAGAGATAGGCTAGCACCTTCTTCACCCTCACATACAAATCGTAGAGACGATCCAGGCATCACTCTCATGGATTATGGTAGAGATGATCCAGGCATCACTCTCGCGTGGATTATGGTAGAGGCAGACGTCTGGACTGCTCAAAGGGGGGTTTTGTCTTCTCAACGAGGCTGAAACAAGTGCACACGGATTAAGGTAATCCTACTAATCCCCTTCTTCAAGTCATACATGAACTTAGGATGATTCCTGGTGGGTGTTTGGGGGTTTAAATTTTTGTTTTTCCGCTGCGTTTGCTACCCCAAAACCTAACATTTTTGTAATATGATATATAGAAAATAAAAAAAGTGACTACAAAGATAAAAATGTGATGGGATAGGTGTTTGTACTAAAATAATCACCATGCAACTTTAGTCGTTCAAGGGGAGAGAGAAGGGAATTTGTGAAATTTAGGAAGCCTTATAACATTAAAGGGAGGGGAGATGGTTGGAGGTTGGTGGTCGGAAAAATTGGCTCACATAAAAACTCTAAGCCTGTAAAATAACTATAATAAACTTGGGGGGACAATTGCATATGTGGCTTAAATCACCAACGGACATTGCCCTAACAATGTTGCAAGATAGATTTATTCATTAAATCATGTAAATTTGCCCTTCTATATATGAAACGATGCTTCAATAATCCCTTAGAGCATATCTATACGGAGATTTTTTCCTGTCAATAAATCGTCCATCATAGTGAACTATCTCAAGATTTTAGAAGATTAGGAAAACATAAATAATCCTCAACAACTACTCTAGCTACAACCCAAATTGTTTACTTGAGAGAAAATTAATACATGTAATAAAAAAAAATTCTTTGAAAGATACATCCAAGTTTTCTCTTCCAAGTTGTCTGACTCCACCATTGGAATTTTTTGACTTTTGCTTGTCGGTAAACAGTAGTCAAATTTCGTGGTGGGCTAATAATTATGCTAACCAGACATAAGTCATAAAAAATATCAAACATGTGTTTCATCTTCTGCTGGCTTGTTGCTTAGAAGTTTCTGTTTCTTCTTTCTTCCTTTTCAAAAAAAAATAGAAAAAAGCTAGTAAATGATTACGTTTGTTGGCAAAAGATTTGCTGCTTTGTTTTAGGCTTGTTGATTTATGCAAATCCACTTCTACTTCATCTCCTTGTTCCTTTCTTGTGATTTTGATTGTCGCAATCTCTTTTCTTCTGACAGCAATTTTGCAAACCTATATAACATTGATTAAAATATTAGCAGATAAATAATCAAGAAATTTTGTCCCAAAAAAATTGGACTAATTGTACTCGAAATTCAAGCCAAAAACTGGATACTTGGACAAAGATTATTGTCAATTGATTGTACCTTTTTAGGGCATCTGCATTAGTGCCACCATTCGCGATAGGTTCAGATAATCCTGTCATCAGATTCACTCTTGAAACCGTCTTGTTCAACAAATTTTCACCAATTTTCACTAGTTTTTCTAGGTTATCTTTTGTGTATCATCAGCTGAGGAGGTAGTCCCGGTTAAATTGTCGTCCTGCAGACAACAACATGTATAAGAGACGTGTATACTTTGACTAATTCTACCATGTATATCTTATAGGAAAATTCTATCAGTCCTTTGGGATATCATACTCGTGATTCTAATTGTTTTTAATATTTGACCAAGATTTTTGGACTTAAATGCAACAAATATTTCACTGTCAATTATTCCCAATTTATGACCTCCAAATCCTGCATTTTCTACAAGAATACCAAAAAGCAGCAAGCAAATTTTTTGCAACACTAAATCAAGAACGAACTGAAGTAATTAATACTTCGAATGGAATTTATGATTTTTAGATATAAATCCAACAAATATTTCAGTGTTAATTATTCCCAGTTATTTCAGCAATGGATGGACCCTGTCAACTTGCCTTTTTTTTTTAACGAGCTTACAGCCCTTGAAGTATAGCTATTTTTTCTTTCAGATTTTGTATTCTGTCAGATCTTTAGGAGATAGCATGCACCTTAACATGAACAACTATTAGCATCATCTAATTAAAATCTCAAGCAGTTCAATTTTCTAATATTTTTTCTGAACTTATAGTTGTACAAGCAATGTTGGATTATATGGTTACAAGAAAAGTTGAAATAAAAATTGAAGGTGCAATTGATGTTGAACAAGACATTACGTGTTTAACATAAAAAATAGTAGAATCAACTGAGGGTACAAGTAAGATTGAGCCTCCAGAAGTAAGAACTTTTTTATATTCAAGTCCATGGTTATGTGTTTAGCCAAGATTAAGATTGTGTTTTAATCTGACAATTTGTTAGTCAGTTGTAAAATTTTGGTAATGATCCAATAATAGTTTTTAGTTATGATTGTATTGAAACAAATGAAAAATTAAAATTGCTAAATGAGGAATTTTATCAACCTACCTGAATACGAAGATAGCTTTCCTATGAATGAAGAGCTTGGAAAAGAAGAGATAAATGATAATCAACCATATCTGCACTTGCTTGAAGGAATATATCGATTAAAGGATTGGAAGTTCCTTGAAGCAACCAACCAAATACACCCCAATTGCTTGCCATTTGAGCATTGTATGTCTCTTCTATCTTTGAAGATCCAGCGCCAATTGAGATTACTAGAAATCTACCATTGACGAGGATTTTACACTACACCAAATTTTAATAATAAACCTAAACACCCAGTTTTCTGCAAGTATACAGATCGTTTATCGAACATAGGATAGTATAGGTGTCGATCCCACAGGGAAGAGTGTCAAGTACCGGTGATTTTCGAACTCCTCTATTATTTAGACTGTCACAAGCATATAAATTAAATCTAAACTACAAACATGGAAATAAAATAGATAGAATATAACAACTAAAAGCTCCTCAAGCTATGGAATTCCTTACTACTCTTGCAAATGAAGCTACCGGTTGCATTAATGATATTAATTTGGCTAAGCATGGCGTAATCTCCTAATGCACGTGAAACATACTTTCGTAGTGTATCATCTATACTCATAGGTAAACCATACCTACTAGCGTGGTTATGGAATTAACTACAAGCTCATTTGCTCAATGAAATTACATGAAATGAATCACTAAAGCCACAAAGGCGTCACCCTACACTTGTGAGTGACTTCCTAGGTTTAGAGCTTCATGAACTAGTGTCTTTAACACCTTTAAATGATCACAATTAATGGCCGGTTAATCATGATTAGAAAAGCCAAAGTACTAAATACTTGCTCAAATAATAGCATCAAATAACCATGTAAGTATCACAAACAAGATATAGAAAGTTCATCTATAACTCAAGACAATAACTTAGCTAAACATAATTACTATACTACTAACTATACTAAACTAAACTAAGGAACTAGTGAAGACTACATTTTAGTAGTGATTCTAGCCTTCTCCTCTTTTCTAATTCTTCTTCTTATTCTCTACAAGAGGCCCTATTTATAGATGATTTCATCCATAAGTGACAGGTGCCGAACCTGTGCAATAATAAATATTAAAATCCTAATTACCACCACAATTAATTTGTAGGAGTGGCAAGTAAGGTCGTCTCCTCAGGGAACGGGTAGGAATTTGGTTCTTTTTAAGTCACAGAAAAATGGGGGGATTTGGATGGAATAGAACTAGAAATAAAATAAATCAAAATTAGAGAATGAAAAACAAAAACACCAATTAAATAAATCACCAGAGAATAATTTAATAAAAATGCAAGTAATGAAATTCTACCCAAAGGAACAACTTCTCAGGCACAGTCCAATCAAGTGATCATCGATGCAAAATATTTCATTCAAGCGTCACTAGGTTAGTTATAGTTGCCAACAAGCTCGACAACCGCTTTTCCTTACTTTTTTACGACCGTTGGTTGCTTCCCTAACCAGATAACAACCCTAGGTAAGACCGTAGGAATTTAATTATCCAATTGCATTAAAAGTTAGAAAAACCCAACCCTAACCAATGAACACGCTAAGAGGGTCCATTTAAGCTAGATCATACGTTTCCCCAACATAAGCCATTTATGGTGGTCACTTGTAATTAACTAAATGAGCGATTACATTATTCAATTAGTTAATTTGATGAGGCTATTAAGTTAATTCAAATACCTGGCCACGATACTCAATTAGCAAGTAACCCTCAATCAATTAATTGAGAAAACATGAATAGTAACAAATTAAAAGAAAGGTTAGAGATTGATTAGATCTCACAAATTTCTGGAGCCAGTGGCCCTTTGAGTAGATTAGGGTTCTAGCCGCTCCTCATGGAGAATTTCATCCAACAAATGTTTGAGAAGTTCTCACCCATGGAAGTAACGAGAAAAGAATTAAAATGACCAATCGAATTCCAAGCTTCCAATTCCACAAAGAAACGAAGGCAGCCACCAAAAACCAATCAATCAGTTGACACAATTCGGGTGACTAATCACTAAAGGAAGAAGACAAACGAGAGAAAGAAAATAAAACTACAGAGGAATCTTTTTCTAACTAATATATGTGATTAATCAAAAGATCATAGGAAGAGGAAAAGAAACGATGGAGTTTGTTTCTTGTCTTGCGTCCTCCTCTCCTTTTGCGGCTTGGATCATCACCCATTAAATAGAAACCTAAGCTTTCCTAATCACTTAGGAAACCTAGTCCTAATTGGAGTCTATTTTCCTAAAAAGCATTAATAAAGTAAATAAGGAAACTAATTACTAAAAATCCCTAATTAAAAGGGTCTTCAACCAATTATTGAAAATAAATAAAGTCTTCCACCAATGGTAGGAATTGTCAGGCGTAGGATTTCTTCCACAGAATTCCTTCTTCACAGCCCAATGTAGCGCGCCTACGGCCTATCCTTGAAGGTCTTCTGGAATTTTCACCAAAAATAGAGCTTCTAATCTTCAATTAATTCCAAGAACCTAAAATCAATACCAAAACCAAATATGAGTAGAATAAAGCAATTAAAACCATATCTAAGCCATAATTGAGGGAAAATATCCACAATTAATGTGTACAATTAAGGACTCAACAATAAGCATCCAAAATTCTATCATGTGAACACATGACAAATTTGGCTTTCAAAAAGTCAAGAAAAATGTCTTCATGAATCTTCATGCATTGAATCCATTGAATTTCAATCTCAAATGAGTTGTAAAGTTGAAGCAAATTGTGTTTTGAATTTGTTATGAGTTGTTTCTTCAACTTCACCAGATTCTTCACGACTTTCATTGAAATTGCCTAAAAAATCAAAAGTGATGGAAAAAGCGGATTTCGGTGCAACTTGCAATCATTGTCGGATCCATGAGGCTCATGGATCCCATCTCGATCCGTCCCCTCTGTGAGAGGGAGTCGAGCTAATCTTTTTCTTCATTGCTTACATCGTATTGACTCAATCGCTCCAAAATTGCGAAATCCCAACTTTTCATCAAGACTTCTTGTCAAATTATTTCCTAATTTTCCTCATTTGATAATTGAGCATTTAATCCTACAAAAACATGAAGATTTCACTACATTCATCCATAAAAATGCATTTTCTCTATTTAAACCATAAAATGTAGAATTTCACTAGAAACCCTAGTTAAATAGCCATAAAAATAACTAAAACACACAAAAACTAAGTACTTAAACACACTAAAAGCATGTAAAATAAACACTTATCAACCATAGTCCAACGGTTTGATAGGGAAGAAATCTGGATCTTTTTGGAACACTTTTTTGGTCACTTGGCTGATTGCAACAAGAGCCTGGTAATTAATACACAAAAAATAAAAAGAAAATTAAAAAAAAAACAAAGAACAAGATCCTATAAGTTGATCAAAACATAGATAAACTGCTAATTAACAAATATAACATCAAATCACATTGCTAAGTTTATTATCTTTTTGTTGATCCAAACAAAAAACAAAAAAAAAATAAAATTGAAGGGTACGTATGCATCAGTACATCTGCAGCTCCAACCTATTTTCCAGCTTATCAGTTTAAAAATCATGATTATAAAGGAAATTCTTGGGAGTTCAACCTCATTGATGGTGGTGAAAATCGGAAATATTATATTTTCCATGTGTGAAAATCGCATTTGGCAAATGCGAGTTTAGTGAAACTCGCATTTGACAAATGCGAGTTTCACTGAACTCGCATTTGTCAAATGCGAAAATCACAATCTTAGAAACTCTTATGCAAACAACCCCTTTTGTAGAAACTTTTTTTTTTCCATCACAGTTTTAGAATTTCCTCGAGAATTGAACCACTTCTATTTACTGAAACACCATAATTCCTATAAATTAATAGGCTAATTGTACCAAATATAGAAGTAAGGAGTGAATTGATTAGTCATTCTACATTTTGCAAATGCTACTCCACTTCATCCCAAATTGAATGCACCAACGATATGACACTCGTATTAAAAGGTATAGAAGGTTGCAGATAATAGTTCAAATTGAATAGTTAGATAGAAATATGTGGAATCCACGGTACCTTGTAAATAGAACATGCCACAAAATTTGCGAGTGAGTATATAGAATATTGACCAAACCTACTTAAATAATTTTTTTATAAGTAATGTATGATGCTACATGGAAAAATAAAAGAGAAGATATATTCTATACATGGCATATAGAATATGCCACATAATGATATATGTTGATAATGTTTAAAAAAAAAGATATTGATAAGTGATACATGATGATACAAGAAAATCTATACAACTACTACATATAATATATTTTCTACCTAGTGGGCTCGTAGATCAAGTCTTCCTCAATGTATTCCAACTTGAATATGGTGGGTACACTTACATTTGTAATGTAATAGTAATATTTTACAAAAGGAAAATATTTTATAACCTAACAATTGTCATTTCAGGGAACTGGAAACTAGCTTGGGACTGAACTAAAATTAATAGCAAGAAATATATTGAATTTGGGACGAAAAGAGTAGATAAATTTCAAATATTGATGCTGGTAATATGCTGTTTAATAAGAATCATGATGTGTTACGAATTATAACTGGGGTTTGAACAGTTCACCATCTTATTAGAGTCTTAATTGTATATTGAGAAAAGTTATAATCTGTTTGCCTTGCTATTTTATAGAGTTTTTGTAGAAACTTATATTACAGCGAATTGATGTATGTGAAGTAAAAAAAATAATTATAAAGTATATTTATAAAAATATAAAAAAATTTTAGGAAAATATGGCAATCCAAACAAAGTTACAGTACTCGAATATGCATTCCTATGTTCTCCACAGTGTCTAACTATACTTAAGTCTCAAAGAATAAATAAAGAACAGATTCAAGAAATGAAATGCACTGTAATGCAGAGCTAAATAATCATCAGAGTATGATTTTCTGCATAGCTTACAGACAGATATGTACCTGAAGTTGGGTTTCAAGAAAAGCAAGAATAGTAGCAGGAATGAGACCTCTGATACCTCCTCCATCAATGCTCAGAATGGTGATTAGATTTCCACAATTTGGGGGCTGATTTTGGACAACATATGAATGCGTTCCCTCCATTTAAGAAATTAGATCAAGACAGTATTTTAAGATAACCTACTTAATTGCAGGATAAATAATACTGATCATGATGGGAGACTTTGCTGTGAACTGTAAACTACTTATGCAGAATACAAAGCTCTTTTTCCTCGAACTTTAGTTCTTAAATTTGTTTCCTTAAGCTTCAAATTCCAGTTGGGTTCAGTGATTAAACATTGCGTTGAACTTTAGAAACCTCAACAGTGTATTATCCTACATCTCGAAGCCCCTTAATACGCGGATCAAGTTGGAGGTCCCGATGCAATAAAAATATTGTACATTAAAAAAATGCAGATTGTGTTATAACCCGGTATTGTTGGGCATACTTATCAGAACATGGTAAAACGGCGTATATTTTTATTCAAAATTTTCGCAAACTTCAATGCATAATATAATAATCAAGTTTTTATTCTTATTTTTAGATAATTATCTTTCTTGGATTTTGAATTTTGATTCCAGATGTGTCTGTTTATACAAAACTATAAAAATCAATGCTCAGAAGTGGATTTAACGGTGGCGATTTATCTTATTTAAAAAATGAAATTTCATTATTTACATATTGACATGAAAAGAGTTTTTAACATCAAGTGTATAAAAATGGTGGCAAAAAGAACTGCACCGGTGACCCAAAATATTATTATAGCATCTAACTAGGGTATTAATTACATTAACCCCAACCTTCAAGCAGCCGAAATACGATCAAAAGAAAGAATTAGTAACTACTAACTTTGATGAGAATTTCACTTAAAATTTGTTGCAATTAAATTAGTTTACCAGTGAAAAATGTTTATTTGATAAATGTTTGACTACTTATAGCATTGGCTTGATTTGGATAAACTCTAAGGTTCAGTTTGTCATCTGGACAAACTTCAAGGGGAGATGAATGTAATTTGGACAAACTTTATGGGAGGTAACTTTAGTTGATTCAATTTGCAAAAGGATATTTTGGAGTTTTCAAACACATAATTTGCTGTTGTAAACATTACTTCTAACAGCTATTTCTTAAATGTTTTATTATTCGAAGGTTAGATTTTACAAATTGGCCATTTGGTTCTCTAATATGTAAATAATTATTTCACGCAAAAATGGGGAGCTAAAAAAAATTAAGACAGTGTAACAAGAATATGAAAAGTTTCAAAACTGAAGAAATTTAGTAAGCAATGTCGTAGGCATCTCCTCTTCTTGCCTAAAAAGTTATGTTTAGATAGTAAACTAAGGATTCAAATTATCACTTTGGTCCATTTTATACTTGCTCAAGCTGAACCTGCTTCTTTTCCTTTACATTTTACAACACATCATGAAGAGGTGTTGACAGGTAAGTTGTTGATTATTTAACACTCAAACATTTCAATTATGAGACATTTGGCAAAAAAGAAAAAACGAAAAAAAAAAGAGGAGGAGGAGAAGAAGAAACAGGTCTCTGCCGTGGATAATGCTCAATATAGTGTCAGTTGATGCAAGATCCATTCGATATAAATTTCTATGCGTATGTCAATGAAGCACCACTAGTTGGTGAGACGTTTCATCTATAGTCAAGAAGTAGAGGTTTGAGTAATCATCTATAATCGAGAAGTAGAGGTTTGAGTAATCAGGGGAATAGGTGGAGAACCACCATTGATACTTTAAAAAATAAAAATCTTTCTAGTTTCCATGGATATCCTCAATTACAGTTGAGAATTTGTCGGAGGCAAAGACCGTTGGACCCCAACTGCATGTACCAATTATTTTTAGTTTGCTCCTCGAACATTTGTTCTTAACATGTTGCACCTTGAAATATTATTTGATCCTGAATTATCATACTTTGACACAGTAATAAAAAAAAATGTTGTCCAAGTAATGTGCGCCCATATGGCACAGTTAACATACTACTCTTTATTCTTAATGATGAAAATCCGCATCCATTATTAAGAATCCAAAACCTGAAAAAGGGATCAATACGTGTAATTTTAACCACTTTCATCAACATTGGGAGCCACGTGGGTGATTTGGTACATTTTCATAATTTTAGGATGTAAAATGTCTAAAGTAAAAGTTTAATGTAAAATATCTAAAGTAAAAGTTTAAGGTGTGAAAAGAGAATAATGAAACATTAAACTTAAAAAGTGAAATTCGTCCTAGGTCCTAACTTTGTGAAAACCAAAAATAGAAAAACATATTAAAATCATTCGTGATTTGTCGGTGGAATTCACACATGACAATTAAAGCAGGATATTACACTGTAAGAGTACATTTGATAAAACTGAAATTTGAAAACTAAACACTAAAATTTGAAATCTGTATCCATTAAATGATTAAATTGTTTAGTACTAAACCTAATACATCTGAATGTATATCAATCACTTATTTTTCAAACCAAATTTTGTCTAAAAAATACAGTGCCAGTTAATTAATTTAGATATTCTAGTTTTGATTATCAAACATGTTTGAAAATATTAAAATTTGAATCTATTAAATTTAAGTGTTGAATTGAATTATCAAATAGGGCCTGAAAACTAGTAAGCATAATCCTTGCGAGAGTGTGATTTGTAAAGATTGAAGCCAGACTGGTCTAACAGTATATTTCAACCTTAATGTTGTAAGATGGACCTTGCTATCTTTCTTGGGACGATGTATACCAATTGCGAGTTCATCCATTGATTGCCTTTCGCTTTCATTATGCATGAATTCTTCATGCAACTAAAGTGGTATGTTGATACATACTTCTAGTTGTTGATCAGGACCAAAATACTATTAATGGTTCATGAGATGACACAGAATTGAATTACTAATCGTATACATTCACATGCTCTTATAGGCATATCAGTCGGTACGGTTTGGATTGGATTCTTTTGATTCAAATCCAGACCCCATTAAATTTAATCAAACGCAGACCCTCACGAGTCTAAAAGGTATACCCAAATCCAAACCATCATGAGTTTGTATATCTAATGAGTATCCATGGGTATTTTTCTAAAAATATAGTGAAGAACTAAAGTAAAATTATTTTAAATAGAATTCAAAAATACGATAAATACCATCCAATTTTTATTTTTAAATAATAAAACTAACATTCAAAAAGTTGAATGCAATATTATGAGTACAAAGAGTATATCTTTTAATTTAACAGTTACGAAATCTTACTGTATTCGATCAAATGGCCTCAAATTATTAGATTATTTTATATATTTACTTACCCACAAGCACACACACATATATATAATACATAGGTTTCAGTAGGGGTTTGAGTTTGAAAAATTAAATTTAAACCCTACCTAAATATAATGGGTATGGGTTGGATTTGGGTAAAATCTAACCCATTAACATGTCTACTTAGTTGTATTTTATACATGAGATGATGCATCACATTTGACTAAATTAATCCCAAGAGGGGGGATAAAATAATTCCATATGAGGAGATAGTATGAGTTATCCCAAGATGTGCAATAGGTGGAATCATAGCAATTTGGACTTATTTATTCTTACTATTAGAATAATACTTTATTCTAATAACTATAGAAACATACTCTCTCACTATAATATTATCTAAATTTTTGGACTAATTTATCCCTATTGATAGCATAACAAAAATTTGGATGAATTTGCCCGTACTAATAAAAAATAAATTTTGGACTATTTTTCCATAGTAATGATATATCATAATTTTGGATTGATTTGAATAAAACTATTTTTCTTCTCTTTTTAGTTTCTTCCTTTTTGTTTCTTTTTCTTTCTTTATCTCTCATGCTATTATTATTTTATACCTAGAATAAAAATTTTAATTTTGTTTAACTTGATATACTAAATTGGTTGTATTTTCTTTATTTCAAGTTTTCAAAGTCGGTAATTCATAAGAAAATCTATAGCATAACATGATCTATGTTTTTGCTTTATATTGTGAGGCTTATTCGATTTAAGAAGTTGAATTATATAAATATATATGAACAAAACAAAGCTATTAATTTAATCTATTATCAATAGTAATAGATAACAAATAAACAAATCAATATTTCTTTTTTACTTGATCCATAATATTTTACTTTTATCATGAATAGTTGAGTAATTGTAAACTATAATCAACATACGTATAATTAAATTGTTGAATTATAAAATTAAATATGCATTATAATATATTGTAAATATATTTTGCAAAATATAGAGTTGATGATGAATATTAAGATTGAATTTAGAAAGGAGAAGAGTTGGGTTGGGCTGTAAGGTGGGAGGAATTGTATGTAGCATGTTTTGAATTCAAGACATCCTACTTATCAAAAGAAAAAAGAATTTAACAATAAACAAATTAGAAAAATATGAGTTAAAGAAAATTAAGAACTTTAGTATAGTACGCATATTTTAGTAGCGGAGACAAAAAGTTGGCTAATGGCATGAAAGAAGATGAAAAAATAAAATAAAAGGAAAAAAAAGAAGAGGGAGAAAACCAATAAAACGAAAAAAGAATAGCAAGAAAAGAAAGAAAATCATTAAGATTAGGGAGCAATTTTGTCTAAACATACAAGCAAGGGAGTAAAGTGACTATAAAAAAGTTTAGGGTAGTATACTGCACAACCCTTTGTATTGTTCAAAGGAATTTGTAATATGTGTGTGTGTGTATAGTGTGTGTGTGTAAGTTAGATAAAAGAAAAAAGAAAAAGAAATTACTCTGATTCCAGTAACATATGCAACATAAAGAGCACATTTAAAGCTAGTTTGGAAGTTAATATTTGATGAAAAAATAAAAGAAAGTGAGGATAAGAGGGTTCTTTCAGACTTTCAATTGTTTGGGAATCTCTGAGGAATAGAAAAGAACAAAAATGAGATAATCTGGACTAATCTCACATACAATCACAGTTAAAAAAAAATTTCTGCCTGCATTAAAGAAAGCCCTATAAAATATTTCAAGTCCTTAAATATCTATTGAACAAATTTTTATAGAAATATATATTCAAAATCATTTTATTTTTTTCCTAAACTCTCGACCTACATTAAAATCTATTTTCTCTCTCTCTTTTTTGTTTTTATAACTTAACATTTCTCTTTTTTCTTTTCTATCCTAAACTCCCGAACTATGTCTTAACATTTTAAGATGACATGATTCTATTTTTTTAAATAAATTATTCTATTATAAAGAATAAATTTTACAAGTTATATGATATTTCCTATTCCATTAAAGAGATGTTATAGAAGTTGTCGCCGTTCCAGATATCCATTTCTTAGAACTTCGCTGTGACGACCCCACTTCTCCCTAGGGCGTACCCTAAGGTATCCATGGAGCCTCAGCCTCCTCAGACTCACTCACTAGAATAACACAATAATACTTCAAAAGGGAAACAAAATAACCATTCCAATCCAAATCACAAGTAATACATAACTAAATTTAACTTACAACTCGGCCTCAATTACAATGTACTTAGGGTTCAACCATCAATCCCTCTTACAAGCCCGAATACATCAAAAGTCTTACAATCCATGGTTACAAAGTATACAAGAAATAATCCAGCCAAAT
The DNA here is from genome assembly GCA_013103745.1 of Gardenia jasminoides. Lineage (NCBI taxonomy): Eukaryota > Viridiplantae > Streptophyta > Magnoliopsida > Gentianales > Rubiaceae > Gardenia > Gardenia jasminoides. Next base: position 37,428,204 of record CM023103.1, read on the forward strand.
ACACTAAGAAGGATCACAACGCACGCTACCCAACGTCTCAAGACCTGTGGGGGAAAATAAAACATTTTTGGGGTGAGTTAGGAGCTCAGTGAATGTCCAGTAAAAGAAAAAACAAGAAATTCATGGACCTTTGAGTTAACAGTCACTTTGTAAAACAATTGAGTTTTCAAGCAATCATTCCATCAATACTCAATTTAACAACAACATACAAGTAATTCAAGACACAATCAAATCCAAGATTGGAAGGATACAAGTGGTCACTTGGAGCTATTTTAGTCCACTTCACCTTATAACTCCGATCAATCCCCCTATACAAGCCATCACCTTATCCCTCCAGTGGTAATACTGAGTATCCTAATCGGCCCTGGGTTCCAACCTACCCGACCGAGTCCACCTCGAATAGGCTAGCAACCATAGGGTCGGGCAGCATACAACATGCAAATAATGATCACGCGACCAAGGAGTTTGTTTTAAGATAAAGCTTTTCCAACCTATCCAGCCACCCTAATGGCGTACTCAAGTAGGCTTTTGACCCACCGATCGCTCAAGAAGGTGGTTTAGATAGGCTTTCTTGCAAAAGGGTCTTGGGACCCAGTTCAGTCGATGCGATAAAGTACACCTCGACCTACAAGTAGTGAACGATGCGATAAAGTACACATCGGACTACAAGGGGTAAAATGCTCCTTGGTACATCACTATCAAACAATCAAGTTATCAATAAAACAATCAAGGAAACAAGTAATTATTTCAACTAATCAATAATACCACTTAAACAAATAACACTTAACACTTGAACATTTAACTTGAAACACAAGTCCTTTGGAATCAATTTCTTTTCAAACCACGAGTAAATCAGGTCCTTGACCAATATGTGTGGAAACATAGTTGAAATAAATCTTAAAATAAAAACATAGTAGTAGCGAAATATTTGATTTAAAATGGATTTGAACATTCATAAACTCTTCATAAATGGTTTCACTTGTAAAAGCATTTTACTTGAAAATAGTGGTAAATTACTTCATTGTAAATACTAGCAAATCATTTCACAAATCTTTCATTTACAAACAATGGCAAGATTTTCATTTAAAAGAGAGTTAGAACACTCACCTCGAACCACTCAAACTAGTGAGTAAAGAAGAAGGCTAAACTTCGTTAGCTGGTTCACCCTCGACAAAGTCTTGGCCACCTGAGCCAAAGTTCAACTATCAGATACTTGCCAAAATCTCATATTCCAAGTCTTAACTCAACTCCACAGAAGCACCAAACCCTCACACTACGAAGTCTGGTTCGGGCCATATCTAAAATTACCCTTGTTGAAATAGTAAGGTCTCAAACGTCAAAAATCATTATTTCAAAATAACTTGACACTTACTCATAGTCAAAATTATGCATTAATTTAAAATACTTCATACCACGCTCTTATATTCGAAATACATAAAATTTGACCAAAATATGGTAAAACCCTCAAATTCATTCAAATGACACTTTTCGTTCAAAATACATGAAAAACTTCACTTTTCATCTTTTAAAATTCAAACATTCCCTCCACTCAAACATACACTCACAATTGAACAAAACACATATTTTCTCAGAAGAAAATTCTTCAAGAACAAACACAAATTTCAAAATCAAGTATTCAATTTACCAAGCATGGGTTCGGCCATCACATCTATTTTCCTTCAAAATTCTCAACAACAAAACCCTACTTTTCTAACCATATCCTCATATATTTCACAAATACCATTCAAATCCACAATCAGGTCCTCAAATCCACTACCTAAAGGCCACCTCAAGTCCGCTACCTAGGTTGGGATTTCAAGAGCCCAACTTCATCTTTTCAGATGAGATCATTTTACCAAAATCAACCATAGATCTAAGCTATTTAACACTAATAAAGCTATATCTACAAGGTTCAAGCTTTTATACCTTCAGATCTGACTAGATCTGACAAGATCCGACAAGATCCACTGAGACTTTGTGATATCTTCTCAAAATTGACCCCTTCCAAAATCAACAACCATGAAAGCTTCGATCTTTATCCAAGATCTTCGAACTTTGATGGTGATCTACAACTCCAAGCTCACGATCAAACAACCCACCACTCAAACAAACTTTATTTCTTCACTTTTCTCTTTCTTTTTCTCTTCCAAACTTTCGGATGGCACCCCTCTCTCTCTCTCTTTAGTCGGCTGCCATGGAGGATGAATCTCAAGTCAAAAATCTTCACTCAAACTTCACAAATTCAAGATACAAGTTGAAGGAAAGAATGGAAGTTCAAGGTGCAAGCTTTACCTCTTTTCTTTCTCTCCAAAAACCGGTCCAAATCCTCTCTCTCTCCTCCCTTTCTCGGCTGCAAGGAATGGTGGGGAGGATGGGCTTCTGGTGGTTTGAAACTTGGGAGAAACAAGGAAGAAGAAGAAGAAAATCAAGAAGACAACCTCTCTCTTTCCTTAGCTTTCTCGGCCTTTCTCTCTCTATTCTCTCCAAGTTTCAGCTGAAATGGCAGCTTAAAGGAAGCCAAGAAAGTCAAGATAGGGGACAAAAGTGCCTTTTTCCCCGATTTGTAATGCACTTTTTTGACGCTTTATGTCAGCGTCATCCACATGCCTAACTACACCGATTTACCCATTCCAACACTGTCTAACCTTCATAATATTTCCCTAATATCACTACATATGCTCGATTTCAAGTCCAAGTCACTATTCACTTGTCGGAACAATTTTTAACGCTAAAATAGCCAAACCACACACACCGGCAATAAATTCGTATAAAATTCTCTAAATTGAAAAATAATCACTTTAAACATATATTCACTCATATTTCAATAAATAAACATAATATAAATAATATTATGCATTTTTAAAATAAAAACTGAATTTTGGAGCCCTCACATTCGCGTCTTACACTATATGATAAAAATTCAGGATAATATCAGAAACCTCCCCTGAGATATCTTCTAATATCACTTGGCACGCTTGATATTTGAAAATTATTACTTACCTCTCCAAATAATTGCAAAAAGACTATATTAACCCTCACTTGATATATAATTTACATATCAAATAAATGGAGATCAAAATTTTTTTTAAAAGGAAACAAAAGTCACTTTTTCTCTTTCTCTTTCTCCCACATCTCTCTTACTCATTTTATTGGATGATCATGCAATTTTAAATTATAATAAATTGAATTATATTTATCTTTTACTCTTATGATTGTAATAGAGTAGAGTATAGTTTCTTTAATTATTTTGAGTCAATTTTTATAATGATTAGTACAATTTAAAGGCTTGGGTATGGGTTGAGAAAGAATTAGAAAAAAATGTAAGATTCATAAGAATTTAATTTTGAGCATATAGAGTTAAATTCGTACAAGTGTATTTATTTATAAATATATATTTATTTTTGAATTTATATTTATGCACTATAGTATTGTAATATTATAGTACTAGTATAGACTATGTTTAGCATGATGATTTTCTTGGAGTAAACAAAGTGATTTAGAAGTATTTTAATTAGGAAGCAAAAGGGTAGTTTAGGATTTTTAAAAATTTTGTTACACAAATAATAAAAATAAGGGAGGTAAGTGATATTTTTAAAATTTTAGAAGTGCCAGGTAATATTAAGAGAAACTTTAGAGGAGGTTTCTGATATTATCCCTAAAAATTCACTCAAATCTAATGGAGTTAATTTGAGAAACCTCCCTTAAGGTTTATACTAATATCATCTAGCATCTTAAAAATTTTAAAATCTCACTTACCTCCTCTATTAGCATGATATGACTAGAAGTCCCAATCAAAGGCATTGAAATGACAATGTTACCCTCAATGTTTTTCCCACTTTATTAAGTAGCGAGGAGGCCTAAAAAAAAAAAATTCCCACAAGCTAAAATATCTAAAAAATAAAATAATAACATTGCCATCTAAAAGATTTTTCTCTCTTTATTGCAAAATCTTTGCTTTTAATTTTTCTCTTACTACAAATGATCTCTTAAAATTTTTTTCTAATTTCCTTCTTTCAAAGCAAAATTTTTATGTCTCTTTGCGTAATATATTTGTCTTAATTTCCTCATTATTGCAACTAATCTCCTAAAGTTTTACTTTTTATAATGTCAAGTAAATTTAGAAGTTACCATTACACACAAAGTTATTCTTTAGTTATGAAGTGATTAAATTTATTATTTATTACATTTACATCTTGTCACATTCTAAGTTAAATATTCCACATTATTTGTCTTTTGTCACATTTCAAAATTTACAAATCAAATTGCACAAGAGTAAAAGTGGAAAGATGGTCTATCTCTCTCCTTTAATGCATTTTTGAATATTACTTTCACACATAATGGGTAATAGTGTTATACAAATTGTCATTCTAAGGCAACTATGTGAGATTTCTAAAAGTTTAGGGATTTTTGGGTGATATTAGGATAAATATCAAGGAAGGTTTCTCAAATTAACCCAATCTAATGAATAATTTTACTCATGCAACATGAGAGAGGAATTTTTTTTTTTGTTTTTTTTGAAAAGATAAGAGATGAAATTATTAAACACACTTCAAAAAACATAAAATTTTACCATGGAAAGCAATTTTAAATTTAGGAGAAGTCTCCATATTTGCAAAAACATTGTAGGAGGCAAGTATAATATATACAAAGAAACACCTCAAAGAAAGAAATTAACCTGAAAAATCCCATTTTTTCCGTTTACCTTTCAGTGCTTTCACACAATACGGTGGATCTGAAGCCAAGCCATACGTTTCTCCTTTTCTGTGTGCTTTTCTGCGTGTGAAATTGAGTGAGAGAGAAAGATAGTGATAAAGACAAATATTCAGCAATGGGGAGAGGCGGAGGTGGTGGTGGATCCATGGAATTCATGCAAGAACAAGTGATCCCATCAGCCATTGTTCTTCTTTTGCTTTCCATTCACAATGCTTACTGCTTTTACCTTCCTGGGGTCGCCCCTGAAGACTTCCATACGGTATAAGTTTAATGATTTTAAATATGTTAGTTTTATCTGCATTTTGAAGATTGAGAAACCCGTTTCGTTGTTTTCATTAGTTCTGTATAGATCTATGTAAAAGACTGATTTTTGGCTGTCAAAATCTGTTCTTTTTCTGGATTTCTTGGTTTTGTAATTTTCCTTCTTTAATCGGGCTTTCCGGGATTTGTTACATATGGGTGGCATTGTTGAATTTGAGTAGAAGTTTGAGTTTACAGATTTAATTAGAGGAAATGGTTTTATGTTTTAAGGGATTTTTGAGAAAGTGAAATGGAGGTAAGGTTTTTGTGGGTTTAATATGAATTGAATAGGATACATGTAACTAAAGTTTGATAGGGAGTTGGCAATTTAAAGTCCTCGTCTCTTTTCTGGTTAAAAAAAAAATCAGTGAAGCATTTTAAGGTGATTCTTCTGTAATGAAGTAATGTGAGGAGGAGAATTTTAGTCTTGGATGTGATTTTGAATTAAGATTCTATGTTGGCTCAAATTTGATTGTGATCATACTTGAAGAATTTTCATGGTGATCCCATTGTGCTCTGGAAATAAGATGCTGAAATAGGAAGACGTAAAGAGTCTGTGAATAGATTAGTCAACTTTTGTTGGTGTAGTTAGTGGTATTTCCTGATGAGAAATTTCAGATGTTCACCTTGAAGAGAAATATGGAGTTAGGATAATGAACCTGAAGAGTGTTGAAGTTGATAAACGTAGTTCTGGATTCTGCGGTGTTGCATTGTTTGCGAGCAAAGACAGAGCTTCATTTCTTGGGCATATGCATTTGGAAGGCAAATATAAATATACTGTGTTATTATGTTATTCAAATGTCGGCACAGATTAGTTGTCCCAAAGCTGTTAACTAGGTATATGTGATGCAATGGTTCTATGTAAAGCTTCAGAATGATATGTATCAGAACACCGGGTCTTTGATTCTGTTTGTGCTATGAGTTTAATTTAATGAAACTTTAAAGTTTCTGTTTAGCTTGATTGCGAGCAGCACTTTTGTTCTTTGGTTTCTTGTTTTGGGCATCATAATCTTATGTTATTGGTGATTTGGATTCTTCTGCTGTGAATGTCTAGAGATTTATACATCAGCTACGATCTTTATTTGCCGCAGGGGTAATTTATTGCTTAGTACAACCATTAACTGCTAAAGATGCAAGTTAACCATTCAGTTGCACAAAATTTTTTGCCACTAAGTTTTTTCTATTCTTTATTAGATTAATTTTCCTTCATAAGTCAGGATTCTTGGCCTTCTCATTTGCAAGCATTTATATTGATTTAACTCCAGAGGGGAAGTGAGATAAACTCAGAAATCGGAAGCAAAAATAAGTTAAATTATTGGATACAAAAGTCATTGAGGTTACATTCAGCTTGAAGGACAAGAATAACTTATATAGAAGTTGATGTTGGAAATGCACAAAAGAGATCCTATCAATGCAATATAGCCTTTAGTTTATCCATTATGTGTCTACAAGTTATTGTCCTTGCTTTAGCAGATCAAAGAAAAGTTGTAAGAGTGTTATCCATGAACATTGACATGATAGAAATGGATGTCCTGTTCTCATTTCTTCAATGTTGGTATCACATCTAATTATTTGCACGTAGAATGCATGTCTAGTCTTAGGCAACAATGACACCATTTGTATGCTATTTGTGGTTTGTGAAGTAGAGCATCCTTGAGACTTCTGGATTTTCATTATTGTTATCGTGGTAAGTGGTTGTTTTCTTATTGTAGCCCTTCATTATGATTATTAGAGGATTTAAAGAAGAAGACGAATATTAAACCTGAGTAAACTAGGGAGTAGTGTTTTTTCCCCCCTTGGGGTCTGAGTAGTGTGTTTATTTGGATGGAGATGTCTTTGGTCAGCATTGTCAAAATAGGGACATTGGGAATACTGGCAACTTACATTTTGGAACATACTGCATACTAGAATTGCAAGAGAAAAAAAGAAGAAGATAGAATGACCATGATTGATTCTTCTAGGACACTTCTTTTCTGGAAATCAAGGATCAAGTGGAGCTTGCCTTTTTAACTTTTCAGGCTGCTTGGGGTTAATGCACCAGCAGTCTAGCCAACAACCATTAGTGCAGCTTTAATTAGTTTAATAAAGTGGTGTTGCTAAGTGAAAGTAGTGATATGGGTTTAATTTTCTATACCTGTAAACCGAAACTTATTTTTACCCCTAGTTGTAGAAGTTCATTTCTGTGGTTGAAAGTCTAAGCAATCCTTTTCTGTGAAAATAATAATTGTTAAATGCTGGAATTCTTGTTTAGCTCTTTGGTTGGAAGTCTAATCAAATGTTTTGCTGTGAAGATAACAATTATTAATGCTGGAATTCTGGTTTAGCTTTATGTTTATTGGTAAAAGCCTATCCTATGTTCATCAAGTCAATTCAGAAAATTCTATTAGGGAGCAAAGTGAAATACTATTTAACCTTGATCTTCAATATTATGGAAGCTACGTGCATAAAGAAAATATTTAATGCTAATGATGCATAAGACAGTAAAGTTTGTATTAAACTATTCATTGTTTCCCTGAGTTGTTTAGCTTCTCCTTGCTTATTCAGTAATCTTGTTATTAAGACAGTCCCAGTAATATAGATTGTTTTCATTGTCTTTTCATGGTTATTTCAGGGTGCTAATTTAAATGTGAAAGTGAACAAACTGACTTCAACAAAGACTCAGCTTACCATATTCGTATTATTCTCTGCCTTTTGTCATCCAGAAAACATAGTCGATAGCAGAGAAAATCTTGGGGAAGTGCTTGGTGACCGCATTGAGAACTCGCCATATGTGGTTAGTATTACATACTCATATAATATATATTTTTTTACTGTTTTAGTCCATCAACTGACAGTTCCATCTGTTTTTGCAGTTTAAAATGAGGGAACCAAAACTATGCCATGTTGTTTGTCGAATTATACTTGATGCCAATGCAGCAAAAGAATTCAAGGAAAAGATTGATGACGAGTATCGTGTCAACATGTAGGTGAATATATTATCAAAATTTGTCTTTATTGACTTTCCTGCTGAGTTGATTAGTATTATATAAACTCTTTGTGTGGCAGGATCCTTGATAATCTTCCTTGGTTGTTCCAATTCAGAGGGCTGAACAACAAGCTCCTCCTGTATATCAGCTTGGTTTTTATATGGGATTTAAGGGTCTATATGCTGGTGTGAGTAAATTGTCTATGATAAAACTCTTTCGGAATCTTTGTCCATTCCCCTATTTTCTAAGTCATTGTTTGATTATTTTGCAGACCAAGGAAGAAAAAACTTTTATAAACAACCACTTATCATTTACAGTCAAGTATCATAAAGATTTCCAGACTGACTCAGCTAGGATTGTTGGTTTTGAGGTTAATCCATATAGGTTGGTTCTTCAGAGACCTCACTTGACTGTCCAGTTATTCTGTTTGCTCACTATCTTATCGATTTCCTGCTAATGATCTGGTACTTGCATGTCCAGTGTCAAGCATGAATATGATGGAAAATGGGGCGGCAATAATCGTTTGACAACCTGTGATCCACATGCAAAGAGAACTGTTTCCAACTCAAATGCTCCACAAGAGGTTGAAGATAAACAGGAAATCATATTTACATACGATGTCAATTTTCAGGTAGCCTAATTCACATATCTGGGCTTCCAACTAATCTAGTCATCAATTTTGTTAGAATTTGCAGGGGATTTCAATGATTTGGGCCCATAGTCTAATTTGTCTCTATATTAGACATCTCTGTTACCAGGAGGTTTAAATGGCAATTGACTATAAATCCCTTAGTTTTTCTTTTCTCTCTTTGTATCTTAAACCTGATAGTATGAGTCTGCTTGCTTGATATTGACTATCTTTGCAGGAAAGTGATGTGAAGTGGGCCTCAAGATGGGATACATATCTGCTGATGAATGATGATCAAATCCATTGGTTCTCGATTGTAAATTCTTTAATGATTGTCCTATTCCTTTCTGGCATGGTTGCAATGATAATGCTGCGGACACTTTACCGTGACATTTCCAAGTATAATGAACTTGAGACCCAGGAGGAGGCCCAGGAAGAAACAGGGTGGAAACTAGTTCATGCGGATGTTTTCAGGCCCCCAGAGAAGTCGGATTTGCTTTGTGTTTATGTGGGACTGGTGTGCAGTTTTGGGATGATTCTCGTCACAATGATTTTTGCTGTCCTTGGATTCCTTTCCCCTTCAAACCGTGGTGGGCTTATGACAGCCATGCTATTTCTTTGGGCTTTTATGGGTCTTTCTGCTGGCTATGCCTCTACCTGTTTATTCAAGATGTTTAAGGGGACTGAGTGGAAAAAAATTGCACTGAGGACTTCATTCCTGTTCCCAGCCACAGTCTTTGGGATCTTCTTTGTCTTAAATGCACTCATCTGGGGCCAGAAATCATCTGGGGCTGTGCCATTTGGAACAATGTTTGCTCTGGTGTTTCTGTGGTTTGGCATTTCAGTTCCACTTGTCTTTGTGGGCAGTTATGTTGGATTTAAGAAGCCAGCAATTGAGGATCCTGTGAAGACAAATAAAATACCCAGGCAGATACCAGAGCAGGCATGGTACATGAACCCCATTTTCTCAACTTTGATTGGGGGCATACTCCCATTTGGAGCTGTTTTCATTGAGCTCTTCTTCATTCTGACCTCAATCTGGCTGAATCAGTTCTACTACATATTTGGATTCCTGTTCATCGTGTTCATCATTCTGATTGTCACTTGTGCTGAAATAACTGTGGTCCTTTGCTATTTCCAACTATGTAGTGAAGATTACTTGTGGTGGTGGAGATCTTATCTGACATCTGGCTCCTCGGCGCTATACCTCTTTCTCTATGCTACTTTCTATTTCTTCACCAAGCTTGACATCAGTAAGCCTGTCTCAGGGATGATGTATTTTGGGTACATGCTTATTGCTTCGTATGCCTTCTTTGTGCTAACAGGCACCATTGGCTTCTATGCATGCTTCTGGTTCACTAGGCTTATTTACTCTTCTGTGAAGATTGATTAATGAATATGAAATTGTTCAGAGGGTAGAGAGTTCCTGGTTGAGTAAGCAAAAATGTACCATCACTTTAAAGATACAAAGAGAATTATTCTTCTAGCCTTTTAGGAGTTATATTATGGCATACCTTTGTGACAGTAGTATTTTATTGTTGCATTCTTTCTTCCATTCAAAACTTCTATTGCTCCCTTCTTGGTGTTTGCAAGGTTAAAAGAACATTGCTCCCTCCGACTCATGGATGTTCACGTCTGTTTGGCCTATGATACATTTTAAACAAGATTATACATCATTTTATCCTTTAAACCAAGGATGACATGTTCATAAAGCTCGACATATCGTACCTTCTTGTGTTCCCAAATTGAAAAAGATAAGATACTTTGTAGTAAGTTATAAGATCTGAACCAAATGAACATATGGCTCTGATGCAAATGGGCTGCAGATTGGATTTGGTCTGTATTCCACTGGCACTTGCAGCATTCAGGGCTGTTTGTATCTCTCCTTTCTGCATGTTTCTTGATCATTTGAGTTTTCTTGAGTTTGAATTACAATAAAATCACACCACTGTTTATTTGCATAATTTAAACTTACACGTTGACTAGCAACTTACCTGTTTCTATCGTAAATAAAAACATCATATATGGCAGAATGAGAGTAAATGGGTGAACTGTTCAATGGAATAGGATCTCATTGTTCATCAAGTTAATTCAGAATATTTGGAAAAAGAAAATATGATTTACTATTAGTTATTGCAGTCGCATAAATTGATTATTAATGATGATTTTTAAGTTGATCCATTCAAATTATGTCTATGAATCGTTATCAAATACAAGATTAAGATAAATTGCTGCCCACTTGTTGACGTTTTCAAATGTAGACTGCAAATGCATGTCATATGCTTCTTAATTTTGTACTCTTCTTTAAACTGTAATTTGAAAAAAAAAAAAAAGGGTTGGAGGAAAGGAAACAAAACTGAGGCAAAATCTTTCTACATTAGATGAACTAAGAACTTGGTCATATAAAAGGGTAGAGCAATGGTTGAAGAATTATTCAGATGGGGTCGTGAAAGCTTCCTCTTGATGAGTAAAGACTAATGATGCTTCTAGATGTGTTTAGTTTTGCATTCCCCAATCAGAAACATAATCCTAATCATAAACGCAATTCTAGACAGGGCTGTTTCTCATTCGTCATTACTCCTTTGATATGAAACCAGAATTGGTTTCATTACCAAGCGGTTAATTAATTTGAAACCCAATTCATGAGTGGAGAATAATAAGAGATAAAATTTAATATTACCTTTATTTTTAACTACGAGAGTCGACTCAGTAACTAGGTGAGATTTTAGGGTCTTGTCGATTATCAGATTTAGAGTTCAAATCTTGTGCGTGATAGTTGGGGATGGAAAAATTTTGGAAGAGCTGAGAATTATATATATTGCTTTCATTTTTATTCAATAATTGCAAGAATTATCTGACAAACAATAGGTGTGGATGTCACTTATTGTGATACTTTTCCCAATCCTTGTACCCATCTACCAAACACTTCCTAACTTTTATTGGTCAGACTGGTCTAAGTTAAGTGCTAAGAGCACCTTAAGAGAAGCAATGACGGTGCACTTGTGGGCATTTGGAAAAGACACAGAGCTGGGACTTGCACTAGCTTTTTTAGTCAAACTAAGTTCTTATCTTTAATACTAAGCCACCAAAAAATGAAGCTATTATGCCTTTGCGTCATAATTTAGTACTTCAACATCTTGTATGAAAGCAATCAAATTACTATTCACTACCTTATTTCAGTACGTAAACATTTTTTGAACTAAATTAATGGAAATAGAGGTCCTAATTTAAATCCTTCTCCCACTTTTGCAGTTTTAAATCCCACGTCTCTCGTGCTATATGGCAAAAATAAATAATGAAAATATAAAGGAGATGGAAACTTTAGTTATCTCAGTAATAGAAAAAAAACATCAACTTCATAGATAGTTTATTTAGTTGTTAAATATAGTGTTTGATGAAATTGTATAATAATTAGTGAAGGTAAATATCAATGTGAAGTAATTTTAGAAATTCTTAAAAATATGTCTTTTATATTTTGTCGTCTTTCCTGCCAATTAAAACTACCATTCTCATATTGTAGTTCTAAAGCACTTATTTTAATATCTTTGTGCTTCAATAATTATCTAATGATTCATATGATGTATATAAAATGCCAACTGCATTTCAAATTCAATTAATAAATTTTAAAATGCAAAAAAAAAGAAGATAAACTTAATTTCCATTAATTGTTTTGAATCTGCCAAGAATCACAAACTTTTGAAACTAGATCTGTTTTAATTGAAACATTGAGAATAATTTGGCACATAGGCTAAACATTGGGGATTAAAGTTGCAATTCTCCCTAAAATTAGTAAAGGACGATCTAACAGTCTAACTATCCTTGATTCGCAAGACTTTAATGAACAATTAAGACTTAAACTATAAAATTAGAAATAAACAAATCTTAATCAAACTAAAATTAAAACAAATCCAAGCTCTGAATTCCTCCTAAATGCCCACAACTGAATTGTCATCCCTTGTCTAAGTTCATTCTTCTGCACAACTTTAGTCCAGGAGCTGATCAATACAAAGTTGTAACTTGTCTTACCATCTTTTTGCCCATCTCCCATTTTCTCAGTTTCATTCTGCCATCATCAAGGGATGGATCAACAAAAATGGCATCAATTTCAAACTTCTGGTTAGGATCACAAAAACATGCCTGCTCTTCATTAGTCAGAAAATCATTCTTGATCTGCCTAATTGGCATCAACAGCCTACTGAAATGCGCGTTCACATCTGTCTCTGTCAACACTTTCTGAAACACAAACACAATGTTTTCCTTTGAACCCCCCAATTCCAAAATTCTGTTCTTGAATTTATCTGGAATTGTAGTCCTGGCAGTTGATGATGGATCAAGAGTAGTAGCACTAACAGTTGATGTTGATGGTCCATCAAGATGTCTAGGCTTCTTTTTTGATTTCTTGGAACGTAGCATCTCTTTTTCTTGATGATCAGTACTATTTTGTTTATTGGGTGATCTCAGTCTCTTGAATTGGGGTTCCTTGATTATATCCCCATATGAAAACGAAACGTGATTGCCATCATCTTCTTGATGTTGGCCTTCAAAATTAAACTGGGGCAGTGCTGAAGGAAGTTCCTTGGACAATAATGTGTTGCGGGAGCCAGTCTTCCTTCTTAACGATCTTTTCCCCTTCTTGAAATTGACGTCGAATTTATCAGCAAGAAGCTGGGATTTGATGACCCCATTTGAATCATTCTCGATTGATGATTCCTCTGTTTCTTTTTCACCAAGAAGCTTCAAGAAAATAGAAAGATTTCGCCTGAGTTTCCTTTCTTTTTCCTCCTCCTCCTCCTTCTCCAACCTGATCCTCTCTACTTCTGCAACTGCAACCAAGATGTCAAATTTACCCCAGCTGGGATCCAATTCAATACTCGAATAATCAAGACGGTGTTCATCGTCATTCCTACCGCTCTTCCCCATCCCTTTATTCAATTCTTTCTTCTTTGAGTTTTCACCAATCGGAATTGAAAACCCTTTTTCAAGAATTATTAGTCAAACTAAAACACACTTGCTGAATCGAAGAAATCAACACTAAGAACTGAAAATTTCAAGAATAAGTAAATTGCTCTTCCATTCTATACAGTGGCAGTGGCAGTATTTATAAAAGATCTAACCCTCCTACTAAATCATCTGATGAACTTTGGAAAGTGATTCCTCGCGGAACTTGGAAAGAGAGGAGCCCTGATTTTATTTCCGAAATGCCGTTGAACTTTGGAAAGTGATTCCTTGCGGAATTTGGAAAGAGAGGAGCCCTGATTTTAGTTACCAAAAATACCGTTTTGGCCAATTGGCTGTTGTAGAGCCTTTCTTCTTTTGTTTTGAAAGGACTGGCGTTAGTTGTTGTATTGAATTACTTTATTATTCTTGAACCTCCCCCTTATGCAAAACAAATAATCGTTAATCAACTCTTTTTTACGTCATTAGGATCAGCACAAAAAAGTCTTTCAATTAGCCTATATTCTTGAAGGCCTTGCTCTGGGTTATTTTAGACTTTACAAAATTTGATTATAGAATAATAAGAATCAACGAAAGTAACTCTTTATGTGATTATGTGATTATAGATTTTAACTTTTTGGGTCATTAAAAAATTTATAAACTATAATCAATAGGTTATCCAATATCAAAATCTATAATCAATTAAAATAATCAACCAAGAACAAGATCGAAATAAATTTTGATTTTGACGGATTTTTTTGGATCTTTTTTTCCTAATATTTTTCTTTTTTAACAACTAAATTAACTATCTACGAAGTTGATGTTTTTTTCTATTACTAAGATGGCTAAATTTTCCATCGCCTTTATATTTCCATTATTCATTTTTTTCCATACAGCACCAAAGATGTGGGATTTAATAAGTGTAGAAAGTGGGAGAGGGATTTAAATTAGTGACCTAAAGTTCAAGTCCCAGCCCTGTGTCCTTCCAAATGCCCACGAGTGCACTATCATCCCTTCGCTTAAGGTACCCCTGGCATTTGGACAAGTGGGACCAATAAAAATTAGGAAGTGTATGGTAGATGGGTATAAGGATTAGAAAAGATATCAAAATTAGTGATATCCACACCTATTGTTTGTCAAATAATTCTTGCAATTACTCACTGAAAATGAAAACAATTTTTCTACCCCCAATTATGATGCACAAGATTTAAACATTAAACTTGGCAGTAGGAAAGTCCCTAAGAGTCTCATCTAGCTATTGAGTCAACTCCAGTAATCAAAAGTAAATGTAATATTAAATTTTATCTCTTATTATTCTCCACTTATGAATTGGGTTTCAAATTAATTAACCCCTTAGTAAAATGAAACCAAGTCTGGTTTCATATCAAAAGAGTAATGACGAATGACAAACAGCCATACCTAGAATGGCGTTTATGATTAGGATTATGTTTCTGATTGGGGAAATGCCAAACTAAACACTTCCAGAAGTATCATTAGTCTTTACTCATCAAGAGGAAGTTTCAATTTCACGACCCCATCTGAATCATTCCTCTGTTCTTTTACATGACTAAGTTCATCTAATCTACAAGGATTTTGCTTCGGTTTTGTTTCCTTTCCTCCAACCTTTTTTTTTTTTTTTCATTTTAAAGACGAATGCAAAATTAAGAAAAATATCATGTGTATTTGGAGTCTACATCTAAAACATCAATAAGTGGACAGCAATTTATCTTAATCTTATAATTCATAAAGTTTCATAGACATAATTTGAATGGTTTATAAGTTTCAGCAGCTTAAAGGAAATCATCATTAACAATCAATTTATGCGACAGCCATAGCTAATAGTAAATCATCTAATGAACTTTGGAAAGTAATTCCTCGCGGAATTTGGAAAGAGAGGAGCCGTGATTTTAGTTCCCAAAATACCGTTTTGGCCAATTAGCTTTCGTTTAGAGGCTTTTTATTTGCCGCACAAAGCTCCCATTGAACGGATCGGTGTCAATGGTTTTATTGAAATACTCCCCCTTGTGCAAAATAGTCGTTACTCTTAACCATTTTTTACATCATTAGGATTAGCACAAAAAATCTTTCGGTTAGCCTATAATTCTTGAAGGCCTTGTTCTCAGTTATTGTAGATTTTATAAAATCTAAATGTAGAAATCAATAATTATAGAGAATAATCAGAAATAGCAAAAGTTACTCCTTTTTGGGTCATTAAAAATCTATAATTAGAATACAAAAGCAATCGAGAATATCACCAAAATAAATTATCCAAAATTAAAATCTACAATCAGTTAAAATAATCAACTAAGAACAAGGTCGAAATAAATTTTCATTTTGATTGCGAACAAGCCCGAAATGAATTTTGATTTCGACCAAGAACAAGCCCAGAGATTGAACTTAGACAAAGGATAACATTTCAGTTGTGGGCATTTTGGAGGAATTCTGAGCTTGGATTTGCACTAATCTTAATTTAATTAATAATCCTATTTGGATTGCCTTTCGGCTATTGCCCCCTTAAACATATTCATTCTTGCTTTTGTATTGGTCCAAGAATGTTAATTTCATTTGTAAAGAGTTAGAACAAAATTGATGCAAATGGAGCATAGAAGTAATAGTTCGATATTGGTTTCTTAGCACTTTTAAATTGATTGTTTTGGCCTTGCTTTTGTCAATGTTCTTAAATAGAGCTCAATGTAGTAATCCCCTGCAAGTATAGTTAAGTTGCACTTTGCCCCCAGTATAATTATTTCATTATCGCGTTGTCCCTAAGAATAAAGGTCGAGCCTCATTGGCTAACTCCCCTTCAGCATATAATGCATGGACTATTTTTTCTCTTTTTTTTCCCCCCCTGCTTTCTACAATCTCCTATCATTTACCATGTTTAGGATAATTCTTTTAACCGTAACTCAATCTTCTATCTTTTGCACTATTTATTTTGTCAGTTTGTATATTCTACTTTCTATTAAAATTTTTTCCAGCAAAACGAGAGGGAGTTAGCTCTAAATTCCATTAATTAAACAAGAAATAGTAGATGGAAGGGGACAAAATCCAAAACTTTCTATAAAATACAAGATAGATTAATTTCAAGTAAATTTCAAAGAAGGGACTCTTAATGTATCTGTACTCTTAAGCTGACCTCACCCCAAAAAAAAAAAAAAAAAAAAAGAAGGGAAGAAGAAAGGAAAACGGTCTGCAAATGAATTATAATCCTATGAGGTTGCTTCTTGCCAGCAATAGGTATATAGCATGTTTGCAGTTCTGTTGGCTCGTAGTAGGCAATGAGAAACAGAAACAGACTTAGGTCTTACAATAACTAATATTGGTAGCAATATTACTAGTTTCTCCTTTTCTTTGACACAGCTAAATTTGTTTACAACGATCTTCTTCAAAGACTGAGAAACATGTGAAGGTGATTAGTGAAATTGTAAAACCTCAAGGGAGGGCTTTGAAATTATTTGTGCCTATTTCGATATACACGTATTGATCCATGTTCTATACAAATTTTAATAACAAAATGAGCAATTTAGGTGCATTAAAATATTCATTTATTTTAAGCCTAGAATTTTTGAAAGTAATTACTTCAGTTATAAAGTGAAAAATTGCGTCAGATGTTGGGGTCCTGCATTCGTTTGAGTTGACATAGATACCATTGAGTTATTCAATTTGCACAAAATTGCGAATAATTTGAGCTGCATAGTACTAATTGTATAGCGTCTGGTGGTTATGAAGTTCATACGTTAACTTACAACACGAGTTTTGTAACGACCAGCTTTCCCTTAGTTGAAATGATCGCTTGCTTGGGTCTTCCCGGAGCTCCAATAACTCAAATAATACAATTAATGTTACCATAAATTTCCAAAAGAAATGTACAATTATTCCTTCCGGATACATGAATATCAAAATGCATAGAAATCTTAAGTTTGCAATAAACTATTATTACAATAAACTTGCCGATCAGTAGAAAATGGGCTAATCACAAAAACTCCCCTATATCTATTTTTGCACTTTATCCCCTAATGTTATATTTTTCTCACTTTATCTCCTAAATCGTTAGTTAACTTTAACAATGAACAATAATAAGGGTTAATTACAATTAATCCCCTTGAGGTACACCCCATTTTCCACGTTACTCCCTAACCTTTAATTTTTATCACTTAACCCCCCATAGGACAGAATTACCCCTCCATTAATTTGACTTTTCATTTATCTTTTTGACTTTTCATTTATCTTTTTAACTTTTCCCTGTTTACCTCTTTTATTTATTTTTCTCTTTCTTCTTTTTTTCTCTTTTCCATCCTTCCCAACCATCTGAACTAAAAATTTTATCTTGAGTTTGTAATTTATTTTTGGATGAATGTTAAAAGGCATCAAAAACTAACTTCAATTTTTTGTACAATACCATGTGTCTGAAATTACAATTAATGATTATTAATCAGGTCACAAACTTCATTTTATGATATTTTCTTAGGAATAAAATGAGAAACTAGATTGGAAGGGGGAAAAAGCAAAATAATTGAAAGGTTAAAAAAAATGATATTTTAGGGATGTAGTATGAATATTTTGTAATCATTTGAGGAGAAAATATATCTTTGCAATTCCTCTTGTTTAGCTTCAGCCAGTAAAATGAAGTTTCTTATGGAAACAAGGAAGAATTAAAGAAAGAAGAAAGAGAAAAAGAAAATAAAGGTGGAAAAAAGGGAATAAAAAATAAAAGAAAGAAAAAAAGAGTTTAGAATAATAGAGGGGTAATTTTGTCCAATAGGGGACAAAGTGAGACAAAAAAAGCTTAGGGAGTAAAGTGAGAAATAAGATATACTTTAAGGTGATTAATTGTGATTAACCCCAATAATAATGTCAAAAAGACATTTATACACCTAAATTAAACTACAGTAAATCCCCCAAAGGTATAGCTTATTTTGCACTTTATCCCCGAAGGAAATTTTTCTCAATTCGTTTGTTTGTAATTACTAAAATCATTAGTGAACTCTAATATTTGATAACACCCAAGACAAATAAGATCTAAAAAATCAATATTCCTAACATAATAGTGAAAAACTTAATATATATGGTCCTAATTAAATTTTAGTCCATAATTGCACTTTTTTGTTTAGATTAAGGAGAATATCTTGCTAAGTTGACATAATAATGGGAAAAACAAACAAGAATTATTATTAGAAAATCAAAATATGAAAATATTTTTAAAAGTCTAAATATGACTGGGATATTGTTAGCTTCTCTTTGCAAATGTGCGTATGACTGAATTCTTGTAGTTGCTAGCTCTTTTCTTTATATAGAATTATACATTTTTTGTTGATAATACTAAAAAGAGAGAAACATGGTTGATTTGGGTTTTAAAGGTTCCAAGGTTGTTCTTTCAATGTACCATGCTTAGATGTCATTAAAAGTTACTTGGATTGCTAAATTTTTTTAAAAAAATTTTGATTGCATAATAAATATGTTTTCCAATTTTTTTTTAATTTTCCAATTGCCTTTTTATCACAAACATCAAATTGCAAAACGTTATATTATTCAAAAAAAATTTTCCAAATAATCTTCAATCCCAACAAACCCGATCTATAGATGTTTGATGATATTTTCATGGTTTAATTTGGGCACTAATATTTTTTTCCCTTATCACATGAGATGAGAAAGATATTTTCCTTTATCTACAAAACTTGTAACTATGGGTAAAATGTAATAAGACCTATATCCATAAATATATAGTAATTTTTATTATTATGTTAGAGATATTGATTTTTTAAAACATTATTTATCTTGAGTTGGACAAAATATTGCGTTGACTAATGGTTTTAGAGAGAAAGAGACAAATTAAAAGAAAAATGACATTAGAGAGTAAAGTGCAAAATGCATTATACTTTTAGTGCAATTAACTTTTAGGGGTACCAATATCTTTTTGACATTTTTATTAATTGATGTTAGAGTTGACTAATGGTTTTGGAGGTTAAAGTGAGAAAAATAACATTGAGGTTAAAGTGCAAAATTGGTTAAATCTTAGGTAGTTTTGTAATTAACCCTTAGAAAATATTTTAAAACGTAGTAAGCTTTTATTGCTTAGTCGAATGAGTGTGCAAATAAAAATTTTCAAGGAAAAAAAAACTCCATTTGGATTTAGTGTTTTTAGAGGTAATACTAGACTATAGTATTGTATATCAAAAACTTTTATTATAATTGCTCATTGGGGTGTTCTTTAAATTTAAAATTTTATTGAGACATTTTTAAAAATTAAATAAAACCACCACCATCCACCATTCCTCCCTTCCTTCCTCCTCTACCTCTATTACCATCACCACTCCTTCTTCTTCCTCTCTCTTTCTCCTCCCTCTCTTTCTTCCTTCTCCTCCCTTTCCCTTCCTCTTTCGCTCCTCTCCTCCTTTCTCTATCTCCCTCCTCTCTCCCGCAACTCCCCACCCGTCCCACCCTCTCCTCCCACCAATCTAGCCACAATTTGGTCATGATTGTGATCTCAAGACCAGATCTAGATTGAGGGGAAGGGAGGGTTGGCGGTGGTGGGGAAAGATAGAGGAGTGGAGAAAGGAGGAGGCAGGAGGGAAGGTGAGGAGAGGAAGAGGGATGAGGAGGAAGAAGGAAGGATAGGAAGAAAAAGAGAGGAAGGAGGAGAAGGGAGGAGGTGACAATGGTGGCAGCAAGTGGTCTTATGTGGTGGTGATGGATGGAAGAAAAATATGTGGTTGAATTTATTTTTTAAATTTTTTGTGTATTTATGAGTTATATTTTTAGATATTATATAGATTAGGAGTCATTGAGTTACTTTTGTTTATGTGTTATTTTCGCATTGTTTCTGAAAAACAGTCCAATCAAAATGGAGCCAAAATTATTGATTTTATTCACATAAAATAAGTTTAATGACAAAATGAGTTTTCATGAAACAATTATACACGTATATCCAGTTACCAAAGAGTAACAATAGAGAGTAAAAGTAAGATTCACAATCTAATGTATCCATATAGCAAATAGTAGCATGTATTAGTAAGTACATTAATAGAATTTCTGTAAAGGTCCAAAATAACCTAAGAGGGGGTGAATTAGATCGATTAAAAAACTAAATTAAGTTAAGACAATTTTACACAATTTAATTTACCAAGTAATCTAGAAAATCACAAAATTGTTTAAGCACCAATCGAATAGAGGAAATAGAAATCAAACAATGAAGAACAATTGAACAAGTAGAATAAAAGAAGAAATTAAGATAAGAAGGAAATTGCAAATTAAAGACGTCCAATTTTCTTCCAAACTTGAAGTATGATCTGCTATTAAGCTTCTTCAATTTTGGTGAAGCAAACCAATCTTGTATAATGTAGGGAACATCTTTTGCTCACCCCAAACTCTCCTTAGTCAAGTCCAAATGTTTTACAACTAGTTCTAGTAAACCCTCATAAAGTTTCAAATTGAATGATCACTCACAATTGAAAAGTTCACACACTAGATTTCACTTTACAAAGAGTACAAGATAGTAAAGGAGATTATTTTCTAGTTAAAATCACTCTCGAGAACTTGTAATCAATGTAGGCAAAAGTAATTTACTACCTCAAACTTCATGGTTTATATAGGACTCCAAAAGTAGCTTTATTTCTTCTTCAATGGTCACACATTGAAGAAGCTGATACGGGAGAAGCTAGCCTTTGGGAATATCGAGCATCTGATTCTTGAAGTTGCGTCCGATACAAGTATCCGATGGTTTCAAATGAAAGCTTTCTCAACATCTATTGGATAGCCGATAGTCAAGATGTGTCCAATAGTCTTTGTATCTGACAGAAACGGAGAGTTGAAGTTTGGTCAATCAATTTATTGGATGGTTGAAGGCTTGGATACGTGTCTGATAGTTGCATCCAATAGAATACTGTGTCTATTGGATGTCATACAGTTAAGTCAAAATATTCGATAGTCTTCTTTCGAAGTATTCTCGTCATCTATCGAACGTCCAAATTTATGATCTATGTCCAATACCAGCATCCGCTAGTCTTGGTCATTTTTTTTCTTTTCCTGAATCAATTTTTTCCTTTTCAAAATGGCTGGAAATTTTGTTCTACAATAATTCTCAAGTGAAATTGTTAATCCAAATCATTATTTTATTTTGTTATCATCAAAATTAAGGATCAAGTTCAACAATTTCCAAGATTGCAAGATACATATCAAGCTAAGAAATGTTACTAAAACTTGGTTGGCCAGGCTAAATCATAACCAAACTTTATCATTTCGTGTTTGCATGCACAACTATGATCTGAAGATACCTTAACACATCGTTTACCATACAAGTATATTACTGAATATTCGAAATATTCTCCAATACCCACATGCGCACAAGCTTAACTTTTGAACCTTGCTAGGGAGGCATCTTGGAGTAGACTTAAGCTAATTGTTGGTTTCTCGACTAGCGCTAAGCCAACATATGACAGGGGTCTAACTTCCCTCGTGTAACCAGGTTCATCGCCTACTTAGAAAACTTCTAGGTTCACATCTCATAAATAAATAGTCTAACACTTAGTTGTCAGGATCGCGATCCGGATCGTGGGATCTTGCAATTCACGATCCGAATTATGGCTTTCGATTTCGATCTGATTTTGATACGATCCTATTATTTTAAGATATTATGATAAAAATTTTAATAATTTGATCATAATTTTGTATAAAAAATTCTGCTATTTGTTGCATTAGAAATTAGATTCAAAAAACTTTAAAACCACATAATTATGTTATGCTAATTCCTTACCTATAAAAATTGGTGAATCTTTAAAAATTGGTATTTAATTGTCTCATTAATAAATACTTAAATGATACACACACACACATATATAAAGTCAATTTTTTCAGCTAGCTTGTCTAGTAATTGCATTTGGACTCAAAATTGAGAAATAACAATATTTTTAATTTAATCAGATTCATTTACAATATGTCACATGTAGTTCCAAAATTTTTATTTAATTTGTAGATTATCTCAAATATTTTAGATAATACGATTTTAATCTCAATTAATAATACTATTATATTGATTATACATGAGTTGCATTATTTATTGCTATATATGTGAATTGCAAACATCAAAATTACTAGTCAGATTATTTTTTACAGTTTTTGTAGGATCGATCGATCCCACGATCCGATCCCGCAAAGTAAAAAACGATTCAAGGTAGAATCTCGATTTTAAAAACCTTGGTCTGACTTACATATGCAAAGTAATATAAATGTAGCGGTAATCTTTTAGAGAAAGTGATGATAATCTGAAAACAAGTAGCAAAATAGTAACTCAAAAGTCAAAACATAAGAAAGAACTAAAGCACACCTTAAATGTTAAAGAGTATTCCATAATCATTTATATTTCCCCTTCATATTTATCATTTCTTGTGGTTATCATTATTATACAATCATGATTCCTTATAATATATAAGAATTCATTTAGGGATTGTAGACACCAAATTTTGACTATTTCAATTGTTTTCTTATGTTTTTATCTATTAATGTTTAGTTATTTATTTTTGAATATTCTAACACATTTTTCTTATTTTTGTAGGTTTTTCTAAAAAAAAAAAAAAGTCAAAACGAACCAGGTTACGGATAGGTCCGAAAAAAAAAAAATTACTGTAGCGTTTTCCAGCCTTTCCTTCCTCATTTCCAGCTGTATTTTTTGTGTCTTTGGCATCAAGTAATCGTTTTAATTAATGCCCAAATCACCCTTGATCCTTAAGACAAATAAAACGCATCCAATGATCAAGATTAACCCAAGAAAACCCCAAACTATCCAAACCCTTCATGCTAGGTTTTTGTGGCTATAAATAGCTTATTTGAGGGTTTTCTGAAAAAGAGGTTGGAAGCTGAGAGAGAAAGAGAGTAGAGGGAGGCTGAGAGAGAAAAGAAAAGAGAGAAAAATGAGAGGAAAAGAGGAGAAAAAAGAGAAAGAAAAGGATTCTAGGGATTTGCTTTGGGAAGAGAAGGAAACCATCTTCAAATTCGGAACTTCCCCCTTTTGTTTTGAGATCAAGAGGCTCAGGTGATTCTCTTTCTCATCCCTATTTTTTGAACGTGAATCTTGCTGAAAATGTGACCTTTTGGTGGAACCAAGGTCTTGACTATGTTTTTTTTGATGTTTTATAATAGTTGATGATGTTTATTTGTTGTTATATGAGTATGTTACGTTTAGATAGCCTTGGTAAGGCTAATAGATTTATTTTTACGTTTAAAATCAGACGTTTGATGCTTCTGTGATGATTCTGTTGGGTTTTCTGAAAAATTTCTGGAAAAATGTTCTTGCGTTTGAAGATGTGAAGAAACAGCGGACTACTAGCGGGTCACGTAACGGTCCGTTTCCTCTTGAATGTTTGAAGATGTGAAGAAGCGGACTCTTGCTGCTTAGCGTAACTCCGGCGTTTCTTGAGTATTTGAAAATGTGAAGAAACGCTGGTTTGTTACGCAGGCCAGTCCGCGTAACGTCCCGCGTTTCTAGCCTGACAGTTCTCCCCTTCCCCCTTTTTGTCTATTTGATGATGTTGATGCTTAAGATTTGGCCTTTTTCGGTTTTAGCTTGTTTTGACATGATCTGAATGATGATGTTTAATGCTTTAAATAGATCCCCTTGCCTCTGAGGATTTTGTTTGTGTTATTGTCTGAAAAACTGGAAGCAATCTTCCTGATATTTTGAAGATGGGAAGAGACGCGGACTGTTACGCCGCTGAGTCCGCGTTTCCTGTCCGCGTTTCCCCTCTGGACTTTGATTTTTGCTTGTAACGCGGACCTAGTTGCGCGGCTCTGTCCGCGTTTCTATTCCGCGTAACCTCTCTGTTTCTGTATTCTGTTGATATTTCCTACTTTTTTGTTCCAGAATCTTACTCTATTATTCGTATTTCCTAGTCTTGTCCATGTTGCTTGCAGAATCTGTTTAGATACCTTTTCTTTGAATTTTTGATTGATTTTTCCTTTAAATTGGTACCTTGATCCCTTTTGTTGACATTGAGTCTTAGATAACCATTCCCCTCATTTAAGGATTCAATTAAGGCATCACATCAAGAGATGGTAACTTCTTTCCCCTATTATGTGCTCTTATGTGTTTTTGCATGATCTTGCATGTTGTAAATTAAGTTTTCCTTTGCTTTTTATTCATGCCTAGTCTTTATTTATGTCATTTAATTTTTGGGTAAATCATTTGAAGGCCTTGGATGCCAAGTTGTAATAGATAG
The DNA here is from genome assembly GCA_013103745.1 of Gardenia jasminoides. NCBI lineage: Eukaryota > Viridiplantae > Streptophyta > Magnoliopsida > Gentianales > Rubiaceae > Gardenia > Gardenia jasminoides. The sequence continues at coordinate 37,452,953 of CM023103.1, forward strand.
GTTTAATTTTGTAAAAAGTGTATTTATTCTAGAAAATGTAATAGTTAGATTATTATTCCAAATTTTTTCCCCTTAGAATGTATTTAGGTTCCCCCCAATGTAATAATTAGGTTTTATATGCTTATTTTGCATACTTGCATGATTATGTGTTTACTTGCTTTCCTAGGGTCTTGCATCTAGATATTATGCCTATGTGTTATGTGTTTATGTGTTTTATGTGTTTACTTGCTTTATTATCATGTCTACATGTTTATTGTGTAAATATATTGACATCACCACACTAATCCAACGCTAGTTGTGGCCTTTCCTTTCGATTTCTCAGTAATCCAATGTTAGTGAGAACTTTTTGACGAGGGCTAGTCCAATGCTAGACCCTTAAATGCCGTTCATGCATTAGATACAAATTTCACACACTTTTCACTTTTAAAGTTTCTTTCCCATTTTTGCATGTTACTATTCTCCCATCCCGTATGCGAACCATCTCATTTAGTTTTCTTTTTTTGTCAAAAAATAGATTAGTGCATTTAAGGCATTACCCTTTGAATTAGGGAAGAGAGCGAGTATGGCTTCCTAGCCTTAGCACGCTTTTATTTCCTTCTATGAAAAGGAAGATTTAAAGTCACGAACTTAGTTCCCCGCACCCATTATGTTGCATTATCCCTCCTTAGGGCATACATGTGCATTATTCTATCAAAATCATTCTTTAAAAGTCAAGTTTCTTCTTCATGTTTTAGCAATTCAAAGTCAAAAAACCATTTTTTTTTTTAAATTGCATCTTTTGGAAATTCAAGTTCCTCTTTGCACTTAAAATTGATATTTTCAAAAATCCAATTTCTTTTCCCTTGAGATTTTATAAAAATTGTATTTCTTTTAAAAACCCTATTTTCCCGTTTGTTTGAGTCTTATCATTCGCATTTTTCGTGACCTCCTCGAGGGATCAAATTTGGATGACACAACTAATGTGATCAATTCCGATCAAACCTCAAGGAGACATTTTGCCCCTCTCGATCCAACTTTAGGTCTAGGTTTTGCATCCATATAGATAACATCCAAATGTGATAAATTTTAAAGTTAGAATTAGGAAATTTTTGACTAAATCTTGCAACTAGCTTTGGCTAGGTTAGAAGGGTGCCTTAGAGGCAGTAACATCAATCTTTGCCTTCCTTCTTTCAACTGACCAGAACCTTTTCTCTAGTTTTTCAAAGACACGGTCGTCTAAAAGGGTTTTCTTAGTTTATTTTCATTAATTAAAATTTTTTGGTGACTTGGTACACCTAAACTCCATACCAAGTAGCGACTCCAAACTTTTTCTAAAAACCCTTTTCTAGACTTTTGTTTTTGGGTCTAGATCGTCGCATTTTTGTAGTCCCATGACCCATTTCTTTTTCAAAAAATCAATTTTTAACTAAAAAACCTTTTTCAACTAAAAACCCGAAACGACGAGGGTGGTTTCTTCCCCCCTCTTCCCTCTTTCCAAAAAATGGGGCACGACTGGGATAACATACAAAACCATTTTTAATGCTTGTTTGTTGCGTTGTTTTGATCTCTTTAAAATATGTTGTTGCTCATGATTGCATTTAGTATAATTGTTTAATGCGTTTCTCATTGGAAATTTTATATATTTATCCTTTTTTGGGGTTGTAGAGTTATTTATGTTGGGGTAGGTGTCTTTAGTGTTTATGGGTTTCTTTAATTATTTTCATTTTTTAGTTACAAAATTAATTATTGCTTAATTGAGGATGGAAGGGTTGTCTTGTCATTTGGGTGTGTCGGTGCATTTGGTTACGCATGAAGTACAAGTGAAATAGATACCAGTGGTTGTCATTGGATTGGTGAATTAATTGAGTTATTACACAGGTATTATTTCATTTGTGTTAGAAGCCATTTTATGTCTACTTGGTAACAGCTATAAGGATGCTGCTTTATGCTGAAAAATTAATCCTCTTCAATTCTTCATTCGAACCAAACATCAAAGAATTACTGTAGCCAATTAATTCAAATGATTTGGCTTTCTTCAATTTCAGATTTCTTTATAATTTTTCAGTTTTCATTGTCAATTAAAATGGTATTTCATTAAATTATTGTAATATTCTTCCACAAGCATACTCTCTTGTCGTAATTTAGGTTTATTTATTCTTTGTCCAATTTTAATGTGAATTTCATTTTCTATTCAAAATGCATTTTATTTGAAATTTTCATGTGCAATAAGCAACTAAATTTTCCTTTTGGATTTTATATGTTGATACATTGTCAGAGACTCTTGGAAGAGAAGTACATTTGGGAATTTGTTGAGACAAGTATGTAAAACTATATACGTATATTTATCATGTACTACGCAGCGAAAAACTAAACGACTTACCTCTAACCATTGTTGTCAAGCACCATATGCATCCTATGTGCCTTCTTTCTCCATCCATTGTTGTCAAGTAGAGATTAATATTAGGTCTCCTTTGTCTTCTTCTTCTTGTTATCTAAAGTGTCAAAATATGTAGATGAAGAAAATACGTAGAAGAGAGATTTAGAGTAAGGGTGTTTCTAACCTATGCCTAACCAAAAGGCCTTAGTTTGATGGAATACCACAAGCTATTTATAGGTTAGGTTAGGGACCCTTACTGGCAAATATCAACATCCCTAGGGTTTCCTTCCATCAAGGAAATCATACCATAATTCATAACTGAAAATAATATTTTTGACTATTTGATTGATTTGATTGAGTGAAATATCAATCAACAGAATATACCAATCAATTATCATTAAATAGGAGATATTCAATCAATGATTGACAAAATATCAATCAATTAATCAAGATATCAATCAATATCAATCAATTAATCAATCAACCATGTGGGTCATAATTGCCTCTAAAAGAGGCTAGTCTTATATTCTCCCACTTGACCCACATGTAATAGTCAAATAACTTTATGAGTGACTACATATTAAAAATGGCCATGAATCCTCATTGTCACTCAATAAATTTAACAGTTATATAACAGTTGCTTAATTAGAAAGTGATAATATTCGAATCATGGCGGTTATATTCTTAGTACGAACACTTTCTTCCATATATTACAATATATCACACTTCCTAATTAAGTGCTTTAAAGGAACTTTATGAATAACTTCATATAAGTTATTCAGGATCCACCTTTATGGATCAAATAATTCTTACTTTATACATGAATAAGAATGTGCACTAAATCATGCAAACATAAATGTCTCGAGTGTCTAGACAACAATAATAGTTTGAAAATAACAGGAAAATATTAGATAAACTATTGAGTTTCTTATGAGTTATTTTATCACTAACAACTTAGCCGGCAACCTTTAGTTGTTAGATCAATAATAATAACTCTTTACTGTATATTCAATAGTTATCTTTTGCTTTCTAAATGTCATTTTTAATCATTAAATACCTTATGTCGATTTACTTGTCTTGATTCCCACTCTTTCACACATATATAATGAAAGCACATAGTCAAGTTGAATATCAATAGTGGCCAAAATGTAACATCGACAAACTTTAGGCCAAACATTCGATGCCTGTGATATAACTTCATAGCATCTTTGAAAATTTTATATTCATTCCAATGCATGATGTGAACGTTTGCAATTGTTCACTATTATTACTTGAAAGTAATACTTATCACTTTATTTCATAAGAATTCTTGCATGAATGTCTTAAAATAGATTAACTATCTTTTACATTCCATTTTGTGAATACCAATGACAGAAGGGTTTCACAAATATCATAATTGAGTTGTTGAGAAAACTCTCATAGTATTACTCTCAACAACCTTGATGTATATTAATTTACTAGAAAAAATTCTTCTAAGATCAAGTGAAGAATCAACAAATTAATATACTATTGAGAAGTAACAATTTAGTTTAAATTACATTCTCTTAAAGTCATGGTAACACACGTGTATATCTATTTAATAAGATATTGTAAGGATAATAGTTTTTCACATTTATCTATTGTAACTCTAATAGTGAGTTACCAGTGCCATAATTACCCTAAATAAAATCTCTTAAAACTTAATAGAGATTTTATGGTAATTAATATATCTCCTATGACACTATTCTAAAATATGGAGTCTTCTCCGTTTGTACTTTATGAAAACAATATCCTTAAAATTCTTGAAGATATACAACACAGTCACTAGAAAATTTGAATTTCTTTTTATAGATCCTCCCACTGTTTCAAAGATAGTAGGTATAGAATGGGTTATCTTCACGTGTTCATTTGACAAGGAGTTTTTCAATTGATTGCTTATCCAAAATAATTTATATAATTATTTTGAGAAAAGCCATCAATTTTCTATATGTAGCGGAGTCAAATATGAATCCTTACCTTTTCAAACTCCATTGTTAAGTCAAAACACTCCCACTTACTTTATATTCTTAAAAAATTCAAATCTCTAGTTCTAATAAATTTGAAGTGTAAAAGCATCTAAATTTCTTGGAGTTGCAAGATAGCCTTGTTTCTTCTATTCAGCTTTTTTATGTGAAGGCTAATTATCCTCACAAAACTGAACAATGCACATTAAACATGATTTCCATCCATACCATAATTAATATGGTGTTTAAACATTATTGGAGGAAATTGTTTAAGTATATACTTCAATCCCAAGACTTTACTCACAAGATAAAAATTGCCAATATGCTATATCTATACGTATCTCATTATTTCCTTACAGTACATCATTTAGATGTAGTCAATCAAGCATTGATTTCATTCATTAGCAATGCTTCTCAATTAAGGATTTCATAAAATGAGTATGAACAAAATAGTCCCTTTTGTTTATGCCTTCATTTTATTTTCTATCCCTTAAATTTCAAGTTTTCTTTCTCGTTTGGACACTTGTAAAGGTATCAAATATTGATCCTTTGTCAAACAAGAAAAGAAATTTTATATTTGATGAACAGTAACCCAACAATGAGATAAATAAATATCTCTCATCAAATATAGAAGGATAGAAAATAATTCACATAATTTTAGTGTTACAATGAAACTCTTTTGGCATCCACAATGATTGAGTAGTCTGCTTTACTTATGTAGTCTACTTAATACACCACAGTCAATAAATCTAAAATCTTTAAAGATTTATGATTTATCAACTCGTTATATTCTCTATAGAGATATATCTCAATCTCTTATGCCAAAGTTAATGAGTTTCTCTAAGTGATAAATATATATACTCGCTGCCAATATAATTATTGTAATCAAGTGTTGTATATTGCTCAATTCAAAAGACTGCATTAAAAACTTTAGAATTAATAACTTTACTATTTTCAAAATATACTACTGGATAATGAGTTTCAGAATCATGTCCAATAGTAATTGATTTGAAAATAAAAAATTCTAAAGTAAAGAGAAAATAATGTTTTAGAGAAAAATATTTTTTTTGTCTTTAACTGAGCAATAATACACCACTTATCTATATATGAACATATTTAGTTCCTTTGTTCACCTTCCATATGTTTCTATGTAATTAGAAACTTATTACACTGGCAATGTGAATTGATAAACCTTAATCAATTCAGCAAATATATCACAACATATAACACTTGACAATTTGAGAATTACTTTAGAGTTATTGTCTCAAGACAAGGTATCAAATTTTATTCTCTTACAAACAACATTGGTCTTTATTGTTGTTTGACTTAATGAGAACAAAATTTTCTTTATTTGCATTTCTACCTTCATGAAACACAATTAATACTTAAGTGTCTCATATGTTCTCTTATTTCTTAACCTCTTTGTCCTTTCTAATACACATGGTTAAAACAAGTGATTAACCATATATCTTTATGTGTATTATAAAAGGTTCGTATGGATAAGAAATTCTTTATGAGAAAACCAAGAATGAAATGCTACAAAAATAACTCAATCTCAATTTAATGGGACTTAAACTGATGATATAGCAAAATTCTCATTTTCTCCAAAATAAGTTAAAGCACACATCAATACTTAAGTGTCACAAAAGAAAGCCTTTTAAGGGTGCTAGTTAAAACTTGCAACAATTTCTTTATGGCTTTCATGCAAGATTTAACTACAAAATAATTAGGGTTTGAACCTTACTCTATGTGAATATGAGACTGGATGAGCAAAATATTAAATTGCTCCTAATTCCCATATTCAACCTCTATATTAGCAAATATAACAAAATTATGAGAATAGTTTGTTCTCATAGAAATGCTAATTTAAAACTTGCACCCAAAACAAAGAGAATGAATTCAAAAGTCACACTAATAAGAGCCATAAAATCATTGGAATGAAACGATGAATATAAATTATCAACCAAAAATAATAACATCGAAAAGCTATGAAGTTTTAATCTTGAGTTTGAATCAACCTTATGTTAATTCAAATAATAAATTCAAACCTTCGTGTAGGCAAAGGTTGCAAAACATGCATAGAATTTACGTCCTTAATCATAAGACTAGTAATCTAAAACAATAAATTGAAGAAATAATTCATACCTGTGGGCATAGAAATATTTCTTAATTTATTGTCTAATTTACTATCTTATGTCAATTAATCTCACCAAAATAATTACCTTCCTGTGGGGCCAAGTAACTATCTTAGTGAATTAATTACAGCTTAATCTAGATGCCCTTTTTCCCTTTTCTTTTTCCTTTTTGATCACTCAACAATATGTGAAAAGGAAATAAATTTTTTTTTCCTCAACCACCAATATACTTAAGATGCTGTGGCTACTCTTAAGCATATGATGTTATAAGGAAACTTATTAAAAAATGTCAACTATTCAATATGTTGACTAAAACCCATAATTTCAATCACCAACTTATATGTGATGAAAATCTTTCACATCAAATATTTGAGATGCTGTGACTACTCTCAAATATATGATGTAGAGGAAAAATTCTCAATATGGCATCTAGTAACCTTTCAATAGTCAAAAAACACATGCTGACTAAAAGTTCATTGAATTTCCTTTCATGCAATCACTTAACTTTATATGATTAAAGTTTTTCAGGCTCTATATTTGGGATGCTATGGCTATTCCCAAATACAGATAAAAAAAATCTTTCTAATAGAAATTCATAAGTCAACTTATTGACTAGAAGTCCTTGATTTCAATCACTTTATCATATGTGATTAAAATTTTTCTATACACCAAATGTCTGAGATGCTGTGGCTATTCTCAGATACATAGTATGTTAGATTTTATAAGGACATCAAAATAGTCAAACAATCTGTATGTTGACAAAAGAATTTCTTAATTTCCCTTTTCATTTATTTTAATCACCAAACTTAATGTGATTAAATACTTTATGCATCAAACAATTGAGATGCAGGGAAAAACTTTATAAAGGAAATTTTATGAAATTCAAATATAGTCAGCAACTAATGTTGATACCAAATATCATAATATGAAACAAGTGACTATAATTGTAGTACATAAATACACTACATGATCTCATACAACAACGTGAATATAGAGACAAAAGAAATTAAACATTGAAATAAATCAATGATCATGAGAAAAGTGTCTCTAAGGTTGAGAACAGGCCCATATTATGATTTTTAGAATATTAGAATCATGTGATTTATTAAGTAAAACCATGCCAGTATTGATTCTAATAAGATTTCAAAAATTCAATAGTCATATAAGGCCATAAACATTACTTGTTACTTGATATTAATTATCATAAACAAAATCATAGCATATTAAATGGCACATGGAGCTATATATATATATATATATATATTGATGAATCCAATATAGTAAAGTATATGGTCACCAGGATTCTTCACGTGAATCTTAATATTTATTAAGACATATATCGAACATTCAACTATGAAATTGAGAGTTGTGACCATGCCAAATAATCAACATATGGTATGATTCATGATAACATAAACATATATATGGGATTTACCATTAGTTCTCAATTATTGAGACAATGGAACTATATATTTCATGACTAACTAGATTCGATTCGTCGTAACATTATACGAATTTTTGTAACTTTCATCAGATAACCAGTGAACAATGAAGTTATGGGCTAACAACATGGTTAGAAGGTGGCTCTGATACCACATGTAAAACTATATATGTACATTTATCATGTACTACGCAGCGGAAAACTAAACGACTTACCTCTAACCATTGTTGTCAAGCACCATATGCATCCAATGTGCCTTCTTTTCTCCATCCATTGTTGTCAAGCAGAGATTAATATTAGGTCTCCTTTGTCTTCTTCTTCTTGTTATCTAAAGTGTCAAAATATGTAGATGAAGAAAATACGTAGAAGAGAGATTTAGAATAAGGGTGCTTCTAACCTATGCCTAACCAAAAGGCCTTAGTTTGATGGAATACCACAGGCTATTTATAGGTTAGGTTAGGGACCCTTACTGACAAATATCAACATCTCTAGGGTTTCCTTCCATCAAGGAAATCGTACCATAATTCATAACTGAAAATAATATCTTTGACTATTTGATTGGTGATTTGATTGAGTGAAATATCAATCAACAGAATATACCAATCAATTACCATTAAATGGGAGATATTCAATTAATGTTTGATAAAATATCAATCAATTAATCAAGATATCAACCAATATCAATCAATTAATCAATCAACCATGTGGGTCATAAGTGCCTCTAAAAGAGGCTAGTCTTACAAAGTATGTTCAGCAACTTTGCCATTTAATTTTACAATTTTTGTTAGCATAGATATGTGATTGCTTAGGATAGTATATTCGATGATAATGATGGTGTTCTTGTTTGAATACAGTAGTGGTATTCTTATACTGATTTTTTATTTTATTCACTATTAGTTTATTGTTGCTGCTATTGCTGGAGAATCATTTTAGTAGCTTATGCTGACTATTACTCTATTAGAGCACTCTGATCGTACTGACACTTTTTAACCTTCGATTAAAGTAACTAGATATATTAGATGTAAATATTGTTGTATTGATTTTTAATTATGAATGAAATTTAGAAGTAATTTTCAGCCTTCAACTAGAAAACAAAGCTTTCCCAAAGAGGGTTACAGTTTGTATTCCTATAGGATTTCAAAACTTTCATGCATAACCTAGTGCTTTCATTTTGGTCAAAATCCTTAATCATCATGATAAAGCCCCATCGAAAAATGTAATATTTAAAGAGAAAAAAATGATTTATCCCTCATTCGAGTGTCTTATTTAGAACTTTTTTTAGTATCAGCTTTACTATACCAATTTTCTTATACATTATTAATTTCATCATGCACTATTTTTAGTAAACTAACTCAAACAACTAAGTTGAATAACATCATGTTTAATTTACTATGCCTCTTCAATACAACTAATTTCAAAGTGCACAAATTATTGTACAATTAAACTTTAGAAATTAAATAAAATTACTCTAATTGTTTTCAAAGATAACTTATTTAATTTTACCAAATCAAAACTCTCAAAACAATTCTAACTAAAAACAAACTTCATAAACCACAACAACAAGTACCGCACTACCGTAAGTTCTGCAGAACCCCCTCCCCTTAGTATTATATTATTATTATCAACTGAAATAAGTACAGTATGATTTTAGGGTTTCAAGTCATAGGCATTTCCTTCTTACATTTCTTTGTCCATTTATTTTAAGTTCCTCTTTATTTTACCCTATAGCTAGAATTCTAATTATCGTTATTATTATTATTATTATTATTATTATTATTATTAGAATAAATTGTCTTTTACCCTCCTATGATTTGACGCTTTACTACATAACAATCCTTATAGTTTAAAAATCTATATGTAACCTTTCATAATTTGGATTAATCTTTTGCTGTTAGTTTTTCTATCAAAACTAACAATTAGTATTAAAAGATAAGATAAAAATGAATAAATTCCAAATTCACCATTTCACTACTTTTTCTTCTTAAAATCTTCCTCCATTCTTATTTCCTTTGCCTTTTCCAAGTTCCTCTTCCCCATAAAACTTCTCAAGGCAAGATTTACTATAGATCTGGATAATCTATAGCTTCATAGATTATGTGATAGTGTGAGAGAAGAAGATGAGAAAGAGGGGAGTTGACTGGTGCTGGGTTTGTCATAAGGAAAAGCTGTTGGAGGTGGGGTTTGTAGTAGCAATGATAGGTGATTTGTTATGAATGCAAGTTTGATATCCAAACGATAATAAATGAGTTGTGAAAGCTGTAGGTACCTTCAGTTGATGTGTGGTGTAAGTCATTTTCTACCTATTGTCGTAAAATATTTTTGATGAGGACCCAACTTTTTTTTTTGTTGCCAAATGCCAAACACTAGAAAATCCTATAAATATTTTTTGGAAAATGTTCTTTAGTCTAAACAAATAGACTCTGTCATAGAATTGTCCATTTTTCCAACTATAAAAAGGCCTGCAAATAGTCTTCTTACTTTAGTTCATTCCTTTCTTATCCTCACAACCTTCTGAAAAACGGTATCACCTTTCTTGACTTTTGTATTATTATTTGAAAACTATTTTGTTACACCATCTTTGGTTCCAGCCAGTACGTTGTGAGTTCATTGGTTGTTTTGATTGGTGAAGTATTGGTTCCTTTAGTTGGTGAAGTGTTGAATAATGGGTTGTAGGGAAGTTGGTATTGGTTGCTTTGGTTGATGAAGTGTTGAATAATAGGTTGCGGGGAAGTTGGTGTCCTCGAAAACTTTGATGGTAGACAATATGGCTCGCACTAAAGCAATTTCTTATACCCCTCTTCTTAATTTGATCGGAAAAGAGTTTTAATTGATAGAAAATACACCCTAATGACTAGGAAAAATACATTAAGGTGAACTACTGCTTTAGTCCCTATTGAAGGCATTTGTCTCTCTCATGACAATTGTTCTAGCTTTGTCTAACTTAACTAAAAAAACCAATAGAATGGGCTGACTACATCAGTTTGAAAAGTGTCAATTGACACAAAGAAAAGTTTAATGACCTAGGTGAGAACTTGAAATAATTCGGTGGGTTACCATGTACTTTGTCCTAGGTTTTTAATCTTGCTATTATGTCCAAGTTACCAATGTACAGATGTAAAATAAGGCAAAATTTATTTTTTATTAGCCATGCAAAAATTACACAATATGCACAAAAAAAAATCAGTTTTAAGTTCTTTTTGAAAACCAAAATGGGCATGTAATTCTCTTGCACTTTCCTTGAATTCCTTAGGGTAATTCACAATTCTATATTTAGGATGTTTGCAAAATGATCTCGTAGCCATTTCTGTGGGCCCTTGAAACATTAGTTTCCTTTGGGGTCACTTGAAAAAATAGTTTCACACTAAGTTTTGTATTTTATCATTCTCATTCTCATACTATACCTCTCTGTCAAGCAAGCAAACAGGGTACTATGTTGTCCAAAGTTCTAGAAATCCATGTTGGAAACAATCTCACATTTACAATAAAATAAACATGTCACTTAGCAATAGTATATTTATTGCTAGTGCCAAGAGATATTATTGATAAGTGAACGTGAATTATTCTTTATCAAATCCAAGTTTGCAATGATGTGAAAGACACTAGAGTTTAAAACAACATGAAGATTAACAATGCATTATATCAATTTACAAGATTGGTGTGCAAACAGAATTGAGAATTGAGCATTGCTAGGAATTTTGACCAATCGATAATTTTTCTAAGTTAGTATGTTTATTTTGTAGTCTTCCAGTTTTTTTTATTTTTTTGGGTCATTTTGTATTGTTTTTGTGAAGCTTTGGCTTAGACTGAGATAGGATATTTTATCCAATTGTAAACACTTATGTCTTCATTTTCAATAAAAATTTTGAGCTTATAGGAAAATATAAATAATATGAAAGGTTGGTATAACTTTCTAAGATGCGGCAAATTATTTCAAGTTGATGCTTCTAAAATAAAATTCTATAACTCTAGAATATTATAAACATTTGTAAATGCTATGTTTAATGAGCACTAATAGAAAAGGAAGGTTTGATGGCGCTGACTCCAAAGATCAACCTCAAGCCTAACAATAGAAAGTATATAATAATATTGAGTGACATGATTATCATATTTAATCAATTGTAAGGATTTTTGAAAATGAAAAAATTTAGAACTTTGTGACAGCCCCACTTCTCCCTAGGGCGTACCCTAAGGTATCCATGGATCGCCTGCCTAACTCTCGCCAGGACTCACTCACATAAATATCGCTAAAACACCAAACTAACATTCCAATCTCAAATCTAAACTCAACAATAACTTACAAATACATTACACCATTCTTACAATCTCAAATTACATAAATATTCAATTCTCATAATACAAAAGCTCTCAATAACACAATTTAAGTTTATCGTACCAATCACAAAAGCAAACCCTAAATCTAAAGGTTGGCTCCTTCACTTGGGTTCTCGGTCCTTGTTAAGGAAAACAATTTGGAAAGAGTGAGCTAAAAAGCCCAGTGAGCTCCAAAAAGGCTTACAATTCACATAAAACAGTTCAAATCATATTTCAAGCATACAATTTAAATCAAGTAGATAAACACTTAAATGGGTATTGCTCGTATAAACTACTTGAGGGACATTGCCCATCAAAGTGGACTAGTCGGGGGACTTCGCCCAGCGACATCACAAACTAGTCGAGGGTATTCACTCTACGACGTCACTTTATTTCATTGAAACTAGTCGAGGGTATTCACCCTACGATATCACATACTAGTCGAGGGACTTCGCCCAACAATGTCACAATACTTCTCTGAAACTACTCGAGGGACTTCGCCCAACGAAGTAGACTAGTCGAGGGATTTCGCCCAACGACATCACAATATTTCACTGAAACTAGTTGAGAGACTTCGCTCAACGACGTCACAATAGTCACAAGATAGCACACTGTTCTTTTAATTCCAAAATCACACCAAAAAGAGAAGACACACACATGGTAGTTCAAATCTTTTAAATATTCCAAACTCATTTCCTTCTAAATGCTAGCAAATCACTTCTTTGCAAACAATAGCAAGATTCTCATTTGAAAAGAAGTTGGAACACTCACATATCATTCATAAATTATTTCACTTGTAAAAGCATTTTACTTGGAAATAGTGGTAAATCATATTTTTGCAAATATGAGACTAGCAAATTATTTCACAAGTCGTTTTCACATAGTAGTAAAATATTTGATTTATAAACAAATTGGAATACTCACACTTATAGAACACTGCAAAACATTTTCATAATTTCTTTTATTTCAAATAAAGGTAAGTACGATGAAGTATACGTTACCCCACTTAACGATTTAAAAATTCAAAATCACTTCAAATCACTTGACCAATACACTTCGAATCATATTCACAAAACACATAACATACATTGAAACTCACCGAAATAGTAAGGTACGCCTTCCAAGTTAGGATTGATTTCACTTCCTTCCACACCCCTTAAAACAAATAAAAACAATAGTTGAGATTCACTTCCCCACTCGTTAACTAAAATAAATCACTTTCATTTCTTATAGTCAATCAATATTTTTCCCACAATTTCCTCAAGGAAAAGCATTCATTTCACACGATACAATGACTTGATTAGATCTTTTTAAAATCACTATATCATTCCAAATATAACACTCCATCGATGTACTCCCTAAACACCACTTCTAAATTCTCTTTAATACGATATTTTAAGTGAGGTTCTTACCTCAAAATCGCTCTTTTCACAAATAACTCAACACTTGCTCTTAATCAAAGCTTTATCACAAGTTTAGAACAATTCTCACCACGTCTTTATATTCGAAATTCATAAAAATTAACCAAAATGTTGCAAAATCCTCAAATCTATCTAATCAACACTTTTTATTCAAAAGTTCATGAAAAGCTTCACTTTTCGACATTTAAAATCCAAAACTTTACTCTACTCAAACATACACTCACAAATAACATACCACATATATTTAAGCAAAATTTCTTCAATAATATCATAAAATTTTGAAATCATATAACACAATTTCCAAGCATGGTTCGACCAACACATAATACTTTCCTTCAAAATTTTCAACATCCAAATCTACTTTCTAACCATAAAATGAACTCATTTCACGAATATCAATCACATCCACAATCAGGTCCTCAAGTCCACTACCTAAAAGCCACCTCAAGTCTGCTATCTAAGTTGGGAATTCAAGAGCCCAACTCATAATTCCAATCATGACCATTTTTTATCAAAATTAACCGTAGAATCTACAGATCTAACACTAAAAGGGCTAAATCTAAGAGTTTTAAGGGTTATACCTCAAGATCTTTTCAGATCTAGCAAGATCAAGGAAGATCTAACATGGTTCCACCCATGAATGACATTCTAAGCTCTGACACCTCGAGATCCTTCAAGTTTTCACACAGATCTGTGTGTTTTCTCCTCAAAACTCAAAAACAAGAAGATGCCAAATAAGGAAAAACTTTTTTCCTCACTTTCTCTCTCCTTCTCATTCTCGGATTCCTTGCTCTTTCTCGCTCTCATACCCGGCTACACAAGGAGGAGAAGGAATGGGATGGCAGCTTTCCAATGGCTTCAAGCTCTGTGAAATCAAAGAAGGAGATGAAGTTGAAGAAGACCTCTTTTCCCTCTTCCTTTCTTTCTCTCACATCCGGACCTCTCTCTCTCTCTCTTACTCATTCGGCAACTCCAAGAAGAGGAAGAATCAAGAGCTAAGCCTTTAATGGAGTCTTTAAACTTCACAAAGTTGAGAAAGAAGAAGAAGAAGAAGAAAATTTGGAAGAAACCTCTCTATTCTTTCTCTCTCTAGATCGGCTACTACTCCTCTTGTTTGGTTTCAAGTGTGGCTGAAAAATGGATCAAAAAGATGCAAGAAACAAGACTTTAAGGGGACAAAAGGTGTGGTTCCCCTTAAATTATGGAAAAGTGGTCAAACGACCACTTTTTGTCGCGTCGACGCACGACACTCTAACTCTCATTGGTTTATCTCATTCCTACACTGTCCAACCTTAGATATATCTCTATAATATCTCTACATATGCTCGGTTTCATCTTAAAGTCACTATTTACACTTTGGAACAAAAATCAGACGCTTACACTGGCCGAAACCACACCGGCAAATAATTCTCAAAAATTTCTCTAAATTGGAAAATAAGCACTCAAAACATAAATTCACTCATATTTTAACGAGTAAACACAATATAAACATTATTATACATTTTAAAATAAAATTCAAATTTTGAGACCCTCACATCCTTCCCCCCTTAAAAGAATTTCGTCCTCGAAATTCATATCTTGTTTTACGAACCACCCTGGATATTTTTTTCTCATCTCTTCTTTGACTCCCCAAGATGCTTCCTTGATCCCATGATTTCTCCATAAAAGCTTAGTTAGAGGAATTTGCTTATTTCTCGAGTCCTTTACATTCTTATCAGCAATCTACTCATGACATCTTCCAATTTCCACGATAGCACTCATTTCATCAACAATGACATGAATTCAACTCTTATAATGAAATCAACACTCAAGACTCTCCAGGTGCACATATACCCAAAGATCACCTTATTTCAATTATGTTTCCACCAAAACTTTCCTTCCATGGATTTTAACCTACAAACAGTACTTCTTCAAGGTTTGTGACACTATCTTCAAGTGTTGCTCACGCTCCCCTCGAATTTTAAATACACCATAGTATCCTTAATAAATTTACTATAATACAGTTCGATTAAGGTTTAATGCTGAGTACCAGCCCCATGAATGCCACTAATGTCGTGGTTAGTCTTATGGTATTACTATAAATCCATGATGTCCATATCAGTCGATAATAATACTCCTAGTATATATCCTTGCTAATCTTCAATTGATGATATTCTTACAAAATTTCATCTGAAAAGAACTCCCATTACTTATACTAGATCAATCCATTCATAATTGCACGGCAAATGTATTCACTCTTTGATCAGTAGTATAATTCAAACCCAATAATCCGTACATGAATATGAAATTCTCATCTTTCTTAGCAATTAAGACTGAGCTTCCAGGGTGATTCTCACAACTCGAATAACTGATACTCCTATACATCATTTAGTCACGTTTTTATTTCTTATCGTTAATACAACTTTTGACTTCATCATATCCATCTTATCTCATGTAAACCATATATCCATAATGTCTCACGTAAGTCAAAGAACTAATCTCCTTGTATACATTTACAATCCACATATCTTATTCAACATTACCAACTTTAATTCTCCAAACTTAATTCTAATCTCACAAGGCCTTTGATGCAAATCAAGGAAAAGTAAAAATCAAAGCTGAGTTACTCTCCCCATTTTGGCCATCACAAAATAGAATTTCCACCAATAATCTCTCATCATTTGATCCATAATTCTTCCAACTTTTCCATGCAAATCCACAAGATCCTCTCATTAACATACCAAGAAACATCTAGTCATGATCCTTAGCAAGTACAACCATGAATATTTGTACATGGATTACCCTAATTTAACTTGTCATCTTGAGCATTTCAAACTAATAACCCAACAAGAAAACACAAGATTCCTCTCTTAAAGTTATCCCTTTTATCCTTAAATTCAACGTCCTACCCTCCATGATGAGGGTACTCAAAAGTAAAGAGTATTTACCCTAAATTTTTATACCATGTCCTTAATCCATATACATTATTCTCTATTCTTAGAGGGGTCTAGTTTCTCGTCCTCGACCTCGGCCTCTTCTACCCTCCATAATTCTTTAGAGGGCAGTTATTTTAATATCAACATGAAAGTACAATACACTATTAGAAAGTCAAGTCAAAAAGACAACTATACATAACTCATAATAGCAGAAGTGCCAGGAGTACATCAGATGAGCATGCTTTTAACAAAATAACACACATAAGTCACATCAAGTTCACAATTGCGATCAAACAAAAGCATAGGATTTCAAAAAGTTAGCAGACAGATAATTACAAAGACTGAGAACTACTCGAATGGCTTTTTTCTATAAAAGGTTACACATAATCCGAACTTCATGCTCAGCTAGTCTATCAAGTCTCAGAAGCGGAAGTCCCCGTGGAAGCACTCTCGAATGGGTTAGATTCCAAATACTGGAAGTCTACTTCAGCCATAGCGGCATCCCCTCCCATATCCTCATCACTAGCCATTGTATTCTTCTCAATTCGCTTAGAACTTAATCGAACTTCGGTCCCATTAACACGTAAACATAAGTAATGGCTATCTCTTACATTTCTTTCTTAATCTATTAAACTCTCAAATATTTAATAACTCTAATTCTCAGCCAATCATCAAATAATAAAGTTACCCTAGGATTAACACAATCTAATCTCACAGTCCGGCATCCTATGAAAATGAAACCAAGGGTCCTCCACTAAGGGTTTCCTTCCAAGGTTGATTTGAAGGAAAATAAATTTTGTCTCTTTTTCTCTCAAGTTTTGGACAAGAGAGTGAAGCCACACAAGTGGAGTTTCTTTCCCCTTTTTTCCTCTCAAAATTTTGTACAAGAAAATGAAAGATGATAAAAGGTTCGAAAGCTTGACTATTTATGTAGTTTAATCAAAACTTTGAGCTATTAGTTTGGGAACAGATGTCAAGCTTTCTTTGTTTCCCTCTAAAATGTCTTTGGAACTTTGCCAATAAGCCCTTCTTTCACATCCAAATATAGTTTACATACTCAATAGGCTTGATTAGGTCAATTAAACCTTTACAAATATTCGTAAAATAATTGAACGGAAACAAGAAAATATGACATTATGTACAGATGTAAATGGTTTCCTATCACTAAGAAATAACCCTTCTATTCAAGGTAGAAACTTTGAAAATACATTTCGAAAGCACCTTTAACTCTCGGGGTGTTACAATCTCTTTCCCTTAAGGGTATCGTCCTCGACACTCTAACTCATACTAATCAAGGTTATGACAAACCTCAAATGTCAATCAAATGCTAAGAGTCACTCTTATGCCTCAATCACAGCAACATCAAACTCTCGATCAAATCAATTCATATAAGAAACTCTCAAGCAGTAACACTTACCAACCATCGAACACCAGAAACACTCTAGTTCTACTTTCCATAAGCCAACATCCTAAACTTTTAGCCTAGGATACATTACAGAGATCTGAAACCTAAACTCTGATACCACCTGTGACAGGCCCAATTCTCCCTAGGGCGTACCCTAAGGTATCCGTGGACTGCCTGCCTAGCTCTCACCAGGACTCACTCACATAAATATCGCTAAAACACCAAACTAACATTCCAATCACAAATCTAAACTCAACAATAACTTACAAATACATTACATCATTCTTACAATCTCAAATTACATAAATATTCAATTCTCATAATACAAAAGCTCTCAATAACACAATTTAAGTTTATCGTACCAATCACAAAAGCAAACCCTAAATCTAAAGGTTTGCTTCTTCACTTGGGTTCTCGGTCCTTGTTAAGGAAAACAATTTGGAAAGAGTGAGCTAAAAAGCCCAGTGAGTTCCAAAAAGGCTTACAATTCACATAAAACAGTTCGAATCATGCTTCAAGTATACAATTTAAATCAAGTAGATAAACACTTAAATAGGTATTGCTCGTATAAACTACTCTAGGGACATTACCCATCAAAGTAGACTAGTCGGGGAATTTCGCCCAGCGACATCACAAACTAGTCGAGGGTATTCACCCTACGACGTCACTTCATTTCATTGAAACTAGTTGAGGGTATTCACCCTACGACCACTTCATTTCATTGAAACTAGTTGAGGGTATTCACCCTACGACGTCACATACTAGTCGAGGGACTTCGCCCAACGACGTCACAATACTTCTCTGAAACTACTCGAGGGACTTTGCCCAATGAAGTAGACTAGTCGAGGGAGTTCGCCCAACGACATCACAATATTTCACTAAAACTAGTCGAGGGATTTCTGTGACAGCCCCACTTCCCCTAAGGCTAACCAAAGGGTTGGCGGACTGCCTGCCTAACTCTCGCCAGGACTCACACATTCGGTAATACTAACTTAAAAGGGCGATATAATTTATACCAAGAATAATCTTAGAGACTGTAAAATAACATTTAAACTTAAGTGCAGTTATCAATTCAAAAACACGCACTTAAAATCTCGAGCCATAATTTAATACATTTCCACAAGTCTAAAATATTCATCACCAAAAGAATATACAAAACATTTCTCCATAGTCGAGACAAAAGCCAAAAGAACAAAGCACTAGTTCTATCTAGGCCTCAGGATTCTCGTCACCTGTTAAGGAAAAACAAACGGGAACGGGGGTGAGCTTAAAACCTCGTGAGTTTCCAAAAGACATACACATGCATTTAAAACAGTAATATTATAAGCAGTAAATGAAACATGTAGGAAAGATAAATTTAACACATAAGGAGGATACGTTGGTTCTCAGGAGTTCAAATCCACAAATCACGAACATTTAGTGTAGTCGACACTCCGTCGACTTTCAATCCAAGTAGACGACTCTTCACGCCAACCACCAACTACCAAACTCCCCCTACCGAGCCTGCACTCCAAACACTTAAACATTTAAGCAGTTAACCACTCAAGGGACGCGACCAAGAGTGGTTATATAACACTTTTCTTCTCTAACTTGTAATACAGGCAAAACATTTAATTTACCAACTCTACTTAGAAGGGAGCAATAAAGTATACTCTCCTTTAAGCGAGAGGCATAACAGTTTCAAATTTTCAAGCACGAAACACGTTCAATCAATGCATACAGTCAAAGCAAGTAACACACATTGAAAACTCACCAACAAAGTAGGGGTCGGAATCCAAGTTTTGATCAAATGACAAATCATCACTTCACCCTAAAATAATGAAAAGAGAATGGAAATGAGTTTTCCTAATTCACTGGCCAAATTCATTTCAAGACGAAGTAAGTTCGATAACTTTCTAATTTGAGCTGAAATCTTTGAAAAATTGTAACTTGAGTTGTACAAGTCCAAATTTCACAAACTTGGTGCCATTGGAAACCTCTTTAAAAGTTCTAAAATGTTGTAGAAGACACCCAGTTAAGGTTCTGGACAAAATTTGCCCAGATTTTCATTTAACAAGCTGCTACAGTACTGAAACAGAACATAACAGGTTGGCCGACCAGACAAATTTGAAAATTCACCAAAAATTGTAGAAAATGAATTGACCTCTAAAATTTTTACAGTTTAAATTCCTATGCAATAAGTTTCAAATGCCACTGACATCACTCAATTCTGACACTCGAGCAAGAAATTATAGTAGTTCAAACAGAGTGGGTTTAAAATTCTGAAATTTCTATTTTCCAGTTTTGCAGGGCACAATTCTAGGGTTCATTTGAGTAACGAATTCTTGGTCAAAAATCACCAAATTTGGTACACTAATACTTCCATATATAGGCTAGGTTCATACCAAAATTAAACCAAAAATTAGAATGGGAAGATAGTTTTCTACTTGCCCAAAATGAACTGGACAACACTTGATCATTCTTGCAAATTTCACTCCCTTTCTTATCATTACCTCTAACACATCTAAACCACTTCCAATTGCCCCCAATTTCGAACCTAAGCTAGTATTAACCTTCCTAAGCCTAATTATGATCAAAAATGATAAAGGCTTCAGCATTAAATCATCCCAAAATTCGGCTAGCTTATTTCTTCAATTTTTCAGATTTTTGACCTCATCTTGACACTCATTCTTACCACCATTTTTAAAGTACTTGTTATGGGAGAAATAACTACTTAACACCCAACCTTTTAAGCATCAAGGATCATCCATAATTAGCCAAAATGTAGCCACGAAAGTCAAGATAAAAATCAGCCATCATAACCCTCATTTTCGTACTTTTTCCACTCGATTTTCCCTTGAAGGTTTTTTTTCCAAAATCAGCCCATAAATCCTTTATACAACCACATATTGCATCATTTTCATGTTACGCAACAACCATACATGTTAGTGGGAATCCAAAAGCCCACACAACAATTTAAAACAACAAAATCAACTCAAGGAAGCTTAGCAAATACAAATTCATAAACAACACAAGTCAAGGTTCTATCAACCTTTCAACAACCCAAATCCTATCATCATGCTTGGAATTTTAAAGGATGATCAAGAATGGGACTTTTAGGGTTTTACCTCTTCTTAGAGGTTAGTAAAAACACCAAGAGAATGCAAGCTTTAACCACCCAAGGCTTCCTCCTCAAAGCTCCTTGCTCAAGGTCCAAGCTAGTGCCAAGTTTAGTGCAAGATTGTTGAGGATTTTAGTGAGGAAATGGAGGAGAATTTGATGGAAATACAAGAGGAAGAAAGGGAGGGCTGGTCGAGTGAGAGGAAAGAGAAGAGAGAGAATTTTTGGGCAAATTTTGAATGAATTAAATGAGATAAGAAAGACAAGACACAAACTTGTCTTTCACCCCAAAAGTCAACACTACAATAGTAAACTTAATTAGCAATTTGGAGGGAAAAATAATTGTCTCATTTGGCTTGAGATTAAGGAGCAAATCTCGATTAGGAGAGGGGAAAGAAAAGAAAAATTTTAAGTGAACTGGAGGAAATTAGTTGGAAGAAATAGTGGCTGGTTAAAATTCTAGATTTGAAGAGGTTAATCCAATTCTTAATCAAGGTTTCAAAACCCTAATTGATCACCTTCAATAACCAATTACCAGTCATTTAATTACACTTCTAACCTACCAATGGTCATCCGTGCTCTCCTTCACTAATACACTCACAGTCCGAGTTTACTTCGAAAAACGTATTTTTACATTTTCCGCTAATAGGCGCTACGAGGCAATGTTAAAAAGATACAATAAGGCTAAAATTCAACGAGAAATTATAGATGAGGTAAAATTGAATTTCATGAGATAATTAAATAAATAAAATGAATTTTTCCATTTAAATTTTTGAAGACAAAAATTAACTCAATAATAAGATTAAAATTAATAAAGGAATAGTTAAACGAATTAATGGAGGTAATAATAATAATAATATCTAAATTAACAAATTTTGAGGCCTTCACATTCTCCCCTCCTCAAAAGAATTTTCTCCTCAAAATTCTTACCTTGTTGGACGAATAATTCTGGATATTTCTTTTGCATTTCCTCTTCCACTTCCCAAGTTGCTTCCTCAACATCGTGGCTTCTCCATAGGATTTTAACCAAAGGAATTTTCTTCGTCCTCAAGTCCTTTACTTCTCGATCGAGAATCTTTGCAGGCCTTTCCTCATACGAGAGTGTTTCATCCATTTCAATCTCATCTAACTGTAACACATGACTCGGGTCTGGGTGATACTTTTTGAGCATCGAGACGTGAAAGACATTGTGAATCTTCGACATACTGGCGGGTAGATTCAATTGATAAGCCACTTTTCCAACCCGTTTAAGAATCTCAAATGGTCCAACGTACCTCGGCTTCAATTTCTTTCCTTTTTTAGACACAAATCCACCCTTCACTGGCTTTACCCGCAAGAAAACTTTATCACCTATTTCAAATTCCAAATCCTTTCTCCTATTATCCACGTAGCTCTTTTGCCGACTTTGAGCCGTTTGAAGCTTTTCTCTAATCAACGTCACTTTCTCTTAGGCTTCTTCAATCCAGGGTATAGTGGTCGGGTTAAGAACCTTTCTCTCTCCCACTTCGTCCCAATGAATCGGTGATCGACACCTTCTCCCATAGAGTGCCTCATAGGTTGCCATTTGAATTGAGGCATGATAACTATTGTTGTATGCAAACTCGACTAGGGTCATGTACTGGCTCCAACTTTCTCCTAAATCCACTATACAAGATCTCAACATGTCCTCTAGAGTCTGAATTGTTCTCTCAGACTGACCATCTGTCTGAGGATGTTAGGCTGTGCTCAACTTCAACTTAGTTCCCAAAGTCTCTTGCAATTTCTGCCAAAACCTCGATACGAACCTAGGTTCTCGGTCGGAAACAATACTCACTGGAATCCCATGTAGCCTTACTATCTCATCAAAATAAAGTTTGGCCAATTTCTCCAAAGGATACTTCATAGTCACTGGTAGGAAGTGAGCAGACTTAGTGAGTCGGTCAATTACTATCCAAACGGCACCATGTCCCTTTTGACTCCTTGGCAGACCAGTGACGAAATCCATGGTAATATGCTTCCATTTCCATTTGGGGATTTCTAAAGGTTGTAGAAGTCCTGAGGGTTTTTGATGTTTGGCCTTAACCTGTTGACAAGTAAGACATGTCTGCACATATTTGGCTACATCTTTCTTCATTCCATCCCACCAGTACAATTCTTTCAAATCTTGATGCATCTTATTATTCCCAAGATGGATGGTATACTTGGACCGATATACTTCTTCCAAAATCTCTTTCTTTAATACTTCATCGTTCGGCACTACTATCCTTTCTCGGAACCTCAATATACCTTCTGGCCCTGTCTTAAGGTCCTGGGTCTCCCCTTTCTGAACTTTCTCCAAAAATTTCTGCACTACAGGATCTTTTGACTGTGCTTTTTTGATTCGTCCTAATAATGGAGACCTTAACTCCACGTTCCCAAAAATGACCTTTTGTGTCACTAAACAAGGTTTCCACTCACTCACTTGCTCCAACATTTCCCATTCTTTCACTATTAACCCCGCTACTTAAGCCTTACGACTTAATGCATCAGCCACGACATTTGCCTTTCCAGGGTGATACTTTATTGAGCAATCATAGTCCTCTAAAAACTCTACCCATCTCCTTTGCCTTAAATTCAATTCCTTTTGAGAAAACAAATATTTTAAGCTCTTATGGTCCGTGAACACCTCACAAGTCACCCCCTATAAATAATGTCTCCACCATTTCAAAGCCAAAATAACCGCCGTCAACTCTAGGTCATGTTTTGGGTAGTTCTGTTTATGGGGTTTCAACTTCCTAGAAGCATATGCTATGAATTTTCCATTTTGCATCAGAACACAATCCAATCCGTCCTTAGAGGCATCTGAATAAACCACGAATCCTTCTTTGCCATCAGGTAAAGTCAAAATCGGCGCCTCAGTCAACCGCTTCTTCAACTCTTGAAACCTCTCTTCACACTTAGGGCTCCAAATGAATTTTCCATGTTTCCTAGTCAAGTCGGTCAAAGGTCCAGTAATTCTTGAGAAATCTTGAATAAACCGACGATAGTAACCAGCTAACCCTAAGAAACTTTTGACCTCGATAGGGTTCTCGGGTCTCTTCCAATGAGTAACAGCTTCCACTTTAGCTGGGTCAACTGCAATTCCGTCCTTGAAAATTTTATGCCCTAGAAAAGTTATCTCCTCCAACCAAAATTCACACTTACTAAATTTAGCAAACAACTTGTGCTCTCGGAGGGTTTGTAATACAATTTTCAAGTGTTCGGCGTGATCCTCTTGGGTTTTAGAACACACAAGTATATCATCAATGAAAATTACAACAAATCGATCCAAGTAGGACTTGAATACGCGTTGCATTAAATCCATGAATGCGGCCGGAGCATTAGTCAATCCAAAGGGCATCGCTACAAACTCAAAGTGCCCATACCTTAAATTAAAAGCCGTTTTCGATACATCTTCTTTTCTAATTCTCAACTGGTAGTACCCCTGTCTAAGATGTAGTTTGGAGAATACCCCTGACCCTTATAACTGATCAAACAATTCATCAATGAGTGGTAAGGGATACTTGTTCTTGATTGTCACATCATTCAACCCCCGATAGTCTATACACAACCTTAGACTACCATCTTTCTTTTTGACAAACAATACCGGTGCTCCCCACGGAGAGTCACTTTACCTAATGAATCCCCATTCTAACAGGTCGCCATTCTATAGGGAGTCTTAGAGATTGGGGCCATTCCAGGTACCAATTCAATCTTAAACTCTACTGTCCGCTCAGGAGGCAAAGATTCTCATTTCTCGGGAAATACATCAGGGAAATCCTTAACAATCGGCACGTCTTCCAACTTCACCTTATCATTTGGAGGGTTTATAAGAAAAGCCAAATACCCTTGAGCCCCTTTACTCAGAAGTTTTCTAGCCCTAATCCCAGAAATAAGGGCCGATGAAGCCAACCTTACTTTAACATCTAATCTCAACATCGCCTCTCCCGGTATATCAAATTCCACTACTTTCAATCTACAATCCACTTTGGCATGGTGTTTAGCTAAGCAATCCATCCCAATAATCACATCATACCCCTTAGTATCCGGACTTACCAGGTCAACCATTAATTTTCTCTCTCCAATCCACAACTCACAATTTTTATACACTAAACTCGTAATCAAACTTTTGTCCCCTGTTGGTGTTCTAACCTCTAAGTCAAAGGGTAATCTAACAGGTTTTATATCTATACCACAAACAAATGTGGGATTAACAAAAGAATGAGTCACACCGGGATCAATTAAAATTCTAGCTAAGCGATGAAAGAGAGGAATGGTACCTTCGACCACTTCCGTCGACTCAGGCACCTCTTGATGGTCCAGTGCATAAACTCGAGCTGGTACTTTTGTTCTACTCCCCACCGTACTATATTGGCTCAGGTTCGACTTTTGGGCACTACCTCGCTCTTGGGATTGGGGATAGGCAGATATCTGAGGGTCGGAACTTCCACACCTCAACCACGTTCCTTGTTTCTTCCAATAATCGTTGGCAGTGTGATTTGGTTTTCCACAGAAACCACACGTAAGGCCTGAGTTCGAAGATTGGCTCCTTTGTGGAGCACTCCTTGCTGAGCCTCTACCACTAACGGACTCTCGGGATGCCTCTCCTCGAGAAAAGGTTCCTCTTGAAGTTCCTGAGTCACTAGCCCCACTCGAGCCTCTCCCAAACTTGGAAGGTGGGGCACTTGAATCTGTTGGGCCCCGACTGCTAGAAGGGGCACACCTTTTCCTAGCATGAAAAGTCTTCAGTTGAGCCTTAGCGGTCTCGATCCTCTGAGCTTTTTCAATGGCCTCACTAAAGCTGTTAATTTGAGCCGCTGCTAACCCTTCTTGAATCTCCAAATTCAAACCCTGGACAAAACGTGTAATTCTCCTTTGCTCTGTGGCCACCAATTTTGGGGCAAACTTAGACAGTTTAGTGAACTGCGCCTCATATTCCGCGACGCTTAAGAGACCCTGATGACACTTAATGAAATTATCTTCCCTCTTTTCTTGTACTAAGGGAGGGAGAAACTTGGCGTAGAACTCCCGAGTAAAATTCTCCCAAGTCCTAGGAGTCTGGTCCCTATCCCACTTAGCCCGAATCATATTCCACCATGATCTAACTGCTACCTCAAATTGAAAATGTTCAGAGTACTCGCCTTTCCTCCGTATAGCTCAGAGTACTAAAAATGTCCGTAATACGCTCTAGCCATCCCTCAACTGCCTCCGGATCGGGTCCCCTAAAAAATTTAGGCGGGACGAACTTTTGAAAGCGTTCTAAAGCCCTATCCTTGCCACCCTCGTGGCCCCTAGGCTGATTAACTGGATCTTGACCTTGTTGGTCTACTAGACGAGCCAAGATGCCCGTCATCTGATTTATGGCTGTCGCCACCTGTTTCCCAAAATCCACTCCATGTCCCTGACCTAATCCTTGTCCTCGACCTTGGTAACTGCCGACCCTCGGTCGTCACCTTCATTTAGGGGTTGTCTTGCCCCACGCCCTCGTCCTCTACCTCGACTCCAACCTCGTCTACCGTCCATGATTTCTATAGTAGGTAGACATAAATAAGTACGGAAGTGAATTAAAACAAAATAAAATACTACAGAATAAAGTGAAATAAGATAAAGAGAAATATAATGGGACAACACCAATTAAAATAAACAATTTTAAAATTAAATTGTGGAACAAACGAGAGTATTTTCTAAAATTAACCAAATTTCATACATATAAAATCCGAGGATGTCAAGTACAGTATGGTGGCATGTTTACTACAAAAGAGTACACAAAAGTTGCTTTCACGGCCAATTTACCACACCAAATACAATAATGAAAGCAGTAAGTAAACATGCACCCACAAGGACGAGAATCTTTCTAGTAGTTCCTCCTTACAAAAAGGGTTAACAAAATCCTAAGACTTTGGTACTACTATCCTAATCCTCAGCAGGTCCACCAGGAGGGGTCTCCTTGACGGGTCCTCCTCCTCCGGCTCGAGCTCCTCAGATGGGTCGTCCTCTATCAGTATATCCTCAAGAGGCTCCTCCTCTGAAGAGTCCTCCCCTAATGGCTCCTCGAGAAAAGCATCAGCATTAACTGCAGCCACGGAATCATCCATAGCAGTGGCGTCGGCCCTAATCCTCGCGGTCCGACCCCGAACCTCATCAGTCACCCTAACCAGTCGGGTCTTGAACCTCTGGACCAGACCACGAGCAGCCCTAGTCCTATCACACTCCTCATCCACCTGAGCCTCAAGCGCCTCAATCTGAGCCTCCAAATCTCGAATCTTGCGCTGACGATAGGCCATGACATCCCTCGTAGCCACTACCTCCTCCTCGAGGTCCCTATTAACCCCGATTAACTCTCGACGCTCATCATCAATGGACATCACCACAGAGTTTGGATAGGAGTATCTCCTCCTACAGCCACAACCTCCCCTTTCCCGACGCGAGGTGAACAGAAGCTGGGTCCCATCATTCCCCACTCTATGTCGATGGGCTCGTCAGCATCATCGTCCGTTAGCTCCAGGGACACCACTACCACCCTCCATACCTACAAACAATCCAGAACTTAAGTTAGAAATTTCAAATTTTCAATTTTACTAAAATATTAAACTTAAAGTACAAGAAACCATTCTAATAGGGACTTTTAAAATTTTTCTTTATGATCCTCTAACCTAGGCTTTGATACCACGTGTGATAGCCCCACTTCCCCCTAAGGCTAACCAAAGGGTTGGCGGGCTGCCTGCCTAACTCTCGTCAGGACTTACATTTTCGGTAATACTAACTTAAACGGGCGAAACCCCGAATTTATACCAACAATAATCTTAGAGACTGTAAAATAACATTTAAACTTACAATGCAGTTATCAATTCAAAAATACACACTTAAAACATCGAGCCATAATTTAATACATTTCCATAAGTCTAAAATATTCATCACCAAAAGAATATACAAAACATTTCTCCATAGTCGAGACAAAAGCCAAAAGAACAAAGCACTAGTTCTATCTAGGCCTCTGGATTCTCGTTACCTGTTAAGGAAAAACAAACGGGAACGAGGGTGAGTTTAAAAGCTCGTGAGTTTCCAAAAGCCATACACATGCATTTAAAACAGTAATATTATAAGCAGTAAATGAAACACGTAGGAAAGTTAAATTTAACACACAAGGAGGATACATTGGCTCTCAGGAGCTCAAATCCACAAATCACGAACATTTAGAGTAGTCGACACTCCGTCGACTTTCAATCCAAGTAGACGACTCATCACGCGAACCACCAACTACCAAACTCCCACTACCGGGCCCGTACGCCAAACACTTAAACATTTAAGCAGTTAACCACTCAAGGGACGCGGCCAAGAGTGGTTATATAACACTTTTCTTCTCTAACTTGTAATACAGGCAAAAAATTTAATTTACCAACTCTACATAGAAGGGAGCAATAAAGTATACTCTTCTTTAAGCGAAAGGCTTAACAGTTTCAAATTTTCAAGCACGAAACACGTTCAATCAATGCATACAGTCAAAGCAAGTAACACACATTGAAAACTCACCGACAAAGTAGGGGTCAGAATCCAAGTTTTGATCAAATGACAAATCAGCACTTCACCCTAAAATAATGAAAAGAGAACGGAAATGAGTTTTCCTAATTCACCGGCCAAATTCATTTCAAGAGGAAGTAAGTTCGATAACTTTCTAATTTGAGTTAAAATATTTGAAAAATCGTAACTTGAGTTGTACAATTCCAAATTTCACAAACTTGGTGCCATTGGGAACCTATTTAAAAGTTCTAAAATGTTGTAGAAGACACCCAGTTAAGATTCTGGACAGAATTTGCCCAGATTTCATTTAACAAGCTGCTACAGTACTGAAACAGAACATAACAGGTTGGCTGACCAGACAAATTTGAAAATTCACCAAAAATTTTAGAAAATCAATTAACCTCTAAAATTTTTACATTTTGAATTCCTATGCATGAAGTTTCAAATGCCACCAACGGCACTCAATTCTGACACTCGAGCAAGAAATTATATCAGTTCAAACAGAGTGGGTTTAAAATTCTGAAATTTCTGTTTTGCAGTTTTACAGGGCACAATTCTAGGGTTCATTTTAGTGACGAATTCTTTGTCAAAAATCACCAAATTTGGTACACTAATACGTCCATATATAGGCTAGGTTCGTACCAAAATTCAACCAAAAATTAGAATGGGAAGACAGTTTTATACTTGCCCAAAATGAACTGGACAAAACTTGATCATTCCTGCAAATTTCACTCCCTTTCTTATCATTACCTCTAACACATCTAAACAACTTCCAATTGCCTCCAATTTCGAACCTAAGCTAGTATTAACCTTCCTACACATAATGATGATAAAAAATGATAAAGGCTTATATAAATTTTTCAGCATTAAATCATCCCAAAATTCAGCCAGCTTACTTCTTCAATTTTTCAGATTTTTGACCTCATCATGACACTCATTCTTACCACCATTTTTAAAGTACTTGTTATGGGAGAAATAACTACTTAACACCCAACCTTTTAAGCATCAAGGATCATCCATAATTAGCCAAAATGTAGCCACGAAAATCAAGATAAAAATCAGCCATCATAACCCTCATTTTCGTACTTTTTCCACTCGATTTTCCCTTGAAGGTTTTTTTTTTTTCCAAAATCAGCCCATAAATCCTTTATACAACCACACATTGCATCATTTCCATGTTAGGCAACAACCATACATGCTAGTGGGAATCCAAGAGCCCACACAACAATTTAAACCAACAAAATCAACTCAAGGAAGCTTAGCAAATACAAATTCATAAACAACACAAGTCAAGGTTCTATCAACCTTTCAACAACCCAAATCCTATCATCATGCTTGGAATTTTAAAGGATGATCAAGAATGGAACTTTTAGGGTTTTACCTCTTCTTAGAGGTTAGTAAAAACACCAAGAGAATGCAAGCTTTAACCACCCAAGGCTTCCTCCTCAAAGCTCCTTGCTCAAGGTCCAAGCTAGTGCCAAGTTTAGTGCAAGATTGTTGAGGATTTTAGTGAGGAAATGGAGGAGAATTTGATGGAAATACAAGAGGAAGAAAGGGAGGGCTGGTCGGGTGAGAGGAAAGAGAAGAGAGAGAATTTTTGGGCAAATTTTGAGTGAATTAAATGAGATAAGAAAGACAAGACACAAACTTGTCTTTCACCCCAAAAGTCAACACTACAATAGTAAACTTAATTAGCAATTTGGAGGGAAAAATAATTGTCTCATTTGGCTTGAGATTATGGAGCAAATCTTGATTAGGAGAGGGGAAAGAAAAGAAAAATTTTAAGTGAACTGGAGGAAATTAGTTGGAAGAAATAGTTGTTAGTTAAAATTCTAGATTTGAAGAGGTTAATCCAATTCTTAATCAAGGTTTCAAAACCCTAATTGATCACCTTCAATAACCCATTACCAGTCATTTAATTACACTTCTAACCTACCAATGGTCATCCGTGCTCTCCTTCACTAATACACTCACAGTCCGAGTTTACTTCGGAAAACGTATTTTTACATTTTCCGCTAATAGGCGCTACGAGGCAATGTTAAAAAGATACAATAAGGCTAAAATTCAACGAGAAATTATAGATGAGGTAAAATTGAATTTCATGAGATAATTAAATAAATAAAATGAATTTTTCCATTTAAATTTTGAAGACAAAATTAACTCAATAATAAGATTAAAATTAATAAAGGAATAGTTAAACGAATTAATGGAGGTAATAATAATAATAATATCTAAATTAATAAATTTTGAGGCCTTCACATTCTCCCCTCCTCAAAAGAATTTTCTCCTCAAAATTCTTACCTTGTTGGACGAATAATTCTGGATATTTCTTTTGCATTTCCTCTTCCACTTCCCAAGTTGCTTCCTCAACATCGTGGTTTCTCCATAGGATTTTAACCAAAGGAATTTTCTTCGTCCTCAAGTCCTTTACTTCTCGATCGAGAATCTTTACAGGCCTTTCCTCATACGAGAGTGTTTCATCCATTTCAATCTCATCTAACTGTAACACATGACTCGGGTCTGGGTGATACTTTTTGAGCATCGAGACGTGAAAGACATTGTGAATCTTCGACATACTGGTGGGTAGATTCAATTGATAAGCCACTTTTCCAACCCGTTTAAGAATCTCAAATGGTCCAACGTACTTCGGCTTCAATTTCTTTCCTTTTTTAGACACAAATCCACCCTTCACTGGCTTTACCCGCAAGAAAACTTTATCACCTATTTCAAATTCCAAATCCTTTCTCCTATTATCCGCGTAGCTCTTTTGCCGACTTTGAGCCATTTGAAGCTTTTCTCTAATCAACTTCACTTTCTCTTAGGCTTCTTCAATCCAGGGTATAGTGGTCGGGTTAAGAACCTTTCTCTCTCTCACTTTGTCCCAATGAATCGGTGATCGACACCTTCTCCCATAGAGTGCCTCATAGGTTGCCATTTGAATTGAGGCATGATAACTATTGTTGTATGCAAACTCGACTAGGGTCATGTACTGGCTCCAACTTTCTCCTAAATCCACTATACAAGATCTCAACATGTCCTTTAGAGTCTGAATTGTCCTCTCAGACTGACTATCTGTCTGAGGATGTTAGGCTGTACTCAACTTCAACTTAGTTCCCAAAGTCTCTTTCAATTTTTGCCAAAACCTCGATACGAACCTAGGTTCTCGGTCGGAAACAATACTCACTGGAATCCCATGTAGCCTTACTATCTCATCCAAATAAAGTTTGGCCAATTTCTCCAAAGGATACTTCATATTCACTAGTAGGAAGTGAGCAGACTTAGTGAGTCGGTCAATTACTATCCAAACGGCATCATGTCCCTTTTGACTCCTTGGCAGACCAGTGACGAAATCCATGGTAATATGCTCCCATTTCCATTCGGGGATTTCTAAAGGTTGTAGAAGTCCTGAGGGTTTTTGATGTTTGGCCTTAACCTGTTGACAAATAAGACATGTCTGCACATATTTGGCTACATCTTTCTTCATTCCATCCCACCAGTACAATTCTTCCAAATCTTGATACATCTTATTATTCCCAAGATGGATGGTATACTTGGACCGATGTACTTTTTCCAAAATCTCTTTCTTTAATACCTCATCGTTCGGCACTACTATCCTTTCTCGGAACCTCAATATACCTTCTGGCCCTGTCTTAAGGTCCTGGGTCTCCCTTTTCTGAACTTTCTCCAAAAATTTCTGCACTACGGGATCTTTTGACTGTGCTTTTTTGATTCGTCCTAATAACGGAGACCTTAACTCCACGTTCCCAAAAATGACCTTTTGTGTCACTAAACAAGGTTTCCACTCACACACTTGCTCCAACATTTCCCATTCTTTCACTATTAACCTCGCTACTTGAGCCTTACGACTTAATGCATCAGCCACGACATTTGCCTTTCCAGGGTGATACTTTATTGAGCAATCATAGTCCTCTAAAAACTCTACCCATCTCCTTTGCCTTAAATTCAATTCCTTTTGAGAAAACAAATATCTTAAGCTCTTATGGTCCGTGAACACCTCACAAGTCACCCCCTATAAATAATGTCTCCACTTTTTCAAAGCCAAAATAACCGCCGCCAACTCTAGGTCATGTTTTGGGTAGTTCTGTTTATGGGGTTTCAACTTCCTAGAAGCATATGCTATTAATTTTCCATTTTGCATCAGAACACAACCCAATCCATCCTTAGAGGCATCTGAATAAACCACGAATCCTTTGCCATCAAAGTCAAAACACCTCGGTCAACCGCTTCTTCAACTCTTGAAACCTCTCTTCACACTTAGGGCTCCAAATGAATTTTCCATGTTTCCTAGTCAAGTCGGTCAAAGGTCCAGTAATTCTTGAGAAATCTTGAATAAACCGACGATAGTAACCAGCTAACCCTAAGAAACTTCTGACCTCGATAGGGTTCTCGGGTCTCTTCCAATGAGTAACAGCTTCCACTTTAGCTGGGTCAACTGCAATTCCGTCCTTGAAAATTTTATGCCCTAGAAAAGTTACCTCCTCCAACCAAAATTCACACTTACTAAATTTAGCAAACAACTTGTGCTCTCGGAGGGTTTGTAATACAATTTTCAAGTGTTCGGCGTGATCCTCTTGGGTTTTAGAACACACAAGTATATCATCAATGAAAATTACAACAAATCGATCCAAGTAGGACTTGAATACGAGTTGCATTAAATCCATGAATGCGGCCGGAGCATTAGTCAATCCAAAGGGCATCGCTACAAACTCAAAGTGTCCATACCTCGAATTAAAAGCCGTTTTCGATACATCTTCTTTTCTAATTCTCAACTGGTAGTACCCCTGTCTAAGATCTAGTTTGGAGAATACCCCTGACCCTTATAACTGATCAAACAATTCATCAATGAGTGGTAAGGGATACTTGTTCTTGATTGTCACATCATTCAACCCCCGATAGTCTATACACAACCTTAGACTACCATCTTTCTTTTTGACAAACAATACCGGTGCTCCCCACGGAGAGTCACTTTCCCTAATGAATCCCCATTCTAACAGGTCGCCATTCTATAGGGAGTCTTAGAGATTGGGGCCATTCCAGGTACCAAATCAATCTTAAACTCTACTGTCCGCTCAGGAGACAAAGATTCCCATTCCTCGGGAAATACATTAGGGAAATCCTTAACAATCGGCACGTCTTCCAACTTCACCTTATCATTTGGAGGGTTTATAAGAAAAGCCAAATACCCTTGAGCCCTTTACTGAAGTTTTCTAGCCTAATCCAGAAATAAGGGCCGATGAAACCAACCTTTTTAACATCCAATCTCAACATCGCCTCTCCCGGTATATCAAATTCCACTACTTTCAATCTACAATCCACTTTGGCATGGTGTTTAGCTAAGCAATCCATCCCAATAATCACATCATACCCCTTAATATCCAGACTTACCAGGTCAACCATTAATTTTCTCTCTCCAATCCACAACTCACAATTTTTATACACTAAACTCGTAATCAAACTTTTGTCCCCTGTTGGTGTTCTAACCTTTAAGTCAAAGGGTAACCTAACAGGTTTTATATCTATACCACAAACAAATGCGGGATTAACAAAAGAATGAGTCACACCGAGATCAATTAAATTCTAGCTAAGCGATGAAAGGGGAATGGTACCTTGACCACTTACGTCACTTCGGGCACCTCTTGATGGTCGATTACATAAACTTCAGTTGGTACTTTTGTCCTGCTCCCCACCGTACTAGCTTGGCTCGGGTTCGACTTTTGGGCACTACCTCGCTCTCGGGATTGGGGACAGGCAGATATCTGATGGTCGGAACTTCCACACCTCAACCACGTTCCTTGTTTCTTCCAACAATCGTTGGCGGTGTGATTTAGTTTTCCACAGAAACCACACGTAAGGCCTGAGTTCTAAACTTGGCTCCTTTGTGGAGCACTCCTTGCTGAGCCTGTACCACTAACGGACCCTCGGGATGCCCTTCCTCGAGAAAAGGTTCCTCTTGAATTTCCTGAGGCACTAGCCCCACTGGAGCCTCTCCCAAACTTGGAAGGCGGGGCACTTGAATCTGGTTGGAGCCGCTAGAAGGGGCACTCCTTTTCCAAGCATGAAAAGTCTTGATTGAGCCTTGGCGGTCTCGGGATCCCTCAGAGCTTTTCAATGGCCTGCTTAAAGCTGTCAGGCAGTGCTAACCCTTCTTGAATCTCAAATTCAAACCCGGACAAAAGTCTAATTCTCCTTTGCTCTTTGGCCACCAATTACGGGCAAACTTAGGCGGGTTTAGTGAAGCTGCGCCTCATATCTTGGACGGCAAGAGACCACGGCGACACTTAATGAAATCATCTTCCCTCTTTTCTTATACTAAGGGAGGGAGAAACTTGGCGTAGAACTCCCGAGTAAAATTCTCCCAAGTCCTAGGAGTCCGGTCCCTATCCCACTTAGCCTAATCATATTCCACCATGATCTGGCTGCTCCCTTAAACTGAAAATGTTCAGAGTACCGCCTCTTCTCCGTAAAGTTCAGAGTACTAAAAATGTCCGTAATACGCTCTAGCCATCCCTCAGCTGCCTCTGGATTGGGTCCCCCAAAAAACTTAGGCGGGGCGAACTTTTGAAAGCGTTCTAAAGCCCTATCCTTGCCACCCTCGTGGCCCCTAGGCTGATTAACTGGATCTTGACCTTGTTGGTCCACTAGACGAGCCAAGATGCACGTCATCTGATTTATGGCTGTCGCCACCTGTTCCCCAAAATCCACTCCTTGTCCCTGACCTAATCCTCGTCCTCGACCTTGGTCAACTGCTGACCCTCGGTCGTCACCTTCATTTAGGGGTTGTCTTGCCCCACGCCCTCGTCCTACACCTGTTGACCTCGTCTACCGTCCATGATTTTTATAGTAGGTAGACATAAATAAGTACGGAAGTGAATTAAAACAAAATAAAATACTACAGAATAAAGTGAAATAAGATAAAGAGAAATATAATGGGACAACACCAATTAAAATAAATAATTTTAAAATTAAATTGTGGAACAAACGAGAGGATTTTCTAAAATTAACCAAATTTCATACATAAAAAATCCGAGGATGTCAAGTACAGTACGGTGGCATGTTTACAACAAAAGAGTACACAAAAGTTGCTTTCACGGCCGATTTACCACACCAAATACAATAATGAAAGCAGTAAGTAAACATACACCCACAGGGATGAGAATCTTTCTAGTAGTTCCTCCTTACAAAAAGGGCTAACAAAATCCTAAGATTTTAGTACTACTATCCTAATCCTTAGCAGGTCCACCAGGAGAGGTCTCCTCGGACGGGTCCTCCTTCTCAGACTCGACCTCCTCAGATGGGTCGTCCTCCATCAGTATATCCTCAAGAGGCTTCTCCTCTGAAGAGTCCTCCCCTAATGGCTCCTCGAGAAAAGCATCAACATTAACAGCAGCCACAGCATCATCCATAGCGGTGGCGTGGCCCTATCCTCAAGGGTCCGACCCGAACCTCATCGGTCACCCCTAACCGGTCGGTGCGGAACCTCACGAACGACTATGAGCAGCCCTAGTCCTATCACGCTCTTCATCCACCTGAGCCTCAAGCGCCTCAATCTGAACCTCCAAATCTCGAATCTTGCTGACGATAGGCCATGGACATCCCTCAGACCACTACCTCCTCCCTCGAGGTCACTATTAACCTCGATTAACTCTCGGCTCATCATCAATGGACATCACCCAGGTTTGGATGGGAGTAACTCCTCCTACAGCCACAACCTTCCCTTCCCGGACCTTGAGGTGAGCAGAAGCTGGGTCCCATCATTCCCCACTCTATGTCGAGCAGTGACTGGCTGCTAAACGTTAGCATCCTGTCTGTTAGCTCCAGGGTCACCACTACCACCCTCCATACCTACAAACAATCCAGAACTTAAGTTAGAAATTTCAAATTTTCAACTTTCCTAAAATATTAAACTTAAAGTACAAGAAACCATTCTAATAGGGACTTTTAAAATTTTTCTTTATGATCCTCTAACTTAGGCTCACGATACCACACATAGCCCAGCTTCCCCTAAGGCTAACCAAAGGGTTGGCGGGCTGCCTGCCTAACTCTCGCCAGGACTCACATATTCGGTAATACTAACTTAAACGGGTGAAACCCCGAATTTATACCAACAATAATCTTAGAGACTGTAAAATAACATTTAAACTTACAGTGCAGTTATCAATTCAAAAACACATACTTAAAACATCGAGCCATAATTTAATACATTTCCATTAGTCTAAAATATTCATCACCAAAAGAATATAGAAAACATTTCTCCATAGTCGAGACAAATGCCAAAAGAACAAAGCACTAGTTCTATCTAGGCCTCTGGATTCTCGTTACCTGTTAAGGAAAAACAAACGGGAACGAGGGTGAGTTTAAAAGCTTCATTGAGTTTCCAAAAGCCATACATGCATTTAAAAGCAGGTAATATTATAGCGGTAAATGAAACGTAGGAAAGTTAAATTTAACACACAAGGAGGATACATTGGCTCTCAGGAGCTCAAATCCACAAATCACGAACATTTAGAGTAGTCAACACTCCGTCGACTTTCAATCCAAGTAGACGACTCATCACGCGAACCACCAACTACCAAACTCCCACTACCGGGCCCATGCAAACACTTAAACATTTAAGCGGTTAACCACTCAAGGGTGCCAAGAGTGGTTATATACTTTTCTTCTCCAACTTGTAATACAGGCAAAACATTTAATTTACTAACTCTACTTAGAAGGGAGCAATAAAGTATACTCTCCTTTAAGCGAGAGGCTAAACAGTTTCAAATTTTCAAGTACGAAACACGTTCAATCAATGCATACAGTCAAAGCAAGTAACACACATTGAAAACTCACCGACAAAGTAGGGGTCAGAATCCAAGTTTTGATGAAATGACAAATCAGCACTTCGCCCTAAAATATTGAAAGAGAATGGAAATGAGTTTTCCTAATTCACCGGCCAAATTCATTTCAAGAGGAAGTAAGTTCGATAACTTTCTAATTTGAACTGAAATCTTTGAAAAATTGTAACTTGAGTTGTACAAGTCCAAATTTCACAAACTTGGTGCCATTGGAAACCTCTTTAAAAGTTCTAAAATGTTGTAGAAGAAACCCAGTTAAGATTCTGGACAGAATTTGTCCAGATTTTCATTTAACAAGCTGCTACAGTACTGAAACAGAACATAATAGGTTGGCCGACCAGACAACTTTGAAAATTCACCAAAAATTGTAGAAAATGAATTGACTTCTAAAATTTTTACTGTTTAAATTCCTATGCAAGAAGTTTCAAATGCCACCGATGACACTCAATTTTGACACTCGAGAAAGAAATTATAGCAGTTCAACAGAGTGGGTTTAAAATTCTGAAATTTCTGTTTCCCAGTTTTGTAGGGCACAATTCTAGGGTTCATTTGAGTGACGAATTCTTAGTCAAAAATCACCAAATTTGGTACACTAATACTTCCATATATAGGCTAGGTTCATACCAAAATTCAACAAAAAATTTCAATGGGAAGATAGTTTTATACTTGCCCCAAATGAACTGGACAACACTTGATCATTCCTGCAAATTTCAACCATACATGCTAGTGGGAATCCAAGAGCCCACACAACAATTTAAACCAACAAAATCAACTCAAGGAAGCTTAGCAAATACAAATTCATAAACAACACAAGTCAAGGTTCTATCAACCTTTCAACAACCCAAATCCTATCATCATGATTGGAATTTTAAAGGATGATCAAGAATGGAACTTTTAGGGTTTTACCTCTTCTTAGAGGTTAGTAAAAACACCAAGAGAATGCAAGTTTTAACCACCCAAGGCTTCCTCCTCAAAGCTCCTTGCTCAAGCTCCAAGCTAGTGCCAAGTTTAGTGCAAGATTGTTGAGGATTTAAGTGAGGAAATGGAGGAGAATTTGATAGAAATTCAAGAGGAAGAAAGGGAGGGCTGGTTGGGTGAGAGGAAAGAGAAGAGAGAGAATTTTTGGGCAAATTTTGAGTGAATTAAATGAGATAAGAAAGACAAGACACAAACTTGTCTTTCACCCCAAAAGTCAACACTACAATAGTAAACTTAATTAGCAATTTGGAGGGAAAAATAATTGTCTCATTGGCTTGAGATTAAGGAGCAAATCTCGATTAGGAGAGGGGAAAGAAAAGAAAAATTTTAAGTGAACTGGAGGAAATTAGTTGGAAGAAATAGTGGCTAGTTAAAATTCTAGATTTGAAGAGGTTAATCCAATTCTTAATCAAGGTTTCAAAACCCTAATTGATCACCTTCAATAACCCATTATTAGTCATTTAATTACATTTCTAACGTACCAATGGTCATCCGTGCTCTCCTTCACTAATACACTCACAGTCCGAGTTTACCTCGAAAAATGTATTTTTACATTTTCCGCTAATAGGTGCTACGAGGCAATGTTAAAAAGATACAATAAGGCTAAAATTCAAAGAGAAATTATAGATGAGGTAAAATTGAATTTCATGGGATAATTAAATAAATAAAATGAATTTTTCCATTTAAATTTTTGAAGACAAAAATTAACTCAATAGTAAGATTAAAATTAATAAAGGAATAGTTAAACGAATTAATGAAGGTAATAATAATAATAATATCTAAGTTAATAAATTTTGAGGCCTTCACAATTTCGCCCAACGACGTCACAATAATTCACTGAAACTAGTCGAGAGACTTCTCCCAATGACGTCACATTTGTCACAAGATAGCACACTGTTCTTTTAATTCCAAAATCACGCCAAAAGGAGAAGACACACACATGGTAGTTCAAATCTTTTAAATATTCCGAATTCATTTCCTTCTAAATGCTAGCAAATCATTTCATCAAATCATTTCTTTGCAAACAATAGCAAGATTCTCATTTGAAAAGGAGTTGGAACACTCACATATCCTTCATAAATTATTTCACTTGTAAAAGCATTTTACTTGGAAATAGTGGTAAATCATATCTTTGCAAATATGAGACTAGCAAATTATTTCACAAGTCATTTTCACATAGTAGTAAAATATTTGATTTATAAACGAATTGGAATACTTACACTTACAGAACACTGCAAAACACTTTCACAATTTCTTTTATTTCAAATAAAGGTAAGTACGATGAAGTACACGCTACCCCACTTAACGATTTAAAAATCCAAAATCACTTCAAATAACTTGACCAATACACTTCGAATCATATTCACAAAACACATACCATACATTGAAACTCACTGAAATATTAAGGTTCGACTTCCAAGTTAGGATCGATTTCACTTCCTTCCACACCCCCTAAAACAAATAAAAACAATAGTTGAGATTCACTTCCCCACTCGTTAACTAAAATAAATCACTTTCATTTCTTATAGTCAATCAATATTTTTCCCACAATTCCCTCAAGGAAAAGCATTCATTTCACACGATACAATGACTTGATTAGATCTTTTTAAAATCACTATATCATTCCAAATATAATACTCTATCGATGTACTCCCTAAACACCACTTCTAAATTCTCTTTAATACGATATTTTAAGTGAGGTTCTTACCTCAAAATCGCTCTTTTCACAAATAACTCAACACTTGCTCTTAATCAAAGCTTTATCGCAAGTTTAGAACAATTCTCACCACGTATTTATATTTGAAATTCATAGAAATTAACCAAAATGTTGCAAAACCCTCGAATATAACTAATCAACACTTTTTTATTCAAAAGTTCATGAAAAGCATCACTTTTCGACATTTAAAATCCAAAAGTTTACTCTACTCAAACACACACTCACAAATAACATACCACATATATTTAAGAAAAATTTCTTCAAGAATATCATAAATTTTTGAAATCACATAACATAATTTCCAAGCATGGTTCGGCCAACACATAATACTTTCCTTCAAAATTTTCAACATCCAAATCTACTTTCTAACCATAAAATGAACTCATTTCATGAATATCAATCACATCCACAATCAGGTCCTCAAGTCTGCTACCTAAAAGCCATCTCAAGTCCGCTACCTATGTTGGGAATTCAAGAGCCCAACTCATAATTCCAATCATAACCATTTTTATCAAAATTAACCGTAGAATCTACAGATCTAACACTAAAAGGGCTAAATCTAAGAGTTTTAAGGGTTATACCTCAAGATCTTTTCAGATCTAGCAAGATCAAGGAAGATCTAACATGGTTCCACCCATGGATGACATTCTAAACTCTGACACCTCGAGATTCTTCAAGTTTTTACACAGATCTGCGTGTTTTCTCCTCAAAACTCAAGAACAAGAAGATGCCAAGTAAGGAAAACTTTCTTCCTCACTTTCTCTCTCCTTCTCACTCTCGGATTCCTTGCTCTTTCTCTCTCTCACACTCGGCTGCACAAGGAGGAGAAGGAACAGGACGGCAGCTTTCCAATGGCTTCAAGCTCTGTGAAATCAAAGAAGGAGATGAAGTTGAAGAAAACCTCTTTTCCCTCTTCCTTTCTTTCTCTCACATCCGGACCTCTCTCTCTCTCTCTCACTCATTCGGCAACTCCAAGAAGAGGAAGAATCAAGAGCTAAGCCTTCAATGGAGTCTTCAAACTTCACAAATTTGAGGAAGAAGAAGAAGAAAAAGAAAATTTGGAAGAAACCTCTCTATTCTTTCTCTCTCTAGTTTGGCTACTCCTCCCCTTGTTTGGTTTCAAGTGTGGCTGAAAAATGGAACAAAAAGATGCATGAAACAAGACTTTAAGGGGACAAAAGATGTGGTTCCCCTTAAATTATGAAAAAGTGGTCAAACGACCACTTTTTGTCGCGTCGACGCACGATACTCTAACTCTCATTGGTTTGTCTCATTCCTATACTGTCCAACCTTAGATATATCTCTATAATATCTCTACATATGTTGGGTTTCATCTTAAAGTCACTATTCACACTTCGGAACAAAAATCAGACGCTTACACTGGCCGAAACTACACACCGGCAAATAATTCTCAAAAATTTCTCTAAATTGGAAAATAATCACTCAAAACATAAATTCACTCATATTTTAATGAATAAACACAATATAAACATTATTATGCATTTTAAAATAAAATTTAAATTTTGAGACCCTCGTAAACTTTGTGCAATAGTATCAATATTGACAATGAACTAGATAAAACCTGTGATGATTTTTATTTTAGGCCGGCTTTTATGACAAGGAGATTATCCAGAATAACTACTGATAAATATTGATTATAGATTTGTGGTTCTAGATATAAATGCTTTTAGTCATCCTTCTAGCAAAAAGAGCAAAACTAGTATTGTTGTTGAACTTTGCGATAGGGTCTTTCAAATTTTCTATAGGGGTTTTTGAATCCTAAGGACCTTAAAGTATGATTCTTGTAAATATTTCTTTTGTTTTCAATCACACATCTTTTAGTTTCTTCATATTTCTTTGAATACCAATGATCTAGTACGCCTCTCAAATTCATTTTGAAGACTTGGATGTAGAGTTGCTGATTGATTTTCAAAAAGTTTGATCCAAAACTAAGGAATAAAAAACATATAGACAAGGAGTGTTGAAAAAGAGAAAATTGGGAGAAAACACACTGAAACTCAAGAATGCCATTTCAAATTTAAGAGCTTCATAGCCAATATTATTGGCAAATTTAAGTATTGTTGGAATATATGAGTTCATCACATATTACAACCAGAGAGAATGATGAGTACTTGTTGGTAGCAATGAATGGGCATGGGATCATCACAGAAGTTCAGGTGGAATTTCTTGAAATGGAAGATGCAAGAACTTATGCGACTTTAAGTGGTTGGACTAGACTTCTGGGGAAAAGCAATTTGATTCTGACTCTTTGAGAAAGATTAGATAACTTGAGTTTGTAATGCTACTTAAAAGAGGTACAACTGCAAATTCTTGACTTGATTTTCTTAATTGATTTTAGTGTTATTCTGCATTGGGGCCTTCAATTTAGTTCCTTCTGATTATTAGTATTCCTAATTCTGATAACAATTTTTTCAATAGATTCAAGTTCAAATGTAGGCACAAGAGATACTATATCAAGAGAGCAAGGATCACATTAGTTTGTCTGGAGACACAAATCCAATTTTTTTGTGGGAAAGCCAACTTTTTTAGAGTGATTTGGAATGATTTTGGATATCATCTAGAAATAGTGTGGCTGAATTCTTGAAGTAAGAAGAGGAACAACTAGTTAAAATCCTGTATAACATAGCTAAACTTAATATGATGTTGATCGAAACATCATTTAATCATCTGGTATTTAGGGTCAATTTGAGACATTGGGACACTATTATTACATCAAGGGACAAAATTAGAAAACATTTATCATAGAAAATAAGTTGGAGGTGATAAAACTAGTGTATTATGGATGTTTAGGGGGCTTGTTCACAAAGCTAAACTAATTTTATTATCAAAAACTATTTTTAAGAGCTTGGATTCACATGGCTTTTAGTGATCTGCCCATTGTTATGGTTGAAGGCTTTTTGAACAATTATTTGAGAGTTGATTTTGTCATGGGAAGAGAAATAAAGGATGCTTGTGGATATTTTGTAGGTATCATAGAAGAAAGGAAAAATAGTAATTTTTTCCTAAATGAAATTATTGCAGACGGAAAGATCAATTCACTTGTTGGATATCATAGTCTTGGGACAACTTTCAGCCAACACTTCTTTACCTTGTATAAAGTTCAAGAGCAGCTAGCAAAGAAGGTAACACTAATCCATATATCTGCGATTGGACCTCAAGATTGTCATTTGCATTTTCTAATTTTCAAATTTTGGGCACATAGGATTTCTTGGCTGTAGTTAATCTCCATTATCCTGATGAGGTGTCAAATGTAGACCAACCTACAGAAGCTAAAAGGTCAAAGAAAATGTTTGAAGTACCCTTTGAATAAACATCTCTACATTCAGTTGATTTTGGTGATGAGTTGATTAAATGTCATGGAATGGTGGATGACTCTACAGCATCTTGTGGATGAGTTGATTAAATGTCATGGAATGGTGGATGACTCTACAGCTTTTGGATAAATGCTGACCCTACTCTGGAAGAGCTACTGATCATAACCAATTTTAGTAATAAATGAATGACTCTACAGCATCCTGTGGGAAGTTCTGCATTGATCAGAACTAAGTTGGAGAGAATGGGAAAACTAAGGTGAATTTCTTACAATAATGTTAAAAATTAAAACCATCCAAAAAATGGGATTCTGAAAACAAGGTCGCTGAAAGCCATATATGCGGCGACCATAAAAAAGAAATTTCTTTTCGAATTTTATTTTCCATTGACAGGGGGAATTTTTTTAGAGAATCCACAACTACTGGATGCAGTTTCTAATAAAAAAAATTGTCTTTTCAATGGCAGGGTGAGAATTTCCATTTTTAAGAGAAACCGCAACTAGTGGTAAGAAACAGCATCCTCCAAGTGTGGTTTCCATAAAGAATGGGAAACCACACTTTTAGGATACGGTTTCATAATAGTAATAATTTTTTTTAAATCTATGTTGAGCGTTTTGACGAAAAGTGTAGTTAACACCTTTTAGGGTTTTGGGTCTTAGGGTCTAAGGATTAGGGATTAGGGTTTAGGTTTAGGGTTTAAGGATTAGGGATTAGGGATTAGGGATTAGGGTTTTGGGTTTAGATTAGTTTTGGCAAATTTTGAACCCCTTCAGTATATGAGTCATAGTTAATTACTTTCAATTTTGTGAAATAGAAAATTTGTAGAGATTAAGAATTATTTGATTTAATTAAATATAAAATAGAAGTGGAGATAAATAACACAGTGAATAAAAAATATGTAATTTGAAAATTTTATATGGAAAAAAATGTAATCATGTTTGAAAAAAATGTAAATTTATTATGTTGAATATTAGGTTTAGGGTTTTGACGTATTTGAATTGTGGCACTACAGTTGGCAAGGGTTTAGGTTGCATATTAGTCATAAAATGTTTTTTGACATATTGTAGATGTAATTTACTTACATTTGACAACTTTCATTATTTGTTAACTAGATAATTTCTAAAAAATTATTTAGGTTAAGAATTATGTTATTTAATTAAACTTGAAAATGAATTGGTTAGAAATTAATCTAAATTCGTGAATTCCAACGGGAAATTGAAATCCAAGCAAATGTATATGTATATAAAAAAAATAAGTTTTAATAATTAAAATGAAAAATAATGTATAGTCATGAAATTCATCAACCGACAAGCCTCTTGCCCATATTATGAGGAGTGGAAGAGCAGTCACACCTCCAATAGACCCGCCAGCTCTATTGATTTTGAGGTTGTAGTTACATAGATCTCATTGGTTGCATGTGCTCT
The DNA here is from genome assembly GCA_013103745.1 of Gardenia jasminoides. Classification (NCBI taxonomy): domain Eukaryota; kingdom Viridiplantae; phylum Streptophyta; class Magnoliopsida; order Gentianales; family Rubiaceae; genus Gardenia; species Gardenia jasminoides. The sequence continues at coordinate 37,497,839 of CM023103.1, forward strand.
CACATAAGCACCTGCCCTTCAACCTGAGTAGAGGAGTCCACCATAGGCGTTTTTGAATACCTAGGACAAGATAAATCAGTAGATGTAATAGACGGAGCCGGATCAAGAGTAGAACAGTTTGCCATTGATGAACCCAAAAATGAGAAAACATCTCTAAAATTTTCACCACACTGATAATTGGGTTGGAATATTGTATGTGCTCCACCAGATGAAGACTCCTTACTCCTCATATGGTACATCGAAGGCATGGAAGTAGGTGTGGTAATAGAATAGGTACCGAATACTAGAATGCACGGACGTGCGAGAGAACGTGTAGGAGGGCGAGTAGGCGTACAGATAGGGATGTCGTCTACAGGAATAGTCTCAGTTCTTGGTTTCGCGCTGATCATGTCCACGAACTTCCCTTGGTAAACTAGATAGGGATATCTCGATGGATAGATGGCCCAACTTTAGCCTTGTCAAATGTTTTACACATCATCCGCATCTCGTAATTTACATACATCAGTGCTGAAAAGCCTGATCTTGTATCGACATCAATTCGGGATGCTAATAGCGAGCAGGAGTGGACGGGTCGATGTATTGATCATAGACCCACCCTATATGAGCCACCGTGTCAACTTATGCATATAAAGTTTTCAAAAAGTTAATAAATCGCTCGGGTCAAAGGTACAAAATGAATGATATGACTTAATGTAACGAATTGCATTAATAACTTACCAAATAATCGAGTTGAGTTGCATCACCTCGGTGGCGGTCAAGTCCTGAGTCCCTCGGTACTGGAGTCGTGATATACTGGACGGTCCTACTGATGTACCAAGTCATGTAATCGTGTCCAAATATGTCTGGATCGAAAACATGATCTAGAACTACAAATCTATCATGCACCTCCCAATATTGGATCCATATTAGATGCTCCTGCACCCAATTCCACCCTGGTTGCCCTCATCATCTTAAATTATGCAACTTCTTATCTGTGTCCATGTCAATGTCATCTGGAATAGGCTGGTGCAATCCGAACTGATGTAACATGCACTATGGAAAATGGAACTCAACGATATCCCAAAAAATCAAAGGAACCTGTGCCTGCTAGAAGTGTCTACCAATTGTGTAATAGAAGGGAAGAGATGCCAGGAGATTCTCGGAGTATGACTCCCAAATAAACTGTCGTAATTAAGATATGCATTAGGTTGTAATCAATTGTATCCGTAGAAACACATATTTAAAAAATGTAGTAACAAATGTAATATCTCATGGGGCGTGAGCATAGTATGCTGATTTCTAAAAACTGAAACCACATGTATAGGCGTGTATTTTGTGGTGCACTTTGTTGTCCACCTACTGTCTCTGGAGAAGTCTAAGTCCTATGGCGCTTGGTCAATAATGATTGGACGAAGACGAGAAATCCTCTCCCAAGCCCACAGCTGTTGGAACCGATTAATCTAAAAATCAAGCACATTCCAAATTAACTTAAAGTACAAAAAATAACTGACAAAAATTGAATAATCACTTGTAGCAGTATATATGGTCCCGCCATACAACTCTGTGATGTTCTAGATACCCTGTATAGAGATCTGTACAAACATGCTAATGTGGCACTAACCTAACTATAGCGATTAAGATCCTCTATATCTCAAATGTAGTCCAATAATGGCAACTAACAATGTTGCCATATGTATTGGCAAACAATTGTCACCCACATAATATCATTATGTAACCGCGAACATGATGTCAGACTAACTCCTCAAGCGTATCATCGAGGAGTGGCTCGTATAGAAAATTAACCCTACCTTCCTTAAAACCGCAAACTGCATCTGGTCTAAATCCTAGCAACTCCTCAATCAGATTCTGCTTCTACGATATGTCCAAAACTCTACTATGGTGATACATAATCCGTCAACTCGTAAGCCCTACAACACCTCCACATCTTGCAATGTAATGGTAGCCTCTTTCACGGGGAGATGACATGTGTAAGTCTCCTGCCTCCAACTCTCAATAAGTGCAGTAAGCAGTCCAAGGTCAAGCTCAAAATAGCCAGCATATGTCACTTCTTAAAATCTAAACCGAATCGAATACTCTCTGATTTGCAGATGCATTTGATACTCTACTAGGTCTTGAAAGTATCCATCAACTCACTTGAATTTATGTTCTTTCTGAACACCTAAAAAGATTGATCTGGACCTATGTTTATCCTGTAAGTACAATAGACTCCTATCATGTAGATCTTGTATCAGATCAGGGATAGATGCAGTCGTACCTTGCATTTCTATGGTACTTGTTACATAGTTGTGAAAATATGAATATACAATCAGTTTACAGCACATCAAAAGAAATACTTAATTAGGAAACTGGCAATGTGGTCATCTGTAATCAAAGCAAAAATAGATGACAAAAATACATGAAAACAATTAGTAACACACATGAGGTCTCCAATACAAATAAACCAATAATTAACATGATCCATGAAAGAAGCAAATAATGCCTAATCCGTTCCTACACATAAAAATGACTAGAGAATGGATAGTTAGAGGTATTATGCCCCGTTTGTGAACAATAACTACACTAGCAAGGTGTATCGAGGTATCGATGATCCATCTAATTATGTATATATTCAATTCACGTGGGTCTGGGTCTCTTTTATTTAATCCTATTAATGTCATAATTGAGCTGCAGATCAGATTCTATCCAATAATGAGTGTCCCTTAGTGGTAGGAATTGCTTTCGCAGAGAGGCCTTATAAGATCTAAGTGTGTGCAGTAATTCACTAGATCTCGTATAACGGTGCCCGACTTGTAACAAACAGCAATTATGTGTGAACATGGAAAATGAATCTCAGTCTACTTGCCACATGTGCATGTGCCATTACTGAAGTGGATGATCTATGTATTGGAACCTTTGTGATTTGATCCTCACCCTATAGTGATGCAGTAAATGCCATTCCTTTGATTGTACACATGGATCGAATGTGTCCTCACTTTTAGCTCATTCGCCATGAAAATGTTCCAAATTTTTGTCAGAAAAAACATGGTAGCACCGAAAGCCAATTTTCATTTTTTTACAAACAGGTCGATGGTCTGATTGAAAGTGAACTGTATGCATGCCTTGATTGATAACAACTGGACATTACGTAATTGATTGTTAAAACACTCAACCATGTTAGTCGACAGTTGGCCCCACCATCCTTACACAGAGCCCACTGCTCGGGTTTAACAAATCTGCCATTCAACCAATTGTACGCTTCCTTATTCACCATCCATATTTGTTCCATTAAAACCTCGTACTTCCATGGTTGGTTCTGAGAGCCAGCAGCCCATATGAGATCCTTAAACCTAGCAGAAGTATATGAGGAAAATAATAAGTCAAAAATAGAGTTTCATTTGATTATTGAGTGATTGTACGAATAGCATTAAAACTAGTAGACGACATACTTCTGATTCTAAATTTGTGAAATTAGCTTGCACGTGGACCAAGCAATACCGGTGAACTCCAAAAGGTGCCTTCCACTCCGACAAGGTACTCATTGCGTGTATTATTCCTTTATGTTGATCAGAGATAACACAAATATTTTTGACATCCTTGCACACATGTTGTCATAATTGGCACATGAACCACGAGCAACTCCTATTAGTCTCCTCATCCACCAATGCAAAGGCCAAAGAAAACTGACAGTTGCTCGTGTCGAATCCAATGGCACATAGCAGTTTTGACTTGTACGGATCCTTCATGAACGTCCCATCCACGTAGACAACAGGTTTAAGATGTGAAAATGCTTTAATCACAGGTCCAAATACCCAAAATACATAGTAAAAAACTATGCATGTGGTAGTGCTTTGTAGATGGTACTCTTAAACTACAATTGTTCGAGAATTTGCCGTAACTAATTCCTGCATATAAGGTGGGAGCTAAGCTATAGAAGTGGGTCAATCACTGTACACTACGTTAATGGCATGTTGTCGGGTGTACCATACCTTTTTGTATGGCATGTTAGTGTGAAACTAGCGCTTAATTGCCACCTGAATTTCTTTTATTGAAAATACGGGCCCATTGTCAATGTGGTTTATCATGTAATCAGCAATGATGTCCAAACTCATTTGACAGTGATCATTGCTGTTAGACATACGAACACTACTGTGCTCCTTTATAAAAGTAACTATCTTCCACATGTTCTGAGTGCACCGTAAAGTTGCCCTCAACTATCAATTGCAAGATGTCTCACCACTATCCGACTTGCATTGAACATACTAGGTCGTTGGCTTGCTTTTCTTCACTGTGTACTCTTTATTGTGCCTGATTGACCACAGCTTAACTGTTTGTTCAACATGCTTCTTTGTTTCAAAAATCATGCCTAAATGCAACTCCTTTTCTCGATCATCCCACACATTCAACTTCTCGACAACTCCTTTGCGTGTAGGATCTAAACTCATGGCTGCATTGTTACCTTCACTGTAGTGAAGGTGAGGTTCAAAATTAATTGACAATGGTGCACTAGACCAGCCTCGTCAAAGTGCTGTGAAGCTTCTGCTTCTTCGGAACCACCAAACTCTTGATCGTATTCTCTTAAACCATCACCTTCAGATTTAGGAGAGGGGTCATTCTTGAAAACAGGATCCACATCTATGCCTTCACTTTCGAGAATTGTGGTTGGAGGATTTGTTACGGGCATCTCTAGTGCATCAGTTTCATTCACACCACTGGGCCCAATTTTCAGCGTATTTCTAACACATAGTTTCTTCCTGGATCCGTTGGACCAAACATGGATGGATTCTTCCTGCATCATTCCTCCGTAGTTCGATTGTACTAGACGACTTGCAAAGTCTAGTTCAAGTCCACAGTCTGAGGTACCACCATGACCATGTGCGTGGTGTCGTTCAACCTCTACATAAGTCTCACAAGCCGATTGAGGAGACATTGATTTCATGGAGTATATCATGTCAATGTCATTCTCACACTCTAATTGCAACCCGGCAAAGGCCCCGACTCCTGCAAAATTTCTGAACCACAAATGCAACTTGAATTCTTCTGGATCTAACCCTATGTAGGTGTACACTCTGTCTACCATTTCTTGACAACCTATTCATTCCTTCACTAATATGGCCTTCTTACACCTTAGAGGATCATATGCAAAAGATGCGCCGGTTTCAACTATTTTCCCTCCCCAATAAAATTGATGTACTAGTGCAATGTCCACTGACATTTCTTATCTAATCTAACAAATAGTTTATTCATGTCAAGAAACTAGGTCGTCCCTTAGGTTGTAATTATGATGTATAAAATAAATAATTTGGTACCATCCACAATTTCATGCAATAAATAAACTTACACAAAACGAGAGTAATGCAATATTTAACTTACACTAATATATTGATATCATTTTTCAAACTATAGTGAAAATAATAACGACTTAAATGGTAAAACTAACATATTCAAACTAACAATGACTTATTTCAATTTATTTAAACTAATATGTAAACTAATGTATTTAGACTAATAATTAATGACTAATATAATATATTTACACTAATTTTTTTAAAATTGATCATATTTACACTAACAATATCTTTAGACTAACGTATTTAAACTAATAATGACTAATACAATATTTTTGCACTAATATAATAAATTAAAATTCACTAATCATGTGCAAATAAGAAATTCATATACTAATCATTTAATTATATAATTTTAACTAACAGAATAATGCAATATTTAACGTCTGGGTCTAATATATTAATGAATTTTTAGTTTAACTTATCTATTAAATTTTAATTGTCAAACTAACAATCCAATAATGATTTGATCCAATATATTTAAACTAATATGACAAACAAACATATTCCACTATATTAACACTAACGTGACAAACCAATATATTTACACTAATATAACAAACTAAAATATTTAAACTAATAATTAATGAAAAATACAATATATTTACACTAATATGTTAAACTAGCATATTTACACTAACAATATCTTTGGACAAATGTTATTAAACTAATAATGACTAATACAATATTGTTACACTAACATAATCAACTAATAATGGCTATTCATGCTCAAATAAGAAATTAATATACTAATCATTTAGTTATATAATTTTAACTGATAGAATAATACAACATTTAACTTACACTAATATTTTAATGATTTATTTATCATAACCTACCTATTAAATTTAAATTGTGAAACTAATAATATTGACTTAATACTAATATATTTAGTCTAATAATGACTTAAGCCAATATATTTAAACTAAACATATTCCACTATATTTACACTAACGTAACAAACTAACATATTTACACTAACATAACAAACTAATATATTTAAAATAACAATATCTTTAAACTAATGATTAGTGACAAATATAATATATTTACACTAATATATTAAACTAGCACATTTACACTAACAATATCTTTGGACATATGTTTCTAAACTAATAATGACTAATACAATACTTTTACACTAACATAATCAACTAATAATGACTATTCATGCTCAAATAAGAAATTATATACTAATCATTTAGTTATATAATTTTAACTGACAGAATAATACAATATTTAACTTACACTAATAGTTTAATGACTTATATATTATAACTTACCTATTAAATTTAAATTCTGAAGCTAATAATAATGACTTAATGCTAATATATTCAGTCTAATAATGATTTAATCCAATATATTTAAACTAAACATATTCCACTATATCTACACTAATGTAACAAACTAACATATTTACACTAATATAACAAACTAATACATTTAAACTAACAATAGTTTTAAACTAATAATTAATGACAAATGCAATATATTTACACTAATATATTAAACTAGCATATTTACACTAACAATATCTTTAGACAAAAGTTTTCAAACTAATAATGACTAATGCAATATATTTACACTAATACAATCAACTAACATATTTTTGCTAATAATATCTTTAAACAAGTGCATTTAAGCGATCATAATACAATATGTTTGAAATAACTTTGAGGACCCAAAAATTATTTTGCTAGCCTATTTAATTATTTATTTCTTCATCTGATCCGGTTAATTTATTTTATTTATTTTAACTGCAATTGCATAGAGCTTTACCTCATTTCATTTAAAAAAAAACATGTTTATTCTTAAATTAAATTTTTTTGTCACCAATTAGTGAAAATTTAAGAAAATACATTTTTCGAGGCAAACAATTGGTTTGAGAGTGAGGTAATTTTGGAAAATAAGGATGATCATTTGTAACTTAAGAAAAGTAAATTGAGGGATTAGAAGTGAAGTATTAGAGTTAAGCTCAATTAAGAGCATTAAGGGATCACTATTCACTTGTTGACTTTTGTACCCAAAACTCCTGGTTCTTATTCCTTCTTACTTTCCCCAATTTATCCATCAAAAATCACAAGAAGAACTCTCACTTCTCTCTCTCTCTCACCCGAACTTCTTCCTTCTTCTTTCTCTCAAATTTCAACTTCAATTCTTGCAAAGATTGGCCAAGAAAAGCTTGAGAAAACTTCCATTTCTTCACTTGAAACTTGAAGATCATCTTTTTTTGAGGGAGCCAAGCTTAGGAGAGGTTAAAAGAAGGGGGCTTTGGAGCATTTCTAGACCACATCATCCTAGGGTTTCACTTGATAAAAAGAGGTATTTTAGTTTCTTCAAAATTTTTTCATTTGGTTTCATTTTGTAGCTTTAAGCTTTGTAGCTCCTTGATGTTATTTTTGTTGGATTTGGGTTGTTAAAGTGGGCTCTTGGATTCCCACAAGACTTGAATGTGGCTATTTTGATGTTGATGAGATGATATGGTGGTGATTTTAGTTGATTTTTGATGTTAGAAGGCTAGAAGAAAATGAGGGAAGGATTGAGTAGAGAAGGGAGGTTGATTGATGCTTTCTTGCCCTATTTCCTTCTCTATTTTTCCCTTTGATTTTCCATGATTTGATTGCTGGTTTCGATGCTAAAATGTTGGGCTATATGTGTGTTAATTTCATTGCAAAAATCATTCCATTTGGTGTGGTAAAATCGTATGAAAAGAAGAAGCCAAAATCTGGAAATTTTCACTGTTTTCTACTGCCGGCTGTTGCTACTGTTTTAGTGCTTTTAGGTCTGAGAATTTTGATACATTTTGGTCACCAATTGCACAAGAAACATTATTAAATTCGTAGTATAGATCTAAGTATCTATATAGATATATTGGCAAATAGGGGGTTTCCAAGTTACATCCCTTCTCACCATCCCCATAGTGTATTGCGGTCAAATATGGAAATCAATGGAAGCGTTTTTGTTGGTTGTAAGCTTCCAAAAAGAAAAGAATGATAAGCTGGCAGCTTGTTTTCAAAACAGGGAGCGAACTTTTGTCACTTTGAACACTGACTTTTCCTGTGAATTTTGGGCTGAATTATGGTACAGACCTAGCTTGTATACTGAAGTTTTAGTATAGAGAATTTGGTGATTTTATCATGATTTTTCATTGGCCAAATAAATCATTCTTTTCAACCCTGCAATCTGAAATTTCGTGTAGCAGGGTTGATGAAATAGCCTTCTTAAAACTGTTGTAACTTGGTGTAGGAAGATCCAAATTGAGTTCTGTTTGTTTTTTTAGAAATTAGACTTGAAGTTCTTTAAGTGGTAAAAATTTTAGAGGATAGTTCAATTTCTATGGAATTTGGAGAATTTTCAAATTTTAGTAAAAGTCAAGACTGTTACTGCCTTGTGTCACTGTAGCGGCATTTTTGAGCTAAAATTTAACTAGTTTTTAATTTGAATCCTGTAATAACATCTTCTTGAGAGTTTTATTTCATTGAGTCTATTTTCCAACGGTATAAGATTCATAAATTTTTGACTTATAGAACTCAAGTTATGATTTTTCAAAGATAGTCGCAAAAACTGAAATTCTCTAGTTAAGTGACGTAAGTCTAGAATGACTTTGGAAGCATTTTCCGCTTTTCAAACCTAACTTTCTTGATTATTTGCACCCTATTTCATACTTAATATTTGGATTTCATCAAGAAGTTAAGATTTCTTTTAACTTAGCCCCGAGAGTTTAGTTGATTGAAAGTTGGCCTTGGGTGAATTATTAGGTAACGATAATTATGCGTGTCTCAGGTGATCACGTGGACGCCGAGGAGCTCGGTTAATTTCTTGTTTGCTCTCACTTGCTTTTGACTTTTGTTGAGTTTCCATGCATGTTACTTGACGTGATTTTTCAAGAAAAAGTGACTTGAATTGTGATTTGTTTATGTGAACTTGAAATTGTAACTTGAGTTGAATTTGGATTATTTGCAAGACTTGAATTTCATGAGAAATGTACTTGATCCGTTTCCTCCTTTTCGTGTGATTTTGGGAACTAAAATGAATAGTGCACTATCTTGTGACTTTGTTGGGTGAATACCCTCAACTAGTATGTGACGTCGTTGGGTGACTACCCTTGACTAGTATGTGACGTCGTTGGGTGAAGTCCCCTGACTAGTCTACTTCGTTGGGTGAAATCCCTCGAGTAGTTTTAGTGAAGTGTTGTGATGTCATTGGGTGAAATCCCTTGACTAGTCTACTTCGTTGGGCGAAATCCCTCGACTAGTTTTAGTGAAGTGTTGTGATGTCATTGGGTGAAATCTCTTGACTAGTCTACTTCATTGGGCGATGTCCTTCAAGTAGTTTACCTCACATATTCGAGTATTACCCATTTACGTGTTTATCTACTTGTTTTAAATTGTAAACTTGAAATATGAATTGTACTGTACTACGTGGAATACATGCCTTTTGGAACTCACTTGACTTTTAGGTCATTCCTTTAAATTTGTTTTCCTTAAACAGGGATCGAGAACCCGAGTGAAGACTTGATTAGTTAGGGTTGGATCTTATCTTTTGTATTTTGTCTTCGAATATTGAATTTGATATTTTGGGCTTGCAAGGTGAAATTGTGGTTGTATTTTAAGTATTCTGAATTGTAATTTGAGAAGTTTAGGCTGTAAGTTGAATTTAGTAATGTTAGCAGTTATGGTTTGGTTTGGAATTGTTATTTACGTTTACTTTTGAAGTGTTATTAGTTATTCAAGTGAGTGAGTCCTGGGAGAATTGGGCAGGCGGTCTGCCGAACCCTTTGGTCTGCCTTAGGGGGAGGTGGGGTCATCACAATAACACAATAAACTAACACATTTAAACTAATGTATTTAAACTAATAATGCCTTAATATAACACATCTAAATGATCATAACTAATAGGTGATGATAATTATTTATAAGACTGCTAACCTGAAATATATCAGCAATTCTCTGCTAAACTTGTTGATTTCCTAGTGCATGGTCGACCTCCCTACTACTTCCCAGTTAATTGTATTGGCTTGTAATTGACCATATTAGATTAGTTTAAATACTAACTACCAGGATAACATTTTGCAAGTAGTTATTTCGCTGAGGCTTTAGGGTTTAGGGTAGAAGTAAGTTTATACCTAATTGTTTCCTTCCTTCATTAGCTCCGGGAACTAGCATACCAGTAGTAGGGCTCAAGCAAAGAATAGATGGCCGGGTCAGATGCATTGGTTTGAAGATGCTCGTTTTTGTACTTTGCATCATCCAAGACCTATACATTCAAGCCACATGAGAGAGAAACAAAAGGGTTCAACAAGTTACTATTTTCCAATACATGGAAATACACATTAAAAGTACATCAAAATTGCAGGAACCATTAAAGGCAAGTAAATGAAACAATTCTCTACATTTAAGATAGTTTGGACCCTCACCTATTGAAACCATACCAGTTTTATCCCTATCTCTTGCTTCTCGTCATTGTATAGGCTACAAGAGAACCGGGAAGTGAAAGGAGGTCACAATGGTGAATTCAAAGAGGAGCTATTTTGTTAAATCATGGAGAGGACGTGATGAAGATGGAGAAGAAAGCTAGGAAGAAGAAGATGGAATTGTGGTGAGGCGCTTAGGTTCTTAAGACTTGAGAAGCCCCTTTGTGGCCATTTTTCCGCGACAAAGCTACATGGAAACGTGATCGGTACAGCTTTATTTTGGACATTTGCTGCATGAGAACGTGCCTGCTTCAGCTTTCTTTTGGACAGTTCCAACATGACTAGTCAAACGCAGCTTTAATCGTCTGGAATTTTGCAGGACATCAGCTTGGCCAAGGTGTGCATAATCTTTGGGATATTTTCAGCCACTAAAACTGAATCCCTTGGATGCAATTTCTTTGGAGACCAGCTATCATATTCCCTGCAAAAAGTTGTCATATTTCCTGCAAATGTTTTCTAAAGAAACCACACAATTTAGTTGCGGTTTCTATGGAATTAAAAAAAAAAAATTCTCCAGTCTGGCAGATCTAGCAAGTGAAAAGAAATCCTAAAAGAAAATATTTTCAGCCAAAAACCTCATGTCAAGTTTTTGGCAAATATATTTTTAGAACCAACTCCGACAGAACCCCACTTTTTGGACAGTTTTAAATTCTAGCAATTTTCTAAGAAATTTACTGAAAACTAATAACTAACTAATGATAGAACAAGTTAACATGTTGGAGATGTATTGTTTCTATGCTGTCTTTCTTTGTTCAAAATGGATATAATATACTGTAGTTTTGAGTATAAATATAGCTACCCATCCAATTACTCATGTAGCTTTGGGCATTAATATAGCTACCCATCCAATTTGCTCATGGGTTGATCTTTTGTGTTGTTTCAAGTGCTAAATTCCTTCTCATATATCTTCAATTGGAAATCTAGAATTTTTGGACAGTTTAGCTTAACATGTCACAAGTACAGAGAAGTAGTGAGTTTTCCTAACTATTGGCTATATAATTGTGAATAAATTGTTCTATTTTTGTCAATTGCAAGGAAATAGGTTTTGGAGCTAAATTAGATACTGCACTTGCATAGAACACAAAAAGATTGTAGAAATATGTGTCTTAAGGATATTGGGTGGTTAGTTATACTGTTGTAGTGCCATTCTTTTTTTACTGTATAATTAATTTGTCTTGACTTACTAACTACCAATGCATTTCCATGTTTAATTTTTGTTTGACAAAAATAGGATTTATTAATGCAATAATTTGGTGTTTTCCCCCTTGAAGCAAGTTTTAGAATTAGTTATTTTGGATACATTCTTTTCCTTTGGTCCTTCCTCTTTTTTTCTTTTTTAAAGTGCACTATTGGGTTATAGTGGCAAGTTAATGACCATGAAGATTTAGTTTAATTAAGAGAATATGACTTCAATGAACGAGAAAATCTGATAAGAATTGTGGATCTACTCAAGTTTTGTGTCAAAAGCTGATGCTATGCTACTTTAAGTAACAAATCCTCTATTATCCCTCCCCTACCTCCCAAATAACACACTAATGTGTCATGTTTACTAAAAGTGTTAAAAGTATTGTAGTAGGCCAATAATGATAAAATTGTAATGTACAAGTCGATCTTTTTATGGGAAATTTTGAAAAGGAGAATGGAAAATTGAAAATTTATCAATAGAATGCAAAATTTTGAGAAGGTAACTATTGCTAAATGATTCAATTATTCTCATAACCATGTGTAGTCTATTGAATAGAAATCTTTAACAAATAAAAATTTTTATACTAGTGAATATAGGTGTACATTTATATGTGCAATTTCAATCAACAAATATGCACACACATATATATGCCCAAATATGCAGATTCAAGTGCTACCATGTGCACATAAGGGAAAATTTGTAATTTTACCTACAATAAAAATATTTTTACAATTTGTTAACAGTAAACAATATCCAAATTACAAATTTTCTAAAACTCACACCCTACTTATGAATTTGCACTCTCTCTATTTTTTTTCCCAAATTTTCCCTCTTACATTTTTTTATTTGTATAAGACTAGAAATCAACGTGGCCCACTGTTCTACAAATTGTCTGTATATTAACTGCTGAGTATTTATTCAGCTCAATCTTTCAAAACATGTTGTGGAAAATGAAGCTCATTAATTTATTTTCAAAAGGCCAATATCTTTGAGTTCAAATCGAAAGTTGAATTGGTTTGCTGGCTTTTTCTAGGGCTAATAGAATTTTGCTACCCTAAACATTACGGGTACTCACATTTTGCTTACCTCAGTCTTAAATGTGAGGGCCTCAAAATTCAGATTTATTTTAAAATGTATAATATTATTTATATTGTGTTTATTTATTTTAATATGAGTAAAAATATGTTTAAAGTGAATATTTTCCAATTTAGAGAATTTCAAACGAATTATTTGCCGGTGTGCGGTTTTGGCCTTATTAAGTGTTTATTTTTCTACCGGAGCGTGATTAGTGACTTTAAGTTGAAATTAAGCATAAGTGGCGGTATTTTGGGAATATTAATAAGTTTGGACAGTGTCGGAATGGACTAGAGCAGTGTAAGTTAGACTGTTGCGTGTGACGCGACATAAAGTGCCAAAAAAGCACTTTTTCCCTTAAATCAGGGAAGTGCACTTTTTCAACCATAAAAGCCTTGACTTTCTTGCATCCTCAAGCTTCACTTTTCTGCTGCAAACTTGGGAGAAGAGAGAGAGAGGCTGCCGAACTCTTCAAGGAGGAGAGAGAGAGAGATTTCATTCTTGTTTCTTCCTTTCTTCCATCAAATCTTCTTGAAACTTCAAGCACCATCAAACACCATCATCTTCTTGACTTCTTCCAGCCGAAAGAGAGAGGAGATAGAGAGGGGCTGGTCCGATTCTTGGTGAAGAAGAAAGAGAGGAAAAAGCTTGTAATTGAGCTTCAATCTTCTTGACCATCCATCAACTTGAAGTGTAAGATCTTAGTGGAGGATTCTTGGGCTCGATCATCCCTCCTTGGCAGCCATGAGTGAGTGGGAGAAGGAGGAAGGAAAGAGAGGTAAGTCTGGTGGTTAAATCTTCCATTGCTTCTTCGACTAGAATCTTGAGTTTGTGAAGGTTTTTGGTTTGATTTCTTCCCTCCATTTCAGCCGAACCAAGGAGAGAGGAGAGAGAGTTGGGTCCGACATTTTTTTGAAGGAAAAAGAGAGGAAAGAAAAGCTTGGGTGGTTGCCTTGGGCTCGAGATTTAACTTGGTGACGGAGATCCTTGACGAATCTTGTAGATCGAGAGCTAGGATCGAAGTTCTTGGAAGTCATTAAGCTTGGAAGCAACTTTCTTGAAGGAGAGCTCAAGGGATCTTGCTAGATCTTGTCGGATCTTGTTGGATCTTGATAGATCCGGAGGTATAAGTCCTAAAACTTGTATATATAGCCTTATTAATGTTAAGTAGCTTAGATCTGTGGTTGATTTTGGTGAAAAGATCTCATCTGAAAAGATGACGTTGGGCTCTTGAAATCCCAACCTAGGTAGCGGACTTGAGGTGACCTCTAGGTAGTGGACTTGAGGACCTGATTGGGAATTTGATTGCTATTTGTGAACTTGCCTTGATATGGTTAGAAATTAGGGTTTTAGTTGTTGAAAAGTTTGAAGGAAAAATGATTAAAATGGCCGAAACCATACTTGAAAACTTCTGTGTTTGATTTTAAAATTTTGTATTCAGTTGTGATGAATTTCTGTTTAAGAAAATATATGATATGTACATTTATTGGTGTATGACTTTTTGAAAAGATAAAGAATGGAATTTCTTACGAAAATTGGGCGAAAAATGTCGTTTGAGGGTTTTGTAGTATTATGGTTCCATTTAATGAATTTTGTAAGAAAAGATATGGTTTAAAGTGTTTTGAAGTTATATTAAAGTATTATCAATGAGTGTGTGTTGAGTTTATGTTAAAAGTGATTTTTGAGGTGATAAGTTTCACCTAAGTGTTTTACTAAAGAAATGTGAAAACAACGTTTAGTAAGAACGTCGATAACATGTTCTATTTGAAATGAGATCTTGATCCTTCAAAGATTTACTTGGAACATTGTTTTTGGGAGAAATGAGTGATTTTCAATGAGATATTTGAAATATGACATCGTTTGAAATGAAAGTGTTCCCTTGAGAGGATTTTTGGAAAATATTGATTTAAAACTAAAAAGTGGAAGTGAGTTGTTTTAATTAATGAATGAAAGGATAGAATTCTCAACTACTGTTTTTATTTGTTTAGGGTTTGAGGAGGAAAGTGAATTCGACCCATACGTAGAGACTGAGCCTTATTGCTTTGGTGAGTTCTCATGCCTGTTATGTGTTTATGTGAAATGACTGCAATGGTGTTTACTGTTGTGATTGTACTGTGAAACCTGGTTTTGAACTCTCAGATAGGGTAGTGTGTACTTTATCGCACTTACTCTTATCTGAGTGAAACGACTATGAAAATGCTTTAAAGTGAATGAAAGTGATTGTAAACTGAAATGATTGATTCTTGTATTACTTAGTGACGCATGTGTTTGAAAAGGTCGGAATGCCCGAGACCTATCGGTGAACCCTTCGACTGGAGGCTAGGCCTAGGTCGAGAAGAAAGGGAAGAGCCATAGGGTTATTTCAATGTCACAAAGCCCAGTGACTTAGACCACTGTACTGTGCTCGAGATTGAGTTCTGGAACCGAACCTATCTCCTAAAGAGCAACCAACCACCGCATTTTGGACCGAATCGAAAAGTACTCTGGATTTGGCATATGGACTTGTCCCTCATGGAGAGTACTCAAACCCACATCGCAACCCATCGCAACCCATCTTGAAACCTCGCATCGCAACCCATCTTGCTACCCATCATGCTACCCATTGCTACCCATTTGTCTTGTTTGAAGAACGGGTGGGGTTTTGGAGAAGTAAAAGGAAGTGGAGTTCTACATGGTAATAGTGACAGGTTGATGAGTGTCAACTACTGGTTCGTGGACAAGCGACGTGGACTTTGGCTCCTGAGAGCCCCGTATCCATACTTGTACTGTTAAATGCTTAATTATCTGATTTAAATCCAAGTGAAATCTTATTGAGTGAATGTTCTTATGTGTTATGTGAATTGCATGTTTTTGGGAACTCACGAGCTTTCTAACTCACCCTTTTCCCCATTTGTTTTCCTTAGCAGGATATGAAATCCCCGATGAAGATGCCAACCCTTAAGATTAGGGTTAATCTTGGGTTAACGTCTTGGAGAACTTGGAATAATGTCTTTTGAGAACTCATGTATGATGAAACTAGATTGTAAGGATGGATGGTTTATGTATTATGGGTTGTAATTTGAACGTTATGTATTGTAAAGTATTGTACTCTTTTATTTTGTGCTAAGAGTGTTGTTATGTCAAGTTTGAATTTGATAAGTGATGTGATAATAGAGTGAGTGAGTCCGCGAGCTGGCCTGACCCCTCGTTAGGGGAAAGTGGGAATCACATTAAAATTAAACATTTTATATCTCTTGAAAATCAATCAAAGTTAGAAATGCAAAAAAAAAGGGTGAGTGCAATGGCATTTTTTTATTTATGAATTTTTTTATAATTTACTATTATTATTTCTCTTTTATTTCTAAAAAGAATATGCATCTTCTTTATGGTACCTATTATACAAAACTAACAAATCGATAAAAGCTAAAATGAGTTTATATTTAGTTTATGTTTCTTAAGGTTATTCAAGTTGGATCAACGTTCACTTTCATATATACTTCGTTTAATACATTAGTCTTTGAATCAAACAATAAGGATAAATAATAGAGTAAAACAAATAGGGCTAAGAAAATTTAGGAAAAATAAGGTAATGTTAATGTTATTTTTGTGAAAAACATTTTTATGATATTAGTATTTAGAAAAAGAAATTTGTATTTTTTTGGCATAAAAAATTTTGTAGATAAAATGGGCATTTTCATAATTTCAAAGGTTTCTTTAGTTAGATATACACTCTGTTATTGACAAGAGATGATTGTTATATAGGTAAACCTCAAGGTTAGATGTTTTTTTTTGGCCAAACCTCAAGAGAGGTAGATGTTACTAACCTCAAGAGATATTTTCCTATCTATAAATACAGCATATTTTTAGTATGCCAATCAAAACTCAAATTGCCCCAAAATAGATGCATCCATCTATAATCTATAATCTATATCTATAATATACACTATTTACCAGTTTAAGTATTCTAGAAGGTTTGCAATGTTCTTAGAGTTTGACATGTGTTTAACAAATAACACTAACACAATTTGTTAGTTTTGAAATTACAAATTGTTATTAGTTATTTATCTATAAAAATATCAAACAAACACCACTTACATTTAATTAATTAGTTATATAGTTATCACTTTTCTGTATAATATTTAAAGACTCCTATTCAGTGTAATCTCTTTAATTATCCAAAATTTATCCAAACTTTTAATAATTTCATTGGCTTGTAAACTTTTCCATCAACTATCAACAATTGAAAACCACTTTAAGTAAGTTTCATTATATTGTTAATTAGGTGTACTAATCTTTTCAAAAATGCCCAATGCTATGTGCAACCTCACTTCATCATATTTTTGATGGTTTTATCGTTTCAGTTAATTTATAGTTACATTAAGATGGGAACTGTAGTGTGACTGTTATTTCTATTTACTATGTAATATTAATTTATTAGTATGTATGATCTCTTTGCTACATAAGTACCCCTATAGTTCCTAGAGGATTTTGATAATGGAAGAACCATACCAAATATAATCCCATGTAAATCTATAGTTAATAACCTTAAAATTTCAAAGATTGAGCCACTACTTTGGAGATTAGTTAGATAAGTAAGTACTACTATAATTACCTTTATCCATGAATAGACATCTCATATGCCAAAGATCATAAAAGGATAGATCATCTAATGAATCTTTTTAAGCTCTTTATTCAATATTTTCAAAGAAACACTATGGTTATCACCAACCATAAGTAAAAAGTAACTCCATATTAAATATACCAGTGTGCTACAAATTCGTATTTTATAAAGTAAAAATTTTAACACAATAGCAACTATTTAAATTGTGGACATCCGGCACCGGTATGTTACAGATTTATAAATTTTACACATTTTTTTGTAATATAAATTTCAAAAATAATAAAAACATATAATATTATTATTAAGATTGCCATTGATTGCTATGCTCAAATGTTAATAGTCTGGATATGTACAAAAGAATTTTCGATGTCAAACTCATTACTTATTTTAAATAGCAAAACTATATGGATTGCTAGTTATAAGCTGAACATTAACACATTTATTAATCTATCATTCTAGTTTATCTAAATCATAATATTTAAAAGTCCAATTCTTTTGCATGATTGGGTACATTGAAAATATTGACACAAAAGATATGTCAAATGAGTATTGTATGATATTTAGCAAAGTACTTGCAAGTTTCGTAAAAATGTTTGTATTAATTGTAACGATATCATAGATAAAGTACCTAGGCAAGATAGATTACTATTATGTAATATTGTAATTATTAATTTAATAAATAACTATTTTTCTTAATTACTATTGATACCATATGTTATCAAAAGATTGGATAAACTTTTCCAAAACAAATAACATTTGATATATTTCATATAAATAATTACATTTGACGTTTTTCATATAAATAATTACTTTTATTTTGTATAACAGATTTAGTATCAATATTAGCATTAGGGATTCAACTGGATGCATGCAACTTAAGGCTTTATGTAAACAATAAAAAGTAATATAGATAAAGAAACTAAAATTAAGATAATTTTTATTATATAAAAATCAATTATCACCATTGTACTATACACTGCATAGATTTTACATTTTTACAAATTCTTTATTCTACTACTAATGTTGTTTTTCATGTTTACAACTCCTTAAAATATGATCCATTTTCCAGATCCTCTATTCGTGCAATTTATTTTGAAGATTAATTGGTACAAAAAATTTCCACAAGAAGAGTTAAAAATTAGACAATAGATAATTTTCACATATTTGTGAGGGCCTCAAAATTTATTTTTAATATTGTTAGTATTTATTATTTTAAATATTGTTATTATTATCATTAATTCGTTTGATTATTTTAATGTCGTAACCAAACATATTTTCTTTCAGGAAATTTAAATGGAAATTTAATTTCAATTTCGGGTGACCCAATTTTATTTCACACTTATTTCCTCATTGATTTTTAACATTCCATTTATTTTATTCTAAAATTTGCCCTTTTTGCGTTAATTAGTGAGAAAATGGGAAAACACGTTTTACGAGGTAAAAAAATTCGGGCAGTGAGTGAAGTAGCGATGGAGTGTAAGGATGATTACTCGTAGGTTAAGAATACCATCGAGGGACTAGAAGTGAATTATTAAATGTGAGATTAAGTAGAGTTTTGAAACCTTAAAACCTAGTTGGACAAATTTCACAAAAATTAGGATTTTAACCTATGATTGTTTATCCATTTAATTTCCTCAAAATCATTTTAATTTTTCCTCTTCCTTTCTCTCTCCTAACCGAGATTATCTTCTTTAATCTTGTAGTTAAATTTGTCATTCCATTCCCTCCAAATTAAGTTGCAAGACTAGAAATTAAAAGGGGGACAAATTTCCTTGAATTGAGGCTTTAAGTCTTGTCTTGTATTTCTTCCATTTATTTACCAAAATACCACTCAAACACATCACTCTTTACTCTCTCTCTTTGGCCGACTCTCTCCCCTCTTTCCTCCCTTGAAATTTCAGCACTTTCTTCTTCCATTTTCCTTCCAAAATCAACCACAATCAAGCCTTAATCTTGGCTCAAGCTTGAAGCTTGGTGTAGAACTTGGAGGAGGAAGCTTTTGAGTGGTTGAAGCTAAGTTCTTTGGAGGTTTTCTTGCTAAGTTCTTGGAAGAGGTAAAACGCTAGAAGCTTAATCTTTGCCCATTCTTTAAATTCCAAGCATGAAGTTAGGATTGGGATGTTGATGGGTTCCTAGAACCTTGACTTGTGTTAGTTTTGGAATGTCAAGTTGTTAAGCTTCATTAGTGTGCATTTGTTGATTATGGTTGATAAGTGGGCTCTTGGAATTCCCACAAAATGTGTGAATTTGTTTACTAGAATTGCTAAATGATGAAATGTGTGTGTATATGCTTGAATTTGTTGGTTGAAATTGGAGGAGAAACCTCAAGGGAGGAACCGAGATTGGAGAGGAGGAAATGGAGGGGAAATTTTACTGTTTTACCCTTAATTTTGTGGCTGCATATTTGTAGGTTTAGGGGCTGAATGTTAATGCTTAAATGTTGAGGTTTAAGTTGTTAATGTTTCCCACAAAAAGCCTCTAAAATTTGTAGTAATAATGGTTGTTGAATTGGAACTAATATCTGGAAAATTTGGAAGAGCTGCTGTCCGAATTTATGGGCCTGTTTTGTGCTAAAAATTGATAAAAGCCATCATCATTTGTGATCACCATTAGGTTTAGGAAGGTTAAAACTATGTTGGTTTCGAAAATGGGGTCTTTTGGTGGTAGTTGAGATAGGTTAGAAGTGATGAGAAGAAGAAGACCAAAACTTGACAGATTGGGAGCAAGATTGCTGAGCACACTTTGAGTGTTAAAAACATTATCTTCCCGTTAGATTTTTTCACTAAATTTTGGTGTGGACATAGCCTATATGTGGTAGAGTTAGTGTACCAAATTTGGTGATTTTTTCGTCACTCATTTGAAGCTCCAAATACTGCCCTGTAAATATGGATTTCAGAAAACACAGGATCTCAAACCTGCCTTGTTTGAACAGTTATAATTTCTTGCTCGAGAGTCGTAATCGAGTGCCATTGGTGGTGTTTGAAACTTGATCCATAGGGATTTAAACTGTGTAAATTTCAGAGGCCAATTCGTTTTCTAAAATTTTTGGTGAATTTCCAAAGTGAGCTGAAAAACCAGCCTGACCTGTTCTGTTTTGTACTGTACATGAACTTAACCCGAAAATCTGGGCAGTTTTTGACCAGAATTTTATCATGATGCCTTTTACAAAGTTTTATAACATTAAATAAGGTTTCCAACGGTACCAAGCTTGTGAAATTTGGACTTATATAACTCAAGTTACGATTTTTCAAAGATTTCTGCTCAAATTGGAAGTTATCGAACTTGCTCTTCTTGAATGAGATTTAATTGGTAAACTAGAAAACTTATTTCCATTGTTCTTTAATTATTTTAGGAAGTGGTGCTGAGTTGCAAAGTGATCAAAACTTGGACTCTGAACCCTACTTTGGTGGTGAGTTTCCAATGCATGTTAATTGCTTTAATTGAATGCTTGGCGTGAATGTGTTACATTCTTGTCGATTTGGAAATGAAATTGTTGAACCACTCACTTAGAGAGTATACTTTATTGCTCTCTTTTAAGTAGAGTTGGTGACATGATTGTGCATGCATGTGTTAAAGTTTGTGGAGAAAGTGTTTATAAAACTACTCTTGGCCGCGTCCCTTGAGTAGTTAAGTGTTAAGTGTTTTGAAGTGCGGACCCTGTAGGGGGAGTTCGGTGGAAGGAGATTGGCGTGAAGAGTCGTCTACTTGGATTAGAAAGTCGACGGAGTGTCGACTACTTTAAACGCTCATGCATTGTGGATTTGAGCTCCTGAGAGCCACTGTATCCTACTTGCATGTTAAGTGTTTTCCTTACTTGTTCTAAGTGTTAATTATCCTGCTTTATGCATGTGCATGTTCTTTTGGAAATTCACGAGCTTTTAGCTCACCCCCGTTCCCTTTTGTTTTTCCTTAACAGGTGACGAGAATCCAGAGACCTAGATAGGTCTAGTACCTGCTTTTGGTCTTTTTGTCCCGAGTATGAAAAATGGATTATATATTCCTTTGGTTTTGTAAATTTAACTCATGGAAATGTATTAGACCATGGATCGAGCCTTTAAGTGCTTTTGAGTTAACGATTGTATTCTAAGCTTAAATGTCGAGTTTTATAGTTTACTTTCTTTCTCCTAATGTGGACTTTAGAATTATTCTTTAGAGTTAGTATTTTCGAATGCTTGACTCCTGGCAAGAGTCAGGCAGGTAACCCGCCAACCCCTTTGGTTAGTCTTAGGAGGAAGTAGGGCTGTCACAGTATTTGTCCCATAACATGACACTTCCATAATCTATTGGATATGAAACTGCATTTGACTCTAAAGATTTTGGATAGCTTTTATAATGATGATGATGATGATGATAATAATGTCAAATAATTTATTTTAATAATTTAATTACTTTTCATAAATGTGCAAGTCCCGTGCATAGCATGGGGATAAAGCTAGTTATAATCTAAACTATATTGTCCTCGAATATAAGCCAAAAGAGACTGATTATCAAAATTCAAATAAATATATGGTTTATCATTGTAAGATCAATTGTTGAAAAGTTACGATTTAGTTTTCAGTTGTCTTTTGACAGTCCCAATAAGAATGGTTAAAACTGTAGTGCTGGATATCACTGGGAAATTAAGATTTTCAAAGTTCACTGTGAATGGTTAAAACTCTAGTGTTAAATATCATTGTGAGAATAAGATTTTCAAAGTTAACTGTCGGTTTTACACTTCGGGTAAAAATTGAAAGAGGAAAAAATAGCAATTGAAACCATGTAGAGTTTATTGGTTATTCAACTTAAAGCACTACGGTTGTACACAAGTTTCTTTACCTTGAAAGTTCTTATAAAATGTTAGAAACTTTTTTGCACACATGATAAAGGTATGGACTTGCTACTGTCCCTCCCGCTCTCCCCCTCCTCTCCTCTTTTTTATTAAAACACAAAACCAATATCATTAATGAATTAGTTGAAAATTGTCTAGCACAATTTGATTGACAAAATTAGAAGCTCCATTGCATGTAGATTCAGTAAGGTTATAACGATTTCATATAGATTCAGTGACATTCAACATAATTTGATTGACATAGATTCAGTGACGTTCAACATGATATGATTGACAAAGTCAAGAGCTCCACTCCATAGAGATTCAGTGAGGCTTGCAGTTTTAGCATAGTTTGCAATCCATAAAGGACTTGCTAGAGGACTTGCATTCACTGTAAGAAAGATTGACACAGTTCGTCGTTTAGAGAAAATCACCATTTTGACATCTAATTTTGTAGTTTTAGCCGATGTGACCTGATCTATCATCACGTACAATATAAATCCTTATCTTCATAAAAATATAAAAGGCCAATCTGAGACCTTCAAAAGAGAATTTGAAAGAAAACAATAGCGAGTCAATTACATGTGCAATATTAAGACAATAAATACATGAGGTTTTTTTTTTTTTTTTGGTTGGGAGCAATATACACCACTGATGTTGTCCCCTCACTGAGGTTTTAATCTTTGTAGTCACTTAATATTATGGGGTAATCCCAGAAACCTCCCTTGAGGTTTACCCTAATCACACCTGAATCCCCTAAGAATTTCAAAATCACACTTAGTAGCCTCGATAGGATGATGTGACATCAAAAAATTTTAGAAGGACAATACTACCCCTGATATTTTCATGAAGTAATTTCAAAACCTCTCTTGAGTTTTCTCCTAGTCACATCTAACACTCTCAAACTAAATTATGTAACAAGAAAATAATAAAAATGCCATAAAAATTGCACACATTTGGGTTACATTTTTTACTCTAATTTTCTTTTTTTATCTTGATTAATCGAGAGGAGGTGACAGAAAAAAAAAAGTTCAAAATCAATCATTTAGTAAAGTAGATGGCTAGGGTGCAGTTAAAATCGTGAAAAAAAATGCATATTAAATGCACCTCTAATGGTGTCCAACTATTAAAAATAAAATCTTTAAAAAAATTGATTAACCAACAGCATTAAAATAGAAATCTTATTTCTTTTCAATCTAAAACTTTGACATAGTTAGCTACGATGACCCTCTTAAAGATATAGAAAAGGAAAAAATGATTTTTATTTCTTAACAATTTGGGGAATAGAATGGAATTCTGTTTAGTTCTCTAGATGATTTCTTTTTTGAACTTGTTGTTAAGGGCTAGAAACAAAAATTATAAAATTTAAAAAAGCATATTTTCTTACTCTAAAAGTTTTAAAGGAAAAAAATTACTCTAGAACAATGGTTTTCAATTATCAAAAACAATATTTTTAAAAAGAAAATTAGTCAAGCAACAGTATTAAGATAAAAATCTTATTTCCTTTGAATCTTTTTTTTTTCTCAATTTTTTGTTAAGGAGTTAGAAACAAAATTATCAATTTTAAAAAAGCATCTTTTCTAACTCTAAAGGTTTCAAAGAAAATTGCTCCTAATTGTTCTTCTAGGAAGCGATCTTCATTTGTTTCTATTTTTCATTTTTTAAAACTCAAAAATCAACTTGTAGATGGGCAAAATTGGAAAAAATTATCTCTCTTTCTCCTAGGAGGGGTGCCAATGTTACAAAGGTTGGTATTCTAAGGGTGCTAAGTGTAATTTTAAAAATCTCAGCAAAGCCAGGTGTGATTAGGTGAAACTGAGGAGAGGTTTCTGACATTATCCCTAATATTATTATGACGAACCAACATTGTGTCCTATATTCACAAATTTGGCCAACGCAATTCATTTAAATGAAAATTATGAGTTGCCAATGGAATTGAGATGGCTTCAAGGCTAGCATGGAACCGACATAGAAGAAATATTTAGATTTTAAAAATCTCAAATAATCTATATAATTAAATTCACCCAAAACAACTTGACCGCGAAGCTAAATTTTTGAAGTTTAAAATATCTCGCATAACATTGTGAAACATAGTTTAAACATATTCCCTTTTTCCAGTTAAAATGTCATGAAAAGAGTACCAAAAGGTGAAAGGGAAAATATTTAAATTTGTATCTCAAAATTAGATTTAATGAAACCGAAAGAGCTATTTTCTCCTTCATAAATTGTATGAGGCTTAGAAGTTTTAAGAAAATTTATGATTATTTGAATTAATATTTTTGCTAATCCTTAGACATACACCATTAAATTTCACTAAATGGGTACTTTCAGTTTTTTCACTAAATGAGTACCTTGGTCAAGTTTTTAAAATTTATTTCACCATGGTACTATGGGAGTTACAATGATTAAAACCTTAAACATACGAAATTAAGTCGTACAATATTGAATTATGAAGACGAGGGATCATACTGACGCATGATGATGAATCACGGGTCACATCAGCAACACCTAAAAGATGAAGGGCTAAATGATAATTTTTTCAAATCTTCTGTAACTGGGTAATCAGGAATTGAAAATTCTTGAATGAAATAAATATATCTCACAAAAAGCTGTTAATGTTCATGACAAAACAAAACAATAAAAATAAAATTCTGTATCATGCTCTTAAATGGTCAAGCTTTTTAATTACCATTCTCCACAAAAATCAATTTGGATAGTAAGTGTGCAATAAATTTAATTCAGTTATAAAATTACCTCTCTCAATTCTGTTCCTATTACAAATTAAGATTCACTTAAAAACCAAAAAGAAAAAACAACTACAAAATTATTCAAACTAAACATGCAGCTAGTATTACAAATTTTACAAACCCATAACAATAACAACAATTTTGCTCAAAAATTTTCGGTTCAAAATTTTCAGCTCCATGGTTGTGCCAAGTTCTTGATTGACTTTTTAAGGGTCTAGTTGTTGTATGTGCTTTTTTTTTTTTTTTGGGTGCTTGCTAATTACCATTCTCCAATTAAATTCAATTTGGATAACAAATTTAATTCAGCTATAAATTACTTTTCACATTTTTAGTTCCTATTACGAAATTAAGACTCACTTCAAAACACAAACAAACAACTATATATAATTCAAACAAAACATAAATACTATTACAAAAGATTCTACAAACCTATAACGATAACAACAGAGAATTTCCCTCTATTTGCGTGGACGAGTATCGTAAGGGTCAGCAGTATTAGTACTGACCCTAGCAACATCCCTGGCACTTGCTTCAGGCTTTTTCTTAGTATACAAAGTGAAGTAAAAGATAGAACCAGCAATAGCAAAGCCAATCAGAGCCATAGTTGCAGGACTATATGGCAATTTTCTCCTTTGATGCAAAACACCACCAGGGTTGTGGCCTGGTGGCCTTCTTGAGTTGTCCAGCCCTGCTTTTCTCACATCTTCTGAGCTCATTTTGTGGGTGTCTGCATTCTTCCTCCAATCTTCATTTCCTGCCATTTCTGTAGCTGTTTCTTTACTCTTCTTGTTTTTCACAAATACAGAGCTGGGAATTTTGTAAAATGGGAAGTTGGAATTTGATTATTGGTTTATAACTTGCAGTGTGTGACTGTGTGTAATTGCCACGTTCTTCTGAATATTGATGGTTTTTGGGGTGCTGAGATTGGAAGTTGGACATGTGTCAATTTGCAGAGGATTTTGTGGTGACATGTCCCTGTACATGCTGATTCATTGACGTTTGTGGACATCTGTCACCTTTGAGGAAATTTAGGTGTATTTCCTTGAAAATTCAACTGACTGGACTCACCGCCATAACATTTTAATATTCTATGTTCTGTTAAATGATTTCTTCGTTTTCTTGTAGGAAAGATTGGTTTTATTTGTTCATATTGAGATTTGGCTAACCATCGTAGCATAATTTTTCGTTTTTGCTGAAATCTAGTTTTTTCTTGTTTCCAGTTCAATTTGATCGGGACCAACTCAAATAGTGGTGGGGTCAGGACTCAAGAGTTAGGGATACAATTACTAGAATTAGGCAAAAATTTTTGTTGAAAAATACTAATAACCAGTATGACAATTGTGAATCTTGTTAGAAATTTGATGGCAATAATTTTTTTGTACAACAGACAACAAAATCCTTACGTTCATTTTTATATACTAAAAGTTTAAAATTCCTTTTTTCTCTAAACCTTTAACTAGTAATTGGCTTCATTTCAAACATGGCATTATTTACAAACTAAGTGTTAATTGTGGACATCAAGAACTTGGGGGCAAAGTGAAGGAAAACAGAAAATTTCAAAAAATTTTAGGAGGTACAATTATAGGACAAAATAAAAAATTTAAATTTTTTTGAAGCCAGTTCTGAAAAATTTTCGAAGTTGGGGCCCTATTTGAATGTGGTTCCGCCACTACGCTCAAACTACAATTCATTTTCTTTTAAAACGGTTATTTTGTCTTTTTTTTTTCAAGGCAAGTTAATATGGAATTACTCTAATACAAAAATACATCAGCAACATTTTAGTAAATCCTTCTTTTATCCTTTTTTCCCCCTTTACACGTTAACCTTTTTATCCTCCCAACCGTTGTCCACCAGAATTATGTATTCTAGTTTTTGATGTATAAATACTTGTGTTTCTGATTAACTATTTTTTTTATATAAAAATATTCCTTTTTGGATCAAGAGTTAACTTTGTACAATCTACTATTTTCTATATTTCCACCTATCCATCTTCTTTATAGCTTAATTTACTTCTTGTTTTAATTGTGGACTTCCTTTAGAAATAAGTCACAATCCAGTAGTGGTTTTTTTTTAGCGGATTTTTATAGTAAATTCTAGTTTAATCTAGGGTACCAATTCTTCTGGTTATGCCTAGAGAAATTTGAGGACATGTGAGGTGGTAGAGTTGGTGTAATGCCTTTCCTGCTATTTGGGGTTCGAATATCTCTTGAAACATGCACCTGTACAACAGGATTTGCCTAGTGCGTCTTACCATTTCGTGTGGTTTGCTGGTTACACAATACAGGGTTTACTCAGTATGCACTTTTAGGTAGCGATTGCGGGTTCCCTAATCACCAAAAAAAAAATAAAATTTGCGGACACATGGACCTAATAAATATTTTAGTTCTTTTTCCTGAAATATCAAACGCGGTTGACAAGTGATCCTTTAGAATATTAGGTCAAAAGTGCTGTGTTTGGATAGGAGATTATTTAAAATAATTATTATAGTACTTTTTATACTGTGATGTATGTAAGATGAATACATCACAAGATAAAAATGTAATTGAAAAGATAAAAATGTGTACTGAAAAATGTGTTTGTGATGCAAGTGAATAATTTTTTTGTTTAAATAACTCCTATTCAAACATAAATTAGATTATTATGTCAAATTGTGGTCGCCTTAAGATTTTGAGCTTTCCTATTTGTTCATTTCTTTGCAGAAGTTAATTTGCCATTGGAAAATTCACTTTCTAGCTTCTATGTGCTTGCCAAGTTGTCCCACGGAATAGGGATAATGAAACAGTGTAACAGTTTTCTTTGGTGTTGTTGGAGGAAAATAAGAAGGATCCCTCAATTCATAGCTAGTTTTGCTCTGGATTAAAGACTAGCTGATTTTCGACGTATGACAATGGTGTTTTGTAGTGATTGTCCCTAATTGAAGGTTATTTTTCCCCAGATAATTAAGAAAACCACAAGAAATTCTAGTAAGAGATAAAGGAAGACTTTTCCCCCCTAAACAAAAGGTGTGGCAACAATACATGAAGGTAAATGTCTATTGATTGACAAGGAGAAATTAGTATAGGGTTATCTACTAAGAGTCTCTAAATTATTGTATTTATCAACTTTTCATCCATCATTTATTTTAAATCCCAAATTGATCCTTCAACAATAAAAGGCATCATATTATGATCCTTCCGTTCATCGTGACCCTTAAACTTTATAGATTTGAGGGAAAAATCTGACAGACCTAATAATCAAAATTAGTTGAAAGGTCAAAATTGTGCACTTCTATGGTTTTGAGATCAAATTGAGACTTGAAATAAATAAGGGGTTAAAAGTTAAGAATTGAAAATTCACCATTGCTTTGTTTTTAGTAGTTCTTGTGAGCTTGCTTTCTTTCTAATAAAAGATAATTTGAGTAAAATTAGATTTATTTAGGAAAGGTTCTCCAATCCATTTCGTAGTCAAGATTTTCTTAATAAAACATGATAATTTCATTAAAATCTATACTAATGGCAGAAGTTACATCATTAAACATGCATAAATATTAATTAACAGATTTGAATAATAGATACATAGATCTAGGTGAAAATTACACTACGAAACTCCAAAAAAAAAAAAATTTAATGATAAAATAATTATAATGTCACAAACATTTATGCATGCTTCCAATCGTTAGATCTGCTGATTAACTGCATTAAATTCAGATATTATAGTGAGATTTGCCAAATAAACTCAAGAAATTTCAGATTTGATATCAAAACCAGAAAGAACTTAGATCTAGTAAAAGAAAAATGAAAAAAACTATGTAAGACTCTCATTAGAAATCCTTGGAAGAGAAGAAAACTTTCATTAGAAAAGTTTAGGACAAAAGAAAACTCTCATTAATCAACCCAGAAGAAACTCAGAAATCCTAAGAGAGATTTATTCACGCAAATGAATAGAAACTGGAGAGAGAACTCTTCTCATGGAGAAATATCAGAAAAATCTGATCTTTGAGGGAGTACTAGGTAGACAGTTTTTTTAGAACCGCAATGTGTTAAAAGATTAGAGAAGAGCTCGACTGATTGATTGGCCAAGAATTCTGATGAGGAAACTTCTTGTTATTGTTATAGAATTAAGCACTAGCCATCTCTGCTGTTGCTTTACATGTTTCAATCTAGTGTGATATATTACAATTAATTTTGTTGATTTGGATGGACTTAACTTTATATTCATTTCAGAAGTCATCTTGCAAATTTTTTCTGAAAGCTGTTTTGATCTGTATTTGAGATTCATCCTAGATACGATAATATTTTTATGTTTTAGGCTTAGTTCTTGGAAGGATTGAATGAAATTTCTTAATTACTTGTTTTTTCTCAGCCTCCTCTGTGGGAAAGATATCAACATCAGGTGAAGAAAGAGTGGGAGCAAGCAACAGCTACGTCAGCTGTTGGATGCAAAGAAAAGACGGTTCAGGAAAGCTCACCCATATGTGCTCTCTGTCCAAAACCTTGATGACTGGAAGTTCCAAATAAGGGTTCCATACAGCGATCTTAGAGAAGGTTTCCTGTTTCAGGACATTGCCATGTTGTCGCAGAGATCAAGTGGGCTCTTATAAGATTAACTGGTTTCTCTGTTGCAGAGGAGAAGTGTATTTTCCTGGCAACGGCCATGAGATTCCAGATTCTTTGCCATTGTTTCAGGTCTGAAAAAGGGTATTTTTACCGACAGAAGCTGGACCTGGTTAGGTTCGGCTGTTTCTCATTGGGTAGTGACGTGCCTGAGTGGAATCACTACTCAAAACAGCGTAGAACAAGCCAAAGAATGGGGCATTTTCATCCCCCATTTAGTTTCACAATTGGTTCAATATTCTCAGAGATCTATAGCTATGAGGAATGGAGCTTGTAGATGGAATATGAAATTACCTGATTGGCCAAGTAAAAAACATCATATTTATGAAGGATATCAGAGGCATGCACCGCAGCAGTCCAGTGGTTCTGATCCTGATCTTCATGAGTAATTCAATTTACGCGATGCATCAAGATGCTGCTCAGTATGCTCTAAACGTGGCTAAAGTGAAGAGGCTAAGGGTCCAAATTCCAATGACTGCTTTCAGAAGATACTCGAAGAAGGGTCTCAATTAGGGCTGAAATCGAGTTGAGTCGAGCTCGAGATACTCGAGCTTGAGCTCGACTGAAGCCAGCAGAGCTAGAGCTCGAGCTCGAGCTCGAATTATTAATCAAAGCTCGAGCTCGATGAGCTCGAGTACGATTGGGCTTGTCAATCTCGAGAACTCGAAATGTATGGTAATATTTTTAATTAACAAGGCTAAAATGGTAAATTAATAAATATAATATATTAATTTTTAAATTAATTTTCATCGAGCCAAGTAGCTCGACGAGTACTCGAATAGGGCAATTCCAAAACTCGAGCTCGACTCGATTTTAATATCAAGTAACTCGAACTCGACTCGAACTCGATTCCAACCGAACTCAAAATCGAGCTACTTGATTTCTCAAGTCAAATAGCTCGAAAAATTTACACCCCTAGTCTCAATATTGCTTCTGATGCTGCCTCTTCCATGATTGTTAAGGCTTCAAAGTGTTCTTAATTCAATCCAACTCATCAGCCATTGATTAGTTTTCCTAATTGAACTTGCAACAGCAATTGCATTGCTATGGTGTGGATCTGCATATCATATTAAGGATACAAATTGGGGGACTAATGAAGGAGAGACTAAGAAGGAAAGGAAAGAAACAGATAGCAGAGAAAAAAGAGAGAAAAGCAAGAAGAGCAGATCAGGGCAAAGGATTGACAAGAAATTTCACCAACGACACCCAAGCTGGGAGTCCAAGGATAACCACTGCTGAACCAACTATTATGACTTGAACAAAAATTTTCATAAGATAGGGAAAGAGGAAAGGGATAGAAGAACACAAATTAAGAGGAGAAATGCAGAAAGAGGAGAAAAGGATCAAGAGAAGGACGAAAATCTGGTATTGATTGAGAGAAAATGAGTAAAATTCACGACTACTATTGTTCACTATGATCTTAGCTATTTGTATAGCATTTTTACTTGAAGTTAACTCCTATCCAACCCCTTAACAAACTAACTGAAAATGAACCTTCAGACAAAACAAAACAAAAAAAAAAAAAAAAACTGAAAATGAACCCAATTGCTGCTGCTGATTCACTAACTGCTGCCTCTTAACTATTTCTATTGACTCATCCGAAAGCTTATTCTGTCACTTATTTTAATCCACTTGATCCAACCTGAAACAGATAATAGCCCCTATATCAATATCTTGGGAAAAAGAAAAAAA
The DNA here is from genome assembly GCA_013103745.1 of Gardenia jasminoides. Taxonomy (NCBI): domain Eukaryota; kingdom Viridiplantae; phylum Streptophyta; class Magnoliopsida; order Gentianales; family Rubiaceae; genus Gardenia; species Gardenia jasminoides. Next base: position 37,529,334 of record CM023103.1, read on the forward strand.
TAAAGCAATATTGACTATAAACCGAATGATTTGAGAAAGTAACTGACCTCATGCTGATTTTCATGGAAGCTTTGGGACCTACGCTTCAACTCACCCCTGTTGGTTGTCATTTCATCCAATATCTCAGCAGACGATAAATCTATAGAACCATCATCTTCATTACTCGACTCTTGTGACTCTTCGTCCTGTCAATGAGGTTCTGACTTAGACTATATTTCAACAAGAAAAGATATATTTCAAATTTTAAAAATTAAATGACCAAATCCATAGAAAAATTTGGTTTGAATCAGTGTTCCCATGGGAAGTATTCTATCTTCAGCAACCTTAAAAAAGACAAAATTACATACCCTGTGCTGCAGAGTCTTTTTGCGCATTGGATGTCCTACAATTTCATCATACTCAGCTGCATCTAGCTCTCCAAGATAATGAGGTGGGAAAAACTTGGGAAGGACATGTTGTCTTGTGGTTATAAGTAGGAAGAACGGCAATGGAAAGAGTATTCCAGCAATTGGTATCCATGTTATGCCAAAGCAAATCAAGAGATACACGAACTGGAACAGAGTGAACAAAGCAATGTATTTGAATGGCACAGACTCCACAAATGAAGCATGTGTGTCTTCCAAGACTCTACCAGAAAGAATACCAAAAAATGATTAATCAAGAAATGAATTTGAAAGATATCCTAGGTACAGAACAAGAAGTCAAATTGTCCACTAATTTGAGAGAAGTGGCATACTTGAAACGTCGACCAGGAGGAATGAAGAGCAGCAACATTCTCTCCCAGAATTGGCTACCAGGAAGACTGTCAATGGCCATGTAGGCAAAATATCCCCAGAGAACTGAGGTAGGAATGGTCTTGATCAACGGCATAGCACATACAGAGAGGCCCACAAGCACAGCCTGCAGCAAGTTGCTCACTCTTTGCTCATTCACTCGGACGGGCAAGTGTGCATCAATGCATTTTTCAGGATCAAATTGTCCATTTGCATCTTCTCCATCTTGGTATTTCAGGACTGCCTCTTTTAGGTTCTTCAATTCTTTGTCCTCAGCAGTCTGCCAAAAGAAGACAAAAAAGACATTGTTTCAAAATGGAAGTACACAATCAATATTTTAGACGCACATAAAATATGCTTAATCTAACCACCTACAGTTGATAGAGGGTCCATATCCACAAAAACAGCATGTATCTTTCCATAAATCTCTGTGTAGCTTGCTTGTTGCTTTATGCATTCTTTAGCACTTTTTACCATTCTCTCACGAATCGACTGCAAGCCAATCAAGGATCATATTACCTAATAACATATTGGACACTCTTATAGACAAACAGCAAAGGAGTTCCTCCTTTTAGAAATGCATCAACCACCTGTCCCTTGAGGACAGCAAGGCTCCGTGTATGCATGGGTGACTGTGGAAGGACCCCATTTGAAGGAGGAAGTCCCAGTAGCCCGCAAAGCAACGTCTGATACCACAAAGTTTGAAGCAAGTGAAAGCATGTAGAAGGGCAGTAGAATTAACTCAAACTTATTCTTGAAAGGGGAGGAGCATAAATGCATGAGGCAAAATCCATACCATGAAGCCTAGCAATAAGATATCATAATGATAAGCAGAAGGTTTTTAAGATTGAACTCCTTCTGCTGTGCCATCTGCGAAGCAACACTGTGATCGAAAAAGTATAGACCAGCTATCATTAAAGCAGGTACGAAAGCAGCAAAGATGTATGTAATAGGAACCCTTGCCATATCCTGCACATTGATCAATGATCAGACACATGAGATATCTGATTCTTACTTTGAGTTATTGAGCATAAGACATTAATACAAGATTTGGTACTTGAACAAATATTTACCCCAAAATCATAATTGGAACAAAACAATTTCAGATTTGAAATGTAAAAACCCCCAGTAGACATCTGGTGCCTTATCAATCTCTTGCTAATGTGAACAAACAAGACATGAGTCTTTTGATTGATTTCCTTTTATCTTAAAAAAAATAGCTCTAATGTCCTTCATAAATTACAGGAAACCTCCTAAACCCATTTTATTCTATCTAGAAACTAAGACGGTTAGCTCAAGGGAGCTGGGATCCGAAAGTACCATTATATCTATGAAAGGATAACTTAATAAGTTGAAGCATATTAAGAACAACTTTAGAAATGCGACAATAAACCAAAATCAACTTTTCTTGAAGTCAAGCTGTTATATAAAATAAAAGATTTTCTCAATTATTAAATGATAGGACCAGTAAAACTCGACTAGCATTCTGCTTAACTTCAGAATGCACATGTTTTGAGTTCATAAATTCCCAGAAACTATGGGAAGGTAAGGGCAAAATAAGTCATAAACGAATCAACGATCTACTGATTTTTTATCAATTACCTTCATTACCGTCCAGTGGTGCAATGACTCAGAATCCCAAGGAAGAGGAGAAAATAGCCTCCTGGGAACTCCAGAAGGAACTTTCTTGGGTACACTATAAGACAATGCTGTCCACAGCAAAACCATGAGGGGAACACCATAGTCCGCAATGAATCCTCGGATCCATCCTGTTTACATTAACCAGGGAATAGAATTGAAGTTAGATAGAAGGAAAAAGTCATTTAGCACTATAACTCTTCACAAAGAAAGATCAACTCATATACCTGTACAATAACGCCAAGATCTAGCTCTCCTGCTCTTAATGGCAGTGAGCAGCAAGCCAAACGAGAAGACAATTGCCAGTATCCCATTTGCATAAAGCCATTGGAATTGATAGACATCAGATTTGGTATTTTCACCCTCAGGAATAGCAAACTCACTCACTAACCCCTGATGTTCATTTACTAATGATGATCAGTGCCCAAGTTTAAGACGTTTTAGCAAATGAGACAGCTGTTCCTAGCTGTAGACAAAATCAGAAGAGTGCAGATACCTTAACAGCCTCTTGCAGAAAAAGGATGGTAATGAGCATGCCAAAAAGTTCCCCTGCAATCCTTGTAAATCTAGAGATGATTGTGCAAGCATTGAATATTGCAAGAAGAAACAGCAGGAGGGCAGTCCAGACACAGACCCTGTGACACAATTTTATTCATTAAATTTCAGCTTAAGATTCAGTGACTCGGAAATAAGAGCAAAAGGAAAGCAGTTCAGTGCCATGCTGCCCACGCCAGAAACAGCTCCCGCCCCATCTCTGGCCTTTCCTTGGCGAAATTGTACAAGTAAGTATACATAATAATTGTTGGTTCTGCAATTCCTACGATCAGGAGAGGCTGTCCTCCAAGAATTGAGTGAATGACTCCACAAAGAGCAGTAGACGTGAGAGTCTCCACCGCGCTCAAGCTTCGATCTATCATAAATCATTAAGAGTTGGGACTTTTCTGACATAAGCATAGAGATTCAATGCACTACATGCTCTTATACTTGACAATGTAGAAACAGAAAAATTTAAACACGGCATCAGAAGAACGGCAATTGGAACCTAAAGGAGGCAAAAGAACAGTTACCTGTTGCCCGGCTCAGTTGTTCTCCAAACGCGATAACTGGAAGTGTTGATGCAAAGTAAATGTAAGCAGTGGGAGCCAATATCCTGAAATTTCATCAACAACACGAAAATATATATCAAGTTGAAAAGACACCGTGCACTGTTTACACAAAATATTTTATGTTTGAATGCAAACTACATGGCCATACCGTAAACCCGAAGCACAGGCATCAAGCCAATCGCTTTTGTAGCATGATAACCTTCCTTTAACATCATTAATAACTCCCCTGAATGGAGTCCTAAGTTGCTCCATTGCTTAAGCTGCAGAATCAAAAAAATTTCAAAGCACTGTGAAGCAAGCATCAACAATAATTCCAATTGATTCCTTGGACGAATAAATGCTACTGCAGCCGATATATTTCTTATAGAGACTAACACACAATAAAGTATTAACAGTTTTCAGTCACGTTTTTTACTTGTTTGTTAAAGAAGAATTAGAGAAGAATTCAAGAAACAAGATTTTTTTTTTTTTTTTGGAAACAGGAAACATGACCTAGATTAACTAACAAAAATGATAAGAAGGCGATTAACAAAACAAAATGAAAAGATCAGTATGTAATAGTGGTATACACGTGGTAGAAAATTCTGATCTTCAGACATTAGAACGAGTTCCTTAATACATGTCTTACACGTCTTTACCCGTCTTAAATGCTTCTCCTTGCTTTTCCTTGGTTAATAAATAGAATCCTAACAAACTTCCACCTCTATATTTTCGTGATTGAAAGAGCTTCTAACATCTACTAACAGACTCACATCTCTATATTTTCGTGTTGAAACAGCTGTTAACATCAAGCGATCTCAACAAATTACGCTATATTTTGGGGGTTTTTCTTCCTATAATGCGTATAAAACATCTGTTTTCATAATTTTTTTGGTTGAAGGTAGGTATTCTTTACTCTTCCTTAATTTTCTGACAAAAACTAATTTATGTCTATAAAAAATTATGTTCAGTTAGCGATGTGAACATTCCATACCAAGCAACATAAAACAACAGAAATAAACTAAAACATGGCCAATCTTGATTCTAGGATTTCCATGTTTGTGTCTATCTTTTAGTAACAGTGTGTAATTTCCCGTCATTTCTGTATGTAGACTCCTAAGATAACTATGTAATAATTAGAACAGATGAATAAAACTTGTATTGAAGACAATCATTTGCATCTCCATTCATGCCAACAAACTCCTCCTTAGTAGAACTTGCAATTTCATCGTCCTAGGTAATTAACCAATGCAACAAAATCAAAACAAGCGTATTTGATTTTTTTTAATTACCAAAATATTCAGTTAAGACAACATATCAGACAAAAAAAAAATCCAAACATCAGAACAAAAGAGAAAATACATAAGAACAGCAAAAAATAGAGTGATAAACAGAAGCCTGATACAAGAATGATTAAAGTCAAGAAAATACAAGAATAATAAACCCTTATTTGGGGAAAAACAACAAGAACAGAACAACGAACCAATCGAAAAGGACAAGCATGTTATTAAGAGAAGAAGAAATAATCAATGAAACACCCAAAAAAAAAAAAAAAACCGTAGAGATATATTACTGAGTTAAAGTCACGTAGCATTCACATTAAATAGGCTCCTGAATCCCAAGATTTAGAAAATATAGCCTAGAAATCCAAATGGTAGTTACTTCATAAATCTTTTTTTTTTTTTTATCATCATTCCCCTTCACCATGTAAGAAAAATATAAACAGCTCTTCTTTCTACTATTTCCTTTTCTGGGTTACTTTTTCCCCCCTCTTTCCTTAAGCTCTTTGCATGGGAGAAAATCATTAATGTAATAGCAAGAGCAAAGAACAGAAAAAATTTTAAAAAATAAAGACCCAAAAAATTGTAAGAAAAACAACCTTGTCGACAACCACCGGGCTTGACCCAGTGGTCCTTTAACGCCTTCTCTGTTGTCAGGTCTGCAAGATTCAAATGCTATGCATGATAGTTGGAGGTGGGAAGTAGGAAGGGTGGAAAGGGTTAAAAAAATAATCCTTGCAGATGAGGATGAAGAGAAAACGATAAAGGAGAACAAAGCTGGACAAATGAAATATATATCCATATGAATGTTTGGGACACATGAAATATTGCAGGAGAAGGAAACAAATGGATCCCTTCATCTGTTTACATGGCGAATATCTTGATACTCTTGACACTTGACGGTCTGTAGTTATTTCTTTACAGCTCGTCCAAAAGTAATTGTAGCCTATTCACGGTAGGAAATAAAGGGTTAATTACGCAAAACGTTGACTAATTTACAAGATAAATTCCATGGTTTCACCAACCCCTTGAATCATAAAAGAAAGGGTTCAAAAAAATCTTGAATAACAAATCCTTAATTTCAACTAAATCTCCAAACTACCGTTTTGCAATACGAGATATTTATGCTTTGACTCCAAGAATTTTTTAAATTACAATATGAACTACAAAATCAATACTATCCTTTGTTTCTTTTTTTTTTCAAATGAAAAAATTTTACACTTTAAAATTCTAAAGATATGGATGATGGCCACCTGTACCCATAAATTTCAGAGCTCCTATCGAAAAAAGAAAAAAATAAAAAAAAGTTCATTTGGAGATCAAAAGTGAAAACTAAAATAAATATACTTCTTCACATAGAAGGAAATAAATCGACCTAAAATTTGATGAGAGAAAGGAGAATTAAGGGAAAATGCATAATTTTTAATAAATTGATATTGAAACCTATGACAAGAAGCTAATACTATTTTCAAGATGGTATTTTGTATATTCAATCTTTTTACCATATAGGATGATGACTTGATCAGACAATGCCACTTTATTTGTGAAACTAATTATTCACCCATGTATTTGCACTAGCACTTTTTATCTTCTAAATTCTTTCCCTTTCTTTTTTGTACAAATATTGGTATCAAAGATTTAAAATACTAAATAGAATATTGAAGTTGAACAGAATAAAATCTATTAATTCACAAATAACATACTCAATTTTGCTTACTCTAATCTCTGATGGTAACTTAAAATGTCAGAAAACATACTCAATTTTGCTTACTCTAATTTCTGATAGTAACTTAAAATTTGAGAGGAGGAGATATACTAAGGGATATAGATGTGTTTACCTTTTTAACAAAAAATGTAGAATCTATACATGTAAGGAAATAATAATAATAATAATAGTAATAATAATAATAATAATAATAATAATAGAATATCAATGCACTTACACTTTAATTATTTGTTGAATAAAATTTTGAAGAAAAGAAAACAAATGATAGACAAATTTCTTATATTCTCATTTAAATAAAAACTCAGAAAATAAAACTAATCTAGGTGGTAATTGTTTTAATTTGTCGACAGAAATTGGAAAAAGAAAACAAATCAAGAACTTTCCAATGTTCATGCATATATGGAAACAATGCTGGCCTATAAGTTGCAAAGAAACTGGATTCTAAACAATATATATATATATATATATATATATATATATAAGTATTGAAAAAATTAGAATAAGAATAACTAATTATACAATTTAAATGAGTTAACATGCCAAAAAATGAAATATACAATGATGAGAAAATGAAAATTGTCAATTTTAGAAGTATTAATAATCAATCCAAATAATAAGAACAGGGTACGTGATTAGAGAGAACTAAAAAAGGAAAACTATGATTTAATTGATAGAAGATAGCATAATCATCATAAACATATATACAGTAGGATGTTAATATATTAATTGAAATTAAAAATAATGAAGTATATGCCCTTGAAGCAAAAAGACAGAACATTAAACATACTTAAAATGGAAGTAAAACGGGAAAATAGCAAATTCAACAACCTATTAAAATGGAAATTAAGTAGCAATTTATTATCTATTTATGGCATATGAATGTGAATCTGTCCAAAAATAAACACACTTAAAATTTTGAATTATTACCAAAAACAGAGCACTTAGACACAATAAGTACCAAAAACAAAGCACTTAAACACATGAAGTACAAAAATGAAGGAAAAGAAGCTGGAGGGAAAAAAAAAAAAGAGAGATGGAAGTGATTCTTGTTAAGAAAAACAAAACACCTAAGCTGACTACACAAATTGTGAAATATGTATACTTGACAAAAATATAGGAGTTTCAATTGGCAGAACGTGAACATAGTGAAGTCAGCATCTTACTGTACAAAGAAATGAACACTTGAAAGACGGCTTGATTCTTGTTGACAAAGAGAGGGTTGAAAAAAAGACATGGAAGAAATAGATAGAAAAAGAGGAGATTAATTCTTTTTAACAAAAATAAACACTTAAAAGTTGAATTATTACCAAAAAAAACTTAAACCTACCCAAGTTAAATATCAAACATAATAAATTGATTCCTGCTCTAGTCAGCAACTTACTGTATAGAAAACTGAACACTTAGAAGAGGGGATTGATTCTTGTTGACAAAAAATGATTAAAAAAAGGCAGAAAAGATGTATGTGGTACAATACAGGATTGATTTGCTCAAAAAAAAAAGAATTGATTTATTTCTTATTAGGATTGATTTGCTCAAAAAAATACAGAATTGATTTATTTTCATAAAAATAAACACTCAAAATTAAATTATTACTAAAAATAAAATACTTAAACCTACCCAAGTTAAATATTAAGCATAAGAAATATGAAATTTAAGGAAAAGAAGTGGGTGCCAAAAAACATTCGATTAATTCTTATTGACAAAAATAAAGCACATAAAATTGGAATTATTACCAAAAGTAATTCAATTAAAACTTGGCCAAATTAAACATCAAACATACGGTTTGTTTAGATAGAGAATTTACTTGAGATTTTATTTGGAATATTTACTGTAGCACTTTTTGTGATGTGATGTATGTGAGATAAAAATGTTATGGGGAGGATAAAAAGGTGATTGGAAAGTGTGATTATGATGTAAGCAAAGTAAATTTTACAAATAAATTTTGCAAATTTCTGTTGTACAAACAAACCCATAGTAATTATGAAAATTAAGGAAAAGAAGTTAGTGAAAAAAAGACGGAATTGACTCTTTTTAATAAAAGTAAAACACTTAAAGCTGACCAAATAAATTGCAAAGTATATACACGTGATCAAAAGATAGGGCTTCCACTTTAGCAGAACATGAGAGTAGCCAAGTTAACAACTTATCATACGAAGAACTAAACAATGAATTATAATATATGATCTGATAGAATCATTGAAATTTATCATAAATTTATTGAATTCTAGAAAGAATGAAAATTATTCAAATTTTAGTGATAGTGATATACAATCAAACCAAATATTAAGGATAAAAAAACATGATCAAAAAAGAATTAAAAAATAGATATCAGGTGAGGTTTAAAAAGGCATAATCAACACAAACTTATATCAAGTAAAAAATTAAATGACTAATTGAAAGTTGGAAGTGGAAAAGAAAAAGAGAATGAGTGGGAGAATAATTAAGTAGGTAGCCACTCACAATCGCAGATCTCTCTCCCTCAAAATCTCCCTCCGTAAACTCCTAGCTCCAGAAAATTTTCGAAGTAGTTTCATTTCATCTCCCGCATAGAAAGAAAGAAAATGATGCTCAAGGCTGCGCCTGCTTTTGCGCTGTTGAACCCTGCTAAGGGGGAGAATCTGGGCCCCCTGTTTTCCTCAGGTGTCTCTACCCACTTTTCTCACCAAGGCTCTGTGTTGCCCAAGAATTTCCCGGCGAGGAATGGAAACGCGGGATTGGTTGTGTATGCTAGGAAGGACGCCAACAATCAGCCCTTGACCGGTATCATTTTTGAGCCCTTTGAAGAAGTGAAGAAGGAGCTTATGCTGGTGCCTTCCGCCCCTCAAGTGTCACTCGCTCGCCAAAAGTATGCTGATGATAGCGAAGCCGCTATCAACGAACAGATCAACGTGGAATACACTGTTTCGTACATCTACCATGCCTTGTACGCTTATTTTGACAGAGATAATGTTGCTCTCAAGGGTCTTGCCAAATTTTTCAAGAAATCTAGTAAGGAGGAAAGGGACCATGCTGAAAAATTGATGGAGTATCAGAACAAACGAGGTGGGAGAGTGAAGTTCGAGTCTATACACAAGCCAAATACCGAATTCGATCACCCAGAAAAAGGAGATGCACTGAATGCTATGGAGATTACATTGTGTTTTGAGAAGTTGGTGAATGAAAAAGGAGATGCACTGAATGCTATGGAGATTGCATTGTGTTTTGAGAAGTTGGTGAATGAGAAGCTCCTCAAGTTACATGGTGTGGCTACCCGAAACAATGACGCACAGTTGGCTGATTTCATTGAAACTGAGTTTTTAGCTGAGCAGGTGGAAGCAATAAAGAAGATGTCGGAGTATGTGGCTCAGCTGAGAAGAGTGGGCAAAGGACATGGTGTCTGGCACTTTGATCAAGCGCTCCTTCATGAGCACGAGGAAGCTGTTGCTTGATGGAACAGAGGCAGAAACTGTTAGGAACTGGGGCATCAGGCACAGCGAAAATATAAAAATTTTAGCCCCAGATTCCCACTAGGAATCACTCTAATTCTACGTATGACCTCATGAAGGGTGTCACGCCCCAAATCCGCGTCCCTGGACCAGATTTGCAACGTGGCACGCCGTACCTGTGAGACCTTACTCCCGCAAATACAAGGCAACATGATCATAACTTACAAAAATTCACTAAAATTTAAAACTTACAAATGCTAGAGAAATACATACTACAAATAAACTAATACAGCTGCTAAAAACTTATATTATGTTACCAACATAAGTTTCTAACTATCTACCTTACTCTTATCTACTCAACCAACTTGCTTTTGGAGATCTGCAAGAAAAGATTATGAAAGTATGGGTTGAGCGACACATGTTCGTGAGATAGTGCTTACCTCCACTGTCGGATCGTAGCTATATACATAATATATTTTTGCCAAAACCTTTCACACCACATGCACATAGTAGGTTGAAAAGAATTATCTTGCAACTTATCCAAAATTACATACATATATTTCAAATAGTGAGTGGCATACACATAAACAATTTTCATTTGACGTGGCATGAAAACACATGACATGATCATCTTCACTGAACATACTTGCAAATCATAAACATATCAATCATGTCGTCATATTTCTCAAAACACAGCTCTTAAACAATACATGCAACATCCGGCTTCTGAGTACTCAGCCTAGAGATTAAACCCCTTCTAGGAGGGCGACCAATGGGTTTCATGATTACCAATTGGTCACATGACATGACATGAGTCAATCGGTCGGGCTTTATACCGAACTGCCATGACTAGGTCAATCGTCACTCTATACCGAACTGCCATGACCCTCTACATGATCGGGGACTATAGTCCCTACCAATTTCATGACCGTTCGTAGCTCATTTCATACATCACATGCATTTTATTTCATAAAACTATGCCACTCAATTCATAACAATTTGAATAGTAAAACATTTCAAATAGGCATACATGATCCATTTTTCATATACTAAAGTAAAGCATTCACTTGTGAAAATTCATATTTAGCATTTCAAAAGTACAGAGGGGTAAGAATCACCTACCTCGAGCCGCTGACTTGGGAGCTATTCCTAACTCATCCTTAACTTGCGTCGAACCTATAATCAATAACATGCACATATTCATTAATTTATTTAACTTATTTTTCGTGTAATCCATCCTATTTTAAACAACCCTGGAAAACGTGCTCAGATATTCACTAAAGTGTACTTGAATAGTTTCTAAAGGTAAAAGATTTCCCTTTTTGGAAAGTTTCCTAATTTAAAAAGCTTCTATTTTTAGAAAGTTTCTCTTTTTAGAAAATTTCCATAGTTAGGAATTTCTATGTTTTATTCTAATCAAAAGTGGTATAATTTTATGATATATGAAAAAAAATGTTATTTATTTGCCGACTTATTCATCTAATTACATTTATTTATCTTATCTATAATGTATTTATTTATTTACTATATTCATGCACTTATGCATTTGAAATGCTCACTTGTTAGTTTATAATAAGTTTTTAACCTATTTATCCAGTTAATATTTACAAGTATATCTCATTCATTTATTCACGTATTTAACTTATTTACATGTATTCACTTATTTGTCTATTTAGTAATTATTCATTAGTTCAATCATTGGTTCATAAAATATTTATGAGTCGTGTTTACTCAATTACTTACCCATTTATCTTAAGATTACTAATTATTTACTTAATCAATTACTCTTTTATTTGGTTATTATTAGTTAAATAATTATCTAATTATCGATTATTGATAACTAATTAATAAATCATTTATCCACTTATTTTTATCCATTGTTAATAATTGATTAATTTCTCCTTTGCCTAATTATTATGCATTTCCCATTAGTTTTATAATTATATTTGTATTGGGCCAACATCTTAATTACACCAGTTATAAGACATGGGTTTTCCTAAAGAAATTTTGGGCTTGTCTAATTAAAGTTAGTCTTGTAGTTTATTTGACTTGGGTCTATTAGCCCAACGTTTATTTGATTAAATAAGCCCAACCAGCCCAAAGTCCTTCTTCCTTATTTACCAGGTTAGGCCCAATGGTCATTTAATTATTTGGCCCACGATTTACTTCCCTCAAACCTAAGTTTAAGCCAGAGATGATGGTCCAGCCCAAAACCAATTCCGATCCGTAAGGATTATTTGACCCATTTCAACCCCAAACCCTACCCGGTTTGACCCATATCCGACCTGCTTGACCCGAAGACAAACGGGTTCTTCTCTTCTTCCCCATTTTCCAGATTTCTTTTTTTTTTCGTTAAGGTTTTGGGCCCGCTCTTCCTCTTCCTTGGCGGTTTGCCAATTGCCGGCGATGTTATTGTGGGAGGGTCCGATGACCCCTTTTACTTCATCATGGTTTGAAGCTTCAGCCGCATAAGGGAATCCTTTTTTTTTTTTTGCCATTGTGTGTGTTTAGATGCCACGGCCAAAGGTCGGCCCTCCCATCACCGATGATGTCGCTGCCTTTTTGCCGCGACACGCAAAATGGAGGTCCAGATGACCCTCTTCAAATCCATGGTCAAGCTTCAAGCTTCAGTGAGTTTTTTTTTTTTTTTGTAAACAATCCCAGAATTTCTCTCCATTCCTAAGGCCAAAAAATTGCAACAATCATCCACCAATCTCGCCTAAATTCTCTATTAATTTAGGAAATTCCTACGTAATCTCCCAAGAAATCTTGAATGAATAAAATTACAGCAATCATGGCATAATTTCCTCAAATAAAAACATGAAAATATATTAAATATAGTAGTGGATTTTGTAGCATAATTAAGGAAAGTAATCTTAAATGTAAACTTACTTGATTAAAACAAACTGTAAAAGATCCTCTGGTGAGCTGCCTTTCATCTTTAATTTGGTAAGAGAGTTTCTGTAGTTGTCTTTCATCTTTAATTTGGTAAGAGAGTTTCTGTAGTTTTTGTTTGTCAGAGGAGAGAAAAAATATTACGTTGTTTTGGTTTGGGAAAAAGGTAGTTTTGTAAGTAGGCATAATTTAGTGTATAACCACCACTATCCATTAGTGGTAGTTAAGAGGAGGTTATTGGTTTGGGTAGTTACTAGAAGACATAATTCCCTTCTTTTTTATTTTTGAAATACATTAGTTTTATTGATAAAATAAAATCCTTAAGAAAATGTTAGAAAAATCTGGGGTTTCACAAAGGGGGTCTAGAGGATTACCTTAATCCGCAAATGACGCCTCTGACTTGTCTGAGAAGGTTGAAGATCCCTCGAAGAGCGATCCTTGATGTCCCTGCCTACTGTAAATCCACGAGAGTGCTTACTCGGATTACTCGACTCTACGATCTATGTGTGTGTGTAAGTGAAGAAGAGGTGCTAGCCTTTCTCACTCTAACTCACAGACTCTGCTTTTTCTCTCTACGTAAGTTTTCTCTGGAGAACTTTTCTCTCTCAGACTCGACTATCGGTTCAACCAACACACCTATCGTAACATCAGATGATATTAATAGGAGAGAGAGATAAGAGAGAAGGGAAGAAGATAGAGTCAGGTGGTCCGTAACATCTGATCTCTTATCCCTTCAGTTATCCACGTGATATAAGAGATAACCACTTTATCCTATCTAGGATGACCCGTGATTTATTTATCTTTATAATTAAATCCCGAAGTATTTATTTTCAAATCCTACTTGGACACACAATTTAATCGAGAACCCAATCTCTATGTGATCGATAGGTCCCAAAGCTACAACTCGGTAATAATTATGAATTAGATAATAAACACTTTTATTTTATCATTAATTACAATAATTAATTATTCATAGTTATAAATTGTGAGCGTTGTCTAGACACATCACAACCACCCGTGTGAATTTGGTCAAGGGGAATTCAGGACCTAACCTTTTCATGGAAAATTACCGTATTATTATCCTTTCACCATTGATATCCTATTAGTCGGGAATAAGAACAGTGCAATTCAATTCCTTAATGACTAATTAATTTTCTAGTTAATTAACTTAGATTAGGTTAGAAGACACTCTTCGTTAACCTGAATGTAGTCGACCACTACCAAGGTTACATTCAGTGGCCTTACCATGATATCAACTCCCCACTATCTAGTTGGTGAATCCTGGTCTCTTTCATTTTCTATCTTCCATGCTCACACTACCAACCTTTCTATTCTTTAAATCACCCCCGGTGAGTAACAAGAAACAGAATCAAAAGGTAGTGATTCACACTCAAGATACTATGGTGATCTCAAGTCTAGGATCACTTACACAATTTTCCATAAGAGATTCAACCATTGGCACTAAATATCCTAATGGGATCTCTCGTGGGATCACTTTCAATGAATTAGTACTCTACAATTCATACACATTAGCCAGGTATCCTATACCATGGTTGATGAGAACAACCACACTTACATTAAGTAGGGCTAGCGTAGTACTAGTCGTCCAGATAATAATGTCCTATCTCGTTAATACTATGACTAGGGACATTTAAGAATATTTATTATAAATGTTATTGATATCTCATAGTCAGCAACTCTTGTGATTATCATCACATTAATAAATATTCTAAGGACTTTTACCAGTCATATCATATATTAAACAGATAAAATTGGAAATTCATAAAATACAAAACTTTAATTAGGAATGTATTTAAACAATATAATTGTTTTAGGGCATACATTCCAACAGAAACAAGTGGCATTTTGTTTTAGATGTTGGGTTCGAGGATTTTAAGTATTTTGAGTGGAAACTGTAATTTCTAAGATTTGATTGTACAATTTTAATATTTAATGTGCTATGCTATGATTTACTCGTTTAAGTTAGTATCTTTTCATGCTTGAGTGGCGAGAGTTTAACCCTTTAGTTAGCCTTAGGGGGAGGTGGGGCTGTTACATATATCAAGTAAAAAATTAAATGACTAATTGAAAGTTGGAAGTGGAAAAGAAAAAGAGAATGAGTGGGAGAATAATTAAGTAGGTGAAAAGAACTACATACAAGCCATTGATGGAGTATCTTAAACCAGGGATCATAGTTGGAATCGCAATATAAACTTGAGCCTACACGATATTGCATTGAAAAGGAAAGAAATCTATTTTCTGAATCTGAAGTCAATGGTAAATCACCGAGTCAAGCTCAAGCCATATTTGTTTTTCATCAATAAAGCCCTTCATAGGTGAATTTTTATTTTATGATCCTAAACTAACTATTTATCTTTTAGTTGCTTGAATGAGTTTGTCGTCAATGACACGAATGCTATACCCTCCTCAATGGTGCTTTGCTCGAAATGGCAGAAACAAGTCTATGTGGAGGATCAATTTATTTTGACTGCTTCCCAAACTTTACTATGTGTCTTCAAGATAGAAACATTCTGGACTGCACGTTAAACATAAAAACAGCAAATTATAAAATAAAAATCAGAACCCTTGCTGTTGCTATAATTTGCAAGGTTCAATACAAGGTTATGAGTTGGGGCTTCAACGCTGGAGCACTGAAGACAATAAAGAAGGGAGAAACAATTCTCTTCCAAACGGATTTATATGCACAAGTTCAACAACGAAACTTTTGGTTGTGGTGTTGACAACTAACATATTAAAAAAAATGTAAAGGTCGAACAGGTTTTTCTCTCCGAAGTGGATCAGAATCACTACTCAAACATCCAGGTTTTCGTTTGGGTATCATTGATTAGCTAGCTAATAGTATACTTTTCGTTAAATGACTAATAACTACTTGTAGCTTTGCATATTACCACATGATTCCGTTAATATTTTAATATATCCACATAGCACTTCTATGTTTCTGTATAAAGTGAAAAATGGATAAAATGTTGGATCTTTAATCCAACGTTGGATTTATATGTGAATAATTATGTATTGCAAGCTATCAAGCAAGTTTAAACCAATTAAAGTGATATATTATAGTTTGGACTTTAATGTATCTAATACAATGTGGGTCTCAATGTGTAGATACTTTATGATAATTTCTATTTTAATGATAGGTTGAAATAGAAATACCGAAAGACAACAAGTAAGTTTTCTATAAATATGGTTATAATCCCCGGATCACGTGTATCTTGTTTGTCTTATTTTTCAATACCATAAAACAACTCTCTCGATATCCCATCATTAAGAGATACCAAAGAGAGTTTAAAGGGATTTTACATAAGGATCGGTGAATCGCATAGATCTGGAAGGCTAATCAACACAAAACAACTCTCTCGATATCCCATCATTAAGAGAAATACCAAAGAGAGTTTAAAGGGTTTTCTCATAAGGATTGGTGAATAGGCATAGATCTGGAAGGCTAATCCTGAATTAAGACAAAGAAGATTCAAGTGGCGATTATCAAATATGGATCCAGGTATGCTTCATCTATTCAGTTGTATTCATAGATCTGATATTGAGATTTGGATATTCTAACAAGAGATATTAAAGCAACCACTATCAGATTTTGAATCACTAAAGTTAGCAATTTGCGGTTTTTGGGATTATTATAAAGATTGCATTCGGTTGTTCGATGCCTTCCAGTTGAATAAGTTTCATCGGTCTAATGATTCATGAATTATGGATCCATATATCAATTATATATTTATGTTTTCAAATGGCTAAGTTTGTTACTGGTATGGCTTTGTTGTTTCTTCATCATTGAATGTTCTGATTTGGCTTTTCGTGATTGCTACCCGAACTATGCACGTGTTTATGTTAAGGGAATTCTTTGCTTTTAGTTACCAAAACTCATGTAAAAGCAAAGTTTCTTAAAATAATCAAAAGACATGGGATTTGTTTGGATAGAGAATTTACATGAGATTTTATTTGGAATATTTACTGTAGCACATTTTGTGATGTGATGTATGTGAGATAAAAATGTTGTTGGGAAGATAAAAAGGTGATTGGAAAGTGTGATTATGATGTAAGCAAAGTAAATTTTGCAAATAAATTTTGTAAATTTCTGTTATACAAACAAACCCATGGTTTTCGTGCTTGATTTCATGGACTTCATGGATCCTGTCTACATGGCTTCCATGTATTCACAAAGTTATGCAATCATGCATTATGTGTACGGCTTTCATGCATTGTTTATTGTTCATTGGACTTGATTAAGTGATTTCCTTTGAGTTTCCGCATGTTATTCTTGCTATTCCATGAAGTTTAGTTTTATGAAATTTAGTATATTTGCATTAAGTAAATTAGGGTTTTCTAATTTGAATGAACCCTAATAAAGGTATACAAAACATTTAAGTCTCATAAAGTCTAAAATGTTGGCCCACCAAGTATATGATCTTATAAGGCATTTATGGATTTCTATAAGGATTTGGGTTTAAGTGATCAACTATTGGGCTAAAATTATGGATATGGATTATTGATTCAATAAGTTTTAACCTGATTATTAGATTTGACTGGTTTAACTTGTATTGACCAGAGTTGACCAGTTTAACCAAGTTGGACCAGTTGACTGGTTTGAGCAGTTTGACCAAAGTTGACTTTGTTCAAAATTTGTGTACTTTTAAATTCAAATATTAGTATATTTGTATATATAGGGATGAATTAATTATAGCAACATGTCACCAAAGTGACATCTCTTGTGGAAATTAATTTATCTTAAAATAGAATTAGTTATGTATTTATAATTTTGTGAATATTAACTACCCCAAAAGGAGGTTAATATTTGATGGAATTATACACACTATGGTAGTAATAAACACGTGATGATTATTTAGATTTTATATGTAAATTGTAAATTGATCTAAAGGAAAATTTATTTTTTGACATGTGCTTATTCTCAGTGTTTATTACTACATCAAGATATTACTTACAAGTTAATATTTTTGTCCAAAGATAAAATATTAATGGAACATCGATATCTTGAGATGGGATTATCTTATTTGAATTTATTATTATTTTAGATTATGTGAGCTTGTCTTAATTATATGTTGTTTTCTGCTTAGTTATGAATGATCCTACCAGTATAACTACTAGCATTAATGCTATTCCTATGTTGAATGGCACAAACTTCAAGTCTTGGAAATAACATCTCTTGATAATATTTGGAGTCATGGATCTCGACCTTACGTTAAGGGCTGATTCTCTCCACCTCTTACAGATAAGAGTACATCTAATGAAAAGAGAAATAAGAAAAGTTGGGAGAGGTCAATTTGTTTGTGTTTGATTATCATGAAAATGGTCATTCCAAAAGCATTAGAGGAACAATGTCTGAAATGACAACTGTAGCTAAAGCGTTCGTTCAGGACATTGAAAAGAGGATTGTCAAGAATGAAAAGGCTTAAATAAACACGTACTTGACATGTCTAATTTCAATGAGACATAGTGGTAAAGGCAATATAAGGGTGTACATCTTGGAGATGTCTCATGTTACTTCTAAATTAGGTGCACTCAACCTTTCAATTTCTAAGGAATTATTAGTACATCTGATTTTGATATCTCTTCCTATACAATTTAGTCAGTTTAAGGTGAGCTATAACTGTCAAAAGGAGACTTGGTCTCTAAATGACCTCATCTCACACTGTATAGAGGAAGAGGAAAAGTTGAAACAAGATCAAATAGAGAGTGCTCACCTAATCTCTACCACTAATAATAAAAGCAAAGGACATAAAAGAAAGATAGATAAGAAAGTTATAGGTACAGCACCTCCAAAGAAACAACAAAAGAAACCGGTTGAATTAGGAAAGAATGGTTGTTTCTTCTGTGGAGTTGAAGGGCACAGAAAGAAACATTGTACCAATTATCACGCTTGGCATGCTAAGAAAGGTATGCTTCTTTATTTGGTTTGTTCTGAGGTTAATTTTAACTTCGATACTTGGACACACTTGGTGGATGGATTCTAGTACAACAACTCACATCAGTGTCTATAGAGGGTTGCTTGAATTGCCGAAAGTATAATAATAGTGAAAGACATATCTACTTGCAATGGCAAGACAATTCAAGCTGAGACAATTGGAATCTTTAGATTATTGTTAAAGACTGGTTTTTATTTGGATCTTAATGAAACTTTTTTTATACCATTTTTTAGATGGAATTTAATTTCTATTTCTATTTTGGACAAATCTTGTTATATTTGTTCATTTGGAAATGAAAATTTTAGATTGTTCTATGATTTAAAATTGGTTGGTTCGATTCTTTATCATATTATGATAATCTATATTTAGTTGATACAATTGTCTCGTATAATGAATCCCTACATTTAAGTACAAAAGGTGTAAAGAGAAAATTAACCAATGAGAATTCAGCTATATTATGGCATAAGAGATTGGGTCATATCTCCCAAAGGAGAATAGAAAGACTTGTGTCAAATGAAATTCTTGACCCCTTAAATTTTATAAATTTTGGTAATTGTGTTAACTGTATAAAGGAGAAACAAACCAATAAGAGGAGATTTGAATCCAATAGGGTCTCAAACATCTTAGAACTTATTCATACAGACATTTGTGGACCATTTCCTATATCTACTTGGAATGGCCAATAACATTTTATAACGTTCATAGACGATTTCTCGAGATATTGTTATATATATTTCATTCATAAAAAATCACAATCCCTACAGATGTTCAAAATTTTAAGGTTGAAGTTGAGAATCAACTCAACAAAAGAATCAAAAGTATCAAATCTGATCATGGTGGTGAATGCTACGATAGATATGATGGCTCAGGTGAACAACGTCTAAAGCCTTTTGCTAAGTACCTAAAGGAATGTGGTATCATCCTATTGTACACCATGTCGGGTTCACCCACTATGAATGGTGTTACTAAAAGATGAAATAGAATGCTTAAGGATATGGTGAGGAGTATGATTAGTCATTCTACCTTACCAGAATCACTCTAGAATGAAGCACTTAAGACTGCAGTATATATCCTTAACAGAGTTCCAACTAAGGCAACTACCAAAATCCCTTATGAACTTTGGACTGGTAAAAAACCTAGTTTGAAACATTTACGTATTTGGGGTTGTCTAGTTGAGGCAAGGCGTTACAGGCCAAATGAAAAGAAACTGGATTCAAGAACAGTTAGTTGTTATTTTATTAGATACTCTGAAAGATACAGGGGTTACAAATTTTATGATTTCACAACTAAATCAATTTTGGAGACAAGAAATGCTCGATTCTTTGAGAATGTCGAGTTTGGGAGAGGAGATAAAGTTAGGGACCTTGGTTTTTAAAAGAAATATATTAATAATCCCACAGGTGTTATTGGCATTGTTTAGGATCCTATTTCTAACCTTGTTAATGACACAACAGGTCAAGACAATGTCGGAGAATCTCCCTCTCCAAAGGAACAAACTCTACCATCTCAAGAATCAGTCCATTAAGGAGATCCACAAGAGAGAGAAGAAGTGCAGTGATAGATTATTACATTTCTTTTCTCCAAGAACATAATGATGACATTGGAGTGATGGAAGATGATCCAATCAACTTTCGTCAAGTTATGGAAAATTCAAATTCTCAAAAGTGGATTGATGCCATGAATGAAGAGATGAAATTTATGAAAGATAATGATGTCAGGGATCTTGTCCCATTGTCGAAGGAGCAAAACCTATTAGTTGTAAATGGGTAATTAAAACCAAGAGGGATTCAAAAGACAATGTGGAAAGGTACAAAGTTGTGATATCCCACATCTAAAAAGTGCATGAGAAAAGGAAGGTATATAAGTTTGGAACCAAGGCCTATCAATTAACTTGGGTTAACCATTTTGGGCCAATGATTTTGGTCCAAAAGTTGCTTGGGTCAGGTTTTGAGTCTGGGTCATTACCAAAGTTCGTCTTGTCATTAGAGGTTTCACATAAAAGGAGGGCATTGACTATAAAGAGACCTTCTCTCCGATTTCTTTGAAGGATCTTTTAGAGCTATAATGGCACTAGTGGCGCATTTCAATCTAAATTACACCAGATGGATGTGAAGACGGCATTTCTCAATTGTAACATTGATGAGGCGATTTATATGATGCAACCAAAAAGTTGTGTATCAGGAGATCCAAAGAACATGGTTTGCAAACTTAAAAAATCCATTTATGGACTCAAGCAAGCATCTCGACAATGGTATTTCAAATTTCATCAAGTGATCATCTCATTTATTTTTGAGATAAATCTGGTCGATGATTGCATATACCATAAGTTCTGTGAAAGCAAGTATATTTTTTTAATATTATATGTTGATGATATTTTACTTGCCAGCAACGATATATATTTGTTGCATGAAACCAAGAGATTTCTGACTAAGAGATGAAAGATCTTGGTGATGCATCTTTTGTGCTAGGCATACAAATACACCGGGATCGCTCTCGGAGTATTTTTGGATTATCACAAGACCTATATCGAAAAGATTCTCAAATGATATGGCATGTAAAATTGCAAATCGGATAATACCCCTGTGGCTAAAGGAAACAAGTTTAGCCTTGATCAGTGTCCTAAAAATACTTTTAAGGAAAAGAAGATGCAAAAGATTCCTTATGAATCAGCAGTAGGGAGTTTAATATATCTTTAGGTACGTACGTGTTTGGATATTGCGTACATTATCGGGATACTACGTAGGTATTTAAGTAATTCAGAATTGGATCACTAGAAAGCAACCAAACGGGTCTTGTGGTACCTGCAGAGAACAAAAGACCACATGCTCACGTATCGGAGATTAGATAATCTCGAGATCATTGGGTATACTAATTCCGATCACTACAAGAAAATTGGTCATCAGTGACAACTTTTCTTTGTGACGAAAAAAAGTCGTCACAAAGAGGGGTCCTTTTCCCACGACTTTGCATCTTGTCACAAGTGTCTCATGGGAGTTAACTAATTAGTGACGACTTGGTTATGTCATCACTGATACATTCCCGCCAACGTATCTCAAGAGGGCGGGAGAGTTTGGAGCATGTAGTAGTGACGACTTTTTAGATGTCATCACTATTACTCGTTCTATTTATTAACGACTTTAGTTTCTAGTCACTGATAGTTGTTTAGTGATGATTTTTTGTTGTCATTATAACATTTGCAATATATTATTAATATCATTGAATGTCAGTGACAACATTTATCATAATTATAAAACTTCTTTTCATTACTGACATTCACTAATTCTACTATGGCACCCTAATCTTTACAATTTAGCCCCTATATTTTCACTATTTGTAAAATGCATTAGACATTTGAACAAGATATTGTATAGAAATTTTTTATTTTCCTAAAAGTTAAGGTAGAGTTGTTAATTGAATGGTAGTGACGACATTTTTTCATCACTAACAAACTCATTTTCACACTAATTCTACTATGGCACCCTAAATTTTATAGATTAACCCCTATATTTTCCCTACTTTAGATATTTGATATTTCCCCAAAATTTAAGTTATAACTAAACCTAAATCTCAAAAAAAAAAAATGAAGACATTCATAAGTTCTTTATTCCTTATACTAATCATCTTGAAAATTTATTATAATTTGAATAATGATTAATCAATAACTTGAAGAAGTTTATATTAAAAAACTAATAATCAAGTGTGTACAAGTAAATGACTATCACATACAGTATAGTAGTCACATGTTAGTAACTAGGTAGGATCAATCTAAAGATAGAGATAAATAGAGTTGAGTATTGGGCAAGATTAATCTAAACACATCCCAAAGTGATCCCAGACAAACTAGTCCCAGAATACGTATGGGTAAAGTTAGATCCCAACTCATATTATTTGGTTCTATTGCAAACTCAAGCAGATCCTTCCCATCCCGTGCATTTTGCCATCTCTAGTTCTGATGAAACAATTTGACTATCATATAGTTTTAGGACTCCTGAATTACTTGTTAAAATTTAGCAATTTAACGAGTTTTGTCACAATAACGAACTGCTAGCTGAATTAGAGTGATAAATTATTGGCAAAAGTGAAAAATTTTGTATTTATATCCTGGTAATTAGTAATCATAAATCTATAAGATTTCATAAAATAAACCAGTTACAAAAATGGATAAATCATACACTAGATGTGTAGTTAATATAAATAAATTAATTTCTAAATAGCAGTTTATAGTCGAGGTAAAATTTCAGCACCTGTAAAACTTATATGAAGTTAACAAATTTTCCAGTCATACTGAAATTATTTAAAATGGTCATACAAAAATAATGAAGAACCAATGAAATTTATACTTTAAATGCAATGATAAACAAAAAAAAAATCACAAAAATTTTGTCTAAAAGAGGGGGAAACTAGTGAAGTCCAAATTCTATTCAAATGCAAGACCAAAAAAAAAGTGGCGCAAATTTTTTTTGAAAGCCTCAAAGGGAAAAAGAAACAAAAAGAATCAAAACGGTAATTTGCCTAAGTGTCTACCAAAACCTCTCACCCATCTCTTTTTCACCTTGGACCAGTCTTCACCTTCACCTTCATCCCTCCAATACCTCAGATCATCTCAATTAAGACCAATACTCAGCATTGGCTCTGCAGCATTGAAGACCAAATCTCTCTCCAGGTCTCTACCAAAAAGGTTAGCACTCTCCCTTTCCTATTTCTCCTATGCACATAGGTGTTCTTGGATTTTTATATTTTCATAAAATGTTTACCAGCATTCTTGTCAAATCTGTGTTTATGCCTTTTTTTATTTTGTACATAATTACTCTTTTCATCTCCCAAATTTCTTTGCCTAATTTTAATTTTGGGGGAAATTTTGGCCTAATTAGAGGGATTAAATTTTTCCTCAGCCTCTTGGCTGCTTGGGAACACTTCGAAAGTATCTCCTTTGGCGGAGGTGGTAAAGCATTAGTGATTGCATGAGTGACAGTGACAAGCTTATTCTTGTTGTTGTCTGATTACAATACAATGTATGCACTTTATAATTCTAAAGAAAAGGCAATTGCTTAGTTAGGGATCTTGTAGAATAGTAAATTAATTCCTTCCAGATGTTGTTGATGATTCATTTTGTGTTGCCCTCACATTAGGCGTTAAACTAGTTTTCTCAAACAATTATAACTGCATTTTTTTCAGGGACCCAAGCTTGGTCTAAGCTTCTGGAATTGGGATTAATCTTTAATGACCATATACATGTATACAGAAAGGGTTGATTTAGATAGTGACTACTTCGAGGTCTATAGAATGCAATGCTTAATGATCTAATAACAGACAATGTTTAGGGAGACCATTCGTGAATTTGGTATCGTGTTGCTACTAGATTATGTGACTGTATGGTCATCCAATCAAAATCAGGGTTGTTTCTGAATGATTTTATCTGGCTTCAAATTGTGCTGACTTCTAACTTCCTTGTCTTGCCACCTTGAATTACAATTTCTTCTTTCTTGTTTCTTGTTTTGGTGTAGTCAATGGTGTTCTGTAAGAGAACAATGCAACAGCAACTATCACACTAAACAATGCTTCCCCTCATTTCATTTGAATAAGCACGTAATTAACCTTTCTTTCCCTTGGAAATGTGAAGGCTGGTTCCATATCCTTTATTCTTATTCTTTATACTCGTTTCCGTGTACAGAGTAGCTATTCTTAGATACTTAAATCTCTCCTATCCTATGCAAAGACTTTAAGGCTGGTCACCTCTATACCCTTACTGCTACTATAATGTATTAAGGTATTGTATCTTGAAAAGTTCAAATGCTGGTTTGTGGTTTAACCAAAATGGAGTAGTCTTACGTCTAAAAAAAATGCAATGAATATTTTTAGAAGCAAAAACTGATTTGCATTGATAGGCATATAAAGTATATACAAGGAATGTATGTAGTTGTAGTTACTTCAAATAGAACACTGCGCATAAGAAGCTAAAATTAGTTAAAGCAAGTAAAAGTTAATTGGCATCTTTGCAGGGGTATGTAGAAATGTGTACTTGATCTGAATCTTAATTGTTTGCTCAAAATGAAATTTATTAAGTTGGTTGGGTATGTATAATGAGGAGGCTGTTCATGAATTGATTCACTTTTGTTATGCATTTTTCAGACTTGGGAGTTAGTGTTGTACAGTAGCTGCTGGTAATAATTGTAGCATTGGCCAAATTTAATTGAAGGAAATTTTTTGCATTCTTTGTAACGGCACATAATCTGTCTTGGATGATGTATTGTTATGATGTTTACCTGAGCAACAAGTTGCTGCAATGGCCAATGAAATCAAGGAGTTTAAGGAGCAACAACAACAGAACAATCAACTCTATCGTGAGCTACTAGAACGGTTGAATGCACTGGGCAAGTGACAAAATCTGTTAGGTGAGTATAAAGCTCAACTGTCTATGGCTTTTTCGCTCATTATAAATGGCTTTTTTTGTGATGAAGCCGAAGTTGTTATTTTAATAGCTACTGCCTGATCAGCCCAAAAATATAATCATAAGGTTCTTTAGTAGCATACCTATTGTTATTCTTTAGTAGCTACTGCCTGTAGATCTGTTTGATATAAACTCCCGGGTGCAAACAGTGTTTGCATTTTTTTTTTCCAGGCAAGGTAGTGAAAGTGTGTATTGTTAATAATGTAAAAACAAATCTGGGTAGATTGAAGCTGAATGTTTATGTCTATGAACAGTCAATATTGGAAATTCTATTGCTAACCATCACAAGGAAATTAAGCTTAGCAACTAATAAAAATGCTGATCATAGATAATTGGATACCAATTGCGTCTCTTTTGTCAACTACTTGCATCGCAGCTTGTTGATGTGCCTTAAGTAAGAGTGGGTTTTTCTACTACTTGTATGGAGTCTCATTGA
Source organism: Gardenia jasminoides (assembly GCA_013103745.1). Classification (NCBI taxonomy): domain Eukaryota; kingdom Viridiplantae; phylum Streptophyta; class Magnoliopsida; order Gentianales; family Rubiaceae; genus Gardenia; species Gardenia jasminoides. Next base: position 37,554,994 of record CM023103.1, read on the forward strand.
CCAAATTGTATTGAAGCTAACACTGAAAACTGTTGTGGAGAATTAGTAGTATGTAGCCTAGTAGTGATAGTGGCAGTGGTGATAGTACGCTTCTGCTTAGTTCACTATAAAATAGGATTGGGATGCATTAATCTCCAGCTGTACAGACGACAAGTCTACTTACAGAAAGGGAAGAAACTACTTTTTGCCTTGGAAGAGTGTAGCTTCTTTAGTAGCATACTTATTGTTATTCACAATGAATTCCACTTTACAGATTTCATACTCTTAAATACAATCAGGTTAAATTTTGTTTTCCTTTTATAATTTTTGTTTTGTTGTCTTAGAGATTGTGCCTTCCTCGCTTTATGTAGATGGATGACAGATTCTTTTGCACCTTTCAAGTTCTCCATCATATCCCACGATTAGTGATTTTATCTATTCCATATTGGATTATTGTTATTTCTTTTTCCATTTGCCCTGTATTCTGTTTCAGCAGAATAGTTGATGCCATCTTTTCCCTTCTAATTGCAGTTTATGAAGGCATGGACTACACTAGCATGGATGGGATCTGCTTTTGTTTTACTTTTGCGGAGAAACTTGATGTAATGAATTGTCCATATATGTAGATGGTAGGATAATTAGATGTATGGATGCTATGTAGATGTTGTGGTTATGAATTTGTTTTGTGGATAGGCATGGACTACACCTACGTAGATGGGATCTGTTTTTGTTTGACCATCTATTGGGATGCTTTTGCTTAGGAGTTCATGCTATTTTTGTTTTACTTTTGTGGAGAAACTTGATGTAATGAATTGTCCATATATATAGATGGTAGGATAATTAGATGTATGGATGCTATGTAAATTAGATGTGTTTATGCATTCGTTTTGTGGTTTTGACTTAGTTCTTTAGTATAATGGTTTGCGGATTTGCTTCGTTCATGTTTTTAGATTTATGATGTTGGTCTTAACAAATTTCAGCTTAAATTGCAAGTTTTGATAGTACAGAGCTACATTAACTGGAATGCTACTACCCAGTTTACAAAATACATCTTCTGTCGCAATTTTAAGTTGTCACTCATACTGCCAGTGACAACTTAACTCAATGATCAATCCGGTCAGGTTAATGATGAAACAAAGTTGTCACTAACGACCTTGTAAACTAGTGACGACTTCTCGTCACTGTTAATTCCCAATAGTGACAACTACCAAGACAATAGTGATGAAAAAGTAGCACATTTAATGACAACAATTGCTGTCACTAAAGACTTGAGCAATAGTGACAACAAAAAGTTGTCACTATTTTGCTCTCATCAGTGACAACATTTTTGACTTGTCGCTAAGAGTCTTCAGTGACAATGATTCAGTGTCGAACAAGTCACAACCAAAATGTTGTCACTGATGGTGTTCAGTGACAACATTTTTGTTAATAGTGACAAGTTTTGTTGACACTAATCGCCTATTTTCTTGTAGTGGATTATACTGAATGCTAAGATAGTATGAAATCAACAACGAGCTGCATCTACTTATTGATTGAGGAGGCCATATCCTGGAAGAGTGCTAAATAGTCTCTTATAGCATCTTCCACTATGGCTGTAAAGTTCATAGTTTGTTATGAGGCATCCAACCATGGAATTTGGCTACAAAATTTTGTCACAAGATTATTTGTAGTGGATAGTATTATTAGACCACTCAAATTATTTTGTGACAATAAATTAGCAGTCCAATATTCTAATAACAACAGGATGTTAACAAAGTCAAAACATATAGATATCAAATTCCTGACTGTTAAAGAAAGAGTTCAGAGTAAACAGTTGTCTATAGAGTATATTAGAACAAACTCCATGATTGCGAATCTGCTTACTAAGGGATTACCTCTCAAAATGTTTTACGAGCACACTACTCATATGGGTGTCATGGCAATAAATAATGTTTAGTTTTAGTGAGAGTTTGTTATTTTATATGCTCTTGAGACATTGATATTTTTTAGTTGTGTTTAAGGATTTTTTGTGTATAAATAAAGTTTCAGTTTATTCATACTCTAATTTTGATATGGTTTGATCTCACAAAGGTTTAAAGTGGACCAGTTGGAAATAGGCATGTTAAGATCACATTGCATAAAATTTTCATGCTACACATTCACATCATAATTCATGTCATTTGATTATATCAGCATACATGATCATTGATGGGTCAAGTTACAAAATTGTAACAAAGGTTGCTTTGATCCTATGTTGGTGCAATTGATGAATCGAATTAGTTGGAGATACATTTTGGTTATGACAGCAAAGTTTGAACTCATATAGTTATTTTGTAAAATATAATTATAAGGTTACACATGTAGTCCAAGTGGGAGATTGTTGAATCCTTAATCTAACGTTGGACTTATATGTGAATAATTATGTGTTGCAAGCTATCAAGTAAGTTTAAGCCAATTAAAGTAATCTATTATAGTTTGTGCTTTAATGTATCTAATAGGATGTGGGCCTTAATGCGTAGATACTTTATGGTAGTTTCTATTTTAATGATAGGTAGAAATAGGAATACAGAAAAATAACAGGAAAGTTGTCTATAAATAGGGTTATGGTCCCCGAGTCATATGTATCCTATTTGTCGTATTTTTCAGTACCACAAAATAACTCTCTTCATATCTCATCATCAAGAGAGATACCAAAGAGAATTTAAAGGGCTTTCTCATAAGAATAAATGGATACGCGTAGATTTGGAAGGCTAATCCTAAATTAAGACAAAGAAGATTCAAGTGGCAATTATCAAATATGGATCCAGGTACACTTTCATCTATTCAGTTGTATTTATAAATCTGATATTGAGATTTTAGATGTTCTAACAGTAAAAACAAAAAAACATCAATTCAGTTGTATTCATAAATCTGATATTGAGATTTTAGATATTCTAACAGTAAAAAAAAAAAAACCTCAGGCACAAACACTAGTGGCTTCACAAGGAGAAGAGTGATGTTTGATAGATTTGATTTAATGGTATTATTTGTATTATATTGTTAATTTATTTTCTTTTTCTACACAAATTGCCTCCTTATATATATATATATATATATATTGATTTTATGAAATAATCTCCTATAACCTTTTAGCAGAAATTTTTAGGTTTCACACAGATTGGGCACAACTTCTCTTGGGCGAATGCAAGTGATGTAATTGACTTTGAGGCATCGCCCGGGGTGTGAAAGATACAAATATCCTCATACACACAGGGATTAGTTAATTTATTTCTTTATAAAAGCAATAGATAAAGAGACCAGTTTTGATAAATTTAGCTAAAAAACTAGTGGCTCCACAGGGGGATGGGAGGGTAGCTGGCCCCCATGATTTTGGAAATCCTTTTGTATCCCTTTAAAATATTAAGGACTATTAGTTACATTCTTGTAAAGATTAGAGTTTGCCTCTCCAAATTTTTTAGAAAAATCTAAAGGTATCACCTCAAGTGTACATTTTTCATAGTTCTCCAAACTCTTAGGATGCATTTGATTCATGAATTGGATAAGAGAGGATTATTTATATTCAAACAGTCTCGATTTCAGCAATGGGTACTAAGCATTACTGTCCCAACATATACATGTCATTTGATAGTTCCAAAGGTAACTTAGTTCAAGAATCCTTTACACCATATTCCTTCATTATCAATATTAAATGAATGAACAAGTACAAGAATAAAGCAAACAAAGGCGACCCTCAAAACATCCAAGCTCCAAAATTGTTTTTCTTTTGAAATCTCATGCAATAACACAAGTCAGTTCCCAAGTAAGGGCCAAGATAACATCACTACCAGCTGATGATTGCTGACCATACTTCATTACCCATTGTAAAGCACAATTAATCAGGACTGGAGATTTGTGTACCATGGAGAGCAAGAGAATATGGAAACCATGGAAGACAGTGCCAGGATTCTTTTTTTTTTTTTTTTGCTTCCTGGCCTAGAGAAACAATATGCTCATCATCAATCTGAATCAACATCACCACCTTGTTGTCATTAATAGTGTCATCATACGCAAAGCCATACTAGAAATATTTTTCATAGTATACCCTCTTTGGAGTAACTCAAATGGGTCAAGGAAAATAGGTAATTTCCAATGTTTGCTGAAGCATGGATTCCCCAAGATAACACCAGTAAATGCCATGTACATCACACAAAAAGGCCATTGCGACTGCCACATATATCCGAGCCAATTTATACAGCATTCTAAGAGGGTTCTAGACCCTATAGCAGTTGCCATTAATTTTTCACATGAACCAAATTCTGAAACGTGGAACTTGGACTAAGACTCTATCTCTCTCTCTATACCATACTGGCCAAATAACTTATGAACTACTTTAGAGTTTGCAATTGTATGCGTCAGGTGCACTAATTGTACGCTTCAAGTGCACATTAATGAATTCCTTGTCGTGATGCCATGATTTTGATAAACATCTAAATTGCAATAGAGACTTCATAGACAATCTTGCAAGAACATCTACTAGCGAATCCTAGGAAGGCTAGAAATTGACATATTGTATATATGGTCATAATATTGTAGATGTACTTTTACTTGTGGTAAGTACTCAAATAATGACATAGATTATGGTCAAATATGTAATGAAGAAAGAATATATATCTGTTGAGAAGCAAATGAAAATAAAAAAACTAAATAACTAACTATAAAAAAAATTAGAATGTAATTTTTCTAAAGAAACAATAAAAAATTGTATAGACAAGAATAAGTAAAACAAATTCCCATTGGCATCCAAAAGTAACTTTGAAAAGAATAGCAATCAACCTTACAAGTTAAATAGTAAGTATTCTAGCCTAAAGAGTAACTGACATTAACTTATTTTATGTGAAAACTTACCATGATTTGTCATAAACTTATTTTTTTCTCCCAAGGCCCCAAACCCATCATAAACTTATTTGTTCTACATAAAATTTGCAATATTTTGCTTGGCATCTCATGACCTATCAATTTTGAGTTATGGTAACTAAGTAAGATTCACCAAACAGCTTTCCTTTAAAATATTTGCTTCCATAAACTACGTCAAAAATACAAAAGGCACTATTTCACTTTACATGGATCAAGGAAATAAATCCTCATGTTTGTACAAAAGTATCGGACTAAAAAAGAAGGGAGAGCAGGTGTCGCTTAACGTGCAAAATAGATCTACATATGCTTCATAATTCATTAGATCAAAATTAATGTTAGTGGTTAACTCTATTACTTTAAGCCTTCAAGGTGATAATTGCAGCTATTTAATGTAATGTAGCACATAATAGATAAGAGTTATAGTGGATCCTATTGAAATACAACTTGGCCAAACCGATTTTAGAGTCATCCTCTTTTTTCGTTTCTTCCTCCTTTTGTATTCTATTGGATCTTTTTTCACTCTTTCCTAGTCGCTTGGCACCTTCAATTCTGCAACTGTGAGGCTTGGGGAACCAGGCTGTTGGCAAAATGATACCTTTTCCCTGGATATACATAATCAGCACCATCCTCGGCATTCTCAGTTGACCACATAGCTTGAAAAAATAATTGTCTGATTCTCTTTGAATGTTTTATGGGGTTAAAATCCTTAAGGGTTCAATATGGACTTGGATCCGGATGTGTCAAGATTAACCTAGTCCAAGAATCTTTTACACCATAATCCCTCATCACCCAAATGTCAGCGTGAGAAAAAGGAGAAGTATGATTACGGAACATGCAAAGACAACCATCCATGACCACCAAATACCAATTGTATTTCTCTTCTGAAACCTCAACATCTGAAATCTTAGATTTTGGTTCAAGAGAGTATTCCTTAGTTCTGAGGTAAGGGCCAAGATGACATCACTGTTGGCTGATGAATAAGAGTCATATTTCTTATTCATATTTTTTGCTGCTGTGAGTCCACCATAGTCCACTGCAAAGCACAATTAGCTAGAACCCCACATGTCGGATGAACAATTGAACCAGAATAGGGGAATCACGGAAGTTGCGGCTAAGAATTTGATTTCCTGAGCAGTAGAAGATTTCTGAGATTGATAAATCTGAACTGATCTCACCACCTTGTAGTCATCAGTGCTGTCATCGTACCAAAACCATAAAAGAACCTTTCATAAGAAAACCCTTGTTCAGGTAACTAAGAGGACCGGGAACAAGTAATTTCCAATGCTTTCTAATGGATGGATTCCACAAGACAAGATCGATCAAGCCCTTGTACATGTACTTCAGACAAACAAGGCCATTGCAGTAGCCAACCATATAGGGGTTCCATCTCGGTGCATTTGAAAAGGGTGCTTGAATTCCACAACAGTTGACATCAATTTTTTGAATGAATTAAATGCTAAAACATACAACTTGGTGTATGCTTTTTCACTGTGGTTTTCGCCAAGACACAGTACATCCCAAATCAACTTTTGAATTGCTTGTGGACCCCTAAGTGTTAGATTCAAGTGCACCTTAATGAATTCTTGACTGTCAACCAGGTCACACCATATTTTGATACGTACCTGAATTGTACCAGAGGTTGCACAAGCAATCTCTCAAGCACTTCCTCTAACAAATCCTTAGGGATTAGAAATTGACATATTATCTTTGTCCTTGTAATCTGATCTGCTATTGGGATATAGTCAACCGGAAAAGAGGTGCCAAAAAAATTCTAATTGCTACCCTTAAACTACCAACTACTCTCTATCACCAACTCGGTGAAAGAAGCAAAAGATTTTCTTGGCTTTTGCACAATTTTGAGTGGGAGCCGTCAACAACAAGGCCGATGGATTTAGAAGAGTCCCAATCCTGATCCCACACAACTATCAGAATTTGACTCCTCTGGAACTAGTTACAAACATGCAAATATAGGAATTCAATTCGATTGGAACTATCAAAATTCTATTCCTATCAGAACTAGTTTGTAACGGGTGCTTTGCATCATTGCATAGATCTATATCATCTCCGTGTGTGTGTGTTTTTTTTTCTTTTAACTTTTTTTACTTTTGATAAGAATTTACAAAGTCATGTAATCTAAGTCTTATATTGTGTGTTTTTTTTTTTATGCATACATAAAAATTTACAAAGTCATGCAATCTAACTTTTGTGACATATATGGCATTAATGGAGTGGAGCAATACCTCTTACCTCCAGCATCCCTCAATGTAGTGTTACACAGAAAGTACATGGATATTCTTATCAATGATTGATAACGATGGAAAGTTTTTTTTTAAGCATCAGGGATGGAAAGTTATTATTGTTAACTCTACTTTATTAAGATATTGACTTCGTATTTTGGATAATATTCTCTTAATTTCTTTGAAAGAAAGGAAAGAAATTTATATATGTGTATATACAAGTTTCGTAGCCAATTTATTGCCGACTATGTTGTTGTATTATGAATCCTATAGTTTAGAGAGTTATTCTTTTTGTTCTTCCTCAAAGAATTATTGATGAGGACTTCAAGAATCAACAACCTGGTTTAATAGTATATAAAAGATTCATACCCTCTTGATTTCAAGCAAACTTGATTCAATCCCAAAGTTTTCAAAATTTTCAAGTAAACATGATTCGTTTTGTGGATAAAAGATTTGTATATGTTTCATGCCATAATTTCACATATGATTCAGAGCAGTACTTATAAGAACTTTTGTTTTCCTAAGAAAACCAAAATGAAAAAAAAAAAAAAAGGTAGTATACTATTTTTCTTTTGATAATTTGAAGCACCACACAGTTGGTTACAGGAATGAAAAGGAAAAAAAATGGCCGAACACTGAAAGCTTGAGCAAATGATAGTGAATGAAATCCATTGGCCCCCTCAACCTACCCATCAAATCCAGTTGTAACCTTCTAGAAGTAAATAAATATGCTGGTGGAATACATGCATCCACGTAGTTTTTCTTGCTTTTTTTAATATTGTTTTTATTTTTTATTTTTTATGGTGTAAGTGAAATAATTTGAACTGTAAGTGTATGCAATGACAATGTAGGAAATATTAATCCCCACTATAATGTCCATTTAACAGTCCTATGATTTTCCATAAAATATCCACATAACTTCTCCTATGGATGATTAATCCAAACTATAATGTTGATTTAACTACTTATGATTTTTTATAAATATTCAAATAACTTTTGCTATGATTTTTCATATATCCACGTAATGGCTCTTGTGATGTTATGCAAAGTTTTTTCTTTTTCGAGAAATGATAAGTGGTTAGAACCTCATTTTATTTAGTATTTAAGTAATGCAAATGCTTGCATTTGAATTAATTACATTACAAATGCTACTTTCAATCTAATATCCATTTTACAGAAAACTACAGGGAAGATTTGTGATATCAAATCGCAAAAGTGTGGCATAGTCAGCATAGCCAGCTTGCATATCTAGAAAAAGATAGTTCTTGGTTTCTCCTTGAATATTAACAGGATACAAACACTAGCGGCCCCTTGCCTCCCCCCCCCTCCCCAGGATTTTGGAAATCCTTTTGTATCCTATTAAAGTATTAAGAATTTTCAGTTATGTTCTTGTAAAAAAATTGGAGTTTGCCTCTCCAATTTTTTAGAAAAATCTAAGGTATCCTCTCAACTGTACATCTTTAATAGTCTTGTCCTCCAAACTCTCAAGGTCCATCAATATCTGATTTCGATAGTGGATGCAAACCCTTACAATCCCGAAATGTAGACCGCCATTCAGTAGTTCAAAAGTTAGTTTAGCTCAAGAATCCTTTACACCATAATCCTTCTCCAACAACATCTAAATGAACGAGCAAGTACGAGCATAAAGCCAGCAAAGGCAACCCTGAAAGCATCCAAAACTCTGAAATTGTTTTTCTTTCAAATCTCATGCAATAACACAAATCAATTCTTAAGTAAGGGCCAAGAAAACATCACTACCAGCTCGTGATTGTTGCCCATCCTTCATTACCCATTGTAATGCACAATTAACTGGGACAAGAGATTTAGTACCATGGGGAGCAAGAGAATATGGAAACCATGGCACAATTAACTGGGACAGGAGATTTGGTATCATGGGGAGCAAGAGAATATGGAAACCATGGAAGACATTGCCAAGATTTTGATCTGAAACTATACACCTTAACTTCTTGGCCTAGGGGAACAATACACTCATCATAAATCTGAATCAACCTCACCACCTTGTTGTCATTAGTTGTGTAATCACACCCAAAACCATACTAGAAACATTTTTCTTTGTATACCCCTTTGAAGGTAACTTAAACTGGACAGCGAACTAGGTAATCTCCGATGCTTGTTGATGCATGGATCCCCAATATAACACCAGTAAATGCTATGTACTTCACACAAACAAGGCCATCATGACTGCCACATGTATCAGGGTCCAATTTATGCAGCGTTCTAAGAGGGTTCTAGAGCTTCATAGTAGTTGCCATTAATTTTTCAAATGAACCAAATTTTGAAACGTAGAACTTGTACTAGATTCTCTCTCTCTCTCTCTCTCTCTCTTCCTTTTTTTAATCAAAATCTTATATTGGCCAAATAAACTTATGAATTGCTTGAGAATTTGCAATTGTATGTTTCAAGTGCATTGATTGTACAGTTACGAGTGCATATTAATGAATTCCTTGTTGTTGATCACAAGCACATTTGCTAGTAAAAACTAGAGAATGTGGGGAATTGACGTACTGTATATATGATCATAATGTTGTAAATGCGCTTTTAGTTGCAATAAGTACTCAAATAGTGAAATAGATCATGGTCAAATATGTAATGAAGAAAGAGTATATCTATTGAGAAGCAAATAAAAACAAAAATTAAATAATTAACTATGAAAAAATTAGAATGTAATTTTTCTAATGAAACACAGTGAAAATTACATAGACAAGAAGAAGTAAAAAAAATTCCATTGGCATCCAAAAGTAACTTTGAAAAGAATAGTAATAAAGCTCATAGTTAAATAGTAGGCTTATGGCTTAATATGTAACTTCATCAATTACATCAACTTATTAAATAACTTGTTTTATGTAAAAGCTTACCACTATTTATCATAAACTTTTTTATTTTAATTCAAGATGTCCTACTTACAATCTCTCTTATCTTATTAGTTACCACCTAACCCAACCCAACCTCCCTTCCTCCCTCCGGTTTATAAACTTATTTATTCATTATAAAATCTACAGTAATAGATTAAAGTTTTCGCGTGGCACCTCATGACTTATCAATTGTGAGTTGTGGTAACTAAGATTCACTAAAGACTTTCCTTTTAAACTACTTGCTAGCATGGACCACGTCTAAATACCAAAGACACTATTTAACACAGTTCTTCTATTTTTATGAAATAGCTCTACATGGATCAAGGAAAAGAATACATACACTCTCCCTTTATACAGAAGCAATGGACTGAAAAAGAAGGGAGAGCAGGTGTATTGCTTTAGGCCTTTAAAGTGATAATTGCAGCTATTTAATGTATAATAAGTAAGAGTTATCAGATCTTATTGAAATACAACCTGGCGAAACCGAATTTGGAGTCATCCTATTTTTTTGTTTCTTCTTCCTTTTGTGTTCTATATGTGCTTGCCACCTTCAACTCTACCACCGTGAGGCTCAGGTTGAACCAGGCTACCAGCAAAATCGATACCCATTCCCTGGATATACATGATCGGCAACATCATCGGCACTCTCAATTCGCAGCATAGCTTGAAAAAATAATTGTTTGTTTGTCATTGAATGTGCTATGGGAGTTAAACCCTTATGGGTCTAATGCAGACTAGCATCTGGATGTGTCAAGATTAACTTAGTCTAAGAACCTTCTACACCATAATCCCTCATCACCCAAATGTCAACAAGAGAATAAGAAGAACGACTACGGAACATGCAAAGACAACCATCCGAGACCTCCGAATGCCAATTGTATTTCTCTTCTGAAATCTCAGGATGCGGTACAAGAGAGTAACGGCCAAGATAACATCACTATTGGCTGCCATAGTCCAATGCAAAGCAAAGTTAGTTAGGACACCATGTGTCGAACAAATGGCCAAACCCACATAAGGAAACCCTGGAAGATGCCTTCAACAATTTGATTTCAGACTATAAATTGATATCTAAGATATCTAAGATTGATAAATCTCAACCAATCCTACGACTTTGTAGTCATCAATACTGGCCCCTATTAAGGTAATTGATCAAGTTGAAAAGGGAAAATAGGCAATAGCCAATGCTTTCTAATGGATGGATTCCACAAGACAAGATTGGTCAAATCCTTGTACTTGGTACTTTAGACAAATTAGGCCATTGAAATAGGTGACAATATATGGTTCCCATCTCTGGTGCATTTGAAAAGGGTGCTTGAGCACCACAACAATTGACATCAACTTTTCAAATGAATCAAATTCTGAAACATAAAACTTGTTGTAATCTTTTTACCCGACATTTTTGTCAAACCACATTATATTCCAAATAAACTTTTGAACTGCTTGTGGACTCTTAAGTGTTAGATTCAAGTGCGCCTTAATGAATTCTTGGCTCTTAATCAGGTCGTACCATGATTTTGATACACACTTGAATCGTATCAAAGACTGCACAGGCAATCTTGCAAGCCCTTCCTCTAACAAGTCCTTAGGAAGGCTGGAAATTGACATATTATATATGTCTTCACTTCCTCTAACAAGTCCTTAGGAAGGTTGGAAATTGACATGTTATATATGTCTTTGTGATCTGATTTGCTATTAGGAGATAGTAAACCAAAAAAAAAAAGATGCAAATAAAATTCTATTGCTACCCTTAATCTACCAAAGAGTCACCGCCACCAACCGGTGGCTAAAGAAGCAAAAGATTTTTTGGCTTCTATGCTGCAGAGTTTTGGAAGGTGTCAACAACAAGGCTAATGAACTTAGAAAGAGTCCCAAATCTTAATCCCACACAACTAGAAGAATTAGATTCCTATTGAACCATTAGAAATCTATTCTTATTGAAACTAGTTGTAACTAATGCTTTGTTCATTGCACAGATCTATATCATCTGTGCATTTTTTTTATTTTTAGTAATAAGGATTTACAAAGTCATGTAATATAAGGTCTTGTTCTGGCTGCTTAGATTTTACAAAATTTGATTATAGGAACTGATAATCAAAATGTGCATGATAAACATTTATTGTGCACAATTTCGGTGTGTGAAATTTCTTAGTTTTAATGTGTTTTCAGGGTTTAGAGTGGACTTTTGACTTGTTTTTGGTGATTATTTTTGCAAGTTTTTTTTATCGCAAAAAACATGTAATTGAGTGATTTAGTGCATAATTGCTCATGTGTTTGTAGGTTTTGGCTCATTGGTTATCAACTCGGATCAAATGAGATAAGTTTGGTTAATTTGAATATGACTTGAATACTGTTTTAAAATGTTACAGGTGTCGAATCTGTTCAATAATAAAGTTCCACTCGAGAAAATATATAATTGAGTATAGCAATGAGTAGGGCCATATTCTCAGTGATTGGAGAAATTTAATTAGGGGTTTTTTTTGAAGAATTAAAGTAAATATCTAATAAAAGTAATTAAATCAAAATAAATTAAGATTAATCAATAGTGCATAGAGCTCTAGCCAAAGGAGAAATTTTAAAGATAGTTCGATTCACACAATTGCTCATTGATGCAATAATAGATTCAGTCATTCATTAAACTAGTTATAGCTGCCAAAAAATTCTGATAGCTAGTTTTGCCTTACTATGTCGATAGTTAAGACACAATCGTTAATTATTTCCCTAACCAAGAGATAACATTAGGTACAACTGTAGGATTCAATCCCCAATTGTAATAAAAACTAGACAAGTCCAGTTCTAACAAACAAACACACCACGAGGATTCATACAAATTCGATCATATGTTTTCCTGATATAAATCCAATCATGCCAATTTCCTCAAATTTAAAGCACCGACAATTGCAGATTTAACTATTTTAATTCATAGTAGATTATTCGGTTAATTCAAATATCGAACCCTTGATGTTTAAACAACACAACAACCATAAGAAATTAATTCAGAAAACATACGAATACCAATAAATAAAAGAAATAATTAAAATTAATTCGATCTCACAATTGTAGCTAAATCAAATTTTCAGTTGTACATTGACTAGAAAGAAAAGTTTAATTGCTCCTTATTGAAGAATTTCAAAGGTAGTCTTCAAGAAAGAATGTTATACTTCTAGCAAAAGAGAGAAGAAAATTCGCCAGCACCCCTCACATTTTTTTTTCTTCTATTTCTTATATCTATCAAGTACTATCCTCGTTCTCCTTGGGAAAGACATACCAAAGTGAATTAAGATAAACTAGAGTAATCTCCTAATATGAGTGGAAGACTAATCCTCCGAAAAAGGAATCTTGATTTCAACGACTTTGATTGAATTCGCAACTTCCACATTGAAAAAATTCCAAACTTTCCGAACTTGAAAGCAGGATCTTGGCACACCCACACTGAATTGCATAAAAGTGTTCTAGAAATCACCCTTTCTAATTTCTTTTCATTCCAAATTCTTACACCATACCAAATACCAAATATAAGTAGAATCCATTAATCAACAAAATATTTGGCCAAAAATCAGGGAAACAATTCACAAAGTTACTAACTAATATACACCCTATCAATTCCCCCCACACCTAAGCTATAGTTATCCTCAAGCATATCATAGCTCAGAAGCACAATAAAGATAAAAAAATATTTGCAGCAAGTCATACCAGCACTCATCACTCTCAAAATTGTTTAGGGTATATATATGACTCTCAAATCAACACTATGGAGTGACATTACTATATGCTTGCTCATACATCACATCTCTACCACTTATTATGAATTAGATACAAGAATCTAAGGGACTTTTACAATGTTATAATGGCGCTTAGATGCGGGTATGATAAAAGGGAAATTTAGGGTATAAATATGTCAAAGAAAATGCTAAAAATAATTCACTACATGAATTCAACTGCCCTTTTTGTACTAGTTTCTCACTTCTAAGGCAATCAACAGCTTCCACCAACTTAACAGATGCAAGCATTTTTTGGCATTTGCCAATACTACAAAACAATTTTGCATGAAAGCACTTCGTAACATATATTTTTTTCAAACTTTTACTCATTTTTCTTCTTTTTTTCCATTTTTTCTTGCAGTTTTTCACTTTTTTTCCTTTTTTCTCTTTTTCTCCAACAAATGCAAAAACTTTAAAGAAAATTTTACTTTCTAACGCTTGTTAGTTTCAATTCATTGCCTTGCAAATAATAAAACAAATTTCCATACAATAGAATTTAGGCATCTCTTTGACACAAGACTCAACAAGCAAGTTTAGAAAGAGGTTCTGGGTAACAATTAGGGCTATTAAACAAAGAAAGAGTTAAAGGCTCAAATTGGCTTCCCTAATGGTAAATAAAGTAAGGGCAAGTTTTTTGAGAAAGTCAAAAAGAGTTAAATCCTAAGTGCCCTTATCATTTTAATGTATCAAATTCATACAAATGTGGTCTTATCATGCACAATAGAATAAGTTTTAGAATGACTAAACAATGTGCAATAACCACTTAATAAACAAAAAATAGAGCAAATTTAAGATAAAATGCTCATTAATAGGCTCAAAATTTACCAAGTGGCTTAAAATTTGTTAAATCCAACACATTCATCATTCAAATCCATTGCTTTGAATAATAAGATACTCAACTAGCATAAAACTCATACTTGTATCTCAATTATATTCATCACAGGCACAAAAAAAACTAACAAAGAAAGTATTCACAATATAAAACATAACTAAAAACATTTCCCTTTCCCCCACACCTAAACCTTACACTGTCCCCAATATAAGAAATAATGAACAAAAACAATAGTTAAAGAAGACAATGACACTTTCCTGAACAGGTAGGAGAGCACAGCATTGCTAAGTGTCAACAGTAAAAGGCTAAGTGAAACCAGTATAATGGAAGTAGGCCACCAAATTCTACATCATCTTAGATATATAGAATTCAACATTAGCAAGATGACCATTCATCTCTTAAATCTAATCACATAGACCCAAAAATTGAGCCTCCCAAGCAAATAGTAAGGGTAGTGCAAACGTAGATGGTCTAGCCTCATTCTCAAGAACACCGAAAGACCGAGAACCCACAAGAGGCCGACTCTATGTAGAAGGAATCCATGTAGGACCCAGTTGAGTAAACTAGAACTCACTATTAATCTACTCTACAACTCCTATTTTTTTCAAACACACCAAATCTAAAGGTTCCATAGTACATGCCAAATGCAAATCATGGTTAGCAAGATCAAGAACTTCTAAGTTTACTGCTAAATGTGTAATATAAGAAATGGTTTGTTCTTCTTTCTTTACCTAATTCATGGCCATATTCTCAACCAAGCAATTAGTCAAGTAATGAAAAGACAAACCAATGAATAAAAAAAACCAAGTAGAATAACAACTCATGGCTCCTAATTAATTCCAAAGTAGTAATTATAGCTTCTCAACCACAATCAATAGGAAAGCATGAAGCTACCAAACTAAAGCATAGTGCATCAACAATCAACGAATTTGTCCCAATCAATTAAGAAATTTCAAAGAAGCATATAAGCTCTGGAAGCATGAATATAATCAGTCCCAACGTTTGCTAGTGAACTAATGTTCCAACACAAATATAGGTCCCAACAAGCATCAACCAAGCACCAGCAATTCACACAAAAAATCAACAATTATCAACTTCAACTAACCCATAAATTATCAACTTCAAGTGAGTAGTTGTAAAACTCTAGTTATCAGCCAATCCCCAATTCAAGAATTACCAATCTTATAATTAATAGTCAGTAGCCAAAAATAATAATCAATCAGTACCCAACATTCCAGTGGTGACTCAATCAAAATTGGATGACATTTTCCTATGAACTCTAGCAAATCAACAACTATAAGGACACAGCAGCAATGCAGGGAAAGATCAACCGATGACTAGCAAACCAACGGTACTGATACTCGAGCAATAGCTACAACAAGCTGTAGATGATCGGCATGGAAGCCAAAAGCAATTAATAGAAACCGATCCAGTGATGGTAACACAAAAGGGAGGCTGATTTCACCGATAGGAACAATAGCCATGCAAAATAGCAAGGATAGAGGATAATGCAATGCCCTTGAATGGCATAAACAAAGATGATGGACGGCCAAGAAACAAGTAGTGCAATAGCCAGCATTGATTACCAGATGAACTACCACCGACGAGCAAAAAAAAATAGTAGAATAGCATCAATAGATGATGAACCAATGGCGGCAAAGTAGTAGCAATGAACAGCGACAACGCAGTTTGGCAGCGAGGCACAAGCAACAACCAAATGGTGATCTGAGCAGATTGGTGTTGGGGTTTCATGTTGCTGAATGGAGAAGAATATGTCGTGTGGCTAGAGATAGGAAAAGGAAGAAAGAAAGAAGAAAAGAAAGAATAGAAAGAAAAAGAAAGAAAGAAAAAGGAATTAGGGTTTCTACTAAAGTAAAAAAAAAACTTTTTTTTTATTTTTGAATTTTTTGAGAACTGCATTTAAGCAAATACTTTAGACAATTGAGAAATGATCATACCAAATTATGTAAAGTCATCCGGTCAAAAAATTGAGCATCTCAAAATTTTAGCATGACTCAAAGGCATGGGCATTTGTTCTCCATCAATAGTCTTCTAAAAAATCTAAACTTGATTGAAAATGCAATAATCCAGTGGTTGTGGGTATGGCCTATTTAAAGTAGTCTTCTACCCACCAATACAATGAAAATTGTTAAACAATAGAACGGAAACATAAAACAAGTAAAACAACCTAAGATAAAAACAAAGAAAGTAAATATAAATTAAAATTAAAAATCAATTGGGTTGCCTCTCAATAGGCACCTTTCTTTGACGTTTTTTGCTAGATATGGCCATGTCTCCTCAAGTTGTATAGATGGGATCCTTAAGATGAGCTAACTCCATTTTTTCCACTTGAAACTCTTCACAATAAGGCTTGAAACTATGCCCATTCACAACAAACTTCTTATCTATCTTTAAACATTGAATTTCCATTATATCATAATGAAAAACATTAGTAACTACAAAAAGGCGGATCCAACTTGAATGCAACTTTCCAAGAAAAAGCATAAATTTGGAATTATAAAGAAGGACTTTTTGCCCAACCACAAATATCTTTTTGGAAACTTGTTGATCACGAAAAACCCTACTCTTCTCCTTGTAAATCATAGCATTCTCATAACCTTTATTTCTAATTTCTTCCAACTCTTGCAACTGCAATTTTCTTTGCATTCCTGCTTCATCAAGATCCATATTACACTGCTTAATTGTCCTAAATGTCTTATACTCGAACTCAACTAGAAGATGGCATGACTTCTCAAACACCATCCTGCAGGGAGACATCATAATCGGTGTCGTAAATACTATTGTATAGGCCCATAATACTTCTTCCAATCTCATACTCTAGTTTTTCTTATCAGGGCGAACCATTTTCTTCAAAATAGATTTGATCTCCTTGTTTGAGACTTCAGCTTGACCATTTGTTTGAAAGTGATAGGATGTGAAAACTTTATGAATAATACTATATTTCTAGAACAAAATTGCAATAACCGTATTCCAAAATGCTTCCCTCTATCACTTGCAATGGCTCTGTCTTGGTATCCCAAAATGGACAAGATATTAGACCTTATAAAATCTGTAACCACTTTTGAATCATTAGTTCGATAGGTTTTGCTTTCACCCAACTTGAAACATAGTCTACTGCAAGCAAAATATAGAGAAACTAAAAGATGATGGGAAAGGATCCATAAGTCAAGAGCCTAAACATCGACAATTTTACAGAAAAGCATAGGAGTTTGTAGCATTAGACCTCTACGAGAAATATTACCCATCCTCTGGCACCAATCACATGACTTATAGAGCAAATATGCATCTTTAAATAAAATAGGCCAATAGATACCTCTCTCAACACTTTACGACCTGTCCTTTTAGGTCCAAAATAGCCTCCACATGCAAAAGTATGGCAAAAAATTAGAATAGAATTAAATTCGGTTTCACTTATACACCTTTATATTACTTGATCTACACATTGTCTCTAGAGGTACAGGTCATCACATATATAGTATTGGGCATCACTCTTGAGTTTGTCTTTCTTAACTTTTGACCAACCTATAGGCACTTGATTAGTAACCAAATAATTAACAATATTAGCATACCAAGAGTGAGATGAATTAACTAAAAATAATTGCACATTAGGAAAAGTCTCTCTCAATAGAAGATCCTCTTTTGTATTTGGTAAATGACTTATATAATTAGCAACTAAATTTTCTACTCCTCTCTTGTCTCTAATTTTCAAGTCAAATTCTTGTAGAAACAATATCAATCTAATCAGCCTTGGCTTAGCATCATTCTTTATCAACAAATACCTCAACGCTTCATGGTCAGAATAAATAATTACTTTAACTCCTAGCAAATAAGATCTAAATTTTTCCAAAGTAAAAACAACAGTTAAGAGTTCTTATTTGTTGTTGTTTTTAACTTTGGAGCACAGTAAATTGCATAGGCCACTTTGCCAACTCTCTAACCAAATGCTGCTCCCATCACAGTGTCATTTAGGTCACATATAATTTCAAAAGTAAGACTCCAATCCAGAGGTTGGACGATAGGTGGTGAAGTTAGGAGCTCATTTAATCTATCAAATGCTCTCTTGTATTTCTCAAATGCCATATCTTTTTGTAAGAATCTGGACAACAGTGTACCATTTTTGAAAAATTCTTAATAAATCTGTGATAAAATCCTGTGTGTCCCAGAAAAAAAAAAAAAAGCACTTCCTATACATTTGTGAGGTAAGTTAAAGCAAACACAAGATCTATCTTAACTTTATCTATTTCAATGCCTCTAGATGATGTTACATGATCCAAAACTATCCTATACTTAACTAGAAAATGGCATTTCTCCAGTTGAGCACTAGGTTGGTCTGAATACATCTTTTCAAGATCAAGATCAAATTATCCAGAAAATTATCAAAACTTTCACCATAAACACTGAAATCATCCATAAATATTTCCATTATTTTCTCCACATATTCAAGCAAAATACTTGCTATACATCTATAAAAAGTAGCAAGAGCATTACATAACCTAAAAGGCATTCTTCTATAAGTGAATGCACCAAATGGGCATGTAAAGGTGGTTTTTTTCTGATCCTCCAGTGATATGACAATTTAAAATTAACTTGAAAAACCATTTAGAAAACAATAATAAGCATGACCAACCAACCTTTTGATCATCTAGTCAATAAAAGGAATGAGAAAATGGTCCTTTTTGGTTATTGCATTCAATTTGTGGTAGTTTATGCATTGACGCCATCTAGTAGACTTATGAACTAGGACTAGTTCACCCTCTTCATTAGCTTTCACTATTACTCCTGCTTTCTTCGAAACCACCTATATAGGACTCACCTATTGGCTATCAAAATAGTAAAGATCATCTGCATAGCCAAATGGTTAAGTATCTCCTTTTTCACTACTTCCATCATCATCGGGTTCAACTTCATTGTGCTTATCTAATAGGTTTCACATCCTCTTCAAGCCTAACATGATGCACACACAAAGAATGACTTATTCCTTTGATATCACCAATGGTCTATCCTATCGCCTCCTTGTGGTTTCTAAGAAATTGAATTAACTTGTCTTCTTAGTTAGGTGATAATTCTGCAGAATTTATAACCTGAAGAGTTTCCTTATCACCTAAATAGACATACTTCAAGTGATCTGGTAGGGGCTTCAGTTCTATATCATGTGCCTGTACCACAGAAGGTAATAACTTTCGGTGAGATTTAGACATAAAAATAGGTACAAACTCATACCTTATTGTAGTAGATGCCCCTGACTGCAATGCTTCAACCATAAACTTCAATTCGGCACTCAACTCCATATCATAAGTTGTTCCCAACTAAGATGTTTGGTTAAAGCAACTTCTAACTCTATCTTGCCATTAAGTTTGAAAACTTCCTACACCACAAGTTCAATTACACTCACAGTAAAACCGAGTTAGATTCAGATGGATATTTCATAGCATTAGAAATATTAAAAGTAACAACCTCTCTATCAAATTCCATCTTAAAAGTATCAGCATTAACATCAATTTTAGTTCTTACAGTACTCAAACATAGTCTACCTAATAGAATAGGTGATGAATTCAAAGAGTGCTCATCATCCATATATAAACTGTCGAAGTCAGTAGGAAATACTAATTCATTTACTTGGACCAAAATATCTTCAATCAACCCATTAGGATATGCATTCGTGCATTAGCTAATTGAATAATAATCCCAGTTTCCTTCAATGGTCCTAGATTTAAGAAAATATATATTGTTTTTGGTATCACATTAATAGAAACTCTAAATCTAGCATGGCACTCCTAATCTTAATATTTCCTATCTTACAAGGGATAATAAACATACCTGGATCCCAACACTTGGGTGGTAACTTCCTTTATGGGATCTTTGAAACATTCTCTCACACTACAATCATTTAATCTCCCTTCAATTTCCTTTTGTTGATGCATAAGTCCTTCAAGAATTTTGCATGCTTTAGTACTTGTTTGATCGCATCCAATAAAGAAATGTTTATCTCTACCTTACGATATACTTCTAGAATTTTCTTTTCTTTGTCCTATGTTGGAATTGATCCTAAGTTTTGGATTATAACAAAACAAAATGATTTGGACTAATGTTTTTATGTGAGAATTATGTTAGAACAGGTCCTTGATTCATTGGAAAAGAAAAGAAATCAATTCAAGATGAATTGAGAAGGTTTTAACTTATTGGAGCTTGAAAGCTAATACCGGACGTCCGATAAAGATTGTGAACTCTCAGAAGAACTACTATCGGATGCTCAAACTGAAATACCGAACATTCGATAGACAGGGGAAGTGTCGGACACTCCTATCGGACGCATATCATCATCATCATCGGATGTCTGATAGAATTAAAGATGAAATCCAAACTCTCTGACCAGCATCGAACGCAAACTCCATTGGACGCACAAAACCCATCGGCCGTCCGATAGACGTTGAGAAGAACCTTTCAGATGATAGCACCAGACGCATAACATTGTATCAGACGTCCGATAGCTCCAACGGCTATTTTTTAACAGCCATATTTTTGACCGTTGGAAAGTTTCTTGAGACCATTTCTCACACTCTATAAATACTCACAAGTTCAAGATGATAAGAGACTTTTGCCTACATGAAATGCAAGCTTACAAGTGAATATTTGGGTATAAATCTTCTTTGTTTGTTGTATAGGTGTGGGAAAAGTGGGGATTGTGAGGTTACTCAATTGGAGGAGTAAAACCTTGGTGAAGGTTGCCTCACTTGTAATAGTAGTTCTTAATTGGTTGAGTGAGCTTTCAATTGTAGCTTGTTGAGGGTTAACTAGGATAGTTGTAAAACTCCTTGACTCAACTAAAGGCCTTTAGGGTGAAGAAGGAGTGAACCTTCACTTGTACAAGTTGGTTAGCTTCACCTTCAATTGAAGAAGCTACTAGTGGAGTGTATCTAAGTTCGGTGCAACTTGGAAATTTGGTTTGCATTTCTTTTTCTATCTCTTTTCTTTATTGCTCAATTGCGACATCTTTATTGTGATTAATTTGACATATCTTTGTGCACACTTGAGAAATTGTTTGTGCTTGGTTTATTGGGTGAATTCTTGCATATTTACTTGTCTTGTTAAACTACCAAATTCACCTCCCTTTAGTTGCATTCGGGACCAACATCCTACTTCTTTGACTTTACTAACCTGCTCAGAAAAGGTGATGGATTGGATTTAACTTGAATCATAGAGTTAGAGATTACCTTAGGATCCACTTTGCTCCTTTTTTTTCTTTTCAATTTCCTTTTTAATCTGGTCTTCACTCTTATCTTTTGGGATAACTAATTTAGGTCCCTCCACCTCCTTGCCACTCCTGAGGATCATTACTCTCACATTCTTTAAATTCACCTTAGGTTGCAATGACAATCTTCCTCCCATCTTGGCTTCTAAATAATTAACTACTGCCACCAATTGAGTCACTTGATTTTCCAAATTTTGTATACTAAACTCTGTCTTCTGTAGAAATTGGAGAGTGTTAGAAGCCAATGTCTTAACAATAGCTTCAAGAGATGTACTTGAATTAGAAGAAGAAATTTGAGGCTTAGATGGGCATTGTGTTTGGAACCCTTGCTATCTATTGGGAAAGAAATTCTGAAGCCTATTCCCTTCATAATACAAATTAGGATGATCCCTCCAATCCGAATTATATGTATTAGAATAAGGATCATATTGCTTATGAGGTGTGGGTATATTACCAGACATGTTCACTTGTATAGTACCTTCATCTTGCAACATTGGACAGGCATCAATGGGATTACTTGTATCATTGCAAATTCCACATGTTTTGCCCTACTACATATTTCTTACTGCCATCTATTGAGCAATAGGGGTTAATTTTCATAATTGTTATTGAATGGATGAAACCAATACCTTATTTAGTTGACAAGATGGTACATCATCCCCCGTGCCAAATTGCTATGAATTTTTTGTCATGCCTTCCATTAATTCCCATGCTTCTCGAGAAGTTTTATTAACTAGTACATCTCCATTACAGCATCCATAATGTTCCTTTTTGCATAAAAAGGTTTTCATAGAAATATTGGATCAAAAGCTACTGGGGGCAACTGATGCACAACTTTTTAAATCTCCCAATATTTACAGAGAGATTTTCCATATTGCTACTTAATATCACATATTTCTTTTCTTAGACTGGCAACTTGATATACAAGAAAATACTTCTCTAAAAATTTCTTCTTCATCTCAATCCATGTTGTAATACTTCCTACAGGCAAATAATACAACCAGTCTTTAATAGCTCCTTTTAATGAAAAAGGGAACGCTCATATCTTTATGTATTCTTTGTAACACCAAGAGGCTTCATGCTCTAACAGACAATGTGGAACTCTTGAAAGTGCTTGTGAGGCTTCTCACTAGCAGGGGTGCAAGAAAGAAACTACAATGGGTCTTCATCAAATTGCAGTGGGGAAGAAATTACCAGCATCCAAAATCAATTCCAGCATTACTCAACTCTTATAGGATTTTCCAAGATAGAATTTCCTCGATTCTCTAGAAAAGATTTTAAGTTGGTCTTTAGGCGTGAACAATTTTTTGAAGTAGACAAAACACCGGAAGCTGTGAAAATAAAATTGGTTATGGTTCATTTGGAAGGGAAAGCATTGCAATGGCATCATGTTTACATGAGGAATAGAGTTTCAACTCTATAATTAATTTCTTCATTTTCCATCCCAAAATCTTCCTTGATTTTTAGGGCCTATATCATGGGTCTTAATTGCCATCGAAGGCCAAAAGGAAGTGATGGTATTAAACTATTCACAATAGATTCCATATCTAGGATTGACAGGTCTCGACTTTGCTTTTGCCAAATTTGATTTCTTCTTCTTTGTGAGTCTTCGTTAAAATTCAAGCAAATCCTAGAGACTGCCACTTCCTTTCTTCATAATATCATTGCCTCCGGAAAGTTTGTTATTTTCGGGAAGTTCTCTTTAACAATTTTGTGAATGGTGAAATTTGAAAGTACGGAGATGATGAAGAGATTGAATTTAGAGGAAAACGGCGGCTACCAAGGGAGATTGTTTTTTTCCACGCATTTTTTTTTTATTAATTCCCTGTCCCTTCCATCCCCAGATGTTATTTTAGGAATCAATAAAAGAGAACAAATGGAAACATTCAAATTTTTGGAATAAAGCTCCATGGTAGGAATAATTACGCATCTAACATGCTTGTTATCTTTTCCGATCATAACCTCTTCTCTTTCCATTTATTGCAGTAAGGATGACATGTTTCCATATCTTCTGGTTCTGCCAATCGTATTTCCTATTTGCGAACTAAGATCCAACGTACATGTTTTATCCAAATAAAATAGCTAAATTTAAGCCACCACTAACCTTCAAAATAAACTCAGCAAAATTTAAGAATAGACATGGATCTATGAGGAATCAACAGGATAATTCGAACCAACAACACCGATCCAAGCTAAAATTGAAATTGCAAGGCAACTAAATAATCATTTCATTGAACCTCATATACTGAATTATGAGAAGAATTGGCAGAATAAGCAGAGGGAATGTTTAAGAGATAGGAATAAAAGAGAGGGATTGTTTTGCAAGTACAACAGTTACACAAATGACAAAATACCATGCCTACTGCTAAGCTACTACTACTATTTATAGTGACTTAATAACCAAATCCTCATGCCTTCCCCATGTGCTGAATATGCTCTCTGATCCTCTGACATCATCACCAAATCTTGCCAGCTAATCTTCACACGAATTGCACCATCTTACCATCTTCAGCTGAATTGTGCCCCAGGTTCGTCTACTGTTTCACGCCTTATGCTCCTCATTGAAGTCGTGCTCTTTCTTCGTCTTCTCTTCCACGCCTTCTAGACTTTTCCTCACAATGCTTCCCCCATAATTCAGTCTTGTCCTCAAGACTGAAATTTAGGAAACTTAGTTCAAATGTCGTCAGCAAATTCCCAGGTGGCATCTTCCGGACTTGCATTCCACCACTGTATAAGTCATTGAGTGGCTGCAACATTCTTCTTTTTGACCATTCGTCTAGCTAGGATTGCTATAGATTCTATCTTCATTTGTCCTTCTTCATCAACTTCTGGGAGCTACAATACAGGAGCTGCATCACTTCCTAACTTCTTCTTGAGTAACGAAACGTGAAATACGGGGTGTATTTTGGATTTTTTCGGCAGCTTCAATTTGTATGCAACTGGTCCAATTCTTTCCACCACCTTGTAAGGACCAAAGTATTTGGCAACTAGCTTTGAAGTACTTCTCTAGTTCACCGACATTTGCTTATATGGCTACAATTTTAGATAGACCCAATCGCCTTCCTGGAATACTCTCTCACTCCTGTGCTGATCAGCATATAGCTTCATTCTAGTTAGAGCTAGTTGAAGTTGCTGTTTTAGAACCTCATCCATCTTCCTCCTATTTTGCACAACTTCCTCCACTGCTGCCACCTTGCTCTGTAAGTATGGTCCAAGAGCCAGTTGTGGAGGTGGCATTCCATATAATGCCTCGAATGGACTCCTTTGTATAGCGGTTTACGTGGTATTATACCACCACTCAGCCAAGGAGAGCCAACTCATCCATTTTCTGGGTTGCAAGTGACACATACAGCGTAAGTACAAATCCAGAACTTGGTTCACCCTCTCTGTTTGCCCATCCATTCATGGGTGGTAAGTCGTGCTCATGGCTGCTTAACTCCCATCACTCAAACAATTCTTTTCCAAAATTACATAGTGAAGATTCTATCTCGATCACTAACTATACTCTGAGGAATACCATGGAACTTGCAAACACCTTCCATAAACATCTTGGCCACTATCATGACAGTGTAAGGATGAGCAATTCCCATAAAATGTGCACTCTTTGTAAACCTATCTACTACCACCAGCACGACTTCTTTTCCTTCAGACTTTGGCAACCCTTCGATAAAATCAATAGAAACATGGCTCCAAGGATGTTGTGGTATTGGTAGAGGTTGTAATAACCCCGGATAAGCCACCGGTTCATCCCATATTTCCAGAAACATCACAATGTCCAACTTCTTTCTTTAATCGCTTGCATTCCTAGCCAAGAAAAATCTGTATAGTTTCTCATGTAGCTCGCCTCACCCTCAATGTCCTCCTAGATGAGATGAGTGAATGGCTTGTATTATCTTCTTCCTGATTTCTCCTCCGGTTCCCACATACAGTCTACCTTTATATCTCAATATTCCTTCAAGATAGTCGATAAGTTTTTTGGGTCTAATAATATCTCAACAATAAGGCTCTGAGCCTGATCATCATTCTTATAACTCTCCATCACTTCCTGAATCCATAGTGGAGTCACAGTAGTAGTGGCCAAGCAGTCTCCTTTATCATTATCTCTCCTTGAAAGTGCATCCGCCACCACATTCTCCACTCCTTTTTTATAACTAATTTCATAACTTAATCCAAGTAATTTAGTGAGCCATTTTTGCTGCAATGGAGTGGTCACTCTCTGCTCTAACAAATATTTCAAACTTTATTGGTCTGTTTTTATAATGAAGTGATTCCCTTCCAAGTAATGCCTCCATTTAGTTACTGCTATCACTAGTGCCAGCAGCTCCTTTTCATATATAGATAGTCCCAAGTTTCTGGTATTGAGAACCATCCTTAAATAGGCAATTGGCTGCCTGTTTTGCATCAACACTACCCCTATTCCTCCATAACACGCGTTTGTTTCAATTACAAATGGTTGCTTGAAATCTGGCAATGCCAGTACGGGTGTAGTGCTCATGGCTAATTTGAGATTTTCGAATGCCTCCTTTGCTTCCATGCCCCACATAAACCCATCTTTCTTCAGTAGCTATGTCAGTGGCTTCGCAATGGATCCATAGCCTCTCACGAATTTCCTATAGTACCCTGTGAGTCCTAAGAATCCCTTGAGTTGTTTGACATTTTTTGGTCGTGGCCATTGTACCATAGCCTCAATCTTCTTTGGGTCTGCTTGCACTCCCTGATCAGAAATTATATGCCCAAGGTACTCCACCTAGTTTTGGGCAAATTCGCATTTACTTTTCTTTGCAAACAATTGCTGCTGATGCAATATGGTCAGTACCTCCCTTACATGCTCTTTGTGAGCCTTCAACGTGGGAGTATAAACCAGTATATCATCGAAGAAGACCAAGACATATTTCCTCAACTGCTTCTTGAATACTTCATTCATTAACGATTGAAAAGCTGCTGGGGCATTTGTAAGCCCAAATGGCATGACTTTGAACTCATATAGTCCTTGGTGAGTCCGGAAGGCCGTCTTATATTCATCTCCTACTTTAATCCTTATCTGATGATAACCTGCCCAGAGGTCTATTTTTGTGAAATACTCGGATCCATGCAATTCATCTATTAGCTCATCAATTAAGGGCATTGGAAATTTGTCCTTTACAGTCAACTCATTGAGTTGTCTATAATCCATACAAAATTTCCAACTCCCATCTTTTTTCTTGACTAGGAGCACTGGTGAAGCAAACAGACTGTTGCTAGGCTGGATAATGCCCATGTTCAGCATCTCTTGTACTATTTTCTCAATCTCAGCCTTGTGAATGTAAGGGCATCTGTATGGTCTAAGTTGAAATGCTTTTGCTCCTTCCTTTAGTTGAATATGGTGATCATGGCTGCGGGAAAGAGGTAATCCCACTGGTTCAGCGAACACGTCCTTAAATTCCTCCAATAGTTGTTGAATCACTTCTGGAATTTCATCATTGACTGGTTTTTCCTTGTCTGCAGGTAGCACCTGAGCTATGATTCCGTAAGGTTGTCTCCTCATCCATTTCTTCAGTTTGTTGCTCCCTATAGGTTCAACTTGTAGGGTATCCAGATTGCCTGTTAATTTTACTTCTTTTCCATCCTTGTCAAACTCCATACTTAGCTTCTGAAAGTCAAATTGAATGGGACTATATTTGGCCAGCCAATCTACCCCAAGCACTAAATCACTTCCCCCAAGCCTAAAGGTATATATCTTATGTTGGAACTCATGACCTTGCATATGCCATTGCAAAGGTTGTGTGAGAGGTTTTGACTTCATCTTCTCCCCGTTTCTACAGTCACGGATAGAGGTTGTATATCAGAAGTTTGGTAATTCAATTCCTGGGCCAGCCTCTCGTCTAAGAAGCTATGGGTACTCCCACTGTCGATCAAAATACTTACAGCTTTTTTCCCCAGTAAGCCAGAAATTCTGAGAGTTCTATGGTTATCCCCTCCTATGAGAGCTTGCATCGAGATTTGCATAAGCTCTTCTCCATTCTGATCTTCCTTACAGTCACAAAAATTTTCACCTTCTTCTCCCATTTTGTCTTCCTTAAGTAATTGATCATCTGGTTGGGCAGCTAATATAAAGTTGACCGGAGCATTTTTACAGATTTGTCCAAAGCTATATGGTTCTTCACACTTGTAGCATAGCCCTTTCTCCCTTCTAGCATTAAACTCGGCTGGGGTGATCTTTTTGAACTGGTTGGTACTCTTGGTGGAAAATGGCTTCTGGTTGTTTGAGTTTTTAAGGCTGGCAGAGTTCCATTTAGAGTCGGTTTTTTGATGGTATGAACCTTTCTGGTAAGTATTAGCAGGGGTAGAAAAAACTGGTTTCTGATTGAATTTTTGGTTTCTGGTGATGGCTTGAACAGTTTTTTCTTGTAGTCGAGCAATCTCCATGGCAGATGATAGGGTATTTGGTTTAAACATTTTGACTTGGTTTTTAATTTCCTCCTTCAACCCACTCAAAAACACAGATATATAATAAGTTTCATGCATAGCAGGCAAGGAAGACATAGCTACAGCTTTGAGAGTTTCAAACCATTCCTGGTACTCTTCCACCGAGATGGTCTGAACAATTTTTGAGAAGTCCTCCAACACTCCTTCCGGTGATCCTTCTCCAAACCTCACACATAGAGCTTGGGTGAATTCCCCCCATGGTACTGAAGCTCAGTGGCTGAATTGGCCATGGAACCACTTTTCAACCTTTCCTTTTAAGTACAGTTCTACTATTTCTGTTCTCTTATCACCTTCAATCTCATGTATCCGGAAGTATCTGTAGCCTTCCTAACCATTTCGAGGGTCATCTCCAACTTGGAAAATCTATCTTCGCATATTCTATTTCCAAATCTAGATTCACCTTGTTGAAGACTCGTCTGATCCCCGCTTTACGTTGTTCCTTCTTGTTCAACTTCAACTCTTTCCCTGTGTTCCTATCCAGATTCATACCGACCACGTGCCTGCTCAGCTCTTGCATGCTAGAGCTTAACTTGTTCATATCCGCATTCATTTGTGCCACCACAGCCATTAACCCATCATATTTCAAATCCAGATTGTGCACAGAGTTCTCCAGATTCGCCTGCCTATTTTCCACCACTAAGATGGTTCTCTCAAGTCCTTCATTTCTGTTGCCTTAACAATGCTTCCCAGATCAACTACTTCTTTCCTCAAGGTTTCATCCGTTTTTCGAGTCATCCTTCTAGTTATGCAAGTTTGAGAATCAGAGTTTCAGCAAAGAATACTCTTCCTGGGAGGAACGTGTCGCTCAACACCACCAGAGGAATCAACAGATAATTCAACCAACAACACCGATCCAAGCTAAAATTGAAATTGCAAGGCAACTAAATAATCATTTCATTGAACCTCATATACTGAATTACAAGAGAAGAGAAGAATTGGCGGAATAAGCAGAGGGAATGTTTAAGAGGTAGGAATAAAAGAGAGAGATTGTTCTGCAAGTACAGCAGTTACACAAATGACAAAATACCATGCCTACTGCTAAGCTACTACTACTATTTATAGTGACTTAATAACTGAATCCTCATGCCTTCCCCATGTGCTGAATATGCTCTCTGATCCTCTAACATCATCACCAAATCTTGCTAGCTGATCTTCACACGAATTGCACCATCTTACCATCTTCAGCTGAATTGTGCCCCGTGTTCGCTTAATCGCTTTCACTTTATGCTCCCTCATTGAAGCCGCTCGGTTTTCTTCGCTCTCTTCCACTTTCTAGACTTTTCCTCACAGGATCGGATAAAGATCTGAATCATTTAAAGTTCAATTTTTGAATAATATTCTATTAGAAAAAGATTTATTTTGCTTCACGAATACGATTTTTGGAATTAATACGTTTTTCTTCATCTCCAATTCTCTAGTAGGCAATTTTGACCTTTTCAATTTCCATTAGACTAAAATAGCGGAAGTTAATATCATGCAGGTTTTCGTTATTTGGCCAAACCATAGAGTTTGTTTGGTAATGTGGACAAACCAGAGGGGAGGCAAATGTAATTAATCATTTTTTAATTCATGTGTTATTGAAGACTTATTGACGGAGACTTCCTAGTTCCTATGAGAAGCAAGCAACCTGGTGCAGTAGTTCAATAAAACCTTTATAAATTAATAAATTTTGGGACCATACTAATTCTATTAATTTATAAAGGCACCAATTAATTAATAAATTAATAAATTATTAATTTATCAAGTGTACTTATAATTTAAAGAAAATCTCATTTAATCAACTAAAGTTGTATTTGATTTTATAAAAATATGAATTATTGTATTAATAAAAGAGGATAAAAAGTCTCATTTAGTCAACTAAAGTTTTATTTGATTTTATAAAACTATGAATTATTTTATTAATAAAAGAGGATAAAAATCTTAGGAATATAAACCAATCCCTATCTATTTGATTTGCGAGTATAATTTAATTCTATTAATATCTTCAATGTACGTATGAAATTGATATCGTTTTTGTTGCTAGCATCATTGAAAATCCTACTAATGATAAAGCTAAACATGATATAGTAACTTTGGAGCCTGTAACACAAACGGAAGCCCCCTAAAATATCAACAATTCTTCATAATTTCTTAGTACAATATGAAAATTCAAGTCCAAAACTTTTAGATGCAATAAGAAAAATTACGGATGAGATTCAGGAAGATTTAAATTTTAAGGAAAAAAACAACAGTACACTCATATTTTAAACGCTAGTACAACGGCTTTCGTGCAGCTCAATACCGTTCCTTCTTGCCTTTACTAATGTCTCGTTTGATAACTCAATTCAATACTTAAACTAAATAGATTCAAATCTTAATACGTTTAGACCGTTTGATAACCGAAAATAGAATATCTAAATGAATTAATTGGCACTGAATTTTTAGACAAACTTGTTTCCAAAAATAAGTGATAGTCTAATCACTTATCACTGAATGTGATATACATTTAGGAGCTGTTTGGTTCGAATTCCACTATCACTATCACTAAAGATATCA
This sequence comes from Gardenia jasminoides, assembly GCA_013103745.1. Classification (NCBI taxonomy): domain Eukaryota; kingdom Viridiplantae; phylum Streptophyta; class Magnoliopsida; order Gentianales; family Rubiaceae; genus Gardenia; species Gardenia jasminoides. The sequence continues at coordinate 37,585,815 of CM023103.1, forward strand.
TAGAGTGGTGAATGATAATGGGTTTTGATGAAAATCCATAGTGTGTTTGTTAATGTGGAATGAATTTTATAATTTATTATTTTTCTTTTTCATTGTTTCATTTTTTCTTTTCTTTTTCTTTCCATTTGTTGAAACAGTAGCATTTTATTTTCTTATTTTTGCATTTAATGAGAATAAAAGGGTAATTTAAGATTATTTAAAAAGAATAAGATGGGTAACTAAAATGATTCCCTAGTAACAAGTGGTTAATCAAAAAACCCATAGAATAGACCTATCATTCCCATTAATTTATTCCCATTGACCCCAACCAAACATTTTATATGGGTATAATTGAATTTGAAACCCATAGTAGGGATTGAAACCTATTTACCAAACACCCCCTTAAATGTATTAGATTTAGTACTTAACAATTCAATCACTTAATGAATTCAGATTTTAGATTTCAAAGTTCAGTTTTCAGACTTCAGTTTTATCAAACGCACCCTAAGATTAGAATCTAAATAGTTAGAAGTTGGATTTCTTCCAAGGTTTCGCCTATCCTAAGCCATTAGGTGTAGACACTTGTATGATATGTAATTTTAGATTATTAATTTATAGTATGAATTGAACCAAAGGGCCATATAAGGTTTCAAAAAAATTATTATCTTGTTATTTTATTAAAATTATTAATTTAACTCATTAGTCCAAGTCAGGACCCAAAAAATTATTATTTAATTGTGATCATTAATTTATTGAGCATTAAGTTATAGTGGTTATACATGATTCATACCCTCTTGGCGTCAAGCAAACTCAACTCAATCCTAAATTTTTCAAGTAATCATGATTAATTTTGTGGATATATATATATATATATATATATATATATGTATGTATGTATGTATATATGTATAATTCTTTTTGCAATTGCACATGTGATTCGAAGCACTATGTATAGGAACTTTTGCTTTTCTCAGAAAACCAACAAAACGAGAAAAAGAAGGGCAGTATACTATTTTTCGCTTAGGCAAATATAATAGTTAATGAAGTCCATCTTCTGCACTAGTAGAATTAAACCCTCACCTAAGACCACAATATAGCATAAATTAAGTAGCCAATCAGACCACTTTCCCAACTCCCAAATCCCAATTACCAGATGGGACCCATTCCAAATTCAATTTTGGGCTGTTTTCAAACCACTGGTTAATAGTAGTGAATTATGGGCCCGAGTCACCAGACTTAACTTTTCAGTTTTCATGAATATTCGACTACACCTCAATGTTTGGGCTTGGCTTCAAGTAAAGATATAATTCTTCTCGTCGGCTTCCTAATGATTTGACGAAATATAAAATTCTCACTGTGTCAGTTTTATCTTTACCGTAATAAAATAGGAGCAGATGGAATGGCGAAATCAATCCGCTATTATTTTTCAAAAGGGCTAATTTTAGAAGCCTTTTACTAGCCTCCCTTCAAGTTTTGAGAATTACACTAATCTCCTTTGAGATTAATTATCTTACAACATTTAATCCCAATCAATAATCAAAATCTAATATTAGGAGAGAGAAGATAACATGATTCCATCATTGCTTCTCATTACTATATTATTTAGTTAATTTAATACCAACCCAACATTAAGGAGAAATACTAAAATTTGCTATTTATCATTAAGAATCAAATCATATAAAGCATCAAAAAATGGTGTACTATTATGTGTTTTTCACTTAATGCAAGATCTTAATTATTCTTTTCAGTTACATACCCATCGTTAAATATAATCAATAAGAATAATAATAAAAAAGTTGCAACCAAAACATTATAGAGAGCAAACTTTAACATTATAAATATCCTTATCAACATACTGAGGTTAGTTGTTGAGATTTTTATGCTACTAAGGTTTACTCTTTCTAATATTTTTATTGCAAATTTTTTAAATTATCCGTGTTGTTGATCATGTTTGACAATGGGTCGATAACTGAAAACAGTAATTTAGATCCCCCATTAAATGAAAAATATAGAATACTATACTATTTTTTTGATGATATGTGATTTGATTCCTAATGATAAATACCAAATTTTATTATTTTTCTTTAATGTGTGGTTGGTATTAAATTAATTAAATAATGTAGTAAATGGGGGGTAGAGATAGAAATGTTATCTTCTCTCCTCATAATATCACTTTTTAGTTGCTAATTGGACCCAAATGTTACAAGATAATGAATTTCAAGTAAAGTTAGTGTATTTTTTTAGATCTAAAGGGAAGCCAGTGATATAGTTCTAAATCTTACTGAAATTATCCCATTTTAAAATTCTTTTCCTACCACTCTGCTTTTGATAAAATTGAGGTTTGAAAACTGAAATATAAAATTTGAATCTATTAAATTAATAAATTGTTAAGTACTAAATTTGAGTATATATCACATTAAATGATGAATAGATAATTTATCACTTATTTTTTAGAATATGTTTTGTTTAGAAAGTTTAGTGCCATTTAACTAATTCAAATGTTCTAATTTTAATTATCAAACTAGTATGAATATATTAAAATTTGAAATCATTAAATTTAAATACTAAATAGGGTTATGAAACAAAGCCAAGTAACTCTTAACCAATGTTTGCCACTTCAACTCGACCACTAGCATCACACTTGAAATATCAGGTTTATCCCTTAAACTTTGGTCGAGCATTGTTAGGAACTGCAGTGTGTACAATGGAAAATAAAAAATTACCCCGCCTCCCACCGTGATTCACCTAGTTCTACGATGATTTCTCGGGTTCTGAGGATTACCTTAATCCCCAGATGGCCTCCCTGAGCGCCCCGAGAAGGTCGAGACGACCCTTGTGTAGCAGCATCTAGATGTCCCTGCCTCTCACCGATATCCACGCGAGATTGCTCCTCGACCTCGATCGCCTCTACGAGGTATGAGTGAGGTGGAGGTGCTAGCCTCTCACTCAAGGTCTCTCACTCTCGAAGTTTTTCTCTACGTGAGTTTTGGGAACTCTTTCTCTCTCTCTCGACTATCGAAGTGTTTACTCTAACCTCCCTATCGTAGTATCTGATACTAATGAGAGAGATAGAGAGAGAGATTGAGAGTAATGGGAGGATAGGGTCGTGGTTTGATTCAAAAAATCAAACCACCGTAACATCTCGATGGTTTCCTATCCCCTTCGTCATATTTTACGATAAGAGACAACTCATTTATCTTATCGTCTGCTGGACCCTGGATTTATTTATCTTTATAATTAAACCCCGTAAGTATTCATTTCCAAGTCCCTACTTGGACATACAATTTAATCCGTAACCCAATCCTCTACGCTGTGATCCAATAGGTCCCAATACACCTGGTAATACTATGAATTATAATTTTAAAAGAATTAGATAAAATAAACACTTTTATTTTATCATTAATTACAATAATTAATCATTCATAATTATAAATTGTGAGCGGTGTCTAGCAACACATCACAACTACCGTGTATTCGGAATTGATCAAGGGAAATTCGACCTAACCTTTCCATGAAAAATTACCGTAATTATTATCCTTTCACCATTGATATCCACTAGTCGTGAATAATGAACAAGTGCCAATTCCCTCAATGACTAACTAATTTTCTAGTTCCCTGAATTAACCTTTAGATTAGATTAACTTGTTACACTCTCCACCAATCTAATGTAGTCGACTACTAAGGTTACATTCCAACCAGTGGCCTTACTCGGATATCAGCCCACTCATTGAGAGTGGTGAATCCCTCTGATCACTCACTATCTCTCCATGCTTCACACTACCCCCATTTCTATTCTTTAAGTCACCCCGTGAGTAACAAGAAACAATCAAAAGGTAGTGATTCACACTCAAGATACTATGATCTCAAGTCTGGATCACTTACAATTTCCCATAAGAGATTCAACCATTGGCACAAAATATCCTAATGGGATCTCTGGGATCACCCAATGAATTATTATTGTAATTCATCTACACATTAGCCTAGGTATCCCTATACCATGGTTGATGAGAACAACCACTACTTACATTAAGTAGGCCAATTGTGTACTAGTTCCGTCTGCATAATGATGTCCGCCTCATTAATACTATGACTAAAGGACATTTAAGAATATTTATTATAAATGTGATTGATATCTCATAGTCAAGAACTCTTGTGACTATCATCACATTAATAAATATTCTAAGGATTTTACCAGCTATATCATATATTAAATGATAAAATTGGAAATCCATGAAATACAAAACTTTAATTAGAATGTATTTCAACAAATCAATTGTTTTGCATACATTCCAACAACCTCCCACTTGCACTAAAACAATTCATTTATAACTCTTAGTCCAAATGAAAGTACATGACTATCATGTTTCTTTTGAGTTAGTGGCAGAGGATCAACTATGTTATCCTCAAACTCTCTCTATCTTTACATCATTCTGCAACGATTTCCCTAATAAGGTGAAATCTTCTAAGTACATGTTTAACCGTTGATTGAGACCTAGGTTCCTTGTTTAATAGCCCCATTGTTATCACAGCATGTAGTTACCTTGGATTAACAATGCTCGAACCACACCAAGTTCGTACGAACTTCTTGATCAAACGCTTCCTTAGCTGCCCCGTGCTGCAATGTACTCAACCTTGTAGAATCCGTGGTCCTCGCTTGAACTCTTCCGTGACGGCACCTCCGCTGAGTAGTAAAGATGAAGTCTGACCGTGACTTACGTATCCTTGTCGATTGAAAGCCAGACTGTAGCCCTTGACCTCCAATTCTTCATTCCCATAAACTAAGAACAAATCTTTTAGTCCTTCTTAAGTACTTAAGAATGTTCTTAAAAATTGCCCAAAGGACCTTCACCGATTAGTTCAAACCCCGCCGTGACACTCGTGAGCATGGGAGACATCCTGGTCTTGTACATAGCATAGCATACATAATTGATCCAATTGCAAGATATGGAATATTATGCATCTTGTCAATCTCAACTTGGTCTTAGGACACATGCTCTTAGAAAGGCTTATCCCATGAGACATAGGTAAAAAGCCCTTCTTAGACCGATCCATGCTAAACCTCTTTAGCACTTTATCGCATGTAGATTGTGAAAGACCAAGCAGCCTTTGGATCTATCTCTATAGATCTTAATACCTAGTATGTAGGTGCCTCTCCCAAATCTTTCATGGAAAAATTCTTGGATAACCAACCCCTTTCGATTGTAACATTATATATCGCTTTCCCATTATTAATATGTCATCCACATATAATATCGAAAACGATTGAACTCCCACTAACCTTCTTGTAAACACAAGGCTCATCCGATTTTGAGAAAACCAAACTTTGATTGTCTCATCAAAGCCGGATGTTCCAACTCCTGATGCTTGCTTAAGTCCATAAATGGACCTCTCAGCTGCACACTGACTGAATTTGGCAATGTAAAGCCTTCAAGTTGTGTCATGTACACATCCTCCGCATTCCCATTAAGGAATGCGCCTTTACATCCATCTCGCCAAATTTCATAGTCATGATATGTCGCTATTGCAAGCAATATCCGAATGGATTTAAGTATAGCACCTTGGTGAGAAAGTTTCATCGAATCGATTCCCTCTTTCTCGCTTGTAGCCTTTGGCCACCGCCTAGCCTTATAGCTAATCACATTACCATCCATGTCGGTCTTTTCTTGAAGACCCATTTGCACCCTACGGGTTTTATCCCTTCAGTGGATCAACCAAGGTCCATACCTTGTTGTCATACATGGAATCCATTTCAAGTTCGTGGCTCTAACCATTTGGAGGAGTCTGACTGCCTGTAACCTCTTTAGGTAGTAGGTTCATCATCTTGTATGACTAGCACATTTCTCCTGACTCACAAGAAAATCATATCTCTTGGGCGAGCTTGCTCTTAAGTGGCTCTTGAACATCCACAGCCGCATGCCTCATCGCTATGGGTTGAACCCTTTCTTTAACAGTCGTCAGGTTTGTTTGGACATCTTGAACTTCTTCAAGTTCCATGTCGGCTTGAGTGTCTTGAACTCTTCAAGTTCTATTCTATTCCCAATCGCTCTTTCTAGAATAAACTCTTTTCTAGAAAGATGGCATGTTTTGAGACAAACACTTTGTTCTCGGTTGGGTTGTAGAAATAGTATCCAATAGACTCTCTGGATACCCCACAAACAAACACTTGTCCTAGCTTCAAGCTTATTTGACTCGCCTTCTTCACATAGACCTGGCAACCCCAAACCTTCGTAAGACAGCTTTGGTTTCTTTCCTTTCCATATCTCATATGGTGTGGAAATGCCTTACCTGGTACTCTATTAAGAGTATGGGAGGTCGTGGTTCAGAGCATATCCCCATAACGCATTTTGGGGCACTCGAATGGCTCATCATGGACCGTACCATATCTAATAGGTGCGGTTTCTCCTTCAGATACACCATTTGTGGTGTCCCCGAGGAGTCCATTGTGGAACTATTCCATTGTCCTTAGATAATACCAAATTCATCGCCAGTATTCACCACCATGCATCGATCGTAGTGTTTTAATACTTTTACCGCTTTGTTTCTCTTCATTTCTGAATTCTTTGAACTTTTCAAAAGATTCGCACTTGTATTTCATTAAATACACATAACCATATCTTGAATGGTCATCAGGAAGGTAATGAATGCGAGAACCCACCTTGTCAGATTGTCATTGGGCCACATACACGCATGTACCTAGCCAAAGTAAATCATTGCTCCTCTTTACCAAGAAAGGGTGTTTTGGTCATCTTTCCAAGTAAACAAGCTCGTGATACGCCATATGATTCATAATCAAACGAGTCCAAATACCCACCTTTGTGTAATTTGAAATGCGTCATTTACATGACCAAAGCCTACGAGGTAAGTTTTATTCGCTTATCTAACTTCATTCTTTTCATGTATATTGAGAATTTGGTTGTCTAGATCTAGAATATATAAACCATTGTTCCAATTTCCGTAACCATAAAACACACCATTCTTTTGAAAAAAAGAACAACATTTATTCTCCTGGGTTATCTTAAACCCATTTAAATCCAAACAGGAAATAGAAATGATGTTTGTTGTAAGGGCTGGAACATAATAACAATTTGATAATTCTAAAATTAACCCACTGGGTAAACTAATGTAATAAGTCCCTACTAAAGCAAAGAACCTTTGCTCCATTGCCCACACGGGGTTACTTCTCCTTACCCAACTTTTCTCCTTACACCATAGATGTGCAAATGTGATAACCACATCCGTATCTAATACCCAAGAGTCGATTTAAGTAGAAACATTTATCTCAATCATGTATGTACTGATTAAGCTTCCCAAGCTTCTTCGCTTGACTCTCCAGATAGCTTCCTCTTCCAATGTCCATTCTGGCCCATGGGTAAGCTGGGTTGCCTTGACCTGCCTTTAGCCTTTTGGGTTTCTTTTGTTATTGCTTTTTTTTGCCCTTTTGCCTCTTCCTTTAATGGATGAAGCAACAACAAGACTCCAAGAGAGCCCTTCACCTTCTTGATTTCTTCTCGCCTTTTAGACATTCAACATAGGTAATGTGTCGCAGATTGTTCATCCGATAGTTCATAACTAACCGAGAAAGAATCAAGTAGACTAAAGAACTAAATCAACATTTAGTTTCAGTCCATCTTGAAGTTCAATTCGCCTAATTTCACTAGCCCAATTAACTTCAAGACGTAGCAACGGGTGCTCCTCCGCCATTTTGCACCTCAGCTTCTTTAGAGGTGTCATATCTCACCGCCCTAGATTGTTGTTCAAACAACTCTCTCGTGTGTTGAACTATTTCATATGCCCCATGTTCATTGTGTTGAAGTTGGGAGTCATAGAGGCTATCATGACGCATGAAGCCGTTCTATTGTCATCCCTATGCTTCTTGTAAGCATTCTTAACAAAGTAGCCGGTGCATTAGGTTCGGGTTCATAGGCATGGGCCCATCAAGTACATACTGATTTTTTTTCGTATGAGAACGAAGTGACATTTGATGCCCGAGAAAGTTTGTGTCGCTTAGTTTACAATCGAAAGGATGGATCGTAGGTTCAAATTGTTACTCATTCTACAACAAAAAGAAGATAGAGTTTATCAGAAAAAGTTTTGTTTGATAAAATCATAAAACTTCCAAAAATTATGATTTTATTCCCACCATTTTTTCAAATCAATTACCCTCTAAAATTGATCCGAGATTTTCTAAAAATCCATAGTGGCTAGAATCCTGTCTTAATTATTTTTGACCTTGAGTGAATCTCAACAAATCAAAATAATTTTAACAAGTAGGTACTTTACCAATTACAACCCTTTGTAATTTCTAGATCCGTAGGTATCAACTCTTGATTTTACATCTTATGTATTAACCTAACCCTGCCTCTAAAAAATCATGGTCTTGAGTGAATCCCAACAAACCATAGTTTTAGTTAAATCAAACCCATCATTCTCAAGAACTTTTCTTATAGTAAAAAACATGTAGTAAGTAAGGCAGTTTTGGGTGAATCCCAACAAACTAGCACTTAATAACCACATTTTGTTTTATACTATAATGATGGAAGGCTTGTCTTGATTTAATATTAGTTTTGAGGGATTTATTCCTTTTCCAAAACATTTTAATTTAGTTTGAGATTTTGGAAAAATATTTACGGTCTCATCAACATCCATGCATATAAATATTTCAGAAATAAATATAGCATAAATTAATGGATGGTTGTGATATTCCTAAGTTAATTTCCGCCATTAGGGAAATTAACGTTGACTAGGGTAAAACTAATTTCCACCTTCTCGGTTGCATTGCTCCTTTCTTCATCTTCCAATTTACAATTTCTACATCTAGAAACATAATTTCCTATCATCTATTCCTATCTATTGTACAAGTAGAAAATCAAAACCCCGAAGTTACATTCGGGAATTAGATGAGGAAAAGAAATTACAATTAGACAAATGAGAAAGGCAGACACGCAGCCCTATTTGTTAAAAAACACAACCACTCAACCATTCCACAATCACATTTATTATCCACAACCATCCACCATGCATTCACATAAATTTAAACAACTTTAAATAAAATGAAAGCATGAAAAATAATCATTCATGAATTATTTGATAGATATATCAAGATCCCAAACACATTTTGAGACCATACATGTGCGTAGAACTTGGTAAAAATAATTTTATTAGGTCAATTTAATTCCTAACAAAATTAGAGATAATTGAATATTATTTGAATTAATCAAATTAAATTCAAATTAATTCCTCACCCATAAAATATGAAATGATAAACATCACGTGAAAATTTAACAATTTAAAAATTCGGATCAAGAAAAAAAATTTTCCGTAAATTTAAAACTCAAATTTTAAAAAATTTATTTCACGTAATTTCGCTCCGAGGATCCAGAAGATCCATGGCTCATGGATCCATGCTCCGGATCGCCAAACCTTCGTGAAAGATCCGCATTGATCCGCTAAGCTCAGCGGATCGATACGTATCGGGCCGAACTGCGGACGGATCCGATGACACATCTCTGATCCATATCACACGCGGATCGTAAACCTGGTCGGCATCGTGATCCGCGGATCGGACCGATCCACAACCCGCCGCGATCTCACCATGTTTCAAACGCGAAGATCCGCGAGATGAACATCGCCAATCATGCACGGATCCGAAGTCGCAACCCAAGCCTCCTGGATCATGAATCGCATTGCCGAAGCTAACGATTGGCCGTCATGCTTTTCACGTAAAAAACACATAACAATTCCAACAATCCGTAAAATATTGAATCGCATTTTCAACGTAAATCAAAATTTTCCATAACAAGTCTACTTTAATCTCATTAAAGCTGTAATTTTAACCAAAAATTCTGCATATGCATATACATATATCATCCAAATACATATCATCCATGAACAATAATATACAAATCATAATGTGAATCCTAGAGATGGCTGCATACCCCGTTAGAACTCAGTAGCGCTGAAAAATAAAAAATTACCCCGCCTCCCACCGTGATTCACTCTAGTTCTAATGATGATTTCTCAAGGGTTCGAGAATTACCTTAACTGCAGATGAAGCCTCCGCGCCCCGAGAAGGAGACGCACTTGTGTAGCAACCCATGTCCCTTTCTACCGATGTCCACGCCAGATTGCTCCCGACTCCGATTGTCTCTCACGATGTAAAAGTGTGTATGAGGAGGCTGAGGTGCTTGCCTCTCACTCAGGTCTCTGACTCTCAGTTTTTCTCTCTACGTGAGTTTTGGGAACTCTTCTCTCTCTCTCCTGACCATCGGCAGTTCTAACTCTCCATCGTAAGATCCGATACTATAATGGTGAGAGAGATAGATAGAGAGAAGGAGTAAATGTATAGGGTCGTGGTTTGATTCAAAAATCAAACCACCGAACATCCGATGGTTTCCCTATCCCCTCTCATATTTTACGTATAAGAGACAACTCATTTATCTTATCCTGCTCTGACCCTGTGATTTATTTATCTTTATAATTAAACCCGTAAGTTTCATTTCCAAGTCCCTACTTGGACACACAATTTAATCCGTAACCCACCCTACGCGTGGATCCAATAGGTCCCTAAATACACCGTAATACTATGAATTATAATTTTAAAAGAATTAGATAAAATAAACACTTTATTTTATCATTACTACAATACTAATCATTCATAATTATAAATTGTGAAGCGTGTCTAGCAACACATCACAACTACCCGTGTATTCGAATTGATCAAGGGAAATTCGACCTAACCTTTTCCATGGAAAATTACCGCTGTAATTATTATCCTTTCACCATTGATATCCACTAGTCGTGAATAATGAACAAGTGCCAATTCCCCTTAATGACTAATTAATTTTCTAGTTCCTCGGAATTAACCTTAGATTAGATTAACTTGAAGATACCTCCACCAATCTAATGTAGTTACTGCAAGTTACATTCCAACCAATGGACTTAATGGATATCAGCCCCACTATTGGAGTGGTGAATCTCTTGATCACTCACTATCTCCATGCTCACACTACCCCCCCAATTTCTATTCTTTAAGTCACCCCTGTAACAAGAAAGTAATCAAAAAGCGATTCACACTCAAGATACTATGGTGATCTCAAGTCTGGGATCACTTACACAATTTCCCATAAGAGATTCAACCATTGGCACAAAATATCCTAATGGGATCTCTCTGTGGATCACTCCAATGAATTATTACTCTGTAATTCATCTACACATTAGCCTAGGTATCCCTATACCATGGTTGATGAGAACAACCACTACTTACATTAAGAGGAGTGTCATTATTAATGATGCCCGCTCTCATTAATACTATGACTGGGACATTTAAGAATATTTATTATAAATGTGATTGATATCTCATAGTCGAGAACTCTTGTGACTATCATCACATTAATAAATATTCTAAGGACTTTACCCTATATCATATATATTAAACAGATAAAATTGGAAATCCATAAAATACAAAACTTTAATTAGGAATGTATTTCAACAAATCAATTGTTTTTGGGCATACATTCCAACAACTATCACATAACTACTGAACTACAAATTATAATCCATAGAAACTTCTTCTCCATCCCCTTCATGCCAATCTTTTTTCTATCTCTTGCCATAAGATTTCTGTGCTTACTAATTGTCGAATACATTAATTTTATTGATGATTGTGGAGTGCTATTTCGATGTTAGAGTACTTTTTTTTTTTTTTCTATTTTTCCTCCTTAAGAGAATCATTAATCAATTACTATAGTTAATTGCTTGATTTAATTTTTTGTATACTTTTATGAGATTGTTGATCAGAAACTGATTTTTTTTGGATTTTGTTGTAAACTAAGGAGACTAGAATCATTAGTTCACTCGGAAATTTATATATTGACTGTACATGCGTTGAGTGTACATCATGTACTAGCTTATACTAATATCACTAGTGTTGAAAGTGAAGCACATCTACAATCCCCCAGTATCTTCTTTAGTTGCACCTGTGCCCGCTCCAACGCTCCTGTGCTCCTAGTTGGACCTAGATATAAGGGTTTTTGTTTTTTCATATGATTAACAAAAGAAAATGATAAGAGTGTGCTGTTAACAAACTTGGGAGTACCAATATCAGCTCCCTTTTAGAAAGTGTATTTTGTATAGTCCTTACTAGCTTATTTGATTACCATAAATTTATAAGCTGTGTGCAATTAGTACCAAGAAAATAGGAGTTAATCGTTTGCAGCTGCTCCTTTTTACATGGCAATCTACTATGTGTAGGACCAAGCTGATATATGCCCAATAGGATTAAAGTGGAAAAAGAAATCTAAAACTTTTTTCACCATATGCAAATAGTGAAATCCATGTTTGATCGAGACATAAGCTTAAGGCAAACTGGTGATTAGTTTCATATGCACATGGAATAAGCCATAGGGATTTACTGATTACATTTGAAACGAAACCAAAAGATTGCTTGCTTATCTTTGCGTACTTTCTTGGATAAGTAACACTATTTCTTTACCTATCTTTGCTTTTTGAAGGTTGTGAGATAACCCATACAATTGAGATCAGGTAACTCTATTTATTTACCTATCTTTGCTTAAACATTTTGAAGGTTGTAAGATGACCCATACTATTGGGGTACTAATTTGTCAGTAAAATTAATTCCTTAAAGTGTAAAAGCCAACATTAAGCTGAGTTAGTGGCAGCAAGAAGAGTCCAACCAAAGTCCTTCACATCTGGACTTGAATCAGTTCAAGAGCAGATTTGGGAGGAAGCAAGCAGTATAGTCCAAAATCATCATTGAAGCAATCGCCTTGTAGCAATATAGCCTGCAATTTTTCATTTCATAAGAAAAGAGACGTGTAAAGTTCTAATTCTGCATGCAAGATAATTCGTAGAAAACGAAAGCATGGTCTTGTAATTCTGAATTTTCCACAAAATGTCAACAATATACTGACAACAAACTCCACAAGGCACATGCCAGTGATGGTCCTCTTTACCGAAACTAAGGTAAGCGCTTACGTATGTCAATGTGGTAACAGGAAGAAATGATTTGATTTAAATCCTGATCTACTGCTGCACATAAATAGACATTGTAGCATAAACAAGAACAGCATATAAGTATCGTTTTTCTGATTCTTCGCGAATTACTTCAATTGAAAGACAAAATGCCTTCAGAGAGGGAACAGTTAAGCTTGGTATTGATACCTCTGATGTCACCAGGACACATAATTCCCATGATTGACATGGCCAAAGTGTTGGCAAGGCATGGTGCGACAGCAACTATCATTACCACAGCTAAGAACGCCGTCCGTTTCAATGCAGGGATCGACCGTGTAGCTGCATCCGGACTACCCATTCGACTTCTTCAAGTCCCATTTCCATCTGAGGAGGTTGGATTGCCCAGGGGATGTGAGAGCGTAGATAATCTACCGTCCTACGACTTAGTGAGGAACTTCTTCAATGCAATTGATATGCTACAACAGCCAATTGAGAAGATGATTGAAGAGTTAATTAAGCCAAGTCCATGCTGCATCATCTGCGACAAAAATATTCCCTGGGCAGCACAAACAGCACGTAGATTCCGCATTCCATGGATTTCTTTCGATGGGATGAGTTGTTTTACTCGACTGTGCACTCATAATTTGCAGATGACTAGAATTTACGAGGGCATCCCTGAGGGACAGCCTTTTATGGTTCCTAACATGCCGGACAAGATTGAATTTACTAGAGCTCAGCTTCCGGGAGCGTTCAATCCGGGCTCCACGGCAGAACTGAAAGACATTCGAGACCGGGTGAGAGCAGCTGAAATAGAAGCATATGGGGTGGTTGTCAACAGTTTTGAAGAAATGGAACCAAGATACGTAGACGAATTCCGGAAAGTGAAGGGGGGTAAAGTTTGGTGCATTGGGCCTTTATCGATGAACAACAAGGAAAACTTGGATAAAACTCAGAGAGGCAGTGAAGCTGGCTCTTTTGACGAAGACTTGTGCTTGAAATGGCTGGACTCGAGGGAACCAGGGAGTGTAGTATATGCATGTCTTGGGAGCCTAGGCCGCCTCGCTCCTCAGCAGTTCACAGAGCTTGCATTGGGACTGGAAGAATCCAATCATCCTTTTATATTAGTTGTAAAAGGGGAAAAGAAAGAAGAGATTGAGAGGTGGATGGCGGAAGATGGGTTCGAGGAAAGAACAAAAGGGAGAGGCCTTCTGATAAAAGGCTGGGCGCCTCAGGTACTGATCTTATCCCATCCGGCAATTGGCGGATTCTTAACGCACTGCGGTTGGAACTCAACCCTTGAAGCAGTTTGTGCTGGTGTGCCAATGATAACATGGCCTTTGTTTGCGGAGCAGTTCTTCAATGAGAAGCTAGTGGTTCAAATCTTGGACATTGGAGCCAGTATCGGAGCCAAAGCTGTAAGGCACCTGGGAGAGGAAGAGAAGTCGGGAGTAAGTGTTAGGAGGCGTGAAATCCATCAGGCCATCAGCAGGGTAATGGATGGGGAATAGATGGGAAAGAAAAAAGGAAAAGATCGAAACAAGTAGGGGAGATGGCCAAGATGGCAGTGGAAAGAGGGGGATCTTCTGACCTCAACATGGAACTGCTAATACAAGACATTATGCAGCTGGCGAGCAAAGCCAAAATCTAATCTCATTTCAAGGGTTGAAATTTGAAACAACTGTATTTTGACCCACAGAAATGACACACAGCTGTAGGACATGTGCTCACTTTCCAATCTCATGTTGCTTTATATTCTTTCTTGGTCATTTTCCAGATGCAGATGCATTTTGACAAGGTACTAAAGCAGTGGAAATGATTGGGAGAAACATCTGGCCCACAACAGTAGGGGCTCACTGGCAACGCTCGGGTGTGGGCCAACACGACGAAAGCACACAGAGCACTAGTTGAGCGTGTCATTTTCAAGACGTATAATCAGTTCCCCAACGCCATTTTGTAGTACTAATAACTATTGCTTCAAAATCAATTTCCTACAAGGCCATTTTGTAGTACTAATAACTATTGATGCAAAAACAGTTTCCTATTGATGTGTAAGTTATAAGCACTTTTTGATTTTAGTTGTTGTTATATCCATGTTATCTCCAATCTTTTAGTTAGAGTTATTACATTTTAATTATTATAGTAATTAAAAATTTAAAATATTCCAAATGATTAAACTCAATAATAATGATAATTAAAATGAAAAACTCCCTATTAAAACTATTTAGTGACACTTACATTCTATCTCCAATTCTTATGGTGTAAAGTTTCTTACTTGAAATAGTGTGAGCAATTGCGTTAGCTATAATTTTAAGATTATAAAAAATATTAGTACAAAAAAATGCTTTTAGAGTAAAATTAGAGTTATTACATTTTTATCGTGGTAGTAATTAAAAATATGAAACCTTAGAAACGATTAAACTCAATACTAATGTTAATTAACAATGTTTTAAAAGGCAGGAGAACCGAGCGAGGCGTTTTAACTCTATCTCAACAGGGCGAAAGCACCGAGGCGTGGAGCATAAGGCCCATGAATTTTTATTTTCAAATATTCTTTTTGAGTTTTTGAATATTTAAGAATATAAAAATAAAAAAGTATGTATTAAACTTAGAAAAAAAGCCATTAAAAATACAAGTAATATAACAAATTATGCAAATTAAGAAAAAGACAGAATATTCTGAAGTTTTAAAGTAACAGTTGTGTGGGATAATAAATTAAAATGAGATTTACTATTTTGGGATGTTGTAGAACTCTTGGTAAAATGTACTTGTTTGCAAAAAGACCAAACTAAGATGCAAGTCTAGAGTCTAGACCACCGACAGCCTTCATCTTCTTCGCCACGTCTCTCCTGCAATTTCACTGAATATTATTACCAATCAATATCACCGTCACAAACTCACAATTTGGAAGACTGCACTCCATATAAATCTTCCTATCTATTTTCATCTTTCCTTCACTCATAGACTTCTCAACCCACAGCACTCTTTTCTGACTTTTCTATGCGTTTCTTACCCCCAAGGCGTACGTACCACAATTAAAATATAATAACTATCTTTTCTGACTATTCAATCTTTAATTTTACCTGTGTCAAAAGTTTCTTATTCGAGATAGTGTAACCAATTGTGTTAGTCATAAGTTTAAGATTGTAAAAAATATTAGTATCAAAAAAAATATTCTCTTATGTAGAAAATTTACCCATAGAAAAATTACAAAACAAATCACACAATCTAGATAATAAATTGGCAGCGGAAAGAAATGAATAAAGACAATAACGCACTACTCAAAGGAAATGAAGAAACTGGTTTTAGGAGGAAAATTCTCAATTTTGAGTTCTCGACTCTTTCTCAGCACAAAGGCTTCCAGAGGAGAATCTTTCTTGCTTCACACACACATCTATCCGCACTACTACTATACTCCTTATAAAGACCAACACTTTCCAAATAGCTAAGATTTTACAATTCCAAACCAACTACGGAATCACCTATTCCATCGGATTTAGAATTGGAGCAATACAAAACTAACAAGAAAACTAATTAGATAATAGAAACTTGGTTTAACTCCTACATTGCCTCCCTTAAACCAAGTTTTCAAAATTCATCATGCCGAGCATTTTCTTTAACCTCATGAACACCTCCAACTTGAGTGGCTTTGTCAAAATATCAGCGACTTGATCTTCACTTCTGCAATAATTAATAACAATCTATTGATCTTGAACCAACTCACGAAAAAAATGATACTTAATATCAATGTGCTTGCTGCGCCTATGAAAAACTGGATTCTTTGTCAATTCAATGGTAGACATATTATCACAAAATATCTTAGTAGGACCATCTTGCTTGTGTTGTAGAAATTCAAGCATTCTCCTCAACTAAAGTGCTTGAGTAGCACTACTCGCAGCAGCCATATATTCTGCCTCTATTGTGGGTAAAGCAACCACCTGCTATATCTTTGAAGACCAAGAAAATACACCAAAACCTAAATGAAATGCATAACCAGAAGTGTTTCTCCTTTGTATTGTGTCAACAGCCCAATCACTATCAGTATATCCAACAAGACTGCTGCCATGTGAAGATGATTAAAATATAACATTAGACTGTGTATCTCGAACATATCTCAAAATTCTCTTAGCAGCTTGCAAATGGGATTGACATGGAGATTCCATGAACCTACTAATCAAACCAACTCCATAGGTAATGTCAGGTCTTGTAGAAGGTAAGTACTTGAGACTCCCCACCAATCTCCTGAAGTACCTAGCAGCAACAAAAGTACCAGTGTCATCTTTGGTTAATTTCAATTTTTCTTCAACTGGGGTCAACATAGGTTTAGCAATGTCCAGCTTAAACTTCTTCAAAATATTACCTACGTACTTTCTTTGTGAAATAAATATCCCACCATCCAACTGATGAACCTCAATTCCAAGAAAATAAGACATCAATCCCAAATCTATCATCTCAAATTGACTAATCATAGCCTCCCTGAATTTAGAAATTAGTTTGGGATTGTTGCCTGTGAATGTCAAGTTATCCACATGCAAGAATACAATAAGAACATCTCCTCCAAAATTGAATTTGATGTACAAAGTATGCTCATATGGGCATCTTAGAAAACCATGATCAATAAAATAAGTATCAATGCGAGGATACCAAACTCTAGGAGTTTGTTTCAACCCATACAATGCCTTCTTCAATCTATAAACTTTATCTTCTTCACCCTTTCTAACATAACCCGCAGGCTGTTCAACATATACTTCTTCTTCAAGAAAACCATTCAAGAATGCAGATTTTACATCCATTTGATATATTTTCCAACAATTACTAGCAGCAAGTGAGACAATCATACAAACAGTATCAAGTCTGGCAACTGGTGTAAAAATTTTGAAATAATCAATACCTGCTTTTTGCTTATACCCTTTGACAACCAATCTTGCCTTGTAGCGATCCACCTCCCCTGTTGGCTTATATTTGGTCTTGTATACCCACTTCACTCCGATTGGCTTTTTTTCAGGTGGGAGCATAGTCAACTCCCATGTATTAATTTTTTCAATGGCATGAATTTCTCCATCCATTGCATGAACTCAACAATCATCTTTGGCAGCTTCCTCAAATGAGAAGGGATCATAATCTGCAAAAAGAGCAAAATTTACAATATCTTCATCAGATAAGTCATCCTCTTTAACAACAACATAGTCATCATATCGGGCCAGCATACGATGCTCTCTCTGTGGTTGACTGGATGTCTCAGCTTGTGTAGTAGAAATTGAGGGAACATCGTGAGACTACACAATTTGCTCCACTAGCTGCTTACTGGAATTTATTCCCATGACTGGACGAATAGATGAATGTTTTGGTGATATCTCAGGATTTTTCTTGGACTAATCCCAAGCACCATGTTCATCAAATGTCACATCCCTGCTGATAATCACTTTCTCGGTATCTGGATTGAACAACTTGTATCCCTTGGTCTTGTGACTATAGCCAATGAAAATACACCTTTTGGCCTTGTCATCCAACTTCTTCCTCAAATGATCTGGAACATGCGCATACGCAAGGCAACCAAATACTTTCAAATGGGAAATATCAGGTTTCATACCAGTCCAAATCTCCTATGGCATTTTTTTCAAAATTGCACCTAGTAGGACACCTATTTAACACATAAATAGCACAAGATACAACTTCAAATTATTTAGGAATACCTTTGGAGTGCATCATAGATCTCACCATATCCATCACAGTCCTATTCTTCCTTTCTGCCACACCATTCTATTGAGGTGTATATATGACTGTCAATTGATGTTTTATACCATTTTCCACCAAATAATCATCACAAACAGGATATTCAATGCCTCTATCAGTTCTCAAAATTTTGATAAAATGGCCACTCTACTTCTCCACATAATACTTGAACTTTTTAAACAACTCACATGCATCAAATTTATTTCTCAAAAAATATACCCAGGTCTTTCTACTGAAATCATCAATGAAGGTAATAAAATACTTACTACCACCATGAGAAGGAACTTCAATTGTGCACAAATCTGAATGAATTAGCTCCTGTGGTCGACTAGCCCTCCAAGCCTTGCCTTTTGGAAAAGGTTCTCTATCCTTCTTTCCCAAAATACAAGACTCACATTTGTTGTCAGGAAAATCAATATGAGGCAACCCAAAACCAATTTTTTTCTCGCAAGAAATTTCAAACTCCCTAAATTCAGATGCCCAAAGCACATATTCATCACACGTCATGGAACTAAAGCAAGGTAAATCACCACAGTTAAGAGAAAGAGGCCATAGACTGACTACGGTTCATTTTTACCTTGGCAATTAATTCCAATTTTCTATCACTGAGTGTGCCATCACCATATTTAAAATGCAAATCATAACCTTTCTCAGACAACTGTCCCAAACTCAATAAATTATGATACAAACTTGACACATAGAAGACATCTGATATATAATTCGAAGAGCCATTTTGTAAAATAATTCTAATTCTCCACTTTCCTTGAACAGGCACCTTTTCATTATTTTCAAATCTAACATATGTCTAAAATGATTCATCCAAATTAGAAAACATCTCCTTTTTACTGCACGTATGATAACTGCAGCCAAAGTCAATAAACCATTCATTCTTTTTAGATTCTTCAGTTGCCGAACTAGAAAACAACAAAGTTTCCTGTTTATCACCACTGTTTTCAACCACTTTAGCATATGCCTCTTTATTAGACCAACATTCATTCTGATAGTGACCAAATTTACCACAATTATAGCACTGAATATTAGATTTATCATGCCTTTGAAAATTATTTCCGTGACTCTGATGATTACTTTGCTAGCCCCTATTAAAATTATTTTCGGATTGGTAAGAATAATTACCTCTTTCATGACCACGAAAACTACCTCTGCCTCCACGTCCTCTGCCTCTGAAATTCTGGCCCTTTGATTCACTTCCTCTTTTCCTTTTGGTTGGTCTACTTTGGCTTGTAACATCTCCTCCACTGAATCTAATAACTGCTAGTTCAAGGACATCTCACATGTTAGTAATTCACCTTCTAATTCAACAACGGTTAATGTATCAAGGTCCTTTGTAGCTTCAAGGACCGTCTTCTTGGTGTGAAATTTGATAGTCAGAGATTGCAAGATTTTTTCAATAATTCTAACTTTGTCTATATTCTCACCATTAGATACCATATCATTAACAATATCTTTAATTCTATCAATGAAATCCTTAATTGACTCAGTAGGTTTCATCTGGGCCAACTTAAACTGTCTCCCAAGTTCCTACAACATTATTCTCCCCACATTAGCAGCACCCCGATTGGAATTCACCAAAATTGTTCAAACCTCTTTTGCTAACTTTGCATGTACAAATTTTTTGGCCACATATAACTGGACTTGGGTGTTGAGATAGTGGAATGCCCTATGATCCATCCATCTATTCTTCTCTAAATTTTTAACTACATCACTTGATAATTCCGTACCTGCTGCCAGTTTCGAGAATCCTGTCTCGATAATATCCTAAATTTCAATGGATTTAAAAAATCTCTCCATCATCGACCTCCAAATCTCAAAATCATTTTTACCATCAAAGATAAAAACGGTACAATTTTGTAGATAGTGTTGATCCATATTTCAATTTATCAGGATCTCACACAAAGCTCTGATACCATTTTGTAGAAAATTTATCCACAGAAAAATTTCAAAACAAATCACGCAATCTAGATAATAAATTGGCAGCGGAAAGAAACAAATAAAGACAATAACGCACTACTCAAAGGAAATGAAGAAACTGGCTTTAGGAGGAAAATTCTCAATTTTGAGTTCTTGACTCTCTCTCGGCACAAAGGCTTCCAGAGGAGAATCTTTCTTGCTTCACACACACATCTATCCGCACTACTACTATACTCCTTATAAAGACCAACACTTTCCAAATAGCTAAGGTTTTACAATTCCAAACCACTACGGAAGCACCTATTCCATCGGATTTAGAATTGGAGCAATACAAAACTAATAAGAAAACTAATTAGATAATAGAAACTTGGTTTAAATCCTACATCTTAGAATAAAATAGAAATATATAAGAAGAAAAGAATTTATATTCATTTGAAGAATCTTGATATGAATATTAGAAAACATATGTATAATTATGTATTTTTTATTAGTGTAAAGAAATACTAACAAGAAAACAAAAATAAAGGAATCCAACTATTTCTATCAATTCAATTGACAATGAAACAGTCAATGTAAGATAATGAAATAGTATAAATCATTTATATTCTGTATTAATCGTAATATCACTTAGAAAAAATGCACCTCACATTATTCAATTCAAATTCACGGAAAAATAATTGAGAAGTTCAACTAGAAAGATATAAAATAAACTAATTAAATGTTCATGCAAATTTCAATATGAGTATAGTTCATATATTTTATTATTAAACAACTGATTCATTCTAATTGTACAATTGCATTTTGTTTGCCTTGGCAAGTAAAAAACAACATTCAAAATGTTATGGCAAACAACATTCAAAATGTTGATACAAATTTCTTTCATTTGTTAAAATTTATTGATTTAATTAGAAACTTAACTAGAGATTTTATTTTTAAGTTAAAAAAAAGAACACCTAGACTTTGATTATTAAACGAGCATTCCAAAGGGTAAAGGAAGAGGTGAATATAGTAAAAATAATTAAAATGAGAAAACCTAACAAGTCAATTTATTTTCTCTAATACCCCTTTAGAAATTCATTTTGTGATTTATGTCTTTATTGCTAATAATTATGAATTCTATTTTCTAAGCTTACACTTGATAGTAAAATTTTTGTGAGTATATATCAAGAATTGTTTATGAAAATTGAATCCATAAATTATCAAAAAACTCAAAATAAATTAAAAAAGAAAGCTCAAAATAAATTCAAAATTCAATAGATCAAAGAATTCATATTTAAATAGTTTTTTGTAAAAAAAAAATTGGTTAAAAAATTGAAAATATAAGATATTCTATTATTAGGTAAAGAATCAAATTTCACAAATACACACACACACACATATAAGAGATGTAAGAGATGTTATATTTGGATTAATAAAATCACGTACAAAGTACGTGAAATATTACTAGTACTAAAAAAGATTTGGATCATTGGTCAATACTTCAGTTTTCTTCTTACTTCCCCTTAATGTTAGCCATTTTCTCTCCTCAAACTTTCTTTTAACTTAATGTTAGTCATTTTCTCTCCTCACACTTCCCTTTAACTAAATAAACTAGTTAGCTGGGGCTTCACATTTAGTGTGATGCTGCCCAGATACGATTTAATTAGATTGGCATGCTAACAAAATAGGGATATGATATGCTAAAAAAAAAAGTAATGGAATTGGGGAATCAAAGGAATATTGAAATAACAAGTATATATTACTCAAAAGTATATTTTTATTATGTAAACTACAACACTAATTAAAAAACTTGATTTCCAAAACCTTCAGAATTTCCGATCCAATGCGTTGCTGATCAAGTCATCTAAGCTCGATTAAGCACTCGAACATATTAATTAGTTACTGAATTACTTGAAGGAGCTGATACCGTCAGAGCTAATTTCTTCTTGCCAGAGCAACTTTTGTTTAAGTACCAAATATACCCTTATACATATAAAACACTAAATCATTTGACTTAATTTGTGGACCCCACAGAGATAAATCTTTTTATCTCCCACAATCAGTATATGATCTTTCGACCAGTACATTATCAAGATGTCAATGGTTTTGGTATTGAAACCCTGCATCAAATTCTGTTGTAAAAATGGTGAACAATATTAAAACCTGAATGAAGAGATTAAAGAAACAATGCTTGAGTCGTGTCTCAAGAGTATTGTCCTAAGAAACTATTTTAGGGTGGCGAAATGTTTTTCCAAAATTAAACAAGCCTTCCTCTACTTCACAAGTAAGAGGGAACAAGAACCAACAAATTTCTATCCAGCAGAAGGGGAGAGTAGCTGTGGTTGAGAGAAAGAGAGGAAGAGAGGAAGAAGAAAAATTTAGAAAGTGTAGTGGTGCGAATGGGAAAGGTAGAGGTTAGGTATTTATAGGAGAAGTTCAATAAAACATCCGTTAGTAAGTATATTGCGGGAAATAAATAGATAATATTTTATCTGATAAAAATAAATAGATAAATATTTTATCTGATAAAATCGTTGATGAACTTTAGGCAACATGCAGATGAGATGTTATCCAAACCGTTGTTGAACTATAGGCAACGTGCAGATAAGATTATCTGCAGAACGTTGCAGGCAGATTTCCACAAGAATTTGTCAAACAGAAAACGTGTTGACTCAGTCCAAGGTAAAAGTAAAAGTAATTCCTTTTTCACGCAAAAGAAAAACCAAAGTGGGCCATGTTTTAACCCATGTACAGGGGGGAAATTCGTCAGTTTGAACTAGATTAGCCCAACTCAACTCATCCCTCATGCGCGCGAGTCCATGCTAGTTCTCAACTCATCACAAGCCCAATAAAGAGTCAAGCATTATAAACCAATAAAAGGTCTCTTTCATTTTCCAATGTGGGACAAAGATCTTTTGAAATACCTTCATATACAACAATCTCCCACCTATTTCAAAAGATTCTGAACAAGAGAGTAAAAGAGGAAGAAAAAATTTGCTGGATTTGTTTGGACTCAACGTAATCAGTTTGGTGTCTTTTGGACTATGAACCAAATTTAGATTGATAAAATATATCCTACAGAATTATTGGTGAAATACAAATTTCTATGAACCAATAATGCTTGTTGTATGACAGAGATTTTATCAATCACATTGTAATCCATAATTTGCTGTTCAACGCGGTTTTGTGCATTTAGATCGTGCGCTTACCTAGTTGTTCATGAGAGTTCTAAAAATTTGGCCAAAAAATCTTATAGGAGCGGTCCCACTCCACTCTTATATAGGTGAATTTATCAAGTATATACTGCTCAAAATACACCTCCCTAAAGGAATATTAATTCATTAAGAGTATTTAAACTCAACCTCACAATTACTGGCAGTCAAAGCACTTATCTCAGAAGGGACTTGAATTTCAAGTACTTTACAGTCAATATCGACTTGTTATTTTCCATATGAATGTATTTCATGGGATCACCAATCACATACATTGGGTTACCATCTCTATTGACAACCATTGGCTTAAATCCCATCTCTCTTGTAGTTTGAAGAATTAATTTTTTCCTATAGGTTTAGTCAGAGGGTCGGCCAAATTCAACTCTGACTTTACAAAATCAATGGAAATAATTCCATCTTTAAGCAACTGCTTTATGACATCATGTCTCAATCTCATATGTCGACTTTTACAATTATAAGATTTATTTTTGGCAATAACAATAGCCGCTTGACAATCACAGTGTATGGATACTGGAGGCAACATATCCTTAGTTGTAGGAATATTAGCTAAGACCAATCAGTCTCAGAACTAGTCAACTCCAGAGTTATAAATTCTGATTCCACAATTGACCTAGCAATGATTGTCTGCCTGGCTTATTTCCAAGTTACTGTACCACTACCGAGAGTGAACACATAACCACTAGTGGATTTTGTATCATTTAAATCAGAGATCCAATTAGTATCACTATAACCCTCTAATATAGTGGGAAATCCACTATACAGAATATCAAAATTCATGGTACCTCTCAAATATTTCATTAGTCTGTTTAATGCAAACCAATACTCACGATTGGGGTGGTGAGTATATATATTCAGTCTATATACAGCATAAGCTATATCAGGTCTAGTGAAATTCATCAAATGCATCAAACTCCCAATAATCTGAGCATATTTAGACTAAGCAACAGGGTCACCATTGTTTTTCTTTAATTGAGTGTTAGCATCATAAGAAATGTTCACAGGTGTCACATTATAATTTTCAAACTTCCTAAGAAGTCTCTCTGTATAATGTTCTTGTGACAACATTATACCATCATCTCTCTTTATAATTTTAACACCCAATATTATTTTTGCTTCACCCAAAACTAAAGTTAGAAAACAAGAAATGCTTGGTTCTGTTGACAATACTTAAACTTGTACCAAATATAAGCATGTCATCTACATACAAATTAATTATCACATATTGATTGTCTATAACTTTAACATATACACATTTATCCACTTCTACAGATAAAAATCTGTCTTTTATCAATACTTGATCAAATTTCTCATGCCACTATTTAGGAGCTTGTTTTAAACCATAAAGAGATTTAATGGTGATTTTCTTGTCCAGATACAATACATATCTCAGGTTGAAATATATAAATTTATTCTTCTAAATCACCATTTAAAAAAGCTGTTTTAACATCCATTTGATTTACAAAAGTTTATGAATAAAAAGCAAAGCAAATAAAATATGAATAGAAGAAATTTTTGTTACTGGTGCAAATGTGTCAAAATAGTCAATATGTTGTTTTTGAGAAAATCTTTTGGCTAATAAACAGACTTTGTATTTATCTATAGAGTCATTGGGATTATATTTTCTTTTAAAAATCCATTTGCTACCAATAGGTTTTGCATCAGGAGGTAAATCTACCAAAATTCAAGTTTTATTTTTCATAATAGAATCAATTTCAGCTTTAATTGTTTCTTTCCAAAATTTAATATCAGAAGAAGAGATAGCACCAGAATATGTTAAATGGTCATTATCAATAAGAAAAGTTTGAAAATCATTTCCATATGAAAATTCTTTTCTTGGCCTTTTGCTCCTTCTTAATTCCTCATTAGAGGTTATCTCTTTATTTATTTCTATAGGTGCATGAGAAACTTTATTAGACAGTGAAAAAATATGTTCAAAGAATTCAGCATTTTGTCTCAATAATTGTATTACAATCAAGCATATCACTTCTTAAAACAAGAAATTTGTATGCAGCACTATGTTCAGCATATCCAATAAATATACAATCAGAAGTTTTAGAACCTAATTTTCTTTTCTTCGATTCAGGCAACAATATTTTAGCAAGGCACTCCCATACTTTTAAATATTTCAAATTTGGTTTATAATTTTTTCATAACTCATAAGGTGTTTTGCCATTTTTTTATAAGGTATCCTATTTTGTAAATGACATACGGATAATATAGCTACTCCCCACAAATTATTAGGAGCATGATAACTAACTAACATAGAATTCATTATTTCTTTTAATGTACTATTTTTCTTTTTATGTACCCCATTAGATTCTGGTGCATATGGTGGTGTCATTTCATGTATAATGCCTTTACGTTCAGAGAAATTATCTAAGACTAAATATTCACCTCCTCTATCCGATCTAATTCTTTTTATCCTTTTATTAAGTTGATTTTCTACTTTAGACTTATGAGACAAAAAAGCATTATGAGTATCATCTTTATTTCTAAGTAAATAAAGTTTAGTGTATCTAGAGTAATCATCTATAAAAGTAACATAATATTTCTTACCACCTCTAGTCATAATTTGTTTCAAATCACCTAAGTCTGTATGAATTAAATTTAACAATTCAGTTTCTCTTTGGATAGTTACACAACTTTTCTTTGTTAATTTTGTTTTTGCATATATTTCACATTTGTCCTTTTATCATTAATACCAAAAATTAGGCCACAAGATTACATTTTCTTTATATAACTTATATTAACATGTTCTAGTCTAGCATGCCATAAGGAAATTGAATCGACAATATAAGCAGAAGAAGAAGCATTCTCATTGATTACATTGAAAATGTTAAGTACAAACAGTCCCTGGTTACAATAACCTTTCCCTACAAACACATTATTTTTGGTCATTACAATCTTATTAAATTCAAATGACACTTTCATCCTAACTTTTCCCTAGCAAAGCTACAGAAACTAGATTTGCCCAAATATTTGGCACATGCAGCACATCATTAAGGGCCAAGGTTTTTCCTAAAGTGAGTTTCAAGAACACTTTGCTCTTTCCAAGAACTTTAGTAGTTCGTGAGTCTCCAAGGTAGACCACCTCATCATCATCCCCTATTGGAGTATAGGAGGAAAACAATTCTCAATTTGCACATATGTGTCGAGTAGCTCTAGAGTCTACCACCCACTCTTTCACATTGGTTGCAATGTTTACTTGTGAGATTTCTGCAACAATTATTTCATCTCCTTCGACTAAATTAGCCTTAGGAGGATTACCATTTGCTTTGTCACCTTTGTTATATCTACACTGAGCAGCATGGTGTCCTGATTTTCCACAACTATAGCAATTGCCTTTCCTTTTCTTAAAATTGGGATTTTTTGGTTTGTAGTTGGGATTTCTAGGTTGTTATTTTGGGACTTATTGGCATACCTCTTATTATTGCTTTGTACTAGATTAGCTCTGAAAGCCATTTCCTTTGCTTTGACAGCTCTTAACTCCTTCCTGTTTGAATCTTCAATCAGGATGTGTTTCACGGCTCATTAATTGTGTAATTTTCTTCCTTGTGCTTCAAGTTATTTTTGTAGTTGACCCATGACTTGTTTAGCTTTTCAATTAGAATGCCTGCAGCAAATTTCTCGGGCAGCTTGATATCTTCATTTTTCTGATTCTTGAGTAGCATTTGGTACTCCGTGATCTGAACTTTTATTTCCTTGTCATCTGTCATCCTGCCATTGATTATACTTTTCCATGACAAATTTTTGTTTGGTTGCGTTTTCAGGGTAAACTTCGTTACCAACACTTCCTAAATTTTCTTAACTTCTTGGCAACTACAGTACACATCAAATAATTCATTAGAGAGTATTTGTAAGATAGTATGTCGACATACCTTATTGGCATATTGGCATGATTCTTGTATCTTAACATCCATAGTTTGCAACTGCAATACACGTCAAGTAATTCATTAGAGAGTGTTTGTAAGCTAGTATGTCGACATACCTTATTGGCATATTGTCATGATTCTTGTATCTTAACATCTATGGTTTGCAACTACAATACACGTCAAATAATTCATTAGAGAGTGTTTGTAAGATAGTATGTGGACATACCTTATTGGCATATTATCATGATTCTTGTATTTTAACATCCACGGTTGTAGCAGGTGGAGATTCTATCAGTGCAAAGGCCACTTCATGCAAAAATGATGGTTGTGAGGCGTTAACACTGGAGGCCATAGTTTCTTAGATTGTTATAAAAATGGCGAACAATATTAAAACTTGAATGATGACGCCTCAAGAGCACTGTCCTAAGAAACTATTTCAGGGTGTCAAATATTTTCCCAAGATTAAACAAGCCTTTCTCTACTTTATAAGTAAAATGGAACAAGAACCAGCGAAAGCAAAACTAAACGGGGCCGTATTTTAACCCACGCGTAGGGGGGAAATCCGTCAGTTTGAACTGGATTAACCCAACTCAACTCACCCCTCATGCGCGAAAGCCCATACTAGTTCTGATACAAATCTCATTGGTGAAACGAGACTCGAGTGCAAGCCCCAGATCTTGATGGTGGAATTCAAGTTTGGATAGGCAGCGGAACCTTATGACCCCTCTAACCCTCGAGATTGCGAACACTTTTGATATAATCTCAACCCACAATCCAGCAAATTAGTGAACCAAAGGTGTAGGTAGAAGACGCCACAATCAAGTTCGGTTCTTGATTGATAAGCCAAATTGAACACGATAGAGACCTCTAAAGTATTCAAGGGAAGCTCGAAAGCTTGTGAGAAACTCTCTCAATTTTTGCTGAATAATTCTTGTCTATTGAATAATGAAAAGACTTGGCTATTTATAGCCTTACATGACTCAAATCCCTAACCTAATTAGTTTACTAATCCAAATTGGAAAATGTTAACCTAATGCTATTGGTACTAAACAAGAATAAAAATAAAGAAAACAAGAAAATTAAGAAAATTTCACGTGACCATATCACGCGCTCGAGTCCAGACGAGGACTAGTCTTTTGGTTGAAATAAAAACC
This sequence comes from Gardenia jasminoides, assembly GCA_013103745.1. Taxonomy (NCBI): domain Eukaryota; kingdom Viridiplantae; phylum Streptophyta; class Magnoliopsida; order Gentianales; family Rubiaceae; genus Gardenia; species Gardenia jasminoides. The sequence continues at coordinate 37,614,663 of CM023103.1, forward strand.
TATGTGCCCATATGACGCGCCCATGTCCAGATGAGGATTAGTCTTCTGGTCGCCAATTGTTGTACTCAGTCAGACGACGTGCCCACATCCAGATGAACACTAGTCTTCTAGCCAAACACACGCATTGGCTAGAATAATGACAAGTACACTTCACTCAATCCTTGGGCGCAACCCTAATGACATTAACAATTAAATGTGCATTGGAATCAATTGCTTGAATGTTCAAACAGCCTTCAAATGATGGGTGAATGGTTTGAACAAGGCCTTGAACTTGCTCTCTTAGCTTCCTAGCCCGAGCTCTTGTAAGTAGTCCGATAGATGACACGGCTTGAGCTTACTTGACGCTATCATTCCGCTCCTCTTGAGAAGGATTTGCCCTCAAATCAAAAGTGTCGTCTGCATCAAAAGGAGCTAAGTTTGAAATGTTAAAAGTTGCGCTAACCCCATACTCACCAGGCAATTCCAACTTGTACGCATTGTCATTGATGCGTTCCAAGACTTGGAAAGGACCATCGCCACGCGGTTGCAACTTGTTTCAACACTGAACTGGAAATTGTTCTTGGCGCATATGCAATCATACCCAATCTCCAGGTTCAAACACTAGCTTGCGGCGACCCTTGTTGGCTTGCTTGATATATTGAGCAGTTCGCCGTTCAATGTTAGCACGAGCCTTCTCTTGGAGTTGCTTCACAAAATCTGTGACGCGAGCTCAAGATCACCATATATCAATACCATGTCGAGTCTCATGTGTTCAACAATTTCCATGTCAAATTCGTTGGGGACCAATGAACACTTGTTGCCTTTCTTGAATACTTGAGAGATTAGCTTGAGTGTTCTTGGACTTATCAATCAAGAATCGCACTTGATTGTGGCGTCATCTACCTAAATTCTTGGTTCACTAAATCAACAATCGTGGGTTGAGATTAAGTTCATAGGTTCGCGATTCCTTGGTTTGGAGGTTAAGGATTTTTCCGCACCTTAACTTGATTCTTCGTCTAGATCCTTGGGCATCGATGGGATACAAGTTCAGGCCCTCTGGGTGGGTTCGTATCAATCTGCACGGTGTTTACCATCTAGGTTCTCACGCTCACTACTAGGTAGTGGCACTAGATCAAGAGGCGTTAATGGATTAAAGCCATAGACAATCTCAAACGGTGAGAAGTTAGTGGTAGAATGTACAGCTCTATTGTATGCAAACTCAACATGTGGTAGACATTCCTCCCATGTTTTAAGATTTTGTTTGATTATAGCACGTAACAAGGTAGATAAGGTGCGGTTAACTACCTCAGTTTGTCCATCCATTTGAGGATGACTTGAAGTAGAAAACAACAACTTAGTGCCTAGTTTAGTGTAACATCCCGTATTTTTGCAATGGTCTTTCAAGTGTTACAAGTTTTGGTTTACTCGAAAACCCTAATTTTGGATTATATTTTGCGACTCTGATTAGTTAAGGTAGCGAGAGTTGTACGAAGGTAAATAAGATCCAAGGGTGATTAGTGACCCTAGTGACCTAACTAGGTGTCATTAAGTATTAATGGACTAAGTTGGATTCTCAACTTATGGACTTTATTGCTAGGAAATGAAATCATTTGGGGCCAAGGTGAAAGATCATTGAAGTTGCTAGGGTGGCTTGATATTTTTGACCAACCCTTTGACCAATCCCACAAATATCTCTTAGGCCTTATCATATAACAAAATTGAGACAAGTTAGGAGACCAAGAGAGGGGAGAGTCGGCTGTAAGAGGAGAAAAGAAAGGGGAAGAAACCGTGAGCCAAAGAGGAGAAAAGAAAGGAAAAGAAAGAGAGAAAGAAAGGAAAGAAAAAAAAAGGAAAGAACTTGGAGGTTTCTTGGGTGGAGTTTGTGTTGGTTTGGAGGTTCACAAGAGGTACTCAACTCACTTGATTCTTACTCTTTCTTTATGGTTTTACTGGATTTATATATGATTGAAGTTGTAAATGCTGGTTACATGATGATTAGTGAAGGTTTGCTTGATATGGCATGGAAGACTGCTGACCGGCTGACAAGCTGAAATTTTCAGCTTTGCTTCTTGAAGGATTTAGAGGTAACCTAGCTTGCACAATCCTTGAATCTTGTAGCATAGCTTGTGGTTGATGTTTAGAATGGATTAGGATAGCTGAGGACAGATTTTGGATGGATATCATTGCTTGGTAAATTCGTTTGATGAAGTAGGGTAAGAGTGCACACCAACCGTTTGATCTTAAATTCCAGATTTTTGTGTTCAATTCCTCTGCGAATTTGACCATGTTAGAGTCCAAACCAGTTCTTTCTCAAAACATGAAAGTTGTAGGGATTTGAGTTAGTTTTCCACCCAGAAAATTTTAGAGCAATCAGAGCACTGTATCATGAGAAATGTCCAAAATACCCCTGACTGTTCTGTTCCCCTGTTTACCCGACAGTCTCTAGTTTCAGCCAACTTGTCGGATTTTCTGGTATCAATTGGCAACGAACTAGAGTCTAATTTTTGTACCATTGAAATCCACATGAATCTAGTTTTAAACGCCACTGACGCCACTCAATTTCGATATTTCTACATTGAGTTATGGATTTCCTCCCGAAGCTGCTCTTGCTTTCCTGACGTAACCTGACAGTTTTCTTAAGTCTCTGTAATTGCCATTTTTGACTACGAAAATGCATGAAGTGAATTTCGATGGCTTCACAAAAATTGTAGAGCTATGTCTTAGCTTTAAAATGGTGTAAAATTCAACTCAATCCGATAAGCGTAGCTCTGGTTTTGATCAAAACACCGGGAGGTGTCAAATTTGCCAAAATTGATGTTTCTCTTTTATACTCATTCCTTCATTTTGGTTTGGTTCAAATACTTTTCTTGGTTCAAAATAATATTTTCACTCCATTTTATACCTGGACTCTTGCTCTAAATGTTTGAAGTCCTTCCCTTGTTTTGAGCTAAAGGTTTAGTAAATTTGGACACTAATTTTGGGAATTAAGTTGGACTATTGATGTGAGTTGCTTGAGGGTTTAAATGAAAGTTTTTCACTTGTTATGAGTTAGAAGTGGTAAATTCTTGTTATATTATGTTGATCTCAGGATTCAATTATGCCATGAAGGTTAAATGGTGATTGGAGATTTATGTGGACGAGTGTGAAATTTGGTGAGTGTTCCAACTCGTTTCAACTAAAATGTTTTACTACTACCTTACTTTGATCTTGCTATCTCAAACTTGCTACTCATGTTATTACTTGTGGTTCACTAACCTACTACTTCACTTGTTTTCAAATTTGCTCTCATCTTGTTTCTGAACTTGTTTTAACTTGTTTTCAAACATGTCCTAATTTGTTTTCCCCATTTATTTACGCATGAAACATTTTACTACTAATCTTTTAAATGACACATTTTCCAATTATTTGTAAGTATTTCAAAATGTGTTTGAAACTCTTTACAAACTTCTTTTGATGTTTAATGTAGTTTGTCGTGTGAAATAACTTGGTTCGTTAAATTGTTAATAACTAGATGATTGTTCGATCTTATTTCCAAAATTGTTTCACACTTGCTTTCCAACTTGTTTTCGAACTTATTCCACTTGCTTGTCAAACTTGTTCTACTTGATTTTTAGACTAGCTTTTCACTAGTTTTCACATAAAATATTCCGTTACTACTTTTCTGAATGAAATATTTTTCTGGTATTTCGAGTGTTCAAACTATATGTTAACTTATTTGTAAATATTTCACTACTACTATATTTCTAGTTTAAAATTTATTTCAACTATGTTTCCACACATATTGGTCAATGACCTAATTTACTCGTGGTTTCAAAAGAAATTGATTCTAAAGGAATTGTGTTTCAAATTAATGTGTGCCGGTAAAATAATTTATTGTTGAAGTGATTGTTACTTGATTTTACATGTTGCTTTTGAGTATCCTTGAATATTAATTAAAATTTTCCAAGTGTTAAGTGTTATTTGTTTAAGTGTTGTTATTTATTAGTTGAAATAATTACTTGTTTCCTTGTTTGTTTTGTTGATAACTTGATTGTTTGATAGTGGTGTACCAAGGAGCATTTTACCTTGTAGTCCGATGTGTATTTTATCGCATCGTTTACTACTTGTAGGTCGCCGTGTACTTTTATCGCATGAATTGGGTCTCAAGACCCTTTGCTAGAAAACCCTATCTAAGACCACCTTCTTGAGCGTCGGTGGGTCAAAAGCCTACTTGAGTACGCCATTAGTGTGGCGGATAGGTTGGAAAGCTTTATCTTAAAACAAAACTCCTTGGTCTTGATTGATCATTACTACACGATGATGTAGGCCATGTGTACTTTACCACATTGGCTGAATAAGGCCTTTCCCTTAGATTATCGGCCTATTGAGGAAGCGGTTGATCGGGTAGGTTGGTACCAGGGCAACGGTATGGTATACCGGTATTACCGGAGGGATAAGGCGATGGCCAGATGAACTAAGGAGATTGCTCGTGAGTTATAAGGTGAAGTGGACCGTGAAATAGCTCCAAGTGGCTGTATCCTTTATAATTGATTTAATGTTTATTAAACACCGATCACCTAGTTGAGACAATCCGAGCAAGTCTCCGCCATTGAGCAGCGATCTCCGAAGTCGAAGCGCCCAAGTATTGTTATCTCCTAGTTGAAAAGTTAATCTTGTGAGTGTGCTTGATTGTTTGTTAAAGAGCTTATGTGATGAAGTGAATTATTTCGTGAATTGTTTTCGTCTTGCAAATTTCTAGTGAAAAATACTCTTCTCGTGATTTCAAAGATTTGAATGTTCCAATGTTTTGTACTCTGATAAAATAGTGAAACTCTAAAATATTTGTTTTCTCGGAACCTCACTGAGCTTTAGCTTACCCCAAAAATATTTTATTTTACCCCCTACAGGGATCGTGATGAAGAAAGGCTTGTGAAGTGTCTTTCTTAGTGGGACTGGCAGGGTTGTCTCTTATACTATTTGTAATCTTGGTCAGTTAGCCTGTTGGTGTATTTGGAATAGTTGGAAATGTAAGTATTATTTGGGGATCTTGCGGTGTAATAATTGGACATTGGTAATATAAATGAGGATCTGTAGTGAGTCCCGGCGAGAGCTGGGCAGGCGGTCCGCCGAATCCCTCCGGTTCGCCCTAGGGGGAGGTGGGGCTGTCACATTTAGACCATAATGTTTTCCAAAAGTAAGAAAGAAATTTAACATCTCGATCTGATACTATGGTCCTAGGAATGCCATGCAAGCTCACAATTTCCTTAAAGAACAATTTAGCTATATGAGATGCATCATCGGTTTTGTGTGACATACAATGAAGTGCACCATTTTTGAAAACCAATCTACCACAACATAAATTGAATCATGGCCAAAACGTGATCTAGGTAAGCCAAGTATAAAGTCCATAGACAAATCTACCCACAGTGCACTAGGGATAGGCAATGGGGTACACAAACCATAAGGGTGTACCTTAGACTTGGCTTTCTTGCAAGCAATGCATCGGTCTACCACCTTCGTAACATCCATCTTCATATGCTACCAGTAGAAATGTTCCTGCAACAAAGCAAGAGTTTTGTCAATCCCAAAATGCCCCATAAGTCCACCGGAGTGAGACTCTTGCACAAGAAGCTCTTGGATTGACCCTTGAGGAATGCACAGCCGGTTTGGTTGAACAAATATCCATTGGAAATGAAAAACTTGCCTTGGCCAACATGACTACAAGATGCATAGATCTTGCCAAAATCACTATCTTGAGCGTATAGCTCTTTAATCAACTCGAACCCAAACAACTTAGCATCTAGGGTTGTGATTAGAGAATACCTTCGTGAGAGCGCATCCGCAACTATATTAGACTTACCAGCCTTGTACTTAATAACATATGGAAAGGACTCCATGAATGCAATCCACCTAACATGCTTCTTACTCAAACGGTGCTGAGCCTTAAGGTACTTCAGGGATTTGTGGTTGGTATGAATCACAAATTCCTTCACCCTCAAGTAGTGTTGCCATACTTGTAGTGCACGAATGAGTGCATATAGTTCCTTATCATAGGTGGAAGAGTTTAATGCAGCCCTATTGAGTTTTTCACTAAAATAGGCGACAGGTCTTCTAGCTTGGGTTAACACGGCTCCTACTCCAATACCTGAAGCATCACAATCAAGTTCAAAAGTTTTAGAAAAATTAGGTAAAGCAAGAACGGGTGCGTGTGTGAGTTTGTGTTTCAATTCACAGAAGGCCTTTTCTTGAGAATCCCCCCAATGGAATTTCTCATCCTTCTTGATCAATTCAGTCAAGGGAGCAGCAATGGTGCTAAAGTCCTTTACAAATCTTCTATAAAACCCAACGAGACCATGGAAACTTCGGACGTCACCCACAGATCTTGGTCTTGGCCATTCTTGAATTGCCTTGACCTTTTGCTCATCCACCTTCATACCCTGTTTACTTATAACAAATCCTAGGAACACAAGCTTATTAGTACAAAAATTGCATTTCTTGAGGTTGGCATAGAGCCTTTCTCGCCGAAGTACTTCTATTACAGCCCTAATGCGTTCAAGATGCTCTTCATAAGATTTGCTATAAATTAGGATGTCATCAAAATAAACTACTACAAACTTGCCTAAGAATGGTCGTAGAACGTGATTCATTAACCTCATGAATGTGCTAGGTGCGTTAGTTAAGCCGAACGGCATTACTAACCATTCATAGAACCCATACTTAGTTTTGAAAACAGTTTTCCATTCATCCCCCTCCTTAATCCTAATTTGATGGTACCCACTCTTAAGGTCAATTTTGGTAAAGTAAACGGTCCCATATAATTCATCAAGCATATCATCCAATCGAGAAATAGGGTGTCAGTATTTTACCGTGATGGCATTAACAGCTCGATAATCGGTGCACATACGCCATGTTCCATCCTTTTTAGGCACCAAAATCACGGGCACGGCACAGGGACTAAGACTTTTGCGTGCCCATCCTTTGCCAAGTAACTCATCCACTTGCCTTTGCAACTCCTTGATTTCCTCCGGTTTGCTTTTGTAGACTGGCCTATTCGGCAAAGATGCACCAGGGATGAAGTCAATCTGATGTTCAATGCGTCTAAGTGGTGGCAATCCACTTGGCACATCTTCAGGAAACACATTTGCGTATTCCTGCAAAAGAGCAGCTACCTCGGGAGGTAAGTTAGTATCGATCCCATGCACATTCAAAGCCATTTCCTTGCTAACTAGCATAAGGAACGGCTGCTCATCATTCATCAACTTCCTCACCTTTTTGGCTTTTATCAATAGCATTTGTTTTCCCTCTTTTGTTACCTCATTGGCCGAGCTATTCGTAGCCTTTCCTCTCATTTTTTGCCTCAGCCGACTCACTCAACTTTTTTTGTTCATTGAATTTTTTGAACTCCTATTGCAATTTCATTTGGTCTTCATGCACTTGTCTTGGGGTAAGGGGAGCTAGGGTGATTTTCTTGTTGTTGTACATGAAGGAATATTTGTTAGTTGCGCCGTCAAGGGTAATTTTCCGATCAAACTGCCAAGGACGACCTAGTATAATGTGACTAGCTTGCATGGGAGCTATATCACACAATACTTCATCTAAATACTTACTAATTTGGAAAGATATAAGAACCTTTTTGGTTACTCGAACCTCTCCAGAATTTTTGAGTCATTGCAGCTTGTAAGGCTGTGGATGCTTCCCTCGTGGGTAGTTTCAAGTTTTCCACCATAAGTGCACTGGCCACATTTCTACAGCTACTACCATCAATAATTACACTACAAGGTACATTATTGACCAAACACCTTGTGTAGAAAATGTTTTCACGTTGAAGCTCATCCTCCTTAACCCGTGCAGTTAATGCTCTCCGTGCAACTAGTGTGGTACCAAAGTGACCCTCAGGAGCTTTAAACTCCTCTTCACTAGGTGACTCATTGTCACTTTCGCCTTCAAGAGGCGGCATTGCTTCATACTCCTCCTCATCTTCACTCACTATTTCACCATTGGAAAGCATGAGCATGGTCCTCTAATTGGGACATTGGTTCGCAATATGTCTTCTCCTTTGGCATTTGAAACAACGAACATCACGAGACCTAGTTTGTGCCCTAGGTTCTTCAGATTTTGGAGTAGAGGAATTTCCAGCATTCGGCCTTCCCCCTTTGGTTCCTTCAAACCTTGGTTTTGTTGTGGAGGAACCGGTTGGAAGCTTTGATTCATTTTTAGGGTGGAACGGCCAGTTGGTGTTGAAGGCAGTGTTGCAGTAATTTACACGGTCGGTTCCCCTCCTCTTGAGCCTTTGCTCGACTTAGTGGTTTTGTCAACTAACTCGTGTAACTCCATGTAGTGTTGAAGTTCCATTCGCTCAGCAATGTCAGATCTCAAGCCGTTCAGAAATCGAGCCATTATTGCCTCGGGGTCCTCTTGCTCGTCGGCTCTAAGCATTAACATCTCCATTTCCTTATGGTATTCATCCTGCTACTCCCTCGGACTAGTACTTGCAATCTGTGGTGCAAGTCCCGATGGTAATGTCTAAGAACGAAGCGAGTGCGCATCATTGCCTTGAGCTCGATCCATGTCATGAGCTCGGGTAGCCCACTTCTTCTTCTAGATTTCTTGATTTGATCCAACCAAACCACAGCATACTCGGTAAATTCAATGGTTGCCAACTTTACTTTCTACTCCTCGGTGTAGTTTTGGAAAGAAAACACAATTTCAATCTTGGTTAGCCACTCTAGAAATGCTTCAGGATCAGATCGTCCCTTAAACTCGAGGATTTTCATTTTAATTCCTCTAAAATGCATTTCGTTGGTCTGTTGGTTTCCTGTTTAGGTTTGCATGTTGGTCCTCTTCTTCTCCCATATGCGTGAAGCTGCCGATCTTAGTGCTCCTCTTCTCCTTCAGCTAGATCCCTCCACATGGTTGATCTTATCTCGGTTCAAAGCCCACTACCCGCTCACTTTACAAAAAACCATTCTCATTTTTTGTCCATACTGTTTATGAGGTCCTCGATCATCAATAGGGTCGGCTTTGGGAGCTTTCTTTTTGTGAGCCTTCTTTACGAGACATGGTAACAAAGTATATTGCAAGAAACGTTAGTAACAAAATTTTTTTTTAACTACTGCACATGCTTGCACTTCTCTGTGTATCACACAATGAATATCACTCTAATGGTCTCACCGAAATACCTTCTCACAGCTCCTTTGCAACCCTTGAAGAAGTTAGAATTCTCTCAAGTTGAGCAACTTAACTTACCAATGCCGAGATCCCAACTGGTTGTAGAAGCGGATGGTGGTTTCCTTGGAGTTTTGGACCGCAATGAGGTACGAGTGACAGGCTAACAGGTTTCGGAATTTGTAATTGCTAGACTCAGACAATGACACAAAGTTAGACATAATGATAGATTTGGTAGCGGCTGGAATGCAACCAGGAATTGACGCAAGAAGGTTAAGATGTTTTAAGAAGAAAGAATTTGGAAGTAGAAATTGCAGTTTAGGAAACCTCCTTAACCAGAGGTGTGTGGCGGTTGTCCACCCTCTTGTCCCAGTGGAATAAGAATTACTTGATCTCCTTTTGCACCAACTTGCCAAAGAAGAAACACACAAGATAGCTTGCACTTAATTTTAGAATCAGATTAGGAAACTAAGAAGAAGTAGCGGTTGTTTGGATTCTCTTTAACCACGTGATCCTTGATTTGGTTTCCTAATTCAATCACAAGATATAGCAGGTGTAATTGAGCACAAATTGGTGGCTGATTTTTCTTCCTTTTAAGCACTTCAAGAATCAAATTTGTGGTTTTCAAGAACTTCAAGATTGAGGTTTGTTCAATCAAGAAATAAAAATCTAAGAACTCGACCAAGAACAACAGACAACCAAATAGCCCAAGAATCAAATGTGAACAGTGTTTGGATGAATGAAAAGACTCTTTTTTTTTTTTTTTTAAACACTAATCGGTTTCAACAATGTATGAGCAGGCTGGAAACAACACAAAACATATGAAACAAGGGCAAAACTGAAATGGCTGATATGACTCAATAGAATACAAGATAACAAGGCACGGCAGAATTGAAACAAAAGACATGACCGTAGGCGACAACGGACAAGGAACAAAAGATATGAAAACACTAGAACAAAAAAGGGTATAACCTGAATATCATCAACCAGCTTTGATGCCAACTGATATGAATTCAAGCAGGAGACTCACTGCAAGCCTTGGATCTTGATGGTGAATTCAAGTTTGATAGGTAATGGAACCTTGCGACCTCTCTAACCCTCGAGATTGCTAACACTTTGAGAGACTTATCTCAACCCACAACTAAAGGAATTAGCTAACCAAAGTGCAGGTAGGTGTAGCCACAATCAAGTTCGGTTCTTGATTGATAAGCCAAATTGAACACAATAGAGACCTCTAAAGTATTCTGTTGGAAGCTCAAAACTTGTGAGAAACTCTCAATTTTACCGAATAATTCTTTGCTTTTATTGAATAATGAAAGCATTTGGCTATTTATAACCTTACATGACTCAAATCCCTAACCTAATTAGTTTACTAATTCAAATTGGAAAATGTTAACCTAACGCTACTGGTACAAAACAAGAATAAAAATAAAGACAACAAAAAAATTAAGAAAATTGCACCGCACCATATCACGCGACCCGTCCGGTAAGTAGGATTCCGTCTTCCGTTGAAATAAAACCTATCGCCACGCCCGCATTTGAGACTAGTCTTCTCTGTCAACTCAATTGTTGGTATTCGGGCCGGCGACGTGCCCACGCTAAATTTCAGTCGACGACCCGCCCAACCGCATGGTGAACACTAGTCTTCACAAACACATGTATTATTGAAGAATGACAAGTACACTTGCCCACGCCCGCGAACACTGTTTTCACAAACACACCCATTGGCTGGAATAATGACGCACACAGCAATACGTAACCGGAACGTAAGCACGGATTAACAATTAAATGTGCATTGAATCACCGAATCGTTTAAAAGCCTTAAAACATTGGGTGAATGGTTCGAACAAGACCTTGAACTTGCTTTCTTAGCTTCGGAGCCCGAGCTCTTTTAAGTGGTCCAATAGATGACATGGCTTGAGCTTCCTTGACGCTATCAAGTTCTCAACTTATTACAATCTCAATAAAGAGTCAAGCATTATAAACCAATAAAAAGTCTCTTTCATTTTTCAATGTGGGACAAAAATCTTTTGAAATACCTTCGTATACAACAAATTCAACATGTTCCCTATCTCTAAACTGAAAAGTAAAATTTCTCACATGAAAATCCAACTAATCACCAACTCCAATCGAAAAAATCACTCAATCATCATAACATATGTTCATGGGTGCAAAGCAAACGAAAAAAATTTCAGATCAAACAGATTTTACATAGCAAAAACCTCGAGAGAAGCCATTAAAATCCAACCATCGCAGCCAACATCTCTCAAATTTCAGCAACAAATACAAAATCAACCAATAAAATTCCAGCATCACAACCACCACATTTTCAAACTTCAGCAACAGCTTCAAGCCACTATGGCACTATCTCACGCAGGGAAAGAGAAGAAGCAAATCTTGTGATAACTTGATAAGAATTGGCTGGGGTACCTCCGGGATTGTGTTGTATAGCGAGGGTAGTGACTTTGGGAGTATTTGTTAGAATGTATGCCCTAAAACAATGATTTTGTTTAAATACATTCCTAATTAAGTTTTGTATTTTATGAATTTCCATTTTACGGTAAATATTTGATATAACGATAGTCCTTAGAATATTTATTAATGTGATGGTAGTCACAAGATTTGATGACTATGAGATATCAATCACATTTATAATAAATATTCTTAAAGTTTCTAGTCATAGTATTAATGAGACATCACAATAATGCGAAAAGACTAGTACGCGCTAGTCTCACTTAATATAAAGTGATTGTTCTCACAACCAAGGTATAGTGATACCTAGGTTAATGTGTGTATGAATTGTAAGGTACGAATTCATTGGAGTGATCCAATGCAGATCCCATATTAGATATCTATCAAGCGCCAATGGTTGAATCTCTTATGGAAAATTATGTAAATGATCCTAGACTTGAGATCACCATAGATCTTGATGACACCGCCTCTTTGATTCTATTACTTGTTGCCACTGCAAGTGACTTAAGAATGAAATCGGGGTAGTGTGAAGCATGGACAGATAGGTGAGTGATCAAGAGAGGATTCACCCACCGATAGTGGGAGTTGATATCCGAAAGGCCACTAGTTGGAATCTAACCTTATTATCGACATTAGGTTAATTGAAGCCACGCCACGCTAACCTAATCTTAGTTAATGTAGAAAATTAATTAGTCATTGAATTGGCACTTATTCCTCATTCCCCGACTAATTGGATATCTATGGTGAAAGGATAATAATTATATAGTAATTTTCATGAAAGGTTTGGTCAAAATTTCTTGACCAATTCCAAATACCGGTGGATGTGTTGTAGAATCGCCACAATCTATACTATGAATGAATTAATTATTATACTAATGATAAAATAAAGTTTGTCTATTTTATCTAATTCTTCTTGAGAATTATAATTCATACTATTGCCGTGTATTTGGAACCTATTGATCACACTTAGAGATTAATTCTAGATTAAATTATGTGTCCAAATGGAGATTTGAAATAAAACCTTATGGTCTAATTATAAGGAATAAAGGATTCCTGCTATTTGAGCAAATAGGACAATAGGATACAATAGTTATCCTATATTTGTTTTGATTTGGATCAAACAAGACCCTATCTTTCTTACCCCCTCTCTAAATAGACAAGACTATATGATAATGCCTCAACAATAACAACACAACAACTACTACATTTAATAGAGAGAGCTGGTTTTTTGGAGAAAACCTACGTAGAGAGAAATTCCAAGAGAGATAGGCTAGCAACTTTTCTACACTTTCATACACACAACATCTAGATCGTAGGACTTATCTCAAGAGAAGATCCCACTTCTCACATGGATTGCGTGAAGAGATGTTGGTGGGATGCTGAACCGAAAGGGTCGATCACTCTCTGAACCAACAAGAAGTCGCTTAGAATTAAGGTAATCCCACAACTCCTCTTCTACAAGTCATAATGTAACCTAGGGTGATCCCCTGGGTTGTCGGTTAAAATTTTGTTTTCCGTCGATCAGCACCCCAAAACCTAACAAAGATAAATAGTAGAGAATCGAGAGTGGCACCACGAGAGTGAGAACTACGAAAGGAAAGCGTGAAATTTAGATGGAGTTGACGGGAGACATCAGAGAAGCGGCATGGTGCGCATGGATGGTTGACGACAAAAACGGGTAGAGAAAGTTTTGCTCATGATGGTGGGTCCTACACAAAGTTTAATTAGGAAGGATTTTGACTGCTAAGGGTTGTTTTGCCTTTTAATCTAAAATTGCTCTGGCAGGAAAAATAACACTAGCCTTACTTGAAAGTATGGAGATCGTAGTTGCTGAATTACTTGAAAGTGTGGAAATCCGAATTAATTAGCAGGAGCAAATCTTAGAGGATGAGCAAGTGGAACAAGTGGCCCTGTAGATTCTTGTCTTTGGTGTGCTTGTTTAATCCTTGCCACTACAGAGGACAACTATGCCAGCGATCTCTGCAGAAGCGACATTACCTTTCTGTCATGGACCGACCGGAGAGCCTGAGCAAATTTCTTTACAGAAGAAGGAATTTACCAATTCGACCCTAACTTCTCTCAGCAGACCATTTGGAAAAATGTTTCCAGGGTTTGATGAAGTTCATTGAGCCTATGAAATTCAACTCAGTTATTACAAGGATGAAAATAGTATAAAATTCATAACATTAACATTCGTTTATATAATGAAACCAATTGATAGACTAATTGTTAGAGGCTTAGAGCTTTCAAATGTAATTCAAATAGAGGTTTCCCACCTGTTGACTAAATTTACAGTTGAGGAGAGTACAGTTTCCATCACGGCTTCCAGGAAAACTGCAGAAGTTGTTCAATTCAAATTTGATTTATCTTTCATTATGACTTGAAGCCAAACATGAATCTGAGGGGTGAATTTGTTGCCAAAGGAGGCAACCAAATTACCATTGTTGTGAATCTTCAAAACAAACAACAATGAGAGAATCTTTAGGCACAATAAGAAAATTGCAAATAATATCAATGGTATGCCTCTTCGCTTGACAATTGAAAATGGTGAAAATTTAGTGAATGGTAATGGATTCCATCTCTTTAGGCACAATGAGAAAATTGAAAATAATATCAAGTGTGTCTCTTCGCTTGACAATTGAAAACAGTGGAAATTTAGTGAATAGTAATGGATTTCATCTTTCACTATGACTTGAAGCCAGCATGAATCTGAGAGGCGAATTTGTTGCCCAAGGGGACAACCAAGTTACCGTCATTGTTTATTTTAAAAAAAACCAGTTTTTTGACATGAAATGTTTAGGCATAACGAGAAAATTGCTAAAAAATGGCCAAGTGTGTGCCTCCTGGCTTGACAGTTGAAGACGGTGGGAATTTGGTCAACCGTGATGATACTGTGATGGATGATTTGGAACGGTTCTTGGAAGAACGAGATAAATGAAGTGTCTAATATGTTCCATTGATCTTTAGACATTTACTTGAAATTATAGTACTATTTTTTTATTTTATTTTATTTTTTTGCATGACTAGGTTTGTTTCATTGCCGTAGAAGTGAATCTTAGAGCATTTCTCTTCTTGTTGTTGATGGGTGATTTGGAATTTTAGAGCATTTCTCTTGTTGTTGGGTGAACATTAATGAGTGCGCTCGGTTATTTGGATTGTTTTTGGTGAAACAAGGCAAATGAGCTATATACATTGTTAGTGCATATCTACCACCATTAGATCCACGACACATATAGAAAAATTGAATTTCAAATTCAGATTTTGCTTAATCATCATTCATCTAGAACTAGCAGTGCAGATATTGTCAGTATATAGAACATTAATCCATGATATATACCTTCACTGGTTTTGTTGAATTCCTAAAAAAATAAAAGTGTTTTATGAAAATTTATATTGGCACAACATGATTAGCATATCTTTATTAAATACATTATAATTGGATGATAATATACCAATAATAAATAAAACATAAAGTAATGGAAGTAAAGAAGAATCTACTTCTGTAATCTAAGTTCATTATAGTTACAACTATAAAAATTGTTGCATGTCTTTGTTAAATATAAAGTGTTTTATGAAATTGAATGACAACTAGTGAAAGTAAGTATCAATCTAAAGTAATTTTAGAATTCTTAAAAAATATCTTTTATTTTTTATTTTCTTTCTTTCTAATTAAAACTAACATTTCAATATTGTAATTTTAAAGTTTTTATTTTAATATTTGTGTACATTGATAAATATTTAATGATTCATATAATATGTATAAAATGCCATATTCATTTTAGACTCAGTTGACAACTTTTAAAATGCCAAAGAAAGCAGGATTAATTTAATTTTTGTTAGTTATCCAAAATGTGTCTAAAATCACAAATTTTGGGAACTAGATTTCTTTTAGCTAAAACATTGAGGACCAATTTGGCACATAAGCCAAATATTGGAGACCAAAGTTACAATTCTTCCTAAAATTAGTAAAGGATTGGGACTAGATTTCTTTTAGCTGAACTATTGACAACCAATTTGGCACAAGGCCAAATATTGGGGAGCAAAGTTACAACTCTTCTAAAAATTAGTAAAGGAAGACTAAATAATCTAACAAGCTAACCATCCTTGATTCACATGACTCTAATGAACAATTAAGATTAAGTATAAAATTAGAAATAAACAAATCTTGATCAAACTAAAATTAAAGCAAATTCAAGTTGTGAATCCCTCTTCAATGCCCACAGGTGCACTATCATCCCTTGTCTAAATTGATTTTTGTATACAACCTCAATTCAATAAGTGATCAATGCATAGTTGTAACTCATTTTGCCATTGTTTTTACCCATCTCCCATTGTTTCAAGGTCATTCTGTTTTCATCTAGGGAAGGATCGACAAAAATAGCATCAATTTCAAACTTCTGGTTAGGGTCATTAAAACAAGCATTCTCTTCATACGTCAGAAACCAATTCCTGTTTGCTTAAATGGCACCAACAGCCTACTGAAATGCTTGTTCACATCGCTCTCTGTTAACACTTTTTGAAACCCAAAAACAATGCTTTCCTCTAAACCCCACAATTCCAAAATTTTGTTCTTGAATTTCTCTAGAATAGTATTGATAGTTGATGTTGATGGTCCATCAGGATATCTAGGCTACTTTTTTGCTTTCTTGGGACGTGGCATCTCTTTTTTTAATTATGATCAGTATTGTTTTCCTCATTGGGTGATCTCGGTCTCTTCAATTAGGGGTTTCTTGATTATATTGCCATATGAAAGCAGAACGTGATTTCCATCATCTTCTTGATGTTTATCCTCAAAATTAAACTGGGGCTTTGGTGAAGTAAGTTTCTTGGATAATGGTGCTCTGTTATAGCCATTCTTCTTTCTCAATGACCTTTTCCCTTTTGGGAAATTGACAGCAATTTTATAATTAAGAAGCTGCAAGTTACCGACCCCATCTGAACCATTTTCCATTGATGATTCCTCTGTTTCTTTCTCACCAAGAAGCTTCAAGAAAGTGGAAAGATTTTGCCTGAAAGCTTATTGAATGGAAGAAATAATGAAGTAAAAATTAAACTTTTCAAGAATAAGTGTACTTTCTTTGTCTGTTAGTGGTAGTATTTATAATAGATGGAGTCGTTTGAGATGGCTGTTATTTTACTTTCCCGATAGGGATTTGTGCAATCGAGTACTGTTGTAGCTTTGTAGCGCCTTCCCGCTGCCGCTTAACCTCTTGTCCTCTTGTGCATGTGAATTTTTTTTTTTCTAGGTATTGTGCGTGTGATTTTTTTTTCCCATAAGTAGAAAATTTTGAACTTGAGACCTCCTATTTATGTTTTCTTTTTTTTTTTTGGATAAGTGGGAGGTCTCAAATCTCTTGCTCTATATGATCCATTTTTTATATTTTCCTTGAAGAGATTTATTTGGACAAAGATTAGGAATCAATATTTTACTTGATCTACCCAATCCACCATTGAAATAGAAATATCACTTGTACCCAATCATTTAAGACAAACACAGTACACTAAAATTAACAAAATTATTCATGTTATGAAATAATTATTTATGTGGATGTCTATCACTTTATCTTATCTCCTAAATAAGGACGGAGTTTTCACATTCTACGAGATGATAATCTTGACCTTTGAGAATCATGACTTTTAAGGAGCACAACTTTTGAAAAGCACGACTTACGAGAAGATGTCGTCTCTATTCTAATATGAAATCAAGCTAATAACGTACCTAAGCTGCTCTGTATTCCCCTATAAATAGGGACCCCCTGTAATAGAATAGAAGTAGATTATAAGAAGTTCAGAAGAAGTTCATTTGAATGAATGAAAGTTTAGCTTTCTCTCTAACTCTCTCTTTCCTTGAGTTCTCTAGTTTCCTTACTTTTATTAGTATAGTGACTACTATATAAACACTGCTCCACCACCATATTAGTATTGGTTCCACAACACGTTATTAGCATGAGACTCTGCCAAAACTCTGCCGGTATTAGATCAAGCATTTGATGCTTCTTTGGATGATTTCTACGAAATGTTTAGAGGTAATATTTCTCATCTTTAACTTATTTCACTTTTATTATGACTAACCTCACAAATCAAGAGTTTGTACCTCTTGATATCTCTAAAAGAATTATTTATCATGGGCAATGGATGTTGAAATACATCTTGAATCCATGGGTCTTGGCAAAACTATTGTTAGAGATAATGATGCAACAAGCCAAGACATAGCCAAAGCCATGATATTCCTCAGTCATCATTTGGATGAAGGACTGAAAACGGAATATCTGACGATCAAGAATCCACTTGATCTTTGGCATAGTTTAAAAGAAAGATATGACCATTTGAAGTTGGTCGTTCTTCCAAAAGCCAGGTATGCTTGGCTTCACCTGCGACTACAAGATTTTAAATCTATTGGTGAATATAATTCATCCATGTTCAGGATTACCTCTCAGTTGAAACTATGTGGTGAAAATATGACTAATGAGGATATGTTGGAAAAGACATTTTCCACTTTTCATGTCTCGAATGTGCTCCTGCAGCAGCAATATCGAGAGAAAAGTTTTAGAAAATATTCTGAATTGATTGCATGTCTTTTATTGGTTGAGCAAAATAATGAATTATTACTGAAAAATCATGAGTCCCGACCAACTGGAGTTAGTCCATTCCCTAAAGTGAATGTGACCCAATCTTCAAACTCTGTACGCGGTCGTGGCCATGGTCGAGGAAGAAGCTGTGGTCATGGCCGTGGTCGTGGACGCGGTCATGGTAGATGCATGCCATACTACAATGATTATCATCGTGGCAAGAAACAAAATGACCCCCAGAAGAGGGACAATGATAAGAAAGGTGAAGAAAAGAAAATTTATGAAGATAGATGCTACCGATGTGGCATGAAAGGCCATTGGTCCCATATCTGTCATACGGCAGAGCACCTTGTTGAATTTTATCAAGCATCATTGAAAAGGAAAGACAAAGGTGTCGAGACAAACTTCATTGACCAAAAGAATATCTATGATGATGATGTTGCTAATGTTGATACAGCGTATCTTGATGTGGCCGATTTCTTTGAACACCCTGAAGGTGCAAATGACCTGATGTCAAATACCCAATTTACTTAGCATTTTGCTCTTTTGTTATTTTCGTATCTTTTATGTAATTTTCTATTTGAGTTATGTACATTACGCACTTTCTTAATATTTACTTTTATTTATATTTTCCTTATCATTTCTTCTAGAAGAAGAAATGGATGCTAAATGTTTGGGATTAAATAATGGTGATGATAAAATGTGTCTCATTGACAGTGCAACTACACATATTATACTTAAGCATGAAAGATATTTTTTCCCATCTGAATGTGGGAAAAACGAATGTTAATACCATCAGTGGTAGTGCTAAATTGATTGATAGTTCCAGAAGAGCCACTATATTTCTGCTTGAAGGAACTAAAATTGTGATCGATAACGCACTATTATCTACTAAGTCTCGAAGAAATTTGCTGAGTTTTAAACATATCTACCGAAATGGATATCATGTCGAGATGATAAATGAGACAAATGGTGAATATTTATTAATCACAAATACCATTTCTATCAAGAAATGTGTATTGGAAAAGCTGCATTCTCTCTCTTTTGGTTTATATTATATAAAAATAGATGTAACTGAAACTAATCACCTAGAAGAACAGAAGTCTTCTAATTCCAATGATTTTATGATTTGGCATGATCGCCTTAGACATCCTGATTGCATCATGATGCGACGAATAATTGAGAACTCGCATGGCCATTCATTGAAAAGTCAAAAGGTGTTGAATGCAAATAAATTCTCCTGTGTTGCTTGCTCTCAAGGGAAATTAATTGTTAGACCATTTCCAACTAAAGTAGGAACTGAATCTCCTATATTTTTAGAATGAATTCAGAGTGATATATGTGGGCTTGTGGATCAACCATGTGGACCATTCAAATATTTATGGTGCTAATTGATGCATCAACAAGATGGTCATATATATGCATATTATCCACTCGCAACCTAGCATTTGTGAGATTGCTCGCTCAGATAATAAAATTACGGGCACAATTCCCTGATTATTCAATTAAGAAAATTCGTCTAGATAATGCTGGTGAATATTCATGACATACATTTGATGACTATCGCATGTCCATAGGCATAACGGTTGAACATCCTGTAACTCATGTTCATACACAAAATGGTCAAGCGGAATCATTTATTAAGCGATTACAATTAATTTTCAGACCATTATTAATGAGGTCTAAACTCCCCTTATCTGCTTGGGGACATTCTGTCTTACACGCAAGCAACACTTGTGAGAATCAGGTTGGCAAGTTATCATACTTATTCTCCCTTACAATTAACCTTTGGGCATGAGCCATGTATCTCTCATTTGAGAATTTTTGGGTGTGCGGTTTATATTCCCATTGCACCACCCCAACATACTAAAATAGGCCCCCAAAGAAGAATGGGAATGTATGTCGGGTATGAATCATCTTCTATCATTAAATATCTTGAACCCTTAACAGGTGATCTATTTATTGTAAGATTTACAAATTGTCATTTTGATGAATCATATTTTCCGATATTAGAGGGAGGAAAGGATCAACTGAGAAAGGAAATCACTTGGAAAATATCACTAAATTTCCTTGATCCTCGTACAAAACAATATGAACTGGAAGTTCAACGACTTATTGATTTTCAGCAAATTGCAAATCAATTACCGGATGCATTCAATGACTCCAGAAGAGTTACAAATTCATATATTCCTGCAGAAAATGCACCGGTTAAAATTGATATCACCGAAGAACAAATTTCAAGTGCTAATGAGTCTAGACCCCGCCTGAAACATGGTAAACCCCTGAGTTCCAAAGATAAAAATTCTCGAAAGAGAAGAGGATTGGATGATGAGAATAAAATTGAGAACTCAAGAATTGATTTAGAATCTCAAAATCTTAATAGTGACAAAATTCAATCTCCGGAAGAGGTTGCTCCTGAAGAGCCAACTCCTAAAGAGCTTACTCCTGAAGAGCTTACTCCTTGATCCTCGTATTGAAACTTCAATAAAACAATGTGAACTGGAAGTTCAATGACTTATTGATTTGCAGCAAATTGCAAATCAATTACTGGATGCATTCAATGACTCCATAAGAGTTTCAAATTCATACATTCCTGTAGAAAATGCACCAGTTAAAATTGATATCCCCAAAAGACAAATTTCAAGTACTAATGAGTCTAGACCCCACCTGAAGCGTGGTAGATCCCTGGATTTCAAAGAAGAGGATTGGATGATGAGAATAAAATTGAGAACTCAGGAATTGATCTAGAATCTCTAAATCTTAATAGTGACAAAATTCAATCTCTAGAAGAGGTTGCTCCTGAAGAGTAGGCCTGTGCATCGAAATCAAAAGCGAGAATTCGGTAGCTTGAATTCGGTCAATTCGGTAAATTACTCCCTCTGATTTCCAACCTATTTCGATTTCGAAATACCAATTTTCCGATTTCAAATTGGTTCGATTTCAACTGAATTGACCGAATTGGACAAATCCAATTCTCAGCTTTAAACTCTCATTTCTAGGTCATAGAAAATGTTCATCTTCTTTTATTCTGTTATTTGTACACCATCCAGTATTAGCTCGTGCAATTATTATTTTCTAAGCTAGTATAGTTCATGAAAATAAATGTAAAAATGATCCATCCTCACTGTTGTATCTTGAGTGAACTTCTGAGTTGCCAAACATCTCATAGCCACTGTCAAATATCAATGCCAACACCCAACAACATCATCAATGTCAACACTCAACACTTTCACAAAGAACATCACCATCTTGAAGTCCCACATCCTTACCTTAAGATTGGGAGAGCCCTGCGGTAACTGAAATTTTACAAGGCAACACTTATGAAACCAAACAACAGAAACAACACAGAACAGAGGCTGAAAATAGCCTAAAAACCATGCATAGGCACTCAAATAGAACCAAGGCATATAATCTGGCAAGACAGGCTGACAGAGACAATTCAAGGCATGCTGCCATGCTTAACACAAACAACATGTCTGGCACAAATCAGGGGAACACAAACAATGCCAATTCAACCAGGGGAAAGAAGAAAGACAATTCAAGGCAGCATGTCACTCCCAATTCTGCCAAGTAGCTAACAACCAAAAACCAAAAAAAGAAGAAAGACAATTCAAGGCAGCATGTCCCAATTCTGCCAAGTAGCCTGTAGCCAACAACCAAAAAACAAAAAAAGAAGAAAGACAATTCAAGGTATGCTGCCATGCTTAACAATTTTCAGTTTATCACAACACAAGTTCACAACCACATTCACATGATCACAATTCACATCACATGAACATGTCCGTTGTCCAATGCATAGAAGATAGGCTCGATTCTTCCAAGTTCCAAATCTGGAGATTTTTAATCACCATCCAAGGCCTTCAAATATCAATTATTGTGCTTTCCGTGCTATCCTTGAGCAAACCTGTTATGCAAGATAATAAAAATAATGAAGTACCTAAAAATATCTAAGAAATGAAAAAAAATTTCAAATTTGAAAGTAATAAAGAATTTAATTTACCAAATTCAAATTCTTTGAGTTCTTCCAATGATTCTTCTACATTTAACTCTTCCATAGATCCTCGAAGCCTGTGTACATATCAAAGCTTGCACAATTCTAGGCGTTAAAAAGCTTCTAAATGCATCAAGAACGCGTCCTCCAGTACTAAAAGTAGATTCGGACGCTACTGTAGAAATTGGGACAGCCAAAACATCTCGAGCCATTTTGGAAAGTATCGGAAATCGAATACTATTACCCTTCCACCACATCAAGATGTCAAACTTACCATCATCATCTTCACAATTTTCATTCAAATTTTTGTCAAGTTCAGATTTAGCATTCCTTCCTCCAAGTTCTACCTTTCTCTTCTTAAACTCCATTCTATACCTATCATTTATCTTTTTGGCAGCATCAATTCGGGTCGAAGGCATGCTATTTTCAAATGAACTAGAAACTGAAGAAGTAGAAGATTGGGAGGCATTAGATGACCCAATTGGAGAATGAAGTCTCTTAGAATCCGAAAATAACTCATACATGGCATCTTTTGCCATGTTAGCCACAACAGCACCCTCAGATTCACCATACATTTTGCAAGTAATGAACTCAAAAAACTCAAATTTTGTTCTAGGATCAAGTATAGAAGCAATAAAAATCAGCATGTTCATTTTTTCAACCCTTCCCCAATACTTATCATATTTTTCCTTCATTATGCTTGCCATTGAACTCAATTGAGGATTATCACTGCTCTCCATTTCTTTGAGGATGCCATTAATGTGACTAAGTTCATTCATAAAATTATTAAATGTCACATATTTGGTGCCCAAAACCTTGACTGTGAGATCATAAAAATTCTCTAAAAAGATTACTAGGAATCTTGCTTTCTCCTAATCAGATTTAGTTGGCAAGCTTTGTAACTTTTGGCTCATGTATGGATCTTGCTCCTCGAACCTCTCAAATGCCCTCTCAAATTTTTGAGTAGTGTCTAGCATTATGTAGGTTGAGTTCCATCTAGTTGACACATCTAATGAAAGTAATTTTTTGCAATCAATTTTTTCAAAATTAGCACATTCTTTGAACTTTTTCAAGCGGCTAGGTGATTGTCGAATATATCTCACAGCTGCCCGAATGCTATCAATAGATCCCCCAATTTTTTTGAGACCATCATTCACAATTAAATTCACTATGTGAGCTACACATCTCACATGAGTCCATTTCCCCTCCAAAATAGCTTTTCCCCAATTTTACAATTTTCCTCTCAAGTACAAAACAGCAATATCATTTGAACTTGTATTATCCACTGTAATAGTGAAGATGTCATCAATCCCCCATTCTAATAAGTATTTTTCAATAGACTTCCCAATTTCAACCCCTTTGTGACTACCAATTGGACAAAAGCTTAGAATTCTTTTGTTTAATTTCCAATCATTGTCAATAAAGTGGGCTGTTAGGCACATGTAATTTATTCGCTGTATAAAAGTCCAAGAATCAGTTGTGAGACAGATTCTACCAACATTATGCCTTATCAAATTCTTCAATTTTAATTTTTCATCTAAATATAGTTGATAGAAATCCCTAGTGATTGTCCACCTAGAAGGGATTCTAAAAGAAGGACATGAAGTTCTCATCATCCGCTGAAATCCTTTACCCTCTACAAATTTAAATGGCAGCTCATCAACTATCAACATATAAGCTATACTTTTCCTAATTGCCTCAGGATCAAATTTCCAACTCATAAGTGCAGCCTTCACATCCCCCTCATCCGTACCAATTTCCCCCAAACATAGTGTAGCTTGGCTCTTCGATTTATTTGCAGGATTCAATTCACATACTTTCATGTGACTCAAAAGAGAAGTAGTACCATTAATTTTAGGATCAGCAGGAATAATTTTTGGACAGTACATGCATTTGCCATGCCAAACACCATTGATATATTGTGGAAAAAAATGATTCCAGGCCACTGACCTTTTCTTGTACTCCCCTCTTTTTTTGGAGACACCAAAACCAGATTTATCACCAGATTCCATAGTAGGAGTTGGGAGAGGTGTTGAGCAGTTTGATGACCCTACTTTCTCCGCAAGGTTGATCCATCTCATTCTCACTAGACATGCTTAGAATCCTAGGGGTGTCATTAGGAAAATCATTAGTTCACAAATTTGCAAAATTAAAAACTATACAGCCTCACAAAGTTCAATTAGATATAGAAAAAGACTATTGCTACCTTTTTTTACTCAGACTATTGCTACAAAATGTGATTTCCAGACCCATTAGCTTAATCAAAAGAAGGTAATTCATATGATCAGAAGGTAATAAAAATTGAGAAAAGTAGGTCAACCTAAGATGGGGCTTCATTAATTATTTTGATTAGTACTCAGATGCTCCTACTTATATTCTATCACTAATATTGCTCATTGGTTCATTTCTTTAAGCAAGAAAGGATATCACATTGCTGATGCTTCATTAGGCTGCATGGGCATGAGAATGAAACACATCAACATTAGCATATCTAACTCCAATAAACTAATCCTAGCAAGAAGACAGATGGCCCCAAAAAAAAATAGAATGGAAATATCAATTAGATGACAAAAACTAAAAGGCAAAGAATATTATAGGCCCACACGACAGAGAACTTGTGCTGATAGACTTCCCAATTTCACACCCACTGAAAACCTATGGTTGCAACAAACATATTAAAGCAGACAAGGTTCAAGAGCATCTAGTACCTTCTTTCTCTCCCATGGGTTGTCATCTTTTGTAAAGACTAAAGACTAGCTAGTTATAGAAACCAACCACATTTTCCCGATCAAATTGAGAGACGAATGGGGGATGATTTTATTCACAAAGTTCAATAAACGAATGTTGGCACTATATTGCCCAATCCACCAGGGCTCATCTTCAAACCAACTCAGTGAAAAGCCATTATTTATGACACAAATGTCCTGATAATTGATTTTCTTTTTCTTTTATATATTTTTTCCCTGATAATTGTTTCAAACCAATGCGTCTTCATATAGTCTTTGGTTTCTAACCTTTTCTAGCCTGATTAGAGAATATATAGATGATTAGAGCAAAATGATAACATCAAGCTGGCCCAGAGCATAAATTGTAGATAATCATGCACAAAATGGATTTTTTTTAGGAATTACCTTTCCTGGCCCAGAGCAATTTAGACAGAAAAGACGGAGGAGGCTCTGGTTTGGAAGTCGTCGTTGGGAAAGCAGCAGCCAGGTCTGAACTCAATGAAGCGACAAGTGACAAATCCACCGTGGGGAAGGTCTGAATGAGGAGGAGGTATAGAGGAGGATATGGGTGAATCAACAAGCGGTAGAGGAGGATGAGGAAGAGGAGGAGGAGGAGGAGGAGGAGAAGGAGATGGTGGTGGTGAGTGGTGAGTGGAGAGAAAGGAGGAGAGTGAGAGTGAAGAGTGAAGACTGAAGAGTGTGTAAGCCGATTGGAAATTAGGGATTTAGGGTTCTATTTTGTCAAGTTTATGCTTTTTTTTATTTCTCATAAGTCTTAACTTAAGTATTCATCTATTAATAATAAATTAAGAATAACTATTACGTTATCTCTTAATAACTATTAAGTATATAAGTTATCAGATTATTAGTACTAATAAGTAATAATATATTATACTTATGCATTATACATATATATTACCTATATTTAAATGTCGAATTCAAAATTGAAATTGGTTAACCTCTTTTGATTTCGAATTATTAATTCGAAATCGGTTTTCTGATTTTGTATACTCCCCAAATCAATTTCGATCCTAATTCAAAGCCTAAGAAATCGAAACTTCTGAATTGCTTCCGAATTTCCGATTTACCGATTTCATTTTACCAAATTGAATTCGAAATCGGTCGGTAAATCGATAATTACCTAATATGCACACCCCTACTGAAGAGAATGAAACTATTGAAACTTCAATAAATTTTGTCACTACAAGGAAAAGTTGGAACTGAAAGGAAGTAATTATTGATAGTGCTTGTGCATATAATGTAGCACTTGATATTATAGAAGAAGACGAGGATCATGAATCTAGATCGATTGATGAATGTCGGAAAAGAAATGATCTGCCAAAATGGAAAGATGAGATCCAATCTGAATGGATTCACTAGCTAAAAGAAAAGTATTTGGACTTGTAGTCCGAACACCTGAAAGTGTTAAGCCAATTGGTTATAAAGGGGTATTTGTGAGGAAAAGAAATAAGTAGAATGAAATAATGAGATATAAACCAAGGCTAGTAGCCCAAGGTTTTTCACAAAGACCTGAAGTTGATTATGATGAGACATATTCTCCAGTGATGGATGGAATTACATTCAGATATTTTGTGAGTCTAGCAGTGCATGAAAAACTTGATATGCATCTGATGGACGTAGTCACTGCTTATCTGTATGGAACATTGGATAATGATATACACATGAAAATTTCTGAAGGATTTAGCATGCCTGAAACATGTAAATCAAGTCCTAGAGGAACTTATTCCATCAAATTACAAAGGTCTTTGTATGGTCTCAAACAATCTAGACATATGGTATAATCGCCTTAGTGAGTGCTTACTCAAGGAAGGCTATGCCAATGACCCAATATGTCTAAGCATTTTTATAAAGAAAGATGGGTCCAATTTTGTAATCATTGCTGTATATGTTGATGATCTTAATTTGATTGGAACTCCTGAAGAGCTCCAAAAAATAGTTGAATATCTCAAATGAAAATTTGAGATCAAAGACTTTGGAAAACCCAAATTTTGCCTTGGTTTACAAATTGAACATCTAGAAAATGGAATTTTTGTTTACCAAACTGCTTATACCGAAAGATATTAAAGCGATTCTATATGGATAAAGCACATCCGTTGAGTACCCCAATGATCGTTCGGTCACTTGACCCTGTCAAGGATCCTTTTAGACCAAAAGAGGAAGATGAACAAATACGTGGTCCTGAAGTACCATACCTTAGTGCTATTGGTGCACTAATGTATCTTGCTAATTGTACAAGACCAGATATAGCATTTGCTGTGAATCTATTAGCAAGATTTAGCTCATCTCCTACAAAATGACATTGGAATGGTATTAAACATATTTTTCACTATCTCCAAGGAACAATTGATTTTGGCCTATTTTATTTCAATACATCTCGACACGAATTGCTTGGTTATGCTGATGTTGGGTATCTATCTGACCCACATAAAGCAAGATCTCAAATTGGATATATATTTACATATGGTGGTACAACTATTTCATGAATATCTACAAAGCAGTCAATGATTGCCACTTCTTTGAATCATACTAAAGCGTTTGCAATTCATGAGACTAGTTGAAAATGTGTTTGGCTAAAATCGATGACCTATTATATCCGGAAGCATTGTGGGTTGTCATCGAAAGGAAAATCCTCCAATTATATTGTATGAAGATAATGCAGGTTGTATAGCTCAATTGAAAGGATGATATATTAAAGGAGATAGAACAAAACATATTTCACCAAAATTCGTCTTTACTCATGATTTGCAAAAGAATGGTGAAATTGATGTGCAATAAATCTGATCAGACAATAATTTGGCAGATTTATTTACCAAGATATTACCAACTGCAACATTTGAAAAGCTAGTGAAACATATTGGAATGCATCGGTTGAAGGATCTCAAATGATGTTTTGGATTAAGGGGAGAAATAAATACACAAGAATAGTGTACTATTTATTCCTTCACTAGGGTTTTTTTCCACAAGATTTTTTCCTAGTAAGGGTTTTAACAAGGCATATTTTTTGTGTAATAGACATCCAAGGAGGAGTGTTATGAAATAATTATTTATGTGAATGTCTATTATTTTATCTTATCTCCTAAATAAGGACGG
The DNA here is from genome assembly GCA_013103745.1 of Gardenia jasminoides. Classification (NCBI taxonomy): domain Eukaryota; kingdom Viridiplantae; phylum Streptophyta; class Magnoliopsida; order Gentianales; family Rubiaceae; genus Gardenia; species Gardenia jasminoides. Next base: position 37,642,655 of record CM023103.1, read on the forward strand.
AGCTTTCACGTTCTATGAGATGACAAAGTTATTTTGACTTTTAAGAATCACGACTTTTGAGAAGCACAACTTACGAGTAGATGTCATTTTCATCCTTAATATGAAGTCAAACTAACAGCTGTACCTAAGTTGCTCTGTATTCCCTATAAATAGAGGCCCCGTGATAGAATAGAAGTAGTTCATAAGAAATTCAGAAGAAGTTCATTTGAATGAATGAAAGTTTAGCTTTCACTCTAACTCTGTTTTTCCTTGAGTTCTCTAGTTTCGTTACTTTTATTAGTATAGTGACCACTATATAAACACTGCTCTACCACCATATTAGTATTAGTTTCACAACAATTCACATATTATTCTAATTTAACTCATTTTTTAAACAAGATTGGCACTTCACTAAGATCCAAAGTTCCAAACTATTGTTTGATAAAGGGTTAATTACAATAAGCCCCTCCAAAAGGTCACTTTGCGGCTTCAAACAATTGAAAGTCATTTTAACCTGTTGACTATTGGTCAAAGATCCATCATGCCCTTCAACGATTATAGGGTTTGTCACGTTTAGCCCCCTTGACATTCACAACAAGTTCCTCTCCTACATCTATTATATTCTATTAGCACAAAATAGTTTATTAATTGAACTTAGTAAATAAACTTTGAAATGCATGTTGATTACAATATTTGTTGGCCTTTTTTTACTTATTCATTCTTCTTCCTCTTTTTTTTTTTTTTACAAATGAAATAAGCTGCCTTTTTCACTTTTGCTACTAATAGTTTAAAATAAATTTTTTTATTTATGATAAGACAATTGAGGTTCTATCAACTTTACATTTAATGAATTTAGCACAAATAATAGTACTAAATTTGATTGAATTTTCAAAAAAGCAACTATCTTGTTTTTTTTTTTATTAATCATTTTCCTAATCAAACTAATATTAGATTTATTAGATATGGGCTAATACCAAATGTTAAGGTAGTCAAAGTGGTAGTAGCTTCATTGCTTTGGTTGCTAAAAGGAAACTAATTTTCTAAGAAATTCAAGGAACTTGTTCAAAACTTGGTTTATTCCTAATCAACTACGAAGATAAATTTAAGAAAATTTGCCAAATTGGTCCCTAAATATTTTCACTTAACCCAATTTCATCCTTGATTATTTATTTTAACCAAATTATTCCATTAACAAATTTTTAACTTCCAATATAGGACTTATGCATCGATTTTACACAATTCCAGTGGCTTAGCAGGGGCACAATTATCAAACTGGCTAAATTGCTTCAATTAATAGAATTGAAGGTGTCTGAATATATGTGTTTTTAACATTAGAAAAATAAGTGAAAAAAGGCCAAATGGGGTTTTGAAAATTGTGACGATTTTAGGCCCAAAAAATAGTCTAAAATGGGGTTTTACAAAAATGGAGCTGCCACTTGGTATTGAGTTTTGGTGCACCAAGTCAGTAGGAAAAATTTTAGAAAAATAAAATAAAATAAAACCCTTTTTAGATGACTCAAATCTTTGAAAACAAGAGAAAAATGTTTCAAAACGAACAGTTGAAGAAAATGAAGGCAATGGTTCGATCGGCTCGAACCTAAGGCACCCTTTCAACCGAGTCTAAGTGAGTTGCGAGGATTTAGTCAAAATTTTCCTAATATAACCCTTAAACTTATCACATTTGGATGTTTCTACATGGATGCAAAATCTAAACCTAAAAGGGAATGTTGGGTAAGCAAAATGTCCCTTCAAGATCTAATTGGTACCAATCGCATTAATTGCGAAACTCAATCAACAATCCCTTGAAGAGGTCATGAATATGCAAAATGAGACTTGAGAAATGCAAAAATAACATATATATACATATATAAGTGATCAAAGACAAGGGATGCAACATAATGGGTATAGGGGATGAAATACTCATTTTTCCTTCTTATAGAGAGGGTAATGACATGCTAAGGCTAAAGGGCCATACTCATTCATTTCCCATATTTGAAGAGTGACTCTTCCTAACTTAAGCAAGCACATGAACTAACTTATTTGTTCTAATTTTCTAGATGAAATGTAAGTCTAAATGAGATGATTTGCACACATAAAGGGATTAGGGAATATAGTAGGGGGATAAACATGCGAATGGGAAAGGCTCCTAAAAAATGAAAAAATATGTATGAAATGGCATGGATGTCACACAATCATGAATTTAGTGTGTGAGAGATCTAAGGGTCTAGCATTGGACTAGCCCATTTCTATAGGTCACAACTAGCATTGGACTAGTGTGAAAACAGAGGGAAATGCCACTGTGTTGGACTAGTGTGGTGATGTCATACATTATTGATAATAAAACACATAAAACATAAAGCAAGTAAACACATAAGAACACATTGGGCACATAACATATAAGCATGATATTTAGATACAAAATCCTAAGAAAAGCGGGTAAAACACGTAAACACATAGACACATAAGCATACAAAGCACATAAAGTCTATCTATTACATTGGGAGGCTTAACTACAATCTAAGAGGGGAAAACATAGGAACATGGACATATCTATTACATTTTCTATCTATTTGCAAAAATTATAGCCTATCTTTTATAATTTGGGTATTTGAGTACCCTTTAAATAATTACATAATTTCAATCACATAAATTAATCAAAATTCAAAACAAACAAATAAAAATAGAAAAAAAAGGAATAAAATAAAATAAAGCATGTAAACACCTAAAAGAACATTGGTTCACATAGGAGCACGTGATTGGAATTCAAAGGATATTAGGGTTACCTTCCTTTGAAGTAGTGACTAAATGAGTGATTGGAGATTTATTTATTGCTCGAAATTAACAAAGCGGGTCAAAGTACCAATTTACTTGACAATTAATTAAAGAATAAACAAAATTCTAAACATCGACACAAAATTGAAGGGCTAAGAAAATTTCGATGACAACAAAAGGAAACAGCCATTTCAATGAGCCAAAGTGAGAGAATTAAGAGTTTTTGGGGTCAAAGCACAATTTCTAAAAATCTAGTGGTCAAGTGTAAATTTTGGAAAACAAGTTTTAGTCCCATTTTATTCATGACATATTCAAGTTCGGCCTGGTTAGACTACCAAGTGTTTTATAAGTCAACAACCAAAGGTTGTCTATATTAGTTACTAAATTGCAAAAATTAAAGTACTAAATTAGTGAATTTATTTAATCTAGAAAAGACTTGAATTAAATCACCAAGATGTGCGCGAATCTTATGAGAGGAACCCAAGAACTTAAATGTCAAATTTTGCCCATTTTCACAATCTTAGGGTCTTTGCATAATTATAGGGATCAAATTGTAAACATTTTTATTTATTTATTTTCTTGAGGGGTTTAAGCAGAATTAATGATCGTAACAACCCACAACAATTTTTGAGAAAATTAATAAAGCCTAAAATAAATAAATACCTAAACTAACAAAGAAAAGGAAAAATAGGCTAAATTCATTATATCCATCTTTAACAGAACAAGCATGGATATTTGGGTCGAGGATTTTGGCCCAAACATAAAGCCTCAAAATTTTCAGTAGAAATGCATGTAAGCTCAAACGAAAAGAAACCTATAAGTTCCACTCAAAACTAAGGCCGCTCAAATTTTAAAACCCAATAGAATCATGTTCTGTCCAACTACTAAAACCCAAGTTTCAGTCCGTGAAAAACCATCAAATGAAATGGAGCAAACTAATAAGAAAGCCCATCTTAACACATTAATTCAGCCCATGCTAAACCCAATACTAACTCTAAAAATATTGTGCATTTTCTTTCTTGAATAAAGAAACCAACAAAAGAAAAACCAAAGAAATGAAACGGAAAAAAAAAAAGAATCAAACAAATTCATTAACATATATAGTCTATTTGTGAATGCAAAACTTCCCAATTGAATTCAATTGCTGATGTGTCGGCCCCTGATTGGAGGATTGGTGGTAGTCCTCCAATATACTTCTGCCACTCAATTTCACCAGAATTACGAAATAACCAATCCAATTCATTAATTCCTCTGCTTTCAGTACAATAGCTAGGGCTTCAACGAAACCTTCATCTTTCATCCTCCTTTTCCATCGCCGACAAGATCATCTTCCTCGTTCTCCCTTCCATTTTTTAATTCAAAGAAATAAGAAAAATTCCTCCCTTCAGACCAGATAAATACCTTATATTATCTCCTTTTATTTTATTTGATTCAAAAACAGGAGATACATACAGCTCCACATCCATATATCTCTACTGCTCCAGGTTTCCTCCTTTTATTTGCTTTCTATTTGCTTTTGTGTTTCCCTTTTTTATTCTTATATGAACTTCACTCTTCTGATCTTTCTTTTCTTTTTGTTGTGATATGTCTATAACGTGCTTTCCCTCTCCCTCTCCTTTTTTGTTTATCTGAATTTGTAGCAGAAAGAGAAAGAAAGATGTAGAGAATACCCATCTTTGATTCAATTTTTCATGAGGTTGAGGATTAGTGGATGCAAATTTGCAACATTTTTTAGGTTATCCTTAGGTATCTACTGCTCTCTCTCTCTCTCGTGGCTAATTAGAACTTGGTTCTTTTTTTTTTTTGGAACTATGGTCATGGTGAATCTGGTATTTGTGCCTCTATTATGTGAGTTCATATCTTTTGCTTTGGTCTTGAAATAGTCGTAAGCCAAGTTTTCGATTTTGTTTGCCTTATTTTCATTAAAGTCCAAAACGTCCAATGAATCTAGGCTACCATGTGTCGTGGCCAATTGAATTAAAAGTTTAGTGTTTTGTGGAGTGGTTGATCTGTTCCTTGTTTTATTTGCAGGATATTAACATATAATTTTATTAAATGCTGTAGAAGGTATTAACTTTTTCTAGCGTCCTTTATTACTAAAAACAGCATTGTATTTTAACATTATTGTCCAGGGAGCTCAAGTAGCTATTTTGCCAGTATTTTACAGCTTTTTCACCATTAAAGGTTGGACATGGAGGCATCTTGCAGGATAATGTTATTGTTTCTGGATCTTGGACTTGTGTTTTGGTAATGATGTGTTTTTTTTTCCCCTTATTTTATCTGCCATTTCTGCAATTTATTCTCAAGGATATTATGCTTGCTTGCGTTAAACCTGCATTTCATTTTAGAGAACTTTTGTTTCATTTTTTTTTTGTATTTAAACCTCTTTCAAGTGTTTTTCTATTGACATTAAATTGGATAATCTTATACAAAATTGCAAGGAGGAACAGAGATAGTAGAATGGCTCGCTTCAACAACATAAATTAAAAGTTAGTGAATGAACGGTCTATTTTCCTATGCACTTTGATTCACGCTATCTCTTGTTTTATACTTTTTTTGTTGAGGTTTATTTCAGCCAGCTATTCTGTTTTATTTTCTTTTTAGAAGAGATTGCGCTAGCAAAGTATATTTTGGTATTCATGCACATATTTACACATATCATTGTGCAGCTACTAAAGAAACTTTGTATTGAGGTCATTTCTGCATCTAAGACCACTTTTATCTCCTAAGAGTTATGGAATGATTGTGGTAATTGTGTTAAGGTGTGTATGATGCAGCCCTTATCTACCTATATAGCAAAAGAGGGAATGCACTTGAGAGGAGTAGGTGTCTGATGATGTGGCACGCTACCATTGGTGGAAATGTGGTTGCCACTCATGTGATGACCACGTGGCTTTTTTTGGCCTTTTGTCCATTGGGCAAAATAGCAGAAGGTGAGGTCTCCTTCAATCCCCTGGCTTTTGCACCGAAGCGGCTAACAAGACTGATCAATCCATATGAATTGCCTCAACCCCGATGTACCGGAAGCTTCTCTCTCATGGTCTCCTCCTCTTCTCCTCTCTTCATTTTCTTCTCAAATCCACCGCTTTCTTCATTTTTTTTTTCGTGCATGTTCTTCCCCGTTGATTAAATTCTCTTTTACTCCCTAATAAGTTTCGTATGTTTTTGCCACAGGTTGAGAGATCAGACTATCAACTGAAGAACGAAGAAATGTGGAGATTCTTTTGTAAAGGTGAACACTTTTATGGTCTCCTTTTTTTCCTTTTTTTGTGGGTTCAAAATTGAGTTAACTTCGACGGCTTTTTCTTCTCAGTTTATTTTTTTTAATCTTCCTGATAAATCTTATTTGGCCAATATTTACTGATTTAGGGTGTTTGTTGGACAAAGGAAGAAACGAAGACAGGATGCAGCCTTATTTCAGAGATTTGTTATCAATATCTCTAATTTTCTTAGATCTTCAAAAAATGGAGGATGAACGATTTACGGTATATTTTATTCTACAGGTTTTGTGTTATTCTCCATTACTATGTAATTAATTTTACCTATTTCCTTTTCATAATCTCCCTATTTTTTCCTCTCTTTAATTTTCTGACTCTATTTTTTTCCCCAGGTATCTTGTCGATCTACTCAATTTTTATCACTACAAAAAATGAGACCAAAGGAAAAAGAGAAGAAGGCTATGACAAGAATAAATAGGAAGGGGAAAGGACGGATCTATAAGGTCATTATCAGGATGTGTATTTTTTTTCGGTTACTTTTTTGGTGATATTTAAGTTGGTTCTATGAGATTTCCTTTTTTCCCCCCTATGTTAAACATTTTTCCCTGATCAGAAAGTGAAAGATAAGGAGCGTAATAAGCAGATGAAGAAAAAAGTATGGATCTTCAGCCTAATCGGGTCTATAAGTTTCCTTTTTTTTTTTTTGAAATTTAAGTGATTTTTGTAAGGTTTTGTTTTACTTCAAAAGAATATATTTTATCTAATCTTTTGAAATGGAAGAATGGATCTTTGGCCTGATTTTAAAATTATTGCAAGATTTTTTTCTTCTTCAATTCTTTGTTTTCTTGTCATTATTGTTAACCTTTTCTCTTTTGTTTTTTCATTAGTTATTAAAGCAAAAATACCTGCCTTTTCCTATATTGGAAGTTTTGTCTCAAGTAGAAAGGCTAAATTAAGAGCAAGAACATTAAGATTTTACCATTAACTAGAAATTTATGTCTACAATATTCACTATATTTTTCTTATTCTGTTATGTGTTGGTTTCTATTTGCATGTTTACAGTATTAGTGTTTTTATAGTATTTGATCTAATTTTTCCCTTTGTTGTTCTTGCCTTTTGATTATTTTTTAAGTTCAACATTTGAGATTTACAGAGAAACATAAAAGTATTAGATTCTCTTTTGTTCTTTTTCAATGTTATCCCTAAATTTCTTGAGTCCTTCAGTTTTTTATGTTTATCTATTGCAGTCTTTCTTTTCCTTTTTTTTTCAAATGTTACTTTGGACCTTTTTTTACTAGATTTTAATATTCTTCTTTTAAATACTAGCCTTTAATGAATTTTTTTACCTGTCAAAATGATCTCTGCCAAAATTATATCAAATGTATCTCTTAAATCAGAAGTTAAATGATAATGAACATTAACTCAACATTAACTAATATGAAGCAGAACTTTTCCTTTTCACTTTTGCTGAGAAATTTTAGATTTTCCCAAGAAATCTCAAAGCCGGTTCAAGAATCATTTTCTGCTTAGTTAAAAATTGAATCCTTTTGTTCTTTTCTTGTTTATTCATTGAACATAGTACCGGGTGTTCATGCAATTTCCATCTCTACATCTATTAGGATAGGTCAAACATCTCTAAAGTACTATGTGTTTGAGAGTAAGATTAGGGAGATGGTTGTCTACAGTTGAAAGTACCTTGCCATTGCAATATCTTAGGGATAAAATTTTCCCCATCAAATTTTTATGTCTGACATCCTTTCTGTTCTGGTCTCCACTGCAGGATGAAGCAATATTTTTTTTGGTGGTCCAGGAATAATCAAATGGTGAGAATAGGTCAAACATCTCTAAAGTACTATGTGTTTGAGAGTAAGATTAGGGAGATGGTTGTCTACAGTTGAAAGTATCGTGCCATTGCAATATCTTAGGGATAAAATTTTCCCCATCAAAATTTTATCTCTTGACATCCTTTCTATTTTGGTCTCCACTGCAGGATGAAGCAATCTTTTTTTTTGGTGGTCCAAGAATAATCAAATGGTGAGGATAGATGTTAAATATGTGTTTGTTCACCTTTTGTTGTTGCTTTTCCTTTTCTTTTTTTGGGTTTTAATGGTAGGATAAGTTCTAACTAAATTGTTCTTTTAATTGATAGGTAAGAATATCTTCAACTGCATGACTTGGTTGAGCAGATCTTGTGCACATCCATATTTTGAACTCCACAGCATGTTTGGCTGTCTAGATAGGCTATTTTGTAAGTGTGAAATGTTATCTTCTCTTTGAAGAATTTATATATTCCCCTATTATTTGCTTATACTGATGCCTTTCTGAAACTGAAAATTCTCGAAGTAAAAAAGAAATTACAACTTCATATCTTATCAAATTCATCTTGCAGTATGTGCTTTTTTATTTGATTTTTTGTTGATTGCTTTCTGATTCTAGATGATTTAAACTTTAAAGCATGAATTTCATTCAATTTTGATTAATTAGCTTAAGCAGGTCATTTGCATTCATAATAGGCACATATGATTGGATGAAAGGTCTCTTTTTAGGAGTTTTTAAGTGCTTGCATATGCAAAACCAACTTCTCTTTTTAGGAGTTTTTTATTGTATGCATACAAAAAACCAACTTCCTTAGTACTATATCATACCTCACCAATTGATTTCTAGAAAACTCACCTGTACCTTTAACTCATGAAATGCGAGACTGACAACTGTTGTCTTTCAATCTCCAAAAAATAAGGTGGAAAAATTATTGAGGAACCTAAAGTAATCAGAAATATTTTTTGCTCTTAGCTTCTCCCATTCATTGTTATTATCTTGACCAATGGAGAGAAATGGGGCTGGGGAACGACGGAGAGGAGGATCCAGAGCAATCGCGAAAGAATTCATTTGTTCTGTATGTGCAAGTTGATTGGCCTCCTACGTATATTTGCTTTCACATATATTTTGCAAATTTAAGGTTCGCTTAATTACGCAAACTTGATCTACGATATCACCTAAGTATTTTCTTTGGAAGTGTTATTTTAATTCCGTCTGTTGTCATGCATCTAAGACCTTGAGGTAATGCTATCCAATTTTTTTAAATGGTGGCATTATCTCTGTGCATGCGATTATCTGTATCTCAATATTTAGAACCCTGCACCTTGTTTGTGAGTTCCATGCCCTGAATTTACCATATTTTGGCTATCTTATAGTGTGTTTATTTGATCATCATAGATATTAGTACTGATAATACTTTTTTGGGGATATTATTATTGATAGTTTTTTAAACACCAGTCAATCAAGATTGTAGATTTGCAGGCACCAAATAGTACTAAAGAATAGTGATCTCTTGCGAATGGTGATTTAGATTTTAAACAAAAGATCAAATCACAAAAAATATGTTATGATTCATAGGTATTATCAAGTCAACTATATGTGAGCTGCTGAAAAGTATAAAATCTATGCTCGTAATTGCAAAAATGCTGAGAAAGATGGTCAACTGAATTATAGAAAAGTATGAGATTAGTACATTTGTTGGTACTTATGAAAAGAAAAGAAGTATATCTGGTGGTATTATTTTGAATATTCTTTAAGAAAGTTTAATAGATATGAAATGTTTACATGCCTAGCTTTTCACTTTACTTGAGATGAGCCATGCTCGCATGTTTTTGCTATGATAATATATCTGTGTATGGTCTTTTGAAGGTTAATTCTTGAAGCTCAGAGCCATTGAAGAGACCTTTAGGTGGTAATTATCATAGCAGTTATGCACTCATGAAACACCCACTGCTGACAATTGAATGTAATGAATGGATTGTGGGAGAAATTGAATGTAGCAAGAGATTTCTTGGACTATTTGTGGTACCTGACAGAGTGAGTATATTGTTATCTAATAAATTCTTTAAAACTTTTTTTGAATCTTGTATCTAGATCTCCGTATCACTTTTAGACTTCTTTTTAGACCTGTCCCTGTGTGCCTCTTTTGGTAATTAATATTTCCATCAATTAGATTGCTTTGTGTAAGCAATGTGATAATGTTTGATGACACTTCAAAATTTTACATACAACATTCCTCGTTCTTGGCTGAAGTCAAGTGGACATCTTTGGTTGTGTTTGAAGAATGGGGTGGCGATTCAACCTAGATGTATTTAGTTAAAATGACAAGATTATTTAGCATCTAATTCTGGGATATATAAAGGCTACAATTTGATCTCATGAATGAAGAGTTGTATAGGCACCTAAATGCGCATTTAACCAACTCATGGAAGTTCAAATTAATATTGCTCTTGATAGACCTGGATCTGTTGCATTTTGACACTGTTGTTAATGTATTAATTCTCAAAAGTTCATTTTTCCTTCTTTTTTTGGTCTGTTATGTTATTTTTCTGAGTATACTATTGATTGTTACTGGAAGAAATATGTAGATTTGAGATGGTAATATTCATTTGTGGTTCACTCTTTATGTTATAAACCATAATGTTCTTTTCCTATAAACATTGTCTTTGAATTTGATCTATTTTTTGTTATCAGGTTTTTGTCAAACAAAGGATGAAAGGTAAAAAGAAAAGTAAAAAGCAGGAAATTTCTTTTGATATTTTGCATTTCTAGACTTGTTGCGAGTGTGAAAATACATCAATTGTTAGTATGTTCTCCCATTCTTTGGTTTCTTTTTTTCTTCATTTGTTGATGAACTTGAACCTGTCGGTGGTACTTACTCAAGTTTAAGAAAACTTTCTCATGAATTCTTTATTTTATAGTTGATTTTTTCTGGTTTTATTGTTTTAATAGGCATGCAAAAGGCCAAATCATTTTCGTAACTGAATTTGTTGGAATTGTTTTGATTTGATTCATAAAGTAAATCAAGGTAGATCATAATTATGCTTAATATATTGGTATCTTCATTTTGTGTCACTGGGTACAATATATTTTGATGGCTTCTTTACCATGATTTTTAAATTTCTTAGCTCTTGTTTAGTTGTTCATTGAGTTTTTCAAAATAGGTAAATCGTCAAATTGGAAATGAAAGTTGATGCTATTAATGCTTTTAATCTTTTAAACAAAGTTGATTCTGCAACTTACAGTATGCATGGTTAAATTTGATTGCAGGTACCTCCTCATGGTGTTACGGCAAGTCTCGATCAAAACATGTATCTCGTGAGCTAAACTGGCTGACAGAACATTTAGCTAATGTACAGGATGCTATGTTTATTGTTATGATTTTACGGCACACCATATTTAGATTATAGCAAAATGACTATTTGGGGATTTTATCCTCATTTGTTATTTAGATATGATTGAGTAAACTATGAAAATATGACCACAAAGGTTTTTGTGCACCTTTATCTTAATGTTATACTTAAAATCTTCATTTAAATAATTGGTTTTTCTGGACAATCCGAAAGTTACACCACGCGAGGTGTTGTCCTCCTAGTCAATCATCAAATAGACAAAGAGAATTGGAGGTCTCCTGTTCATCTTTGGTCGTCCATCTTTCACGTGCAGGTCATGTGTTGTGGCTTTTGTTAGTAGACTTCTCACCATTTGTTTGTAGAAGTAGCCATGGCTGTCGTTTTGGCTCTACGCAACCTCCAGCGTCAGACGCAAATGCAGTCCTTTTACCTGCTCTGATGTCCTTCTGTGTGTTGGGCTCAATGTGAGGGGTCTTGTACTACAAAATTACCCTCAATTTAGACTCAATTTAGATGCTAATTTTCTCAAGGACAAGAGCAGGATTTGTGGTCCGTTTGGGCTATCTCTGTAAAAGCATGCCTCCGCCATTATAGATATCTGTAAGAGCAGGTGCTCTGATTTGACTTTGGCGTGTGATAACCTCCTTTGTCAGCTTATTTGCTTTGGTCAATTTATGGTCGTCCTTATTTTTTCATTTTTTTCTCTTTTTTTAATCGTAAAGCCAAACCCCACTTTTTACCGCATCCTCTACCCTCCGTCTATTTCTAACTCCTTTCTCCTGCAACGAAGACAAAATAGAAAAGAAAGGGTGAAAAAGTTTTTGATCATCTCCCATATTTTCTCTCATCTCTCAGCATGTTCTCTCCCATCTCTCGGCATGTTCTCTCCCATTGCAGAGTCATGTTCTTCAGCTTTGTGACTCGGGTAAAATCCTGTTTTTTATTAAACATCTGGCTTCTTACTATCTTTTCTTTTTGGGATAATTTCAGAAACCTCCCTTGAGGTTTCTGACAATTTCACTCACCTCCCGTGAGGTTTAGAAAATTACACAAACCTCCCCTGAGATTAAGATTTTGTAATAAAGTTAGTCCAAATCAAAAAAGTAACATTAAAAAAATACTTTGAGGAGAGAGATGAAACTTTTATTCCATAAATACCCTTTATACTTATGCAAAAGTTATATGATAACGGAATAAAAAATATATTAATAAAAGTGAGGGAAAATAAGTGTAAATAGTAAAGAACCAAAAAATAAGTAGCAATTAATTTTTTCTATAAAATTAGATCAATAACTAGTACTGAATTATAATGGCTATTTTTTTAAATTTTTACCATTTTGCATAGAAAGGCAACAAGAAACATTAATTTGTCATTTTCACTTGAAACAATAAAATTTAAGGTGAAAAAATAGTGGTTAGGATATTTAAGGGGAGGTTTCTAAAATTATCCTTATTGAAAACTAATATAGGTAATTAAGTAGTTAGGACGCTAATTAATTGTTAGTAATTAATTAATGAAAATAGTTGTTGATGATTTCTTTAATGATGAAAAATTATTTGCAATTACAAAATGGTACCAATTGATGTACCAAATATTTGTTTGCCCTTAGAAATTGATATAGTAAATAGCAATTTGTTTGAATTTTTCTCTAAAAATATTACCAAATATTTTCCTTATGATTATACTTGCAGTATTTGTTATTGATGTTAAAGGATATTCGTAAATTTCATGACTTTGCCCAATATATTGACAAGGAGTTTTTGCATCTATATTTCACATTCAATTTGCGAAATCAACACAAAATCACTATTTTGCTACCTTAAATTTTGTAGTTTCAAATAAAAAAAAGATCTATCTTAATGTTTTTTGTTGCCTTTATATACAAAATGACAAAGATTTGAAAAAAATATCCATTGCTAATTCAGTACACTAGTCATTGATCTAAATTTATAGAAAAAATCAGTTGCTACTTATTTTTGGTTCTTTACTATTTACATTCACCTTCCCTATTTTATTAATTCATTCATTTACAATACAAATTTTACACAAGTATAAAGGGCAATTGTGGAATAAAGTTTCATCTCTTTCCTCAAAGTATTTTTTTAATGTTACTTTTTTTATTTGGACTAACTTTATTACAAAATCTTAACCTCAAGGGAGGTTTTGTGTAATTTTCTAAACCTCAAGGGAGGTGGGTGAAATTGTCAGAAACCTCAAGGGAGGTTTCTGAAATTATCCCTTTCTTTTTTTGAGAAAACTTTCTCATAAAATCCTTTTCTTTCCCGGAGATTGAGATCTTCAAAGATCTGTGAAATATGAAGGATTTGTTACATCATTTATATATTTTTCCTCTTGTTTTGTAGTCTTATATCACAAGCACCCTTAAATGATATCTTTTTTTTCCTCTAAAATGAGATAAAAGCATGCTTGCAGATTACTGGATTATTCTCCTTTCTTTTCTATTTGCTCAACCTTTTCTTTTTGTTCCTCTATCTCTTAGTTATTAGCTGTCTTTTTTCTCCTTTTATATAATGACTTTATTTGTTTATTGTTATTTTTTGCAAGAAGAACAAAATGAAGACATCCTCCACCTTTTTTTCATAAGTAACTACAGATTTGCTGTGCTTTATGTGTTCTCGTGAGATATGTTCTACTCAAGCTTGTTTTTCATTTTTCTTCCTGATAAGACTTTTTTTTTCCCTGTCCGTTTTTCTGTTGTCTCGTATTCATTCTTGAGTATATATGGTCCTACGAGAAAAAAATATGAAGGTGTCTCTGGGTTACCTTAAAAAATGAAAGAAAAAATTGAACAATAGTTTTCTTACTTATAATTATTTCTTTGATCTAATTTGGTTGCTTTGTGTTAATAAGTTTATGTCAGAGAAACGAGCAAGAACTTTTTTCCTTTTAACATTGGGGATAAAGAAGTGGGTGATTCCCAGGAGGAGGTGGTGGTGATGGATGATGAGGTTATTACCAGGCCCAAATTCACGGTTGCAAAGCCTTTTCTTTAAAATGCATCAATAAAGTTGATGAGGATGACTGTGTAGTCTTACTCAGTGACCTGGATGAGTCTTGCTATTGAAAACGAGAAAAGAGAGGATGATCCTGACAGATTGCTTGTTGTTGATGAAAAAGGCTAGGAATTTCTGCTTTTACTACTATCATCATAATTAACTTTTTGGATGTATTTCTGCATTCTTGATAATTTTCATTTGAAAAAATAAATGCACTTTAGAACTGAGATGGTTCTTTTTTGTTCATTATTGCCTAAAAAATGAACTTTTTTGATGAGTAAACTAGGGACTCAGTAAGGAATGTGATTCTATTTCATGTTTTTTCATTTAGGAGTGAGACATTTTATTCCTGGCAGTTATGCATTTTCAGTTACCAAAATTAGTTAAATAGGGTGAATGGAATTGGAAATAATGGAACACATGCGTTTGAATACTTAAAAAATATATGAAGATGCAAGAAGATATCATTGAGCTATTGAATATCCATCTCCAGCATATGTCTTTACTATCTATTGTTCTGCCACACAACCTTTTATTTTGAAGATAACAACCGGCATGGTCTTCTTTCAATATTTACATTCTGATTCTCTCGCTCTCTCTCTGTGTCTTTTTTTTTTTTTTAAGTTAGAGTGAATTTACCTATTCTGTGTGTTGGCTGTGTGTTTCTAGCCTATGAACAGTGAGCATCACAACTGCTAAAACAAAAATAACTGTGTCTTAATTTCAGTCAAGAAATAGATAAAGTAATACCTTCTCATGTAACAAAAATCTCTGGTTGTTGTTAACTTTGCTTGTTACTGATATGAACATTTTTCTTTCTAGAAATTTTTTTATGCTTTTGTTGTGCTACATTCTTCTACACTGGGTAAGTTTTCTAATTGTCCTATCTATTCTTACACCTTTTTCCCTTGAGCTCGTTTAAGTTTTTAGTTCTGCTGCAAAAAATAACAAGTTTTTTTTTTTTTTTGTCCACCAGATAAAGCAAAACAAGTCTATGACTGGGGATATTTATGAAGTGCATTGTTTGCTTGAGAGCTCAAGTGAAGAATGATGGCTGGAAGAAAGGTTAGGACTCAAGAGAGGTATTTTTCAATTATTTGTCTACATTCTGTTTGCCACTTTTGCTTAGCTTTGTTCATCTCTGTTACTGTCATGTTAGATTAGTGATCGTGGGGCTTTTAAACTGCTTAGAAGTACTTTATACATGTTTCTGAATATTGGAGTTTTTGCTGGTATATGGGGTGTCAAAAAGGTAGTTGTATTTTTTTTTTTGGTTACATTTCTGAGTTTTATTTTTTCATTTGCCTTGGGAGTTGGAAGATACACCTATGCCTCTTTTAAAAGTGTTTTTGCGCTAGAGACAAAGGTTATCTATAGCTTTCAATTCTAGGTTTTATGGGTTATAGATTGCTACTCACTTTTTGTTGACTAATCATGAGATGTTCCTACTGTGAACTAATTATCCATTAAAAGTTGCTGGATGATCTTTCTTATAGTTGAATGGGTTGTATTATATTTGTGTATTTCCTCTTGGAGGCCAAAATTGAAATCAGAAGAAAGATAATTACAATGTTTTCCATTATTGGAATTAACTTCCTGTTGATTGACCAAAAAAATTCAAAGAAAAGCATTGCCAAATAAAACGGAATACATGCTTAATTCTAAACCTTAACTGGAGGATTTTTTGGTCAGATGAAGATATTATGGCAGTATGACAGGTTTATATTCTTTTTTCTAAATGAATCTTTTGAACTTTGAAGAGTGAGCTCTTTGGAGTTAAGATGTAAGTACTAGTGTTTTTTGTTTCCTGCTCCAACACAAGATTTCTAGGCATTATTAGTTGCTGTTGGACTTTTTAAAAATTGAGATTGGCTAATGCTCTTTGTTTCTGTTTGTTAGTGAAGAGAATTTCAAAAATTGCATTTTTGATCCTTTCCTACAATTTTTTTATTGCAAGCAGTGAATCTCCCAAGGAAGCAATTGATGCATCAACATTTCAGAGAAAGGTTTGTCTGTGTCCAATGAGTTGACAGCAGAGCTGTCGGCAAAAGAATGCATGTATCTGTTATTTGCAATAATGGCTTTTTTCCCTATAATTGCCTACATGTGATAAAAAATACACACTGTAATGCCTGAATATTTCGTCTAATGGAAACAATGATATAAACCAGTTCACAACGGATTCATATGTACATGAAGGGATAGTTTTCTTTAAACTCTAGCTTTTGAATTTGTTGAATTTTGCTTTTTTGCTACTTTTGTTTTCCTGAAATTTTCAAGCCACATTCATAGGATATATTTAAATGATGACTTTGGGCTATGAGATGGCACATAGACCAAAAGTAAAGAGATGTTTATTTTATAGTATAGATACCTTGTTTGACTATGTAACTTTGTGTTTCAGCTAGCTATGGAGTGCATGTTTTGATCAGCATGTATCCGCTTTGTGGAGTGTTACCCACTAGGGGGACTTACAGGTTTTCCCATGTTCCTGTCAGTTCTTTTTTTTTTTTTAAGTTGGTAGTGTTTTGGGGGAGGGGACTGTTCTTTTCTTCTGTTCTGTCTACCTTGCTGCAGAAAAGCTTTGGATTGGAGTTGAAAATTTTGTTTTCGACTGGCTATCAACCCAGACAGGTAAAGTTACTGGAGTTGAATTCTTTAAATAGTTGTACTCTGCAGTTAGATTCTTGTTCCTGAAAGAACAAATTTTCAGTTTTGTTTTGTTAATTAGTTTCTTAAATCTATAGTGTCTTAGTTGGTCTGCTTGTATGAGTTTAGATTGGGTGAAAGGTTCTTTGTTTGTTTGGTTTATTTTCCTAGAGTGTGGGAAAAGAAGAGAGAGGAAGGGAGGACTTTTTGAATTTTTGCCGAAAACCTGAATTACGGTATCAAACTTAATGTTACTAGGTGATACATATAAGATTAATCGTACAGAACTGAATTCTTTTCTTGTTTGTGCTACTCTTCAATTCTTTTCTGAATGTCAGGAAAATTAATAAACAAACTGCACTTTATTGGATATCTTATGCCTGATTAGTTCTATGCATTATAAGATGTTGACTAAGCTGGTTTCTTTGGCTTTAAGTTCTTTTGAATGCATCTCTCATAGTTTATATTGTTGTACATGGATAATTTTTATTCTTTAATGCTTTGTCTCTCTAATAGAGGAGTTTCTCCACAAAAACCTGTTTATGTTTGTGCTTGTCAAGAAAAAGATAGTAGGCAGGGAAATTTAGTTGTTCATTGCGTCGAATAACCCAACCATCCTATTGTTATATCACGGTTCTACCACTAGATCCAATTTTTGTTATCATGGGATCTTATTAGTTTGAATGATTTTGGTTGTATTTTGCCTCTAATAACTCGTACAAAAGAGAAATGCACTAACTACTTTGGAATCACATAGCATTGATATTTGGTTGTAGTGCGTCCTCCTAAGAAATTTTGATTGGCTATTATTGTTGACAGTGTGAAGGACTTTTGGGTTGATTGTTCCTTTTAGTCCTATTTCTTTTAGTTTGGTGACACTTGTCTCGATGACCCTAATGTTTTCCTCAACAACTTTGGTACCCATATGGAACAACTATACAAGCTACCCCCGTCTTTTGTAGGATGATATTGTGTAGAGACGAGAATCTGATGCTACACCTCATAATGCAACTCTTCAGTCCATACTATTTGAGAGCCCTGGCAAGAACAGATGGGGTCTGTTGCCTGAGCAAGCTTGTGAAGTATCTTGGTGAATCTTGTCCAAGTTCTGTTTAGGAAGTTAAGCAAGCATATTGCTATATTGTTCAACATCTTTATCCCGGAAATGTATGTGCTCCATATTTATCGTTTGTAGCCCAGTGTTTGTTTTAGAATACAGTGCTTTTATTTCAATTTCAATAACTGATTCTACCAAGTACTTGTTTGCTAACGCTATGGATATCAAGGTAGAAACACTCATTGGATTTTCAGTCAAGAAATCCAGTATGCCGACCAAGAAGCAACTATATATCCTTGCCAATCAAATATAGTTCATCACCTTTGTCATTACATGCTCATTTACATGATTCTTTTAGCAAATTCCTAATAGAGCCTTGATCTGAAAGCTTTATTATGCCTGCACTTCGTGGAAAAATGCTCGTGTGCTACACTAGGCCTTCAATGTCTACGTTCAAGCTTGCTAGATATGCAACCTATGACATGTCGCCTCCTATTTCACCAATGACCTTCTGGACAGAAACGGACTAAGTATCAACAACTGATAGACCATTTCTGCTGCCTTTCCATTTGTCACCTTTTAATCATTGGATCATTGTAATATTTGACCACATTATCTAAAGCATGTATACTGCTCTGTTTCCCTCTTTATTATCTATACTTTCATTACATGATTTTAGACTATTTAACATTCATAAGCGATTTTCGTCCCTATTATTTGAAACTTAACTTCATCTAAAATTGTTATACTTCAATATATAATTTACCGAATCCCTATTATTTGAAATTTAGCTTCATCTAAAAATGTTATACTTAAATATATAATTTACTGAATCCCTTATTACTTACACGCATCTTCAAACTCTTAACGCCAAACTAACTCTAAATAACCAAGGCAAGTCTGGGCATAATTAAATAAAATCATCATGCGTCGCGCGGTGAACCCCTCCTAGTTAGGTGCACAAGAAATGAAAAGAGCAGCTAGTCAACTTTAGGTCAAAATCCTTGAGCACATGAAGCTCACCAGATTCTAGGCAACTTCCGGCCAAAGTGGCCAGAACTTCACCGAAAAGATTTCGACAACTTTTTAAACCCACTCTTTGCACAAATCAACTTTAGTCCTCATTTCGAACACGCTTATAACATAAAAACTCACCCCAAATGCATCAGATTTTTATACAAAAAAAAAAAAAGACAGTTGAAGAAAATGAACCCATACTTTCTTCTAACCTTTCTCTCCAAAAACTCAACAACAATCACGGGAAAACACATAGTCAGATTCTTTAGATGATGAGAAGCAAGATGCACTATAGTTTCTAGGCTCAAAACCATCAAATCACAACTTTCCGATTTTGCCCTAAGGAAATCTTTGAAATCTTGATTTTTACCTTATTATTTTCAGAACATGAAATTTGTTTCTTCAATTTCCCTAAGCCATCAAAAACTTGATTGAACAACAATCTTTAACAAGAGACGTCTCAAGGCAAGAAACATGACAATTCCATGGTGATATTTTGGATAGCTAAACTCAAAATCGAAGGGGATAACTCGATCAAAATCACAAGTGAAAGGCTTAGACAGGTTATCTGAAACTTTAGAAGGTGTGGGAGTGAGGAATTTGACGCGAAGAACAAGTCCTGAATTTTCTTCCAGAAACCGAACAGCGTCAAGGGTTGGTGACCAGCTGACTTTGAATGGATTTTCAATTGGCGGAGAGTGGTTTTTTACAAAAGTATTGAACACGAAAAATGCTCTTGAATGATCCGGGAATGTGCAAAAAACAGAATTACTTCAAATGGATCAATGGATGAAGAGAAATTTGAGGATGAACAAGGCTGATTCATTAGTCCTGTCACTTCGTTTTTCTGCAAAAAAAAAAAATTCTTTTTTTTTTCTCTCTTTCTTTTCCTTTCCCTTTCGTTTCTTTTCCTACTACTACCACCTCCTCTTTTGTCACTCCCTTCTCTCTTTTTAATCCTAAAGTCCTTAAAGTGTGGCCTTTATATGGCTTTAAACTTTAGAAAAGAAAACCTACTATTGAAGGTTAGGACTGAGGCTTTTAAAAGTAGATGATGTATTCCCTTTGGCAACCTTTGATGAACAAGATTTTGATATTATTAGATAAGAATTGAACTGCTAGCTGGCTTGTACGAATTTTTCTTGAAAGGAAGACAAAAAATGAAAGGATAAAAAATGGAATTGCCATGGCTCTAGTACTAGCTTCGTACTAGTACTGATAATAGCTGGAAGAAGAATGCATGTGCATGGCAAACGAACGTGAGGAACAATGTTCCTCTTTTTTTTTTTTTTTTTGAAGAGGTGGGCCAAGACTTGAGGGTTTGGTTTCTTTCCTTTGGGCTATTTCTTTATCTTTTGGTGGGCTTTTGCTTGGATTTGAGGTTAGTTCAATCCAAATTTTTGCTCCCTTATCTTTGGGTTTTGGGATTTGAAAAATATTGGGGTTTTTTTTTTCTTTTGCATAGAATCTACAATAAAATAAAATAAATAATTGGCAATTTGCCTAGTAAACTCAAAACTATAACATAAGGATAAATTAATTAAGAAAAAAACATAATGAAATGAAATAAAAATAATGAAAATTTGGTGTCTACATGTATCACCGGAGGAGCTATGTGTATGGGGCATCAAGTATGAGCAGCAGCCAACAATCACAGTATGAAGGTGAAGAAGGTGGGCAATCACCAGGGCCGAGGAGAGGAAAGGTTGAGTACTATAATGGACATGAGATCGTGTTTCGTGATATCAGGAACCATGTCGAACAGTGATTTCATGGACATTGTAATCCAGGAAGAAGGTTCCATGGATGCAAGCATTATGGGGTAATTAATCTTATTCTAGTAATTTGTTATTTTGGCAATATTTCAGATATGGGTGTGTATTACTGAAATCTGAGTTTGTTTAATTTAAATAAAAAGCAAGTTACTTTGTATAGCTAATTGTGTAGTATTAACATTTATTGTAGTCATTAAAATAGCAAATTTGTATAGCTAATTGTGTAGTATTAACATTTATTGTAGCCATTAACATAGCAAATTTCCCTGAATTTTAATTTTTTAATTTTGTCAATATATTAGGATATGGGTGTGTTTTACTAAAATCTAATTTCATTTAATTTTCAATAAAAAGCAAGTTAATTTGTATGGCTAATAGTGGTAATAACAGTCATATGGCAAATTTCCCTTGATTTTGTTCATGCAACACCACAGTTTTACACTACTAAAAAATCAGTTCCCCTCCCTTAAATCCAACCTTTATTGATTATATAACCATCCCCATACATTATAACACTGAAATCGACTAGCTAAGACATTAATTAGATACTTTAAATTCTGACTATGGCTTGCTCGAGCGTGATGATGCAGCAGCTTGATTGTTGCCATCCTTGTCGCCATTGCGTTCCTCCATTGTCAAAGCGTGCGATGTTCTAGTTTCATTTTTGATCACCATCTATGATACGTCAAAGGAAACCCTAATGAATTGCCAATTTCACCAAATTCTTTTCTATTTATTCTGCAATTATTTTCTACTTCCCGAGTTAATCAGAAAGCTAGGTTATTTGAATTTGTTAATTGCAGCAATTTAGCGGATTTGATGATTATGCCCTTGCTAAACTACTGGAATTGTGTAAAGTTGACATGTAAGTCCTACATTGGAAGTTAAAAACTTGTTGGAGGACTAAATTGGTTTAAATGAAAATGTTCAGGGACCATTTTGGTGAATTTTCCATAAATTTATATAATTTATAATGGCAGATGATATTGGCACTACTAAAAAAGTTTAAGGCACTCCACTTAAAAAAACTTCTCCTCCTTACGACAAAATTATGTTGACTCTTTTTTTTTTGGTACAGGATTTTGAATCATTTGACTCTAACTTCAACCTTTCATATTACACTTATTGCTTCATAGTCTTCTTGCAAAAACGTTCAAAATTGGAACGTAGAGCAAAAGTTCGCAGATTTGGAGAGAAATGTTCAATTTATGAAACATCCATCCTTTTTGCTTCTTTTTTTCACTAAAGCTTCTTACCTCATCTCTTACTCTTTTGTTCAAAAATTGAAATTTAGTTGTTAATTTGCATTTCATAAAAAAAAAAAATGATAGTCACGGAAATTCTTACTTATGTACAATATAATCAAATCTTGATTTTTGCAGCGAATGAAGAGAGACAAAACAGCAGCCTTAGTGAAAGTTCTTACTTTAGTAAGGAGAATTCGCACCCTATCTCTTTGAAATTATTTTTCTCTCTTTGTTTTTATACATCTTTTACCTGATCTTTTTCTTGTTACACTTTTTAATGATGTTTAATTATGTCTAGTCCTAGTGCATTGCTGTTGTCAATGTGATTATATGTCGGGATAATTTTAGAAACCTCCCCTAAATTTTTGTAAAATATCACTTAGCTCCTTCGACATTTTCAAAATCTCTCTTGCCACCCTTGGAATTGACATTTGTTAACAATGTCACCCCCTCTCAACAAAAGTAATATTAAAGAATACATGTTGCAAGAGAGAGGAAATTTTAGTTCTGTTAATACCCTTAGACTATCCAAAAAAATTTTACAAAATAGAAAGTATAATATTAACAAGTCATGGAGTTTCTAATAATGTCAATAGCAGCAATAGACAAAGTGACATTATCTAATTTGTAATTCTCAAGTAAACAAAAACACTACCTGAAAAGTAGTTCACATATGGGGAATGCATATAAAGTACTTGGCATCAACTATTCATTTACATGGCCTAATCAGGAAGATTATCTCACAATAAAATAATAAAAATTATATCAATCTTTTACTTTTATGTAACTATTTTTGTCATGAAACTTATATCATCTCCTATTACTTATTGATCATTTAAAGTATAAACTCATAATTTTTACCTGTTATACAGTTTTGTTTGAGAATCACACATTCACTCCAAAACTTAAGAGTCATTTTAGTGAAGTTGCAATTTTCTTCTCATCTATTCAAAGTTCTTGTTTTGTTCACAGAAGAAAAAAATAAAGGAGAGAAAAAAAGGATGGTTACAACATACAAATAAAAGTCATATTGTTATAAGTATTTCTTCTAACAACCTTTGAAAATTTTGTCAGATAATTTCACGCCTTTATTGGTACAGAAGAAAAAGAGTGGTGCCAATTGTTTTCCGAACATTTTGCTATTGCATGCTTTTGAGATTTGTCAAACCTTTTTTTTTTTTTGTCTTTGGTAGCTAAATAATTGTTGGAAGAAATGAGGGTATTATTGGCAATTGATCTCTTTTGATATTGATATGTGGACCCACAGTAACTTCAGGAGTGATAAGAAAGATTTTGAAAACGTCAAGAGAGCTAAATGATATTTCATGAAATCTCAAGGGAGGTTTCTGAAATTATCCCTTATATGTTATACTAACAAATTCATTGGATTCTTACTTTACTTTTACAATAATAAATGATATTGGTTCTTCAAAATCAAAAGAGAGCTTATCTGTGCTCAACAACTTTTAGTGACTACAAGTCTCAATTTCAAAAAAGGAAAGAGGCAACGGTTGCAAGAGAGGGTTTATTGCGAAGTGCAGCAAAATCTGTAATTGTCCTTCCAACTTCTTACCGTTGTGTCCTGAAAACCAAAGAAACGAGTTACTGCAAATTTTACCGTTACCTATCACAGACAGAGACTGCAAAAACCCCTGAATCTTCCTAACGGCTAGATTTCTTTCTCCTCTATTTAAACAGAAACCCCACCCCACCACCGCCATCTTCCATCTCTTGCCTCAGAGAACCGTCTTTCCCTCCCTGCCTCTCTCTCTTGTGTCACTTTTAGTGTGTGTTGTGCGTGCTTTTCTGTAGCAGTAAAAGGGAACTCTGAAAATGGCTTCTTCATCATCTAATATGCTAGTCAGTTCTTGCCTCCTCTGCTTCTTCTTCTTCGTCAGCTTCTCTGAAGCTGACAGAGACCTTCTTGTTGGTGGCAAGAAAGATTCCTGGCAAATCCCTTCTTCCAAATCAGACTATCTCAACAATTGGTCTCAGAGAGCACGTTTCATCATTGGTGATTCTCTAGGTAATTAATCAATTTCTCTTCAAATTCCTCAAGATCTTGAAAATATAAAGACAACGCTTTTCGTAGTTTACATGATTTTTCATCCTATAGATCCCTTAACACTGAAATTTTATATCGTTTTAAATTTGTTATTGCTGTGTGGTACTTTTCTTTTTTTACCCTATTATATTTGATTTACTAAGACTAAAATTTTCTCACTTTTTTTTTTTTTTTGGGGCAGTATGGAATTATGATGGAACAAAAGACTCTGTTTTAGTAGTGAACAAGAAGGATTATGTGACCTGCAACACATCAAGTCCAATTGAAGCACACAATGATGGCAACACCAAAATTGAGCTAGACCATTCTGGACCATACTACTTCATCAGTGGAGCTCAGGGGCATTGTGAAAAGGGCCAGAAATTGCTTGTGGTGGTCATATCTGAAAGGCATAGCAGAAAATTCATCTCTCCAGCTCCTTCTCCTGTGGAGGAATTTCTTCAAGGTCCAGCTGTGGCTCCCACTAGTTCTGCTTCAAGGTTCAAATGCAGCTTGTCTATGGTTGCATTAGGGGCTGTGCTGTTCTGGGGCTTCTTTTGATTTTAAGATTTAGTATATTTTATTTGTTTAGTTTTTGGTAATTTCGAGGTAGAAACTGCCAAAGGGGGAGAGCGAGAGAGGGGGCGAGAGAACCTTGTTTTATTCATTTTTCCTTCATGGGGTTGGAAATTCTTTGATTCAATTGTGGCTCTGTCACTTGATTCGAGTGAAATTTACAGTGGTGATATCTAATATTAAATTTTTGATTCGATAAGTCTATTCTAATCCTTTTTCTAAGGAGTTAATTTGAATTTATTCGAGTGAAATTGTAGTGGTAATATTAATATTAATTTTTTTTATTCAATGCGTCTATTCTAATCATTCTTTTAAGGTATCAATTTAAATTTGGTTGAAAAAGTGAAAATTGCATCTCATTTCGAATAAAGGCAAAATAAAAATTTAAAAGGAAAAAGAAGAAGAAGATTTGAGTTCTGATTCAATTAAAAAAAAAAAAAAAGAAGCTAACTCCCCCATGAGTTTGTGTGTGTGTGTGTGTGTCGCTCTGTCTCTCTCTCTCTCTGTTTTTTTGGCTCCTTTGAAATTAATGGCAATTTCTCTGATAAATCACGTAAAGCTTATATTTGTACATAAAATAGCAACACTATTCCAGCAATTTGACCTGACCCTCGTACAGCACAATTTTTTGTTCCTTTGAAATTGATGGTATTTTCTCTGACAAATCACGTAAAGCATTTAGTACATATAAAATAGCAACATTCGACAAATTTGACTTGACTTAACCTCGTACTGCACAAATTGGATTCAAGTTTATTTCCAAATTGGATTCCAAAAATTTAACCTGATCTAATTTCGGAAATATTTCATCCAATTCCAAATTGGATTCAAACAAAAAAATAAAAGGAAACACAAGCAAAACGATTGAACCTAAATAACAATAAAAGAATAGAATAAAAGGAACATAAGCAAAACAATTGAATCTAAATATTTCATCCAATTCCAAATTGGATTCAAACAAAAAGAATAAAAGGAAAACATAACCATAAGTAAGTCAATTTAATCTAGTCTAACCCTATAAATTAACACTGGGGGTCTACGCTTGATTCAAGATTGAGATCTATTCTTGATTCTCGGGGATCAGAAAATTGTCAAAAGAAGTTTCCAACCCAAGTTCTTTAGGTTTGCAAAAAAGAATAATTAGCAGATAGTCTATCATTACTATTACTTTAACTTGAAGTCACAGCTTCTCAAGTCTACCACAGCTTCTCAAGTCTATAAATAGTCATCAAAAGAGTCAAATAGCATCAAATAAAAGCTATTCTATCAAGAGAAAAATTCTTTGCCTTTCTAAGTATAAATTCTTCAAATCTCTGTTCGGATTTAATATTCGAAATCCTAACTCGAGTTTCACTAAACACTAAAAGTTCTTTCCTTTTAAGTATGAATTCTTTAAATCTCTGTTCGGATTTAATATTCGAAATCCTAACTCGAGTTTCACTAAACACTTTGGATACTTGCAAATTGGTATCCAAAGATTGGAATCAACTTGTTTACGAGGCAAATTTCATGCCTAGCTATTGCAAAAATACCTCCAATGTCTATGGATATTTGATTCAAAATCTTGTTGCGAATCGACATCAGTTCCAGTTTGTGACGTTCAATTCTCATCCGCCATCTTTAGAGGATAATGATCAACCCAGAATCAGAATATCAATCCCAATTCTGGATGATGATATTAATATCCAAGCTTCATCGAAACAAGGAATTTTGTGTTGTGTGAGACGAAAAGGTAAACAATATCGATATTATCTATGCAAACCTAGTACACAACAATGGCAAGCTTTACCTAATCCAAAGTTGCGACTAAGGACTCTGAAAGTTGCATTGGTGGTGCTCCGTTCCAACCCTTTGTGGTACAAGATTATTAGGATTTCACGGCCACAAGTTTCGTAAGTATTGATAATTTTTTTCCATTTTTTTGTCACATATAATGTTAATAATCTGTTACTGTTGATTAACTAGGATTTCAATTTAGATTTCTTACCATGAATATGATTGATAAACTGTCAAGTATATGGGCTAGATAAAATATTATTAAAATTGTCCCCCTACTAGGCTAGACAATCGAAGTTCCGAAAAACTTGAATGAATTCAACGGCTTATTCTTAGATTTGGCGTGATAAAATGTTTTTCGATTGTTTGTTGCTTTTCTGAAATTAAGCTTCCAATTGAAAAAGTATCAAGTCTAATTGATCAAACTCCCTTAACGTTAATTTTTTGAAACAGGTTGCACTTTGCTTTAGGATAGTGAAATAACCTTTTGTTCATATGCAAAGGTTTGCTTGCATTATTCTGTTTTTGGTTACAAATTTCCAATCCTTACAATCCTTCCAACAACCAAGTGATACTCTGATGATGTTGCTGATTTCTATTTCCCGATAACCTTCCATGTGCAAGACAATAAGCTATAAGCTGCAAATTTTTTGTTTTCCCACCTTTAAAATTTTTATGCCTTTTTCAGTCTCTATCAGAATTCACGCATCACTCACAGTAATCAACGAAAATGATCACATATCTCATGGTTTTATTCAATTTTCCACGTTTTAGGCAGCCAGATTTCTATAATTACCACTGCGAGATTTTTGAATCAAAGAGATGGTCATGGAGGAGAGCACAGGACATATTGTTGCCAAATGGGGAAATATTTGACAATAACCAGTCTGTTTATGCAAGTGGATTGATATACTGGCTCACGACTGACGATAACGTACTTGCTTTCAATCATGAACAAGAAGCTTACTACACCTTTCCGTTGCCTGAGCTTGTACGCAAGGATTGCAAGTACTTGTACAAGCAACTTGTAGAATATCAGGGAAAACTTGGATTCATTTGCAAAACACCAGAAAGGCATGTGCAATTATGGGGTGTTTTAGACAGGAAACATCCAAGATGGAAATTGATAAAAGAAGTGAATATTGATTTGCTTGCAAAGGAGGTATCGTTTCCCTCCCCAGCAGGTTTCTACAATGCAGATATAGCTGTTCTGAAGGACTTCAGAAAAATGATATTCTACAAGCTGCAAGATTCTAGTTACAATGAGATTGAGCTACTTGATGGCCTCTGTTTTGCTGATGATGTTTTCCCATTCCGGTCTGATTTGGAGCCCATCAACCTGAGAGGTGGATGATTGTCAAGGTATAATGTGTAAGATAACAAGAGATCAAGCCCATATCGAAGTCTGCATGTTGTCAAGTTAGGAATTTACTTGTAAATCTTGTTTTTGCCTTTTCACTTTTGGGATATTTGTGCATTTCTTTTGGAGAGGAGATATTGTTACTCCACCTTCTGTCAGTGGAACTTCTTCATTTTCATTTCAAAACCATCACAACTTCTTCATTTCGAAACAATCACCAAAAGAATGAAGTACCAGTAACAAAAGTGAAGTGCCAATATCACAATTCTTTATATATAGAATGATCATTGCACAATTGTTTTTCATGTTAGTTGTTATGTCAGTCATAGTGTTAATAAAAGCACCGAGAGTTTTGTTTACTTCAGTTTGGCTCAAACACAGAAAAAAGGTCTCTGAAATTCTTTCCACACATCATTTTATTCTTATAGACTTTACGCTGAACTACTACACATCCATTGAGTCTTTGTGACTCAACTACAATACATGTCCACACATTTTTTTTAGACAAATTGAACGATGTTCAGATAAGTGTGCTTTGAAACTTACGTTGCAATTTCGAGTGATCAACAATAACACCGAAAACAAATTGAAAACAGTGTTCAGTAAAAGCAATAGATTTATTTTCCCAGAAGTCCAATTTGGAAAAGAAAGGAAATGCGATTTACTTTTATGACTGGTTAAATCTCAAATTTAGAATTTTATCTTCTTAACAGATTCAGGCAGGGACTTGCTTCTCCTATTCATAGTTCAGCACAAAATTGAACAGATTATTGACTAAGAAATATGAAAGCCATGATTAAAACTTCAGCATCTTTGTCTTTCTTTAGCACATCTTAACTGGTCGTGGAAAGAATAATTGGACTAACCCAGCGTGGGAATTCATCAGGTTTCGCAAAACAGCTTCCTTCCAACAAACAATCATACATTACCCCAAGACAATTTCACCTAAATACAAGAAACAAAATGTAGTAGCACATTGCTTAACATAAGCAAAACATCCATCTCATAAGTCTTCTATTAGTAACATGTTGCAAACAATCGTTTCTTGTAACTGCTAGAGTCATTAATTATACAATATTAATGCTGGTAATCTCTCATACTGCACGCCTACTGTAAACCCTTTATCAATTCCTCTCAGCAAAATTACACAACATAAAAGATAAAACAAACAATAACAGTTCAAAAAAGAAACGAAAAATAATGGAACCTCAACATCAGGAGATCCTTTCTATATGCAAACCGTTTAAGATGCCACCATTCTAGCCAAAGGAATTTCCTATCAGCTATCTTCTTTTTGATCTTGTACTAAGGCACACTGAACACTAACCCAATCCGCTCCAAAGTTTAGTTGCAAGTAGGATCAATAAAGTGGACTACGAACGAGAGAACAAAAGCTAGTAGGAACGGAAGGATAGTAGAGGAGATGTCGATCCATCCAGTTCAGGAGGATAGCCAGTTGTATTGGGTAGAACCTCTCTCACCTACACTATTCTCAAACGGAAGATCAGGATCGGGGGGACTGATGAAGAGGGAAGTGGGTACTCCGGGGAATGGAGCCTACCTCGTCGAGGTTGACTTTGACCCATTGAGACTAAACGGAGATCAAACTCACAAAAAGAGACATGGAAGAATGCGGTCTAAATTAAGGGGAGGTTTGAAGATGCTCGACCAAGGGGAGAGGATGACACACCAGCTGAAGTATAAATATTGAGGCGAGGCACTGCACTTGCCATGTCGCTGGTATAAGTAAACAAAACATAGACTACATAAAGCAGATCAAGCTGACAGATTAATAGGAAGCACCAGAAATTTAGTCCATAGTGCTAATTCCACATCAACCTGACCCTACTCTTGCTTATGATCTACACAACACACCAGATGCCTTCACTTAACAAGCATGCAATTAACACAGATTGAACAGTTACTTGAATGACAAATTGGATCTAGCAAAGCTCAAAGTTGTTATCCAACAGCAAATACAATTTGATAATCAAAAAACTTGGTTAGAATTTCACAAAAGTAGGTTCTTAACAGAAAAAACTTAATTACGCATGCCCTGCATATATAGTAACTTAAACAGAGCGCAAGATGATTAGAATGTAATAGGCCACAGTGGCCTGAAGTTTGCAGGCCTCTGTGTAACTAAGAACCTACTAAAATTCTTGCACCAACACAATTTCTGAGATATAACTTCATTAACCTAACCAATATCAGGCCATGCTAAAACCAACTGGGGATCTGGCACACCAGTTGGCAAAAGATCTTTCATGGTTTCTCAATTGAGGGAAATTGCTCAGAAACCAAAGAGAAGAATGTGTACCACAGACATCACATGTAGTACCATCTACAGACAGAATGAAGATTTAGCTAGAATTTGGAGATAATAGAAGGCATCTAAAATAAAATATCCCAGCAGCCATCATCTATTGACAGAGTTGCATGTTGTTATAGACGAGATGTAACAGCTTCAGCTCATTAAGTTTAAGATGCTGGGAATGATTTTATTTTTATTTTCACAGAAACTAGCATGTGTGTGTATATATATATATATATATATATATATATATATTGTAATAGTACTCAGTGATTCTCTTTTGACAAACCCAATCAGTCAGTTAAAAGAAGAAAATCACAAGTAAAATACTGCCTGGCATACTATTTGTAGCAGGAAAGTTCTCATATCTAGTAGACGAACACCCAGAGAGCTATACACTTGCTTGTTCAAACACTATCAAATCTTTTCCCATCTCAAATCGTTGAGAGTATATGTTTTCTATCACACATTAACAATATCAACTAAGATATTGCAACTAGCATCTGGAAATTTCCCTTTTAGATAGGAAAATGAAATTACCAATGGACTGAACAAAAACATGGATAGATCAACCATACATGTGTATTTATAAAAGTTTATCCCATCATCCTGGCGCAACGTTATGTCCATAAATCAATGATTAACAACCATCATGGCAATGTAGAAGATTCAATAAGAAGCTATCTCAGAATGTAGTACGCAAGAAGCTGAAATGGAGAAACCCAATGACAAACCACTTCTGAAATTAACACATCAAAAAACAGAATTACAAGAATCTAAAACGTTAATGAATTAATTATTAGATTTATACAATACAAAGATTTTCAAGCAGCAAGTCTAATACCAGAGAATGGATGAGACAGCCGAGTATGCAGTGATATGTATCCATTAAAGTTGCGTCACCTTATGAACAGCTTCAATGGCTTTTACTTGTACATGCAAGTCTTCTTTTTTGCCTGTAGAGATTAATAAACATTCTATCAGAGCTCAAGAAAAGCAGCAAAGAGGATTTTAGGATTCCCTAACTTTTCTGCCAAAGACTGCAGGCCATCTTAACTCTAAATTCTCCAATTCAGCACTTCATACAGAACTATAAGTAGACCATAATATGGGTACCTGAGCAGAACAAGTGCCTCAATCCTTTATGAAGAAAATTTGGGATTTGTGCTCTGAAGGTTAAGTATACTGAAGTGGCTTTTGTCACCCTCTCCATATCAGTTGTCAATCGGAGCTCTGCTGTGCCTTCCTGTGTGTAGAAAAACAATGAAGCAGCTTTTCGGGCAGACTTTATGTCCATTGACATACAATACGCATCCTAATGATAATTCTCAAGAATGTGAAAATCTCAGCACAATAACTGCCATACCGATTCTGTCTGAGCCAAAGACTCATAATTTTCCGTGATATTTCAAGCAATATTGTTCTTCATATAGGGCAAACCATTAAGCCCTTACACTCCTTTCTACTCAGATTCCACAGCGTGAAATGAGAAAGAAGAGCAATCCTGTCAGGCCAGACTGCAATTTAAGCAGATATTAGACCACAGTAAGATACTCCGGCTTGTAGCACCATCAAATTCCTCATTTGGTACAGCTTTTAGCCAAGTATGCATACATCACTCTTTTCCTGTTCAACCCAGCTATAACCTGGATCCTTAAGTACCTGCTGTTCAATCATCATGCTCCTAACATAATTTGCATCATCCCACCTTCCTAACGATGCATACATATTGGCCAAAAGTACATAAGGGGCGGAATTCTTTTGGTCCAGGCGGAAAAGTCCATCTGCTGCTCTTCTTGCTAAGCTTACATTACTATGAACCCTGCAAGAACTAAGCAGAACTTCCCAGACCATGGATTCATCTTTGTATGGCATCTTATCAATGATTGGTTCTAGTTCACTAAACCGTCCAGCCCGACCCAGTGAATCAATTATGCAAGTGTAATGATCTGGAAGTGGTTTCACTCCATGTTCTTGCTGCATTGAATTGAATATGGTAATCCCAGCATCCACCAATCCAGAATGGCTACAAGCAGTCAAAACAGCAACAAATGTTATGTCATCTGGTCTGGCACCTAATTGAATCATTTGTCTATATAAGCAAACAGCTTCATCTCCACAGCCATTCTGTGCATATCCATGAAGCATCTCATTCCAAGTAACTGTATTTCTGAAAGGCATTAGATTAAAAAACTGTCTGGCCTCACAAATGTTGCCACACTTAGAATACATATCAACAAGTGCACTGCCTACAAAAACATCATCTGCATATCCATCCTTCACTATTAGACCATGAACTTGCCTCCCCTGGGACAAAGAAGATAGTTTTGCACAACAGCTCAACACAGTAGCATAAGAGAATTCAGTGGGCAATGTTCCCCTCCTAAGCATTTCAATAAAAATACTAAAAGCTTCTCCATCCATTGAATTGAAGGATAACCCTGCAATCATAGAATTCCAACAGACTGTATCCAACAGATGAACCCCATTAAAAACATGTTTTGCACCAGCAACCCTACCGCACTTCAAGTACATTCCAATAAGTCCACTACTGACATATGTGTCAGCATGGAATCCAGGTTTTATCAAGCAGGCATGCACTTGCCTTCCAATCTCCAGATGACCTAATGCAGCACAGGAACTCAAGAGTATAGCCAATGTAGTTCTATCAAGTTGCACATTTTGAAACTGCATTTCTCTGAAAAGATCCACTGTTTCCCTATGGTAGCCATTTTGTGTATATCCTGAAAGTAAAGCATTCCATGAGCTTAAGCTCTGATGTTCTAACCTGTCAAATATCATACGTGCAGTTTCAACATCCCCACACTTAATACAAGCTACAAGCATGTTGATGTGAGTGACATCATCAGGTTCAAAACCACTACTCTGCATCCATTCCATATATTGCATCGCTTTCCCTTTTTCATTTTTTTGTCCATACCCTCCTATCATAATGTTCCAAGAAACAACACTAACCTCGGATAAACTAGCAAAAGCCATTTTGGCACTGTCCATATCTCCATTTTTGGCATACATGTCAAGCAACGAATTGCTCAGATGAAGATCATTTTCAAAGCCAAGTTTTACAGTAAGGCCATGAATTTGTCTCCCTGGTACAATATGTAATTCACAATCATCATCACTAATTGCTCCAAAGTCCCCACTCCCACCTTTAGCACAAACACCCAGAACACTAGACAATGAAACAGAATCAATTCTAATCCCATTCCTGTGCATCAATTTAAAAATGTCAAATGCCTCGTCAATTCTATCAGCCTCAACTAGCCCTCCCATCAATGCAGTGAACGAGATCTCATTTGGCTCCGTCAAGTCCCGAAAAGCCTTAACTGCATCCCCCACCATCCCACACTTTGCATACATTCCCAGCGAAGCATTCCCCACGTACACATTTGTGTCTAAACCAAGTTTAATTGCAACTCCATGACACTCCTTTCCACACATTCTCTCCCCCAGGTCACCACAAGCACTCAAAACACTAGCCAACGTGAAACGGGTCGGCTCAAAACCACCTAACCTCATCATTCGATATAACTCCAAACCTCTTCTTTCATAACCATTCTGCACCAACGCACTAATGATCGTGTTCCACGACACACTATTCCTCTCAGGCATACTAACAAAAAATTCATGGGCATCCTCTAATTGGTTCTCTTTACAATAACAACTTAACATTGCATGCCAAGAATAAATATTTCTTTGAGACATTCGATCAAACACCGAACGAGCACTAACTAATTGACCACATTTTGAGTACAGCTCTACAATGCGGTTAGCAAGAAAAGTATCTGTGAAGACCCCAATACGAAGTATGTGAGCATGGAGGATCTTCCCAGCAATGCGGGCTTTGTTATCGATGCATTTTTGCAAAAGGTCAGCCACGTAGGCTGTGCTGGTTGTGGATTTGGCCAGCATTCTAGGTGCTGAATTTATCATTAGGCCACCTTTGGGCCAGTAGATTTTATTGTAGAGTTACAAGCTTGTCAATGCAAATAGAAACTTCAAAAAAGCAAGCTGAAGTGTTGCAGAATCTATACCAGTAGTTGGTCTCATGATTGAGCCAGCCCTACTGCATCAGCTGGTGGAAGTAAAGGAATGTCTCTATTTCTACCAATTGGTTTTTGGGTTCTTTCTCAATTTGTGTAAAGCGAAGCCGCTAATGAAGCTCTAATGTGAGTCGAGGGGACAATAACGATTATTTCTGCAAGCGGGATCAACCTCAATGCTGGTAAAGAAAAATTGGATAGTTAATGCACTGATCACTGCGTGTAAAGACAAATTTCCGAGTTCTTGGACAATTGATCTTGGGCTTACCTATTGATATAAGATTTGATACTTACAAGCAAATTAATAGAATTTTGAATTCTTCTTCATGCCCATAACATTTCGATTTTAAAATTTAGATTTTAATAAGAAATTATACAATTGAGAAAAAAAAAAGAAATTATACAAGTACTTTTATATTTTAGTTGTGAATTACTTAAATGATCATGCTTTTCAGCATTAGCATATGTTACATTACATTAGAGGTGGGAAAAAAAACGTACCCAATCGAAAATTCAACGGAGCTAATCTGCCTCATTCTGGAAAGATAGAATACTCGATTCGATTTTTTTTAATTTTTTTAATCGGACAAATGAGGTCGCGTACCTATAAAATCGGATACAGATATAAATCATAAAAATAAAAATCTGCGGATACCTGACTTATGAGGTATATTATACAAATATTTAAAAATAGGAACCATCTTGTAATTTATAAATAGTATTAACCCTCAATCCTTAACGAGTATCCTGAAACTATTCTTTCTTCTCGTCTGCCTCCACCCTTGGGGGCTTGGCCATACATTCGTTCCCCTCATCCACCTGCACCCCTCGGGCTTGGCCAAACTGCTAGGACTTGGCTCCATCTCTGATGATTTTAGTTGGACTGGACGACTGGTTATTTAGCTTGAAGGGGGAGTATAGAATATCGGGAACTCTTTTTGCTGGTCATAGAAGTAATTTTCAGGGAATAAGATAGTTGTTTCTGTTGTTGTTTAGAATGCAATTCAAAATTGCTGATCCAACAAGTTAGAATCAGGGGAGCCAAATCCTTTCTGGGGTGGGTAGCCGACCCATGCACGCCTCTACGTCACATTCCCCAACTCAGAGAATTTTTTAACACCTCTTACGTGTACTAGCCAAATCAAATAAG
The DNA here is from genome assembly GCA_013103745.1 of Gardenia jasminoides. Lineage (NCBI taxonomy): Eukaryota > Viridiplantae > Streptophyta > Magnoliopsida > Gentianales > Rubiaceae > Gardenia > Gardenia jasminoides. The sequence continues at coordinate 37,677,839 of CM023103.1, forward strand.
AAGAAGAAGAACGGAATAGTAGAGAGAGCAGTCCCAACTTCAGAATTTAAAGCTAGAGGAAAATGAAAGCATAGTCGAAAGCAAGTTTCAGCCAGATGGTTCAGTATACAAAAATGGAAGATATACACATGAATAACACAGATAGTACTCAGAATTTTTAAAATCAAGCACTCCACTTAACATCTACAAAAAATGTTCTACGATTTATACTAAACATAGGATAACGAAAAATGAAAAAGAGTCGCATCAATTTAAATGGAAGCAAAATGAAAATCAGTTAAAAATTCTAAGATATAACAACTAGGGTTTGTCACAGTGGTCAAGAGAGGAGAGGGCTCTTAGAGTCCTCCCCACCTATGTTAACCGAATTCTTCATTTCATCCTACCGTACCGTGTCTGACTTTTCATTTTGTACTACTATAGCCGTGTCTCCCATAACTGATTTTGGGCAACACAACTCCCCACTACGAGGTTCAGGGTTCTACTCTTGAGTCTAGCAATTTCAGTTGGAAAGGTGTGAGAGGAAGCGACAAAAAAAAATTCTAAAATACATAAGAGAAACTAAGAACTTGAGAACTCAAAAGAACGCAAGCCATGGTCCATGATGCTCCTTATTTGATCATGCCAGGCCTGTTCTTTGACTGCCTCCTCGTTTTGGATGGATTAACTCTCTTTGGTATTTCAGTTGTTAACGCATACATCTTCACAGCAAATAACTCATCAGGAAATCCTTTCTGATCCTGCACCAGTGTAAGAAATGCATTCAACAAAATTTTCCTACAAGAAAATAGACTATGGCACTTCAATTAATATTTGCAGGATGCCAATGAGAGATTGATATTAAGAAGACAGGCAACCAAAACACGCCATGGAAAATTGACCATTGGATTATTGTGGATCAGAATAAGTAACTTTATAATCTTTCTAGATATGCAAGAATCAGAAGCAGTTCCTTTTTCTACCTTCTCTTTCCTTCCTTCCTCCAATGATCACTGTGCAGCTAATATTGACATTGTTATGCACTGCCTACACCATATATCACCTGAATATGTATTTCCTATTCATGCATGCAGCCTTTCATCATGCTATATTATTTAAGGGTGAATTTTATCGCATTAATATCCTGGTTCATACCACCATACTTCTTGTTATTCTCCTTTTCAAAAGATAGATCTTAAGATATTGTGGAATGCAATATAATGGAGAAAAAGGAAAGAGGAAATGCATCCTTTACTAAATTCTAAAAGCCTCTGCTCCACATGATACAAGAGAAGATTTAAATGTCCACACACTTCACTTTCCATCCTTACTTCCAGTGTCATGTTAGGAAAGTTGCAAAATAAGAATGAAAGTAAACTACAGGGTTTTGTTTATGCAGTATAGGACTGTGTAAATGCATTTTGTTACTAGAGAACAGAAGTTGACAGGACCACCATGCAAATATTGCATGAATGAGCAGCCAGTCAAACTTCTGCTACATGACAGGTATGCTACAAGTGCAAAGAATAGTGCAACGTTCATGCACATAATAAGTCTGATGCATATTGGTGTCAGGCTAAATAATGCACCCAAGGAACCCAATTTCACTCTTCCAATTTAGAGGGCTACCTTCAAACTAAATCTCATGCAGTCAATTTAAGCTGCACAAACAAATTCTGTTTTAAATTCTAGTTGAACTCATTGATTAAACAGCATCAACCATAGGTTGATGTATAAGAAAGGGATTGCATTGTGCTCCAGCAACTTCTTGAAACTCAATAAATTAATGCAGGAAATGACCTTCTGATCCAGCATTTTAGTTAGAGAAATTAGAAACCTCAGTCAAATGTATATATCTGATGATTTTTGGGGATATCGCACAGAAAAAAACATGCCACACGTTGAAGTCCACAATTCAGATAATACCTTCATTTTCCAAATATGCAATCCACATTGATTGAACAGCTCCTTGAAGTATGAATCAGATCTTGTAACACTCTTATCTTCTTCATCGAGCACAAATCCTTCCAAAAAATTAACAAGTTACAATCTACAAAAATTTGACAAAAATTTTAAGGTGATGGTAGAAATCAAAGGAACAAAATTATTAATTCCCAAGTACTAAATCGAACTTATATGTCAAATGTCATTCTAGGCCTCTAATTGTTCTTTTTTATTTCTAGCTGCTATCATCATGTGCATATAGGAGATAATGTCAGTTCCATCACAAGTGAAGAGTTCAAAAACTTTCCAGGAAGTGCTCTGTTAATTATTTGAACCCCACAACAAGCACCCCCAAAAAATAGGAAACCAAGTTTAGTTACTAGAGAAGAAAACATAAAAATAGCATGATAATCATTTCATAAACCATGAAGCCAAGGCCTTCTCTCTTTTGATTTTGTTCACTGAGCTTTTACTGCTGGCATTGCTACCAACACTGACTACAAATACCAACTAAGTGTGGTAATTTAATGCTTGAGTTCACATACTATTTTTTCTCTACAAGGTAAATCCAATGACACAATAATGAGATCTTAGAAGAGGATCACAACTTAAAAGCATCATATATGCATTAATATTGTTTGTCCACTGTGCCCATGTCGATCATCAAGTCATTTGGCAAAATCCCAGTGCTAACACATGTGCCAACATAAAAGGCACTGCATTGCAATGAAATAATCTTGACATGCTATAGAAAGATGCAATATCTATGTACTACATTTATTGCTTCTTGTCCTCTTATGTCTGTAAGCTTTTCCATCCACTTACTGGTCACATTAAAGTCGGACTCAAGTAGATACTCAGAACAGTACTTGAGGCTTACTTGATCTTTTCTCTTATTTTCATTTTGTAGAGATATGATAAGTCAACTGAATCAGGGACTTCATTTATTATTGTACTTCATCTTTCTTTCCTTCAGAGCCTACAGAACTAGGATATCTATGGTACAACCACCTTCCGATGAACATAAAATGGAAACATATTGTGTCATTTGAAAATTGTCTACTTATCTAGTTTCTCTCTTCTTGTCAATTTGGTCAGGCATGATAGATGCACATGAGTTACAACAGGAGGTAATGGAGAAATTGGAAGAAATCAAAGAAAAAAGTTATTACGTGAAAAGCTGTAACCATGATATAATATAATTAGCAAGTTCCAGCTATCCTCTACATACTAAATCACAGTTAACTGAAATACTAAGAGAAATACCGGCTCTAGCGATATTCTCCTTCAAAACAAAGAAACCACCAGGTTTGAGGCCCCCCTGCAAGACAGACAGCAATAAGGAAAACAACAACAATAGCATCAGCATATAACATGATACTTCTGGCTTCACATTTATTCCTAAGGAGACATCTAACCTAGTACTCTGCAGCTTCCAGATATAGTAGACACTTTAGAGCCATCAAAAAATGGCATATATCTAGCACTTTATCTGATGCAAAATTCTGTTTATTACCTTTAGTAGTTCCACATCAACTTTGTTCCCCTGCTTTATTTTTAACAAACTTGGAAATAATGTGGGAAAGTTTTGTTCATTACAAGGTAAATCACTCTTAACATCTAATGAATATTCTGGCTGCAATGGTCCAGATACTCTATCGCTCCAAAACACAGTTCTCAAATAGGTCTATCACATTCTATCACATTCAGATTTTTACAAAATAAAGAGTAGCAGAAAACCAAACTGGGGATCTCATTAGGCTGCACTAGCAGTGTATAGTTGTTCAAAGGTTCATAAACTCTTCTTCTCCCCCCTGCCCTTATAAACTCTATTATGCTGAAAAGCCAAAAGGTCAAGTGAATAAATGACTGCCAGATAAATACATTTGGAAAGTTCAACCGTCTTTGCTTTTCTTAGTTAAAGATGGCTTTTCTTAGTTAAGGTCTGTCAAAAAGAAATGGGGATAAAGGGAAGAGGGGCATATTTTTAGCAAGTGATGTGCACAATCACAAAGAAAGAAAATCTCATATTTTACTGAATAAAAGAATGCCTAGTTACAGAATTCAAAGAAGTGAATCAAAACTTTCCTCAATGAAAATCCACCAGTTGTTACTGCATGATAACCATATGGTTTCTAATACTAAGTGGATACAAGATAGCCATGCTGGATTGAATCATGAACCACCCTAGAAGGATTTCTTTACCTTTGCTCGTTTAAAGAATGAAACAAAATCATCATCTGCAAGATGCCCAATACACCACTGAATCCATATGCAATTATATCTTTGTGCATCAGGAATGAAGTCCTAAAGGAAATTTGAAAATGAGAAATACATAAACATATGTTGTCCAAAAGCTCAACAGAAAAGTAATCAGCACTTTGCATTTATCTCTAAAACTTCACTATACAACGATGCACTGCAGAACTTAAGCAAGACTTTCCCTTTAAAGCGGAATGAGATCAGCAGTTGATAGCAAGAAAACAAATGAAGTAAAAAGAATATCAAATTCTCACATGAAATTTACTATAAACAATGATTATTTTAAACAACAGGAATAGAAAATATAGAAAAGAGAGCTTCAAACAAGCTGAGTTGAGTTGTGCTCTGCCTTAAACGAGCTGAGCTTGACTCAATTTTGACTAGGCTAAAACTCGAGTTCAAATTAGATGAGCTTTCACTCTAAAACTCCGAGCTCCAAGTCAAGCCAAGTCGAGCTAAATAAAATCAAAAAAATAATTTTTATATTTTTAAAATGGATAAAATTGACTTTTCATCCTAATAAATAAAAAACTATAGGGGACATACATGTAATTTCACTATTAAAAATAGATATATATATACACACACACACATACATACATATATATATATATATATATATATATATATATTCGAGCTGGCTTGACCGAGCTAATGAGCCGAGTATCCGTGTACTAGACTCGACTAGCTCGCCAAGCCAGCTTGAGCTCAACTCGAGCTCGAATCGAGCTTTGACCAAGCGCTCATGAGCTAGATTGACCCCTTTGCAGCTCTATTAACAAAATATAAATCTTTGTAAAACTGAAATTCTACTGGCCTTCGTAAGCCAGGAATATGTAGAAGATTTTGAAAAAGAAACATCAACAGGTATTGGGAGAATATCAGAAAATATCAGAAATTAAACATGATAAGATTTCTGAGGCATTTCTTTTTAATTTTTTTTAACTAAATAAGAACAGAAAGCAAGGAAAGTGTAAAAGAAAACTTCAAGTCTGGATGCACAAGCTCAATTGCAGGGCAGTTGAGCAACCAAACTCACTCCTTGTCTTCTATTTTTTTCTCCCCTCTAATGCCTCAATCAGTTGCAATCAATCTGTCTTCAAAAGCACTTTAATTTTATGTGTTTATGTAGATTATTTATTTCACAAAGACTGAAAATGATAGCATAATACTACTAAATCCTAGTTTCATAGGCATGAAACATAACATTACAACTATCAAAGCCAAATTAAGCTTCTGTCAAGAATCTGCTTATGCATCTTTTCCTCTTTAAGTTGTTCCTTTCTTCTTTTCTTTTTTCTTTGTAGAGCTCAACCACCTTCCTCCTCCTCAAACTATCTTGAGTTTGAAATTTGAAGGCACATCACTACCACACACTTCACTGTTGGGTTATATATTTCTAAGAATATCTGCAGTATATACTCTGTTGTATGTCAAAATACTTGCATAGTTACACTGCCAGTAAAAAACAATAGAAAACTGGAATCGCAAAGGGTAAATGCTAAAAGGCACCATATACAGGGAGATGCTCTCGTAGTGACAATTCTAATGATCTGGCAGCAGCTGGAATATACAATATTTGATGATGGAGTTTTACTATCATAACAGGATTGCTGAAATAACTTTCTATTATACCTCAGATAGTTTCAACAAATTTTGTCAAAGTCGGGTTCGAATACGTGTTAATCGTGCAGTCTAAAGGTCCAAAAGTTATCATCTGTACCTGGTAATAGTGCCTGCTACCAATATGGACTTTGGTGAGATCACATCTAAATGTTTGGAGCATTTCTGTGAGATACAGAACCCTTCCAGATCACCTCTAATTAGAAAATTTCTATGAGATACAAAGCCTTTGCATGGAGGTCAAGCTTTCGACTTGCAATCATGTCCGCACAACTTTTTCCTCCTTCGCATATGCAGCCTAGCTGGACTTTCGACTTGTTTTTATAATAAATCCCACTTAACCAAGATAAGAGAGTGCCCACTAGGTGCAGTATTAGTCATTGGAAGACATCAGAGTCAGCCCTTTTGTGACAGATAAAACTCCAATTCATTTAATGCTGTGAATACACAGCAACAAATGCTTAAAAGACAACTTTTAATCACAATGGTCCACATAATAAAACACATCATAAGTTTTGAAACTGCATATTTTAACAATCTTGAAACCATACATCTGATCTACTCTTTCTCATGCAATTATACAAAAACATCTAAATTTTGGTTTTTGTAAGGCTTTATTTGGAAAGAAAAGTAAAAAATCCAATATGAAGAATTTTGTCTGTCTTTGGGTTAGTAATGATCAATTCCGAAAACCACCAATGATCAAAACTTAAAAAGCAAGAACAAAGTAACCGCAATATCAAGTGTGACTTGCAATGATGGATCTGAGGACCAAAGGTTTGCATCAATAATGTCTAATAACACCGGTAAGTTGTAATTTTACATTGGAACCTAATAATCTTGTGATTACATCAATGGAACATGGACATGTAAAATCAATTCAGTGAAACAAGTAACAACGGCCATGTATTACCTGAAGTGGAAGGCAATAGAAATTGGCAGCCTTGTATGAGTCTGAGACCAATATATTCTGTGGGGTTAAATTTTCTCGAGCAGCCTCCAGAAAATGCGACACTGGTTCAAGAAGGTCAACCTAAATAAAAGAAAAGAAGTTAAAAATGCATAAAACATGAAAAACAAGTTCAATCAATCAAAAAGTCCAGCTTTGATCTCCATGGAACAGTAAATATTTAAAATGTCATGCTAGCTACTAAGACAGATAAAATGTACTTCACAAGGCTACTACTTACTTAGTTTAATATGTCAGTGAACAACTTTCATCATAAATATGGTCTCATAAAAATTATTGGGACATATATAATAACATTGCTCAATAATCTTTTTGATGCCATTGGTGATAATTTGACATTTCCTATGCAGGTTTTTTAGTGAATTATTTGCCTGACCAATGAAAGTTGGAAAGACAGGTAAAAAAAAAAGACCGATAATGATCAGTATAGATTGCACACTCAATACTATTAGAGCTAACAAAACAATAGCACTTTTTATTATCAATCTAACTTTAGTTCAAACGAGTTTTATGTACATAATGAAAATTAGAATATAGAGGAGCACCTCAAATTGGTTCTAAGTTTATATTCAGATTTCATAAAAGGTAGGGGATTCTCCCTTGCATATGTATGAATACCACCTTCTTCTTAGTACCTCCAAGCACACAAATGAAATAATATTGATAACGAGTCCTTTCACAACATATATGACCTAGAAAGTTAAAACTATGCCATAGTAGGTGCACTATTAACTACTAAAACAGATATAGAAGCAATACATACAAGAAATCCTTGCCGTGCATAACTAAAAGCTCAACAGGTACATGGTTAAATTCACTACTTAATACCATAGTAGGAGACATCCATTACTATACCAGCAAGAATGAAGGTTGATCACAAATAATTGCACTAATTTAAGATCATGTAGAAAGATCAAAAGTCTTGAAAAGATTATCAGAAGCACAAGACAAAATGTTCAAAAACAAATAAAAATTAAGAAAAATGTTTAAGACATTACTTAGTGTAACTACGATGAACACTACATCAAGTGGAAACAAAATTCATCGAAAAGCTAGATACATCATATGGTATCCCACTGAAACACCTATATATATATATAAAAGGCTCGTCAGTGCAAACAAACATCAAGTGAAATGAGGTTTTTCTTCAACAGCATCAAATGTACACTTCATAGAAACTTAAATACAAGGAGAAAGTGAAGGATTTAGCCTAATCTCATTTAACAAATTATGCACTAAAAGAAGGTTTAGAAAGTAACACCTCATTAAAGTATCTTATAAGAAGATTTTTGGTTACCCTCCCAATGCCAGATCCACAATCTGCAATAGTTCAAGATCACCAAAAAGTTCATTAATGAGCATACAAAAAGTCATAATTTTATATTTACTCAGCCAAAATTCATTTACCAACAAAAAAAAATTTAATATTTCAGCCAAAAAGCAATAATATTTTAGACCATAAGGACAACAAAATGCACAGTTTTCAGATTGCAAGGAATAAAGAGAGTTTTACTAGTAAAGAGAGGTGAAGGAGTGTGTATGTACCGAGCGCAACAATATGGCGGCCTCTGCCAGCATCAGTAAACCTCTCCGCCAAAAGGGTATTCAGAAATGCCTCACTTGCCTTTATATCTGCATCATTCACATGCCCATATCCGCCCAGCACACCATCGACTGTTGCCTCTACACCCTTTTCTTCAAACAGACAAACACAAACAGAGAGTATAAGCACCAGGTCTCTGTTACCAACAACAGTAACACCAGAAACATACGGGCAGCATAAATTCATTCAAACAAAAGACTTCAAAATTAGAACTTTTCAACAAGTTCCATGTGGGAAAAAAAATACACAACAAATTAAATTAAAAAAAAAAAAACAAAAGAACCATTACAAAGGGGAAGTAATAGAAGTATATAAAAAAGTTGCAAGTGGAAAAAAATCCAGAAGAAATCAGATTAAATTTTAAAACAATATCTCAAAAGACCCATTAATTCAATTGGAAAGCAATAGAAGAATACAAACTAATTAACAACAAAAATACCATAAACAAACGGACAGCATAATAACAGTCAAATAGAACCCTCCAGAGTTAAAACTTTCCAATAACTTGCCATTTAATATGAAAAAAAACCATCAATTCATGAGGAGTGCAATAATATTGCTTACTTGCCAATAGCTAACACCTTTATTGTACCACTCAGACTTCTTGGATTGATCACCAACCTCTTCTCTCCACATCTCATCTGGGTTCTTGAATTGACGCCCGTTAGAGGCTAACCCACCGGCGTTCATCTTATTCAGGCGTCTGGGGCCCACTGGATTCTGGCAGCATCCGTAGTAGTAGGGTGTTTGGAGGTTTAGAGGACAGCTTGGTAAATGTACAAGTGGGAGAACGTTCATGCGGATTTTGGCTCTTCTGTTAACTGTAAATTCCCCTTTTAACCGTCTTTTAAATTTCTTTTCAGTCGTACACATTTTTCTTTTTAAAAAGCTAGACCATTAACACTTGGAAAGATGCAATTTTATCCTGAACTTTTGCAACTTTAAGCCACTGTAGTTATTTAGGTAATTCGAGTCATGTTTGAATAAATAATCCTGTTTACTTCTTTGGTATTTATTGTTTTGAATAACGATATCCTAAACTAGTTTTTTTTTTTTTTTTTTAAATCCTGTGCAATGTTTTTCCTTTGGTTTTTGGTCTTGTCAACTTGAATTCAATTAGCATCCGTTCAGGGTTGCAGTGCGTATTAAAAAAAGTGCTTTTAAATAGTAATAGTACTTTTAATATGTTTGATAACTAATTTTCTGTAATTTAAGGAACCTAGTTTTTTGGTAATACAAATGTAGTTTTGTTAAAAGCACTTGTATCAGAAAATGTTTCTTTATAAGTTATCACAATTTCAAACAGGACCTTAGTTTTAAACACTTCAAAGCGCCAAACAAAATATATGAATAGATGAACATCTAAGAAATTCAAAAATTAATTTTGTGATATAAGAAATTCAAAGTAGCTAAGATGATGGAACATAAAATTTAGTATTTACAAATAGTATAAATTACTTTTTAATGGTTTGCCAAATGCATGACGTTACAACTGGTCAAATTCCCAAAATTTTTATATACCCCAAGGTGAAAATATGAAATTACATTATTGAATCAACTATCCCATGCTATTCCCTTCTTTCATAGATTTCCTTCATGTTGCAATATTTCTTCATATCCCTTCTTCATACTTTCTCTATCCATGGACCCGGTTCAGACATAATTATATAGGGATAATATGAGAAACCTCCCTTAAGGTTTCTCTTAATAGCACTTAGAAGTTAGAACTTCAGGTGTTCTAAAAATATCTCTTACATCTCCTATCAATTGTAAAATGACTATATTGTATCAAATAAATAAAGATAAAATTAAAAGAAATAAAGGTAAAATATTCTATCTTGTCCTTGACAATGCATCCTTTCTCCTATCAATTTCTTTAGTTATTTTGATTTGATCTTTATAGCGATTTAGTACAACTTAAAGGCTTGGGCTATGGGTTGAAAAGAGGTTGGAAAAAAATAAGGTTCATAAAAAATTAGTTTTGATTATATAAAGTTGAATTAAGCTAATGTATTTCTTTCCAAGTATTTTTTTTTTGTTTCAAATTTATACTTTGAGAAGCTATGGATTTCCGATATGGTGGCAATATTTAAGATTGCTTTTTAGGCAGCAGTTTTTAATGGAATAAATAAATTGATTTAAGATTTTTTTTAGCAAAAGAAGCAAAAGAGTAGTTTAGGGTTTTTGAAGTTTTTGTCATACAAATAGCAAAAATAAGAGAGGTAGGTAAAATTTTTAACACCTCGGGAGTACTAAGTGAATATTCGAAGAAACTTAGAAGAGGTTTCTAATATTATCCCAATTATATAGAACACACTGAACATATATGTAATTTATAAATAATTATTATCTTTATTAATATTTAAATTTGTTCTTACACAAATAAATTTTATGCAAAATTTTCATTAACATACTTTAATCTTTGAGCAATTTTTCTTCAATAAAATTATAAGTGATTTAGTAATTACAATACTTAAGGTAAGCATCAGTGATTATGTTGATAAATCTGATTAGGTGATTCGAGAAAAAAATTAATTTTTCTAAGAACAAATTGGAAGTTCAAAAAAATGAGAAAAAAAATATATTTACACCAACCATCATTACTCTCCATTTATACACTGTCAGAAGTCACTGAGTATTCATGTGTCTAATGCTAACAGTATATGAAAAGAAAAAGAAATGAAAATGAAAAATAAAAAGAAACACCTGAATCCATATCCTCGCTTAGATAAAAAAAAAAAAGAAAAAGAAATAATAAGATAAAAATGTTATACATTATTATCTTGCTGGCAGTAATTTTGCACGAGTAAATAAATGCAACCATTTTGCTCTCGACAGGAATTTCATCATTACTATGATAGGTTTTGGCTCTTATCGGTTAGCAGAGTTTAAATTAATCACAATAAAGCCTTTTTATCTAAATTTATATATTTAAACTGTTCCATCTTTTTCACATTCCAAATGATCTTTTATATCCTCCATGGTCAAGAATACCTTTGCTTCTCAATTCAATATGTCATTTTTTCTTTTTCTGGGACGTTTTTTGCAACTACCGGTTAATGGAATTATATTTTTTGTACTATGCATCTTGAATTCTTAGTTGTTTGAACTTGAAAAATACTTTAGCTGTTAGTGAATTTCTCCTTTACTGAAAGTGCAAAAATAAATCATACTGAGACTCAGAACTGTTAAACATGAAAATGCATAATGATTCTGGAAACCATGTAAGTTTTAATTCATGCCTCATGTAGATAAGCAATTTCATCCAAGCCACTTAGGCCAATCCAACAAACTGTTAAAGAACTCTGCTTGACAAAATTTAGTAAGTGAACTATTGTCTATATTATATTATCAGTATGTTTTGGAAGTGCACTTTTTCTCTCAGGTTCAATGGTTTATCTTTGGAGTCCAACCAAATCAAAAGTGGATATCTATTTTGTTGGTGAAGGAGGATTCAAAAAATACGATCAGAGGTTGCAGATGCTGAAAACAATCGTAAGCCAAACTACTGATGTTTTAGTGTTGAGCCAGCAAAGCATCTGTACCCTTCAAAAAAATCACAAGTATTGAACATGATTATGACCAGTAGGGGAGTTTCATAAATATCAAAGCTTAAACTTTGGCCATCTTTGCAGGAAAATAGAGTAAACAAGCATGAAAGCTGAAAGTAGGAAGCATCATTTTCCAAGGGACTTGATTATCCATATTCTTGTTAGTAAAGTATGATTTTCAGTCACTATTTGGCAAGCTGGACAGCAAGCTTGCGATGCCAATTTTTCGAGGCTTGCACAAGACTCTCAAGGGCATGGTTGGGCCAGGACGCTCCATCATTTCAATCTCGTCTTCACCAACTTTTTCCCGCTCAAGTGACTGGATCAAGACTCCCAGAGTTACGGCTATTACTTGCCTGCCCATGTTAGCCCCAGGACAAGCTCGCCTTCCAGCACCAAAAGGAAGCATTTTATATCCTTCACCTTCCTTTCCATCAAACCTTCTGGCTTGAATTTGTTTGGCTCATCCCACAGCTTTGCATCCCTTTGGATTGTCCATAAATTGGTCAAGATCATGGGAGAAATTTCCAAAAATGTGATGGATTTTAAAATTTTTCTGCAAATAGGGTGATTTGGTTGCAAAGTTCCTAGTGATGTTCGTATTTGCAAAAGTGAACTCGCATTTGCTGAATGCGAGTTCGTTTTTTAAAAAAAATTAATTTTTATGAACTAGCATTTGCAGAATGCGAGTTCACCGGAACTCGCATTTACAAAATGCGAGTTCACCTTAATGCTAGTTCATTGAAAAATACAATTTCAAAAAAAGTTAATTTTCTGAACTCGCATTTACAGAATGTGAGTTTTTCTGAGATCACTGAAAATAAAAAAAGGTTAAGTTTTATGAACTCGCATCCATGGAAATTTGAAAATTAAAAAAATGTAATTTAATCACGATCGCATTTGTGGAATGCGAGTTTATGTAAATCGCATTCGTGGAATGCGAGTTCATGTGAATGCTAGTTTTGTGGAATTCGAAAAATAAAATAAAGTAGAGATCGCATTTGTGGAATGCGAGTTTAGAAGTCCCATTCAATAAATGCGAGTTTTCTAGGAATTAGAAAAAGTTAAAAAATTAATGTCCTAAAATTTGCAATCATAAATGCGATTTTCATGGAAACTAGAAAACCAAAAAAATAATTCCTATTACCTCTACGAAATGCGACTTTGTATGGGCTTGCATTCCGAAATGCGAACTTTCTAGAAATCAGAAAAATAAAAAAATAATTCCCTGAAGCATGGGAAAAATATAGATGTTTAAATGCGAACTCACTGGAAATTAGAAAAATAATAAAATAATTACCTGAGCTCACTGGAAATTATGGTTAAATTGCTAAGTGTCATTTAAGTAATTTTTTTGGTAGGAGGCACTTGGTTGCAAGTACAAAGTTGTGGTCATTCTTGGTTTTGATTGGATCCAATCTGGTGGGTAGAAGACTCTCAGTCGTCAGGACGTGCTCACGTCATGATGACTGATGCAATTTTCAAAGATGCCTTAGGCTGCCCGAAGACTTCACTTGGTCAGGACGTGCCCACGTCACGATGCCTGATACGATTTTCCAAGAATGGATTGGGTCGATTGGAAGATTTCGCTTGGTCAAGACACGCTCACGTCTCGAGTCCCATTGCCATTTAGAATTTCTCCATGCCCGACCAGAAGACTCCAACCATTTTGGATGTGCCCACGTCCAAAAGGATCATCGGTTTTGAAAAAAAAAAAAAAACTCTCCGTTTTTTATTTCGATTATTACTATTATTATTTTAAAAAAATTTCTTTCTTTGTGTGCTTTTAGCAAATCTTAAAAAAAAAATCCCCTAATTTTTTCCCTCTTTATTTTTTCTTCTTTACTACTCATGACCCCAAACCCCAAACCCAAACCGTGGCCACCCCTAACTGGAATTCAGTGAGTTTGATATTGCCTTATTTTACTTGCAGTACTTATCAATTTGTTATGTAGTGAACATTGTGCACCTTCATGTAGGTGAGTTGATAATATTACAATAAAATGTTTTTTCCCTTCCAACACAGATTTCCATTTATATACTACTTACGACCCTAAATCCCAAACCCCAAACCCTAAACCCTAAACTCTAATAAAACTGAAACCCTAAACCCTAGATCCTACAACCCTAAAGGCCTAAACCCTAAACCCTAAAAACTATAACTCTAAACCATAGAACCCTACAACCCTAAAGCCCTACAACCCTAAAGCCCTACAACCCTAAAGCCCTAAACCCTAAAACCCTAATCCCTAAACCCTACAACCCTAAAACCATAAACCCTAAACCCTAAACCTAAACCTTCAACCCTAAAACCCTCATGTAAAGTTTTGTTTTTAACCATAAACTATAGCTCTCATCGTAACAATATTGACAAGCACTCATTTATTAAACTGTCGAACGTAATTTGCTTATATTAGAACTTTTATATTTCCAAAATACACAATACTTTGTCTTTATTACAACTAAATATTACAACTAAACATTTCAATTTGAATTCTTAGTATGAAATATTCCTTTTCCCGTTCGGATATGGATAAATTTGTAGATAGGCTTGCATATTTAATCTCATTCCAACAATGCCCTTTTGCACCATATGCTTCATTTGTTGTTGTACGTTTCATTATTTTAAGTGAATATATTAATTTAAAAAACTTAAAAATTAGGATTATCATTAACAGACCATGGGCAAAATATAAATAATTTTTTGTGTTAGGATAAATCATGTATTGCAAGTTTGATACATAAATCATTTCATTATTGTCATCGGTGTTGAGTTAATTTAAGAATTTGTACCGAGCTCATTTACATATTTGTAAGTTTTTTTTTTTTTTTGTAGACGGCAGGGTTGAAAATACAAAAATATACAACTCGCCATAATATTACATATGAATTTCATTTACGTTATCCTTAAACCAGTGCACAAAGATATTTTTAAAATTATGAATTTTTTGCAACTTAATTTTAATGGTACTGTAAGTGATGCATAATTTTACGTAAGTCGCTAATAATTTTACTGTAGGGGTGGTTAGCTTGTAGAATTTCGGACCGGCGATGTTTGTCGAATTTGAGGTTGGCGCAACAACTTCTATCCTAAAATTTTCGTGGTTGACTAAATTAGGGGCTTGCAAACGAAAAATATACGCCGCAAGCTTTGAATTCACCAAAAAAAAAATTCAAATCAATCAGTACTAGGTTCAATGTTCTCCAAGATGTCCACCAGTACCACACTCTCTACGTCTACGCGTTTGAGCTCATCTACGTGGCAGATTTTGCACAACCGGAGTCACTTGAGTAGTGTGTGACTCATTTGTGGCCTGCTGATCATGTAAATCATCAGTACAAGTCTATGTTTGTTTAGGACCTCCTTCCCGTTACCCGAAAGTTCCAACGTCTGGATTCTCCATAGTTGTGAACTCTTGAAACATCACCGATGACCTAGATGTCGTACCCTACCGCATAATCAGCGACTGAGGTGTAAGCACAGTAGATCCACCACAATGGTGCTCGGTAGCCATTGAGCTGCCGCCAGCGTCAGTCTGGAAGATGTGCTCCGGTGACTGCACCCTACGGCGCCGACCACAACCATGCTAGCCTCCACCTACATTCCGAGGAGCGCGCTCAACACGACGTGGGTCGATATGGCGTGGAATGTCATGTGGTACAGGTGAAAGGTGCAGTGCAAGACTCCGTGCCGTCCCAATATGCTGTAAACTCGTGGATACAAACTCCCTGAATGCATCAAAATAAGGCCGGTGCTGATCGTCGCATAATGTCTCAAAGTCCAATGCCATATAGCGAAGGCGCGACATAGCAGCCACCTGTATAGAAAAGGACATACAATTAATTTTGTAAAAATAGTAGTTATCACGAAATAATATGAGTAAGGAAAATGTATGTCTAATATTAGTAGGAAAAGGAAACTTACAAGATATTCTGCTCTGGCGCTATCGCCCCGAAAGCCCTCAGCAAAAACAGGATGTCGACTCAGGTTTGATACGTAGAGGACTGTCCGCTCACGATACCACCAAAAATAGTCATCAGTTGGATATGTAGGATCATCAGCTGCAACGCCATCCGCCACCTCTGCACGTTGATTGGTCCAAAATCAATATAATACGCGTGTGCAGTGGCCCAATCTTGATTCTTCTTACCACGGCGACTAAATCAATGTATCAATGCTTTATTCTCTACCAGTCGAGAGTCGGGTACGGGCTGATGTAATCCAAACTGCCGCATAACTCAATGAGGGAGATGGGGCTCGACAACCTCCTAGCAGATAATGTACGTGATAGATCTCCAAATGTCACGTCCTGCAATACAATACTCGGGAAGAGATGCAAGAACCTCCTCCGAATACGGAAGCCAAATGAACTGAAAAATAAAAAGAAATACGTCAACACAATTTTTTAAAATTTCGGCAGAGTTTCCCCTGCAAATGGTTCAAAACACCCTGCCAGCAGTCCCAAAAAATTCAACATTCATAGACCCATATCAAATCAATGTATAACCACATATATTAATCTGCCAAATAACACGAAAGCATAAATTATACAAGATTGGAACCTATTGATAGATATTGCTAAGAATACATCATCATGCCGTAGACCAGTCAATTGGTCTCTAAAAACTAGCAAGACATGTCGTACAACCCTATGTAAATCGAGGCCAACATCCCACCTGCATATCAAAAGAAAAATGTAACTCGATTAGTAACGCATTTGCAACAAGGGTATAGAATTTGAATTGCATGTAAAGTAAATAGTACTGTACCAAGCTCCATAGGGATCGGGATATTGCTCTAATGGCCGCACTTGATCAGGACGCAAAGTCGACATTCCTTCCCACGCCCATATCTGCAGTTGCCAAAATTTTGGTTTATTTCAAGAACATTTGAATATAATATTAACAACATTCATACAGGTATAAAATGTATTATACTTGTAGAAGCAGCAAAGGTCCTACAATCTTGGCAATATTAGGCCGTGTGGCAGTACACAGAGACCGATAGAGTGTCGCCAGAACTGTATTCCCTCAACTGTACTGCCCAACGGTCTCCAAGGCACGCAAGAGTGGGAGCCACATCAGGGAAAGTTTATTCCCAAACTTATTCGAAAATAAATGACCGCCCAACAGTAATTTGAGGTAGATACGTGCCCTCTACCTAAATATCTCATTTGTAGCATCATCCGACAAGCCCGTATCCAAAGCCGCAGACAAACGTGCCACTCTCAGACGGCCCCGATCAAAATCAGTCGGCTCAGGTAAAAATCCAAGAAGCTCCTCACAAATGGCTCTCCATTCCTCTACAGTGTGAGATACATCCACACCCGTAATTAGAGTCCGTTAATGCGTAATCCCCATATGACCTCTACATCCTGTAAGGTCATAGTAGTCTCTCCAATGGGGAGATAAAATGTATGTGTCTCCGGTTGCCACCTCTCGACTAAACTAGTGATCAGAGTGTGATCTAACATTTGATAGTCATAGAGTAGTACCCCCTCGAATCCAACCATCTAGATGTAATGGCACCTGCTCAGGGATCGGTCTGTGGTCCCAAAAATCTTTATCAAACCGGCGAACTGCGAGCTGATCTCCTGCTATATGGCCATGAAATATAGAATGTGCTCTGTGGGCAGTCCCTGCCACAATAATATCAATTACATACGGACCGAGGTGCACATTCGATTGCAATGGAACATCAGCCATAATTACCTCCACCTATACAGTGAAAATTTAAACTATTTATCAATATACAATCACAACATAGTTAGAGATTATGTAAAAAATAAAAAAAACCACTGTCACCAAATATTAGCAATTTCATGGTATTTAATAAAAAAGGTCTCCACTCAGCACATGGTATTTTCATTCTTCCCCGTTATAAGAATGGAAAATGGGATTTAACTCGGCACATTGGACAACGCTATGTTTAGCATACCTCACCAAAAGGCAAACTCTTACATTGGTTTTCTTTCATTTTTTTAATATAATACAAAAACTATTTTTTGTAAAGTAGGTTCCTTTCCACCTTCTAAGCAATGAAAAATGGGATTTAATTAACAGAAATGGAGAAAAATAAACCGCCTAACTTAATAAAAAATTGTAAATTATGTTGACGAATTTACAAAGGACATTCTGTAAACTACATTTATAAAAATTTTGGCAGAGTCTCCCTTATAAAATTACTAAAACTCCCTACCAACAAACACAATTTTTTTGTACTGTAAAACAATATAAACTAACACACTAGGCAACATTTTGTATTACAAACTTACAATTAAAATTATGCAACCATCTGCATTGGACAGTTCCTGCTAATAAAAATAACAACATTCAAAACAACAAAGGAATAGACCAGATAACGGAAATAATGAATACACATGGTAGGAATCACGATCTAGAATTTGGACAGTTCCTCCTATTATGACCCCTTTCATGACAATTTGTACATCTTCTCGGTTCCTGTGGGTCTCTCTCGTCCATCTCATTATGAATTCTTCTAACTCGCACCCTTCCTACCCTCATTGCAATGAATCTGCTGGTATCCGCCTGCAAGTCCCACTCAAGGTCCAACCAATTATCCAGATGAGGTAAAGGGTTAAATTTTCAAGAATATTGCTGGAACCACCTGCTCTTGGTGAATTGCTGATCTATATGTCTGCTCGGATTATCCCCTCGGTGTCTACACAGTCTCTAGGGTCCGTCGACGTACCTGACCAAGCCCTATTGCCGGCTCGGAATAGGCCGACTCGCCTCTAGAGTTTGGGATCCCGGCCTAGCCTATTGCGGCTCAGTCATACACAGTTGACACACACAGGCACAATTATAGTAGTTTTAAAAATTATTTTCCATAGGATGAGGGGGCCGGTGCGATAAAGTACACATTCGGTCCCTTTGTCAAACCGTTTTGGCATAACTTCAATAATTAAGCAATATAATAAATCACATTTAGTAAACAAGTATCATTCAACAAGAAGTAACACTTAGCAAACAAGGATCATTTAACAAAAAATTGGAACCCTCACCTCGGTTAGGCTAAAATTGGGTTGGTGAGTCGAACGTCTCGATATCTAAACCCTCGTTTGCTTCTCCACCGGATACTGAAGTACATAATTACCATTTAAAATTTTAATTATTAAAATCAATTTTGACCAATAAAGACCGATACTTAATTCTTAGGTTAAAATAAACTTAAGTTTTTACTACATAAGTCACTATTATTCTCGACGAATATTTTGTGATTCAAAACGTTTAACTTTTTGGATTAGGCATTATAATGTTTTAGCTCGCCTACTCACACGTCCTAAAACAACTATAGCCCACTATAAGATAGCATAAGGATATTTAATTTTAGTTAAAAGAAGTTTGCAACCCAAAGATTTTTACTAATGTGTGACACTAAAAATACACGTGGCACTAAATCAATCAAAACTTAACTTTTGGATTTAAAACCACATACTGGAAATGATATAGAAAGGCCTAAAATTGGTTAGAAGACATCCTTGCAAAAAAATAAGACCATAAGAAGGTCAAATTGGTTGTTCAAAATTTTGTTTTAAACCTGAGAAGAAAACAGGTTTGAATTTCAGCCAACTTTGAGGATTTACTGGGATTTTTAGAAAATGAATTAGACTTTGAAATTTATAGGGTTTAAACATCTCTGAATCTGGTTTCCAACGCAACAAACAGAGCTCAAATCGGATTTTTCTACATTAAATTATGCTTGTTTTGCCCAGACTACTCAAGCAGTCCTGCGAAATTCCAGAACGTGCATAGTTGGAGAAAATTGGTTTTTCTTCCCTTAAAACCTTATGCTTTCAACCCAAAACTGACATCATACATATATATACAAGGTACAAGTCATAATAGCAGCATAAAGTGGCAATAAGTTTCAACAACTTTGGGTTTTTCATCAAATTTTCAGCAGAAATCTGTTTGCTTCAAAACAGCCTTGTGCAAGTCATTTCCTTAGCTAAAATTGCAAGTTCTCATACTAAAACTCCTCATGCAGTAGGTTTTGGGTCTTAGCAACAAGATTTTAGTTCAATATCATGCATTTATCTAGCAAAAACATCACACTAAGGCTACTAATCAAGGCTGGAATTTGCTGAATCAGTCACGGTTAGCTCAAGAAGAAATTTTAAGCCACAAAAATTATCATTAACCATCTAATATTCACATGCAAGCCTCAATACTCAATATATATATACTATACATGATTCTCAAGATCATTTAGCCATAACTCCAGCTTATTTTGCAAGAAAAGTGAAGGTTTTAATACATAAGAAAGCTGGAAGCTTACTGGAATGAAATTTCAGCAACATGCATGGTCATTTCTAGGCTAGATCATAACTCAAAATCAACATGCATGGAGTATTAAAGCTGAAACCATTATTTTTGAGTTTTGGGAAGCTTAGAGAAACCAAGGACAATGATTCTTCTCGGCAAAACTAAACTTCCAGCAAAACAGAAAGGATGCAAACATGCTATAGTAAGATTTTGAGCCAACAATTACATGCATGGCAGTTTCATCAATCAAGATGGCATCTTTGAGAGGTAAAGACAGTTTCCTTAGGCCAAGGAAGATGCAAAACAACCGTACCTCCTATTAGCTTCAAAACAGAGATATCATGTAAGAAATGAGATGTTTACAAACTTCAGCTTTGTTGGAATTTCTTCTAGCACTACGGGAGTTCAAGCAGGATTTTCTTTCAAGCCTTAACCATCATCAACAACCATCTAATATCCATGTGCATAAGTTAATATAACATTCAGCAATATAATCTATGAAATCAAGCAACAAAACTGAAGTTTTAAGCTGCCAAAACAACCAAAATCCTGGAAAGATATAGGCTTTGAACCATCGGACAGCAACTAGAACTTTCCTCGGTAGATTCACTCAAAACTAACATGCATGCTCTCAGAAATTCTTCTTTTAAAGCCTAAGGTTAACATGCATGCATTATTCCATGTTTTACTAGGTTTTTAGAAGAGTTTTCTAGATTATTTACCTCCTATTTTCAGTTTTGCAAGCTCAAAAGAAAGCAGATGGCAGCCGGTTGTTCTCCTAGTCCCCCACCAGTTTGTTTCTTCCCTTCTTTGCAGCAATGAACCCCAAATTTCCTTGGTTGTTTAGTGAACTTGGTGTAGGGTGTCACAGCTTCCTTCCCTAGCTTCTACTTGGCTTAACTTGGATTTTTTTTTTGTTGAAAAAGTGTAGCTGCAACTCCCCAGCTTGCTCTCGGTTGAAGCTGAAACTTGCAAGGATTGAGGCTCAAACTTCCTAGTCTTCTAGCTTAGGATCATAGGTCGGTAAGGGCTGGGATTAAGGCTAGGTTGAACTTGGGATGGAGGGTGATTGAGGCTTGAGGGAGAAATGAGTTTGAAGGGATGGATTTTTTGGAGGAATTTGAGCTTGAGCTCTTGGCTGAAGTGGAGAAAAAAAATTTTCAGATTTGCAAGTGATCCAATTTTCTTGTCTTGGTTTGTTTTATATATTGGTCAAGGTTGCATGGTTAATTGTTGGAAGATGAGGGGCAAAATGGTCTTTTTATAAGATTTTTGACAAATTGCAGCTCTCATTTGACACTTGTTCTAATGCTTGCATGAGGATAAAATAATTTCAAGCCAACCCTCTAATTCTTCTTGGTCTTCAATTTTACACACTTAGAAAAAGTTTTTTCCACCTAATATCGAAGGTTTAGGGTTTTTAATGTCGAGTTACTGGTTAAATGCTTGCTTGGCCGATTGGTGCTAATTTGAAAATTTGTTTTTGATAAGTTCACGAGTAACACTTTTGTTAAGAAAAATTTTCATATACAAGCAAAATGAACATCAAATGTTACTTTTCAAATTAATATACTGAAAATAAATTAGCGAATTTCCGAGCCCTCACATAATAAAGTTCTGGCTATTACCCTTCGATGTTTCGCACCACATGTGACACCTTGCCATTGACAATGGTGTTGTGAATGGTTCCATGAGTTTAGAACTCCATGTGGATCATCGGATATTTGATGCTTGAATTCTAGCATAAGGGTGTTCGAGTAGCGAGTTTTGAGTTTGTTTGAAAGCTACTATACCACTAAGAGTTTGAGGCAATAATTCTTTCCAACTTAAACTAAAATAATATATTTAATTAGTTCCATTATTATAAAGCTCCTCGCTTACAACCTTAGAATATAAGTTCATTTAAAGTTTTAATCCAATAAAAAGTAAGGGCAATTCTTACTCAAGTAAGGATTTTCTCAATCATTAATAATTAACTTATCTTATATTAAAATTATTTCTTAATTTTTTCGGGTGTGATCTTATTTCAAGGTTCTTTTTTCCATAAATAGCTGGGATGGGTACGTATAGACACAAATAGATTCAGAGACTTTCCAAAATTAATTTATAATTTTATCATAAAATAAGATAAATTAATTAATAGAAAAATCTTTAGACAAGTTTTATTATTAAATCATCAATATTACAAGAATTGGGCAAGAACTAAGTAATATGAACTTTTAAAATATATAAACAAAATATCAAAAGAATAATAAATATAGATTTTACTTACAATTGATGGTAGCTGACTTGTGTTGGGAATTCTAATTGCCAAGATTTATATATATAATATATTTATGATTTTTACAATCTGAGAAGTATCCTAGATTGGCCTGCGGAAAAGAAAGAACTAGAATTAGATTTCTGGAGAACTTTGCGGGCCACCTTGCTGATGTTGAATCTTCAAAGAGTGAAGAATGAAGACCTTGAAGATTTTCCCGAGGCTTATTTCTCTTCTCCAGGGCTTGGACTCTCCCTTTTACTTTTTGATCCTTTTATGGATGAAAAAGTTCTTGACTTATTACTTTTCCCTATTTCTAATAAGGCTTAATAATGTAGGGCGAGTCAGGAATCACTTCAAAAGGTTTGAAAAATAAAGCACCATTGTCTGAAGATGTGTTGATTTTTCCGGAAGTGGAGTCAGAGCGTTGGTTTTTCAATCAATGAAACAAGGCTTTTAAGGCCTATGGGCCCTTGTGTTTCTTGTGCTTTGCAAGTTTTCTTGTTAGAAAGTAGAAACTCAACCACCAAGTGATTGCTTAGTCTCTTGAATATTGAAAGGTCAACTTTGATTAAATTATATGTTTTCTTTTTAGGCATCAAGCATGTTTTCTAAATTGTTTAGTCCTTATCACCAATGGTGTTTTCTACTCCTTCCCCATCATTATAATTTTCATCCATATAGAAGTCTTGAATTTTCTAATAAATTTCTTTAATAAGAAATTCCACCAAGTCTTCAACCTGAGTTCTCTATAGGAAGCCCCTTCTAAAACAAGAGGAGGCCACTGAGTACGAGGTTCATTTTCTTCAATTCTATCATGTGCTAGCTGATAAGTTCTCCAGTAGTTTATTTGCTCTTCCAGTGTAAGATTTTTATAGATTTAGGAATAGTTTTCGAAGGGTATGCTTGGTCTATACTGATATTCATCCAAAATGATATGGTGCTAAATTGGATAGCATGTTCCTTGGATGAATTCAAGACCTTTGCTAAATATTGTAACGTCTACATGTTTACATCGGTCTTGAGAAAATAAGGAACTTATTGCATATGCTAATTTTTGACCAAATTGATCTGTCTGCTCTGGATCTGAAAAGATTGATGTGTGTACAAATTCATAGTCCAGGAGCTTTTGCAGTGTAATATTAATTTTTTGTCCTTTTATATTTAATTCTAATTGCTGGTATATATCTAGGAACAAAGAAACTCTACAAATGTTATAGGTCAAAAGACATTTATAATTTTCTTTTTCTAATGGGATTATTTGACACAAAGGATCAATTCTAGGACAAGCACTGAAATTTCCGTAATATGATTCTCAGGTAAACATTTCTTGAGGATAGAATTTAGATTTCAGAATGTCTTGTAAAAATTCCTTAATTGTGATCATCTTTTTTATTTCATTATGTTAGGATTTAAATATGGTCATTTTTTGGATTTCAGAAGGTAATTGAGCCAGAGTCTTTTGTTGAAAAAAAAAAGAATCTAGCATTCATTTTTTCTTTTTCTTCAGAACTAAGTTGGGGTGAAACTTTTAGGAATTTTTCTTTCTTTTTGGAAGACTCGGTATCAGTATATAGTAGGGTTGAAAGGTTTTTTGTTTTTTATTAACTATTCTTTTTCTTCCCCTAAGTTTCTATTTTTATTATTTAATAATTTAAAATTTCTAGATATTGTTTCACAGTAGTTACAAAATTCTAATTTCCTAGGCCGATTACTTTCTACAATATTTCCATCTAAAAAGTTTTGAGCACTTCTATTGATACAGAAATTAATTTCTATATCTTTCTACATGCTTCTACCGCTTCTTGAAAACTATAAAAACCTTTGTACCAAGAGTTTTGAAAATTTTCTATTTGTTGTAAAACTTCTACCCATTGATGATATGTCCTGGATAATATCCCCGGAATACAACATAATAAGAAAAGTTTTTCCCTTGGGGTTTTTCTTTTATTTTTGAAAAATAGTATATTAATGCGTTTAAAACTCTTACTACCTTAGATGCTTCTCCTCTAACATTCCATTTATTATCAAATAAACATTGTCGACTATTGTCTAATTCTATGTTTGTTAAAAATGATTTAAAACTGAGATTAGTTCATCTGACATATACGGGAAGTGAGATTTGATCAAAGGTCAAGTTCTTGCCTTCTATATGCAAAATCACAACAAACAAAGTAAGCAAATTTTCTTGATAGATAATCTGCTAAACTATAGGCTCCGTTTGGATTTTTGTTTTTCATACCTGTTTTTAAAAAACTATTTTTCACACCCCAAATGCTACAGTAATACACCAACCAAAAACAACCCCAAAAACAACATTTGTTTTTCACAATATTCTATGTTTTTTTTTCTATTTCTTTTTTCTTTTCCATTTCATATGTTCAAGTGTTACTTGATATCCATTTTCTATTACTATGTTTACAAAATTTTGCCATCTTTTGCTACTTAGTTTTTTCTCATTAGTTTTATTATAGAATTTAACTATTGTTTCACAATCATTTTAGCAAATGGTTTGTTCCAAAATAATCTAAAGGTTTTTAAAACATTAATTATTCCTATAATTTCATAATCTAGACTTGTTAATCCGGACTCTTTATATTTTTTGAATGCATATATGCAAATTTTTTTTTTTTTTCCTACTATATTTAATAGGTTTAGCTAATAATATGGTTCCACACTCTAATTCACTTGCATCTATTTCTATTACTATATATTCACTCTTTAAAAGTAAATCTAATTCGAGTAAACACTTACATATTTCTTTTATTTTTTGAACTAATTCTATATCTCCTTTATTAAAATTTTTTTGTCCTCTTTCCTTGGCTTTACTATATAATGATTTTATAATTTTGCTCAAGTCTTTTATATACATTCTAACATAAATTATATTCCTAAAAAGGTTTGTAGTTGTTTGGTTTCTTCTATTTTATCTGAAAATTCTAATATCTTTTTTACTATAAGACCTTGGAGTTCTATTTTTCCTTTTTCGATTTTCATCTCTAGAAATTCTAAATATTCTTTGGCCAATTCTATTTTCTTTTGACTAATAATTAATCAATTTTTCACAAATTCATTAAATAATATATACAAGTGTTCATAATGTTCTTCTAGATTTTTACTAAAAACTTCATCTATATATACCAGAACAAATGATTTATATTTATTAAATATTCCATCCATCTTTCTTTGGAAAATGGACGAAGCATTTTTTTTGGTAAAACTATCTATTCCAAGTGACATTCAGGACAAGTAAATGCTATCCATCGAATAGATTCTTCATCCATTTTTATTTGTCAAAATCCAGGTTTACAATCAAATTTACTAAATATTTTTGTTTCTTGTATACAATTTATTAACTGATCTTTATCTAGTATTTTATATTGATCTTCATAAGTATTATTATTAAGTCTTTTATAATTTATGAAAGACTTGAACAAAATTCTAGAACCATTATATAGTAAAACCAAGGTTGAAGGAGAAAAGTATTTCAATAAAGAAGATATAGAATTAGTTCAAAAGATAAAAGAAATATGTAAGAGTTTATCCGAATTAGGTTTACCCTTCGAGAGTGAATATATAGTAATAAAAACAGATGCAAGTGAATTAGGATGGGAGCAGTATTATTAGCTAAACTTAACAAATATAATAGTCAAAACGAAGAAAAAGTCTGTAGTTATGCATTTAGAAAATATAAAGAGTCCGGATTAACAAGTCTATATAATGAAATTCTAGGAATAATTAATCTATTAAATACCTTTAGATTATTTTTAAACAAACCATTTACTGTTAGAACTGATTGTGAAGCAATAGTTAAATTTTATAATAAAACTACTGCGAAAAAATTAAATAGTGAAATATGGCAAAATTTTGTAAACACAATGATAGGAAACGAACATGAAGTAGCATTTGAACATATAAAATGAAAAGATAATACTTTAGTAGATTATCTATCAAGAAAAATTACTAACTTTCTTTGTTGTGATTTTACAAATGGAAAGCAAGAACTTGACTTTTGGTCAAATCTCACTTCCCCAATTATGTCAAAGGAACTAATCTCAGTTTTAAATATGCAGAATTAGACGGTAATCAACAATATTTACTTGATAATATATGGAATCTAGAGGAGAAACATCTGAGGTAGTAAGAGTTTTAAATGCATGAACAAACTATTTTTCAAAAATAGAATAAAAACCCTAAGGAAAAAACTTTTCTTATTATGTTGCATTCTAATAATATCATTCGGGAATATATCATCAATGGATAGAAGTTTTACAACAAATAGAAAATTTTCAAAACACTTGGTACAAAGGTTTTTATAGTTTTTGAGAAGCAATAGAAGCATGTAAAAAAAATATAGGAATTTCTGTGTTAGTAGAAGTGCTCAAAACTATTTCGATGGAGATATTATAAAAAGCAATCAACTTAGAAAATTAGAATTTTATAACCACTATGAAACAATGTCTAGAAATTTCAAATTATTGAATGATAAATGTAATAAATTAGGGGAAGAAAAAAAAACAGTTAGTAGAAAAAATAAAAAACCTTTCAACCCTATTATATACTAATATTGAGTCTTCCAAAAAGAAAGAAAAATTTCCAAAAGATTCACCCTAACTTAGTTCTAAAGCAAAAGAAAAAATGAATGCTAGATTCTTCTTCTTTCGACAAAAAACTTTGACTCCATTACCTTCTAAAATCCAGAAAACGGTCATCCAAGACACTTAAATAAAAAACATGATCACAATCCAAGAATTTTTATAAGACATTTCGAAATCTAAATTCTATCTCAAGGAATATTGTTTGCCTTAGGAATCATATTATGGAAATTCTAATGCCTGTTCTAGAATTGATCATTTGTGTCAAATAATCACATTACAAAAAGAAAATTATAAATGTCATTTGACCTATAACATTTGTAGGGTTTCCTTGTTTCTAGATATATACCAACCATTAGAATGACATATTGTGACAGCCCCACCTCTCCCTAAGGCGTATCCTAAGATCTCAGTGGACTGTCTGCCCAACTCTCACCAGAACTCACCAACTCAAATGATCACTAACTCTTCAAAATAAAATTTCAATAACCAATCTACATCAATCAACAACTCACAAATTAACTGCTTCAACCTTACAATCCCAAAATACACAAAGTACAATTAGAAGATCATCCTACAAACCCAAAATATACTTTAAAGTACCTAATATACAATCGAATCCCAGATACAAAAATTCAAATTTCTTAGACGAGTGGCACCTTCACTCAGGTTATCAATCCCTATTAAGGAAAACAAATTTAAAAGAATGAACTAAAACCCAATGAGTTCTAAAAAACATGCAATCCACATAGAACATATGAATTTCACTTCAAAATTCACATTCAGAAACAAATAAAGAAAGCGGTTAACAACACAAGAGGAGGATACAGAAAACTCTCAGGAGCTAAATTCCACGAAGTTGGAGTACTTTTCACATAGTTGACACTCATCAATTTTTACATATAAATACCATGTACAACTCCATTTACTCCTAACTCCACCAAAACCACCACTGGACCCGAATTCCAAACACGCAAGAAGGGTAATGTTCGAGCATACCAAGAGTGATTGATACGGACTAGGGGTGACTCCCACCCAAATAGGCGTAGCACTTGCTCTTGCTTAGACACATAAATTGATTATTGCTCTTCTAAAAGAATAAGTCCATACGCCAAGTCCAAAGCACACGTCACTTCACTTATCCTATGGTTTGTCATTTCTGATAGGGTGCATTTTAGTTGATTAATTGTGTTAATATTTCTTAATTATCTAGGCTAAAATTGCACTATTTGGTGGATTCTATTGAATTTGTGTATTTGGAGTTAAGTGCAAGAAATTGTGAAAAGGGTGCCAAATAGCTGTAATTCCAAAAGATGTCCTGATGGTTAGGCACGGGCACGCCTAAGTCGAATGTCCATGGCTGAGCTGTCAAGATTCCAAGTCCACGTGGGCAGTTTCCAAGAATTGAGAATTTCAAATCTAGAGATGTGCTGGAATTAGTTATCTTCCTTTCCTTTTTAGTAGTTTATTTTTATTAGGAAACTACTTTAATATTTGTATTAGGAAATTGGGAGTTTGATTCTTTTTAGAACTTTCCTATTTGACTAGTATTAGGAGTTTTCTTTTTCCGTGGCAGGCGTGAATTGAGTGGAATCTTCTAGTTGATGTTGATTTGGATTCCTTATTTGATTAGTAGTTCTCTCCATGGAAATTAGATGGTATAGGTACTAGTAGTTGAAGTTGTCGTGAACAGTTTTTTTTACTTCTTCAATTGTTGGCACTTCGGACGACGAAAGGGATAAGCTAAGCGATAGGTTTGCCTTGGTTTTTCTTCTTTTGTTATTTTTAGCTTCAAGAAATAAACGAATGGCTTTGCCAATTCTCACTGAAATCTCTTGTGGAATTAACCCGTCATGCGTGGCTAATTTTCTCGTCTAGTCAAAAATCAACTCGACGACGCAGTCCAAGATACTTGTGAGATCTAACCGATTTACTTTTCGTTCGTTTAATTCTTTGGTATTTATGCGTTCTCCGTTTTATGTTCCTATGATTATTTTTTTAATTGGATGTTAAGAGCTCGATATTCATATTAACTTGATAATCTACCACCAATTTAATCCGTTAAATCCGTAATTTTTAGTAGGTTAATATTAGTGGCAACTAACGTTAACACACGTTAGGGGAACGTGTAATCTAATCTAAATGAACCCTGGTAGTGTGTTTTTTGGTTAGGGTTTGGGCTTTTCTAGTTCTTATTGCAATTGAGAAATTAAATCCTACGGGCATACACCTAGGGTTGTTTCTTAATTAGGGGTATTTAACGGACGTATTTTAATTGCCTAAAATCTAACGAAGAGTTGGTCGTTTGAGAGGTTTTCGGCGGTTATATCCAACCTACTGATGAATTAAATGAATTAACCTTACATCAATGATCAGGTATATGGACTGTGTCTCAGTAGTTGGATCTTTGGCTATAACTCATCTCTCATATATTCAATTCTCTTTTATTTCAGTTATTTGTTTTGTTATTTAATCTTTAATTATTTCTTTATTGTCTCAAAAATCCCCCCACTTTCCGTGTTTGAGAAGAAACAAATTTTTCCCAATCCCTGAAGAGACGATCCTACTCACCCTTGTAATCAAAATTTATATTTCCTGAAATAGATATTTATTATTGCACAGACTCGACACCTGTCAATTTTTGGCGCCGTTGCCGGGGACTGGTGCCTGAATTATTTGTTTCTTTTTGAGTATATTTATTTTCTTTTACTTTATTTTATCGTATTTTATTTTTGCTTGGTTTTGTTTTGGCTCTATTTTCTAGTTTATGTCGCGTTCTTCTCGTACAGGTGATTTGATCTATATTCCTAAGATAGAGAAAACTGCACGTAAACTAAAAAAGGAAACTAGAGAACAAAAAGAGCAATTACTGGTTACATCTCTAGAGTGATTCTTCTAGTGATTCTGAGGAGGAAAAGACTGTTATGGCTCAAAATAGGATATTGAGGGAGTTGGCCGCTCTTGATTTAACTCAGCAGTCACTTTGCATTACTTTTCCTAATTTGAATGAGAATACCCCCTTTGAGCTGAAATCTAGACTAATTCATCTTTTACCTTCTTTCCATGGCTTTTCAGGTGAAGAACCCCACAAGCACCTATAGGAGTTTGATATAGTGTACTCAAGTATGAAACCTCCAGGGGTAACAGAGGAGCAAATCAAATTGCGAGCTTTCCCATTTTCTCTCAATGACTCAGCAAAAGATTGGTTATACTACTTGCTAGCAGATAGTATCACCATATTGGTGCAATTGAAGAAGAAGTTTTTAGAGAAGTACCTCCCTGCCTCTCGAGCTGCTAGTTTGAGGAAAGAAATCTGCGGTATTAAACAGTAGTCGAAAGAGAATTTATATGAATATTGGGAAAGATTCAACAAGCTTTGCACCAAGTGCCCACAACATCAGATAAGCGAGCAACTGCTAATTCAATATTTTTATGATTTTCTGATAGAAACTTAATTGACGCTGCAAGTGGTGGGGCATTGGTTAATAAAACTCTTGAAGAGCCCTAGGAACTCATTGAGAGAATGGCCGAGAACTCAAAACAATTTGGCTTTAGAGATAATCCTCCAATTCGTCGAGTAAATGAGGTAGAGACATGATCTATGCAGCAACAATTATCGAAACTCACCTCGTTTGTTAGACAATTGGCAGTTGGAAATATGTAATAAGCCAAAGTATGTGGGATCTGCACCATGGCCGGACATACTACTGACACATGCCCAATGTTGCAAAACGAAAATTCTGAACAAGTCAACGTGACTAGTAGGATGCCCGCGCCTAGAAGGGCATATGATCCATTCTCCAACACGTATAATCCGGGTTGGAGAGATCATCCAACTCTTAGTTATGGAGGAAACCGACAGCAAACTTTTGAGCAAAATAGACAGCAAGGGTTTCAACCTCCGTACCAGCAAAAATCTCAACCCTCATCTTCTAGTGGAGGGAATTCTTTGGAAAATCTTGTTAAGAGATTGGCCACAAGTACTGCTCAACTCCAGCAGAGCACGACCCAATTCCAGCAGAGCATGGCTCAATTTCAACAAGAGACACGAGCTGACATGCACAACTTGGAGACTCAAATAAGTCAATTGGCGATAACCGTCAACTGCTTGGAGTCTCAAGCGAATGAAAATTGCCATCTCAACCGGAAGTCAACCCAAAGAATGTCAGTGCTATGACTCTGAGGAGTGGTTGAGAGGTTGAAGGACCTCCATTAGTGGCTTCCAAGGATAGAAGTGAGAATCGCATTGAGAAAGAGCTTGAGGAGGAAGGCGAAGGAAATTCTGGGTTTAAGGTAACATCTAACCCTCTTTCTAAAAGTAAGTCTAACATTGCACATTTTCCTAACAGATTGGAAAAGCCAAAGAAGCCTGACAAGGAAAAGGAGATTTTGAAGATGTTCCACAAAGTGGAGATCAACATTCCCCTGTTGAACGCAATCAAACAAGTGCCAAGATATGCTAAATTTCTGAAGGAGTTATGCATCAATAGAAGGAAGCTAAGTGGATCAATCCTAATCCTAATAGGAAGAGTGGCGTGACAAGCCACTAAAGTAAAAAAATAGGGTCAAAGTAAAATACATATGCACGTATGAAAGTGATTCCCTTTGAGAGGAGGATTCAAATACCAAACATTCTCGAGACTCTGGTAGATGACACCCACCCCAAATGCAAAGCGGTACAAGTAAATATCAATACAAATAAATAAACAACAATTCATTCATCAGCGATGTGTAAGGAGTGATTTGCGGAAAAATCTAAAAAGAAAAGAAAAAGAAAAAGAAAATGCAACCTAAAACATCCAAATGTGATATATAAGAAAGTTATAAAAACGAAATTATCAACTAAATCAAGTGCTCGGACCCTCTTAGAAAAATCCCCAATGGAGTCGCCAAACTGTCGCGTCCCATTTTTTGAGAGGGAATGAAAACCCTCATCGTTTTGAGTTTTTTTAGTTGAAAAAGGTTTTTTAGTTAAAAATTGATTTTTGATTTTTGAAAAAGAAATGGGTCATGGGACTAAAAAAATGCGACGATTTGGACCCAAAAAAAACAAAAGTCTAGAAAAGGATTTTTTAGAAACAATTTGGAGTCGCCATTTGGTATGGAGTTTAGGTGTACCAAGTCACCCAAAAATTTTAATTAATGAAAATAAACTACGAAAAACCCTTTTTAGACGACTCCAGGTCTTTGAAAACTTAGAGAAAAAGGTTCGGGGATCACAGTTGAAAGAAGAGAAGGCAAAGATTCGATGTTACTCGTGTCTAACGCACCCTTCTAACCTAGCCAAAGCTAGTTGCGTGATTTAGTTAAAAATTTCCTAATTCTAACTTTAAAATTTATCACATTTAGATGTTATCTATAAGAATGCAAAACCTAAATCTAATGTTGGGTTGGGAGGGCAAAATGTCTCCTTGAGGTTTGATTGGAATTGATCACATTAGTTGTGTCATCCAAATTTGATCCTTCGAGGAGGTCACGAAAAATGCAAATGATGAGACTCGAAAAAACAAGAAACTAGGGTTTTCAAAAGAAATGCAATTTTTATAAAATCTCAAGGGAAAAGAAATTGAATTTTTGAACAGATCAATTTTAAGTGCAAAGAGGAACTTGAATTTTCAAAAGATGCAATTTTAAGAAAAATGGATTTTGATTTTGAATTGCTAAACATGAAGAAGAAACTTGATTTTTTAAAGAATGATTTTGATAGAATTTAAAATAATGCACATGTATGTCCTAAAGAAGGATAATGCAACATAATGGGTGCGGGGAACTAAATTCGTGACTTCAAATCTTCCTTTTCATAGAAGAAAATAAAAGCGTGCTAAGATTAGGAAGCCATATTCGTTTTTTTCCCTAATTCAAAGGGTAATGCCCTAAAAAAAACTAATCTATTTTTAACGAAAAAGAAAACTAAATGAGATGTTTCGCATACGGGATGGGAGAAAAATAACATGCAAAATGGAAAAGAAACTCTAAAAGTGAAACGTGTGTAAAATTTGTATCTAATGCATGAACGGCCTTAAGGGTCTAGCATTGGACTAGCCCTTGTCTAAAGGTTCTCACTAACATTGGATTAATGAGAAATCGAAAGGAAAGGCCACAACTAGCATTGGACTAGTGTGGTGGCGTCAATACATTTATACAATAAACATGTAGACATGATAATAAAGCAAGTAAACACATAAACACATGTGGACATGATAATAAACACATAAACACATAACACATAAGCATAATATCTAGATGCAAAACCTAGGGAAGCGGTAAACACATAAGCATGCAAACATACAAATAAAGCATATAAAACCTAATTATTACATTGGGGAAACCTATATACAATTCTAGAGGGGGAAATCAAAATAATAACCTATCTATTACAACTTGGCATTCAAGGTCTCCAAATAATTTACCCAAAATTTAAATAAAATAAATAAAGACTAAAAATGAATAAAAACAAAGGAAAACTTAATTTAAACATGCAAAAATCATGCAAAAACCCATAGGAGCACATAATGGCACATAATAAGGTGAGAGAAGTTACCATCCCTTGATGTGATGTCTCAACTGAATGCCCAAATGAGGGGAATGGCTATCTAAGACTCAATGTCAACAAAAGGGGATCAAGGCACCAATTTAAAGGAAAAATCAATCAAGAATTCAAAAATGAGATATTAAAACAAACTATGCAAGCAATATGGATAAAACTGGAAAACATGAATACTAAGGTAAGTTTCTGAATCAAGAGGGCGGAAAATAGCAACAAAACAGAAAAACAGAAAGGTTACGCGGAGGGTTACGCGGACTAACCTCCAGCGTTTCTTCCCATCTTCAAAACTCCAGGAAGATTGCTTCCAGTTTTTCCAACCAAAACACCAATAAAACACCAGAGACAACAAGATCAATTTCGAAGCATAAAAAATCATCATTCAGATCGCATAAAGACAGGATAAGCCCCAAAAGGTTGAATCTTAGGCATTAGCATCATCAAATAGGAAGAAAATGGGAGAAAAGAAACTATCAGAATAGAAACGTGGGGCGTTATGCGGATTGATCCGCGTAAGCACTCCGCGTTTCTTCATATCTTCAAACATTCAAAGAGAAACGTGGAGGGTTACGCGGATCATCTCGCGTAAGAACCCCGCATTTCTTCACATCTTCAAAGCGTGAAGAACATTTTTCCAAAAATTTTGCAGCAAATACATCAAAATCCACACAGAATCATCAAACATCCCAATTTCAATCGTCAAAACCAGTTCATGAACCTTACCAAGGCTATACAACACAACCATACTCATACTATAACACATAATCATCATCATTATCATAAAAAAACTTAAAGAACACAACCATGGCCTTGGTTCCACCAAAGGCCAACTTTTCATCGATTTTTGATCAAAATAAAGTAGATAAGGTGGAAACTACCGAGTTTTACAAAAGCGGACCAAAACTCCAAATAAAATGATCTTCACTCTCAAAAAAGAAAAGCCCTAACTTTCTTTTCTCTCCTTTCCCCTTTTCTTTTCTCTTGATTCAGCTGTTTCTCTCTCTATTTCTTCACTTTCCTTACTCCAATTCGCTTTCCTCGGTCTCTTTTTTTTTTCCTTTTCCTTCTCAGAAAACCTAAAGAGTTATTTATAACCCATTTACCCTAGAACCAAAGGTTTGGATCAATTTAGGGTTTGTTGGTTGATTTTTGATCATTACATAAGGTGTTAGGGATTAAGGGTGAGTTAGGGATTAACTAAATAGGTTCCTTGATGCTCAAGGCGCAGAAAATACAGCTGGAAATAAGGAGAAAAATGGCTGGCAAAATTGCGTATTTTTTAACCTCGATCAGTTACTGGACCACTCCAAGTCCATTTCAGCCTAAGTCCTTTTTTTTTAACCTACAAAAATAAGAAAATATGTTATAATAAATAAATACTAATAGATAAAAAAACATGAGGTAATAATTGAAAAAGTCAAAAATTTGGTGTCTACACTAACAGATTGGAAAAGCCAAAGAAACTTGATAAGGAAAAGGAGATTTTGAAGATATTCCACAAAGTGGAGATCAACATTCCCCTGTTGAACGCAATCAAACAAGTGCCAAGATATGCTAAATTTCTGAAGGAGTTATGCGTCAATAGAAGGAACCTAAGGGGTGATGAGAGAATTATGGTGGGAGAAAACGTATCTACAGTTCTACAAAGGAAACTCCCACTCAAATGTGGGGATTCAGGTATGTTCACTATCCCCTGTAAGATAGGCAACACCAAAATTAGAAATGCCATACTAGACTTAACGGCATCTATTAATGTAATGCCAAAATCCATATATGCTTCTCTATGTCTAGATCCATTGAAAGATACTAGCATCATATTTCAATTAGCTGACCGCACTAATGCTTATCCTGACGGGCTAATTGAAGATGTGTTAGTGCAAGTCAATGACTTGGTGTTCCCTACTGATTTTAATGTTTTGGATATGGGTGATGAACGTTCCCCAAATCCCTCCCCTATTTTGTTAGGTAGACCCTTTTTGAGCACTGCAAGTACAAAGATTGATGTTAATAAGGGTTCACTAACTATGAAATTTGATGGGTCAGTCATTCATTTCAATATATTTGATGCTACGAAACACCCACATGAGCCTAATGCTATTTTTTCTGTGAGTGTGATTGATCCTTTAGTACAGAAAATGTTTGAATTGTATGACAAGGATGAGTTGGAAATAGCCCTAACTGAGCATCTTGAGTTGGAAACAACTCTAGATATCGAGCTACATGAGGTATTGATGTATATGATTGGAGCGTTACAGTCATTGCCGCCTATTTCGGTAAAGTATGGGCCTACACCTATTTCTGTGCCTGAAACTCATCAAAAGCCACTACCCTCGGTTTTGCAGGCACCTAAAGTGGAGTTAAAACCCTTGCCAACCCATTTGAAGTACACATATCTGGGTGATAATGAGACACTGCTTATGATAATATCAGCTAAGTTATCACCCAGTCAAGAAGCCAAGTTGCTTGTAGTACTTCGGGATCACAAGGAAGCCATTAAATGGACCATAGAGGTTATAAAAAGAATTAGTCCATTCGTATGCATGCATTGGATCAGGCTAGAGGAAGATGCCAAACCCGTCAGGCAGCCACAAAAGCCACTAAATCCAATAATGATGGAGGTGGTCAAAAAGGAGATCTTAAAGTTGCTAGACGTTGGTATAATTTTTGCCATCTCTGACAGCCCATGGGTGAACCCAGTCCAAATGGTTCCTAAGAAGGCTGGCGTAACTGTAGAGACAAACCATGAAGGAGAACTAGTCCCAATTCGTAAACCTACGGGTTGGCACCAGTGCATTGATTACCGTAAACTTAATGCGGTAACAAAGAAGGATCACTTCCCTCTTCCCTTCATTAATCAAATAGTAGAAAATTGGCTTGTCATGCTTACTATTGTTTCCTAGATGATTTTTCAGGCTATTTTCAGATAGTAATTGCACCGGAAGATCAGGAAAAGACAACTTTTACATGCCCTTTTAATACCTTTGCCTATCGAAAAATGCCATTTAGGCTCTGTGATGCTCCTGCCACCTTCCCAAGATGCATGACAAGTATCTTCTCTGACTATATAGAGAAGATTATAGAAGTGTTTATGGACGATTTTAGTATGTATGGGGATAGTTTTTATGATTGCCTCAATAATTTGGCTTTGATTTTAAAACGGTGCATCGAAACTAATCTTGTGCTCAATTGAAAAAAATACCATTTTATGATGAAATATGGGATAGTTTTGGGGCATGTCATATCATCTAAGGATATAGAAGTAGATAAAACCAAAATAGACCTTGTATCTTCTTTACCTTACCCCGCAAGTATGCAGGAGGTACGTTCTTTCTTGGAACATGCAGGGTTCTATCGCAGGTTCATCAAGGATTTCTTCAAGATTGGGGCACCTCTATTCAAACTCCTACAAAAAAGATGTGGCGTTCGAGTTTGATGATGAGTGTAAGCAAGCATTTGATAGGCTCAAGGAAGTGTTGATATCCCCACCCATCATCCAACCTCCAAATTGGGATTTACCATTTGAGATCATGTGTGACGTAATGACTATGCAGTGAGAGCAGTGTTAGAGCAAAGAACAGGAAAAGTAGTCCATGCCTTGAATCGGGGGCCTTGAATGGAGCCCAACTTAACTACTCCACCACGGAGAAAGAACTTTAGTCATCATTTTGCTCTAGAAAAGTTTCGATCTTTTTTGTTGGGAGCTAAAGTCATTGTGTTTTCTGACCATGCAGCCTTGCGCTATCTCTTGACAAAGAAAGATACCAAACCAAGGCTCATTAGATGGATCTTATTGCTCCAAGAATTTGACTTGGAGATCAAAGACAAGAGAGGTGCAGAAAATTTGGTAGCTGACCACTTGAGCCGCATACCGTCCCCAAGGACGAACTCCCATTAAGGGAATCCTTCCTGGAAGAATACCTCTTTGCAATTACTCCCTCTCTCCCTTGGTATGCTGATATCGTCAACTATTTGGTAACTGACCAATTTTCTGTAGGTTGGTCCAAGGCAAAACGGGATAAATTGCAAAGTGATACCAAATACTACATTTGGGATGACCCGTACCTATGGAAGCAAGGAGCTGATCAAGTACTGTAGAGGTGTGTAAGTAAGAATGAATTCCAATCAATTCTAACATATTGTCATTCCTTTGCATGTGGAGGTTATTTTGAACCAAAAAGGACGGCCCGCAAGGTACTGGATAGTGGATTTTATTGGCCAACACTCTTTAAAAATGCCTACTTATTTTGTAAGTCTTGTGATAAATGCCAAAGAGTAGGTAATTTGTCTCAAAAGGGTCAAATGTCACAAACCCCCATGATTTTATTGAAATTTTTGATATTTGGGGCATTGATTTCATGAGCCCTTTTCCCTCTTCCTTTGAATTTTTATATATCTTACTTGCAGTCGACAATGTTTCTAAGTGGGTGGAAGCAAATGCCACCTGAACTAATGATTCTAAAGTGGTTGCAGATTTCATTAAGTTTAACATTTTTGTCCACTTTGGAATGCCAAGAGCGATTGTAAGTGATAGAGGGCAATATTTCTACAATAAGGCACTTGCTGCATTATTCAAGAGATATGGTGTTCTTCATAAAGTCTCTACATCTTACCATCCTCAAACAAATAGCCAAGCGGAAGTCTCAAATAGAGAAATCAAGTCGATTTTGGAGAGAATGGTCCGGCCTGATAGAAAGGATTGGAGTGTACGATTGGAAGATGCACTGTGGGCCTACAAACCGCCAACAAAACGCCCATTGGAATGTCACCGTATCGATTGGTATTTGGGAAGCCATGTCATCTACTAGTAGAGTTGGAGCACAAGACGTTTTGGACGGTAAAACAATGCAACATGGATCTTGAAGAGGGTGGAGTTCATCGGAAATTACAATTACAAGAGTTGGAAGAAATCCGAAATGACGCTTATAAGAATGCCCTAATCTACAAGGAGAAGAGTAAAGTCTTCCATGATCAACATGTTTCTAGGAAAACATTCCTTGTAGGCCAAAAGGTTCTCTTGTACCAATCCAAGCTAAACTCTTCCTAGATAAATTACGTTCAAGATGGATTGGTCCGTTTGTAGTCACTAATGTCTTTCACTATGGTGCAATGAAAATTCAAAATTTGACAGCGGAGCCAAGATGCATGAGGGCTTTGAAGTGGAAGAAGTGAAGTTCATGCATCTTAAGGATCCCATCTACACTATTTGAAGAATTTTAGGCTAAATCTAGCCAAAAGACGTTAAAAAAAGGTGCTGTTTGGGAGGCAATCCAATGATTTATGCTTTGTTTATTTTAGTATTCTTAGTATTTTTGTGTCTTATGAAGTAAGTAGGTTCAGTTAAATTGATAGATTTTTCATGTGTTAGGTCGTCACCAGTTAGGCGTGCCCACGCAAATTGAGCACGTCTAAGGAAGGAAATTCTCACCTGCGGTCAGAAACATTGGCATTAGTTAGGCGTGCCCACGCCAAGTGGTCACGCTTAAGGAATCAAATTTCGTGGATGGGTCAGAAGCGTTGACATTAGTTAAGCATGCCCACGCTTAAGGACTCAAATTTCGTTGTTGGGTCAGAAGCGTTGGCCCTAGTTAGGCGTGTCCACACCTTGTGGTCACGACTAAGGAACTCAATTGCCGAATCTTTGGTCGAGCGTTAAGGCACTAGTTAAGCGTACGCTAACTTTAACTTGGTGGATCACATCTATATTACAAAACGCAAGAGTCGAATTTTTTCTTCTTTCCACACTTTGTTTTCTTTTTCTTTCTTTTCGTTTTCTTTTTTTCTTCTTTCTTCCTTTTGTCCACTGGCCAGCCGCGCTTCCATCATTTTCGCCACTCCAAATAAAACCCTCAGGAGCCAGATAACGCTCCAGTCCGACACCCTCAAGTTCCGTTCATAAGATCGCTGCCATTTTCTAACTAATCAAGCTGGCCTCTCTCAGACTCACGCTTAATCGAAGCCATTGGCCATTTACTTAAAATCCTTGTTGCCGCTGTTGCCGCTTGACCTCAGACTACCAATCGACCTTTTCATCGTTGCTACTGATCCACCGCCAAATCCCGCCTCGAAGTCTACCTAGACGCCTTTGTCGGAGTTCCTCTCACGCCTATACAGCAGCTATTAGAGCTTTCCTTACTACCTTTTCCCCACTTTGTTGCATTTGTACCATCCTGTGCTAGTTGTGACATTCTGCCTACTTGGTGGCTTGCTGGCTGAAATTTTCTGGTTCTTGGCTGGTGTCTCTTGATTTTGTGCGTTGTCTTTGTTTTTGTGAATTGGCTTGATTTTGTGAGTTAGCTTAGTTGATGGCATCAATTCTGTTGGATTTTGTGGTGCCACTTTTTGTCAGGAATTTGGTTGACATTTGGATGCTTTGGAAAATTTACTGAGTCAATTTGTGGTTTTCTGTGGCCCTGTTGTCAGTTGCTGCTCTTAGCACGTGTGTTTTTGCCTTGTGGTCCTGTTCTTGGAAAATTCTTTGAATTTGCCATTTGACTTTGTTGTCGTTTTATGCTTGGTCGTGCCTTATTTTATCTGATTTAATGGCTAAAAACAATGGGGTGTTCATGCCAATGGGGTGTTCTACTTTACTTGATGATGGAATTAATTGATGGATATGTTGAATTTGAGATTGATTCTTTACCACTTGTGAGAGTTTTTTGGACTTAATTGTGAGCAATTTTTCTAAATTTGCTCTATGTTCGTTTGCTGAGTGGTATTCCACATAGGTTGATCATTCTAAAACTCGCTTTATTATGCATGTCAAGGCCACATGTTTTCATTAAATTTGATGCACTAAGATGATAGGGGCGCCTAGGATTAACCACTTTTGACCTTCGAAAATTCCTACCTTTATTTTATTTACCCTTAGTGAACCAATTTGAGTCTTTAACCCATTTCTTTGTTTTAAAACCACATCTGTTAACCTAAGACTTTTTTTTTAGACTTTCTTTTTAAACCCATATGTTAAAGAAATGCTTGAATTTCATTGCATGAGCACTAGTGTATTATTTGCAAGCAATAGATGAGGAGAGCGAGTGTAGCAAGCTAAGGTGCTTTATGTGTTGTTTGCTTCCTTTGTCTTGAATAAAAAAGAAAAAAAAAAGAGGAAAAAAGAGAAGAGAAAAAAAAAAGAAGCAACGAAAAAAAGAAGGAAGAAGTTTTGAAATAAATGAATCAAAAAAAAAGTGGAAAAGAAGGAAAAAAAAAGAAGAAAATGTGCGTTCCAATGTGCTTTGTGTGAAGTTCTTGTGTTGTGAATGTTGCAAGTACCAATACATGCTACATTTGTTAGGTTGACGAAGTACTAATTTGCCTTGAAGGTGAAAATGTGTAAAGAAATTATGCATTGAAATTTTGACATTTTTTTTGACATATTTACACTTAAATTGACCTTTTATCCTACCTTCACCTAAGCCCCATTACAACCTTGTAAAAGTCCCTTTGATTTTTGCCTTTAATTCATGATTAAGTGGTGGAGAGGTGATATATGAGCAAACTTATGAAAATGTCATTCTATGGTGTTGATTTGAGTGCCATTTATACCCTATACACCTTGGAGTGATTAAGTGCCAAACTCGGTGTGAGGTGTGTCAATTTGATATATTCTAATTTTGATGAAATTGTTGAGGAGCGTGAAACGCCTTGGTTGGTATGAACTGCTATGGTCAACATCTTGGTTGTTTTTCTGAGTTGGGATATGCTTGAGCACAAGCATCGTTTAGGTGTGGGGGAGGTTGATAGGGTGCATTTTAGTTGATTAATTGTATTAATATTTCTTAATTATCTAGGCTAAAATTGCACTATTTGGTGGATTCTACTGAATTTGTGTATTTGGGGTTAAATCCAGAAAATTGTGAAAAGGGTGCTAAATAGCTGTAATTCCAGAAGATGTCCTGATGGTTAGGCGCGAGCACGTCTAAGTCGGATGTCCATGGATGAGTTGTCAAAATTCCAAGTCCACATGGACAGCTTTCAAGAATTGAGAATTCCAAATCTGGACACGTGCTAAAATTAGTTATCTTGCTTTCCTTTTTAGTAGTTTATTTTTATTAGAAAACTACTTTAATATTTGTATTAGGAAATTAGGAGTTTGACTCTTTTTAGAACTTTCCTATTTGACTAGTATTAGGAGTTTTTTTTTTTCCATGGCAAGCGTGAATTGAGGGGAATCTTCTAGTTGATGTTGACTTGGATTCCTTATTTGATTAGTAGTTCTCTCCACGGAAATTAGATGGTATAGGTACTAGTAGTTGAAGTTGTCGTGAACAATTTTTTTTACTTCTTCAATTGTTGGCACTTCGAACAACGAAAGGGATAAGCTAAGCAATAGCTTTGCCTTGGTTTTTATTCTTTCGTTATTTTTAGCTTCAAGAAATAAACGGATGGCTTTGCCAATTCTCACTGAAATCTCTTGTGGAATTAATCCCATCATGCGTGGCTAATTTTCTCGTTAGTCAAAGATCAACTCAACGATGCAATCCAAGATACTTGTGAGATCTAACCGATTTACTTTTCATTCGTTTAATTCTTTGGTATTTATGCATTCTTCGTTTTATGTTCCTATGATTATTTTGTTAATTGGATGTTAAGAGCTCGATAGTCATATTAACTTGATAATCTAACGCCAATTTAATCCGCTAAATCCGTCATTGTTTAGTAGATTAATATTAGTGGCAACTAACGTTAACACACGTTAGAGGGAACGTGTAATCTAATCTAAACGAACCCTGGTAGTGTGTTTGTTAGTTTGGGTTTGGGTTTTTCTAATTCTTAGTGCAATTGAAAAATTAAATCCTACGGGCGTACCTAAGGTTGTTTCTTAATTAGGGGTATTTAACGGGCATACCTTAATTACCTAAAATCTAAGGAAGATTTGGTCGTTTGAAAGATTTCTGACTGCTATAACCAACCTACTGATGAATTAAATGAATTAACCTTGCATCGATGATTATGTATATGGACTGTGTCTAAGTAGTTGGATCTTTAGCTAGAACTCATCTCTCATATATTCAATTCTCTTTTATTTCAGTTATTTGTTTTGTTAGTTAATCTTTAACTATTTCTTTATTGTCTCAAAAACCCCCCCATTTTCCGTGCTTGAGAAGAAACGAATTTTCCCCAATCCCTGAGGAGACGATCCTACTCACCCTTATATTCAAAATTTATATTTTCCTAGTAGGTATTTATTATTGCACAGGTTCAACACCTGCCAATCTCTTCTCAACCTAGGCCTAACCTATAATTCGAGGCAATTGACTTACCTATAGGTCTCAAGAATTCTCGAAATTTAACACGCACATCAATCACGACAAAAACGCTTTCACGAATATTACCATTCAAATAGGAGTAAGAGCGATAAAGTACACACTACTCCATTTGATGGATCAACAAACCAAGTTTTCACGTCACATCATTTAATCAAAGCATATTTCATGTCAAATTCACATAGTCAAGTTCACTTAAACACACCACACTGTTATGTCACATTTGCAAAGTTAAATCAAGTAACATGCATGCAAAACTCACCAAAGTAGCAATGTTCAGAATCCAAGTTTGGCTCAATTTCAAAGTCGTCCACACTCCCTATAAACAAGTAAAGAAAGGAAATAAGTTTCGCTACAATCCTTGACGAGACCAAACTAAAATAAACGTAGTTATTTGTTTAACCAAAATTTCCTTCAACTTTCTTCGAATCAAAAGTAGTCAACTCGAGTAGGAAAACATCATAAAAGACTCCATTTAAAATTGATACATCATTTCAAAATAAAATTTTTCCAACGACGTACTCCATACACGCAACTTCTCAACTTTCAAGACCATGAAATCAAGTGAGGTCTTTCACCTCTAAAATCACCTTTTCGGGTTCAAGTTCAACACTAAAACTTGAATCAAGATTTTAGCACGTGTCTAATATAGTTTTCACCAAATCTCGACGCACGAAAATCATGAAAAATAGTCAAAATATTTCAAGTATTCAAATCTGCCCAAATAATACCTTTATCCAAAAATTAGTGAAAAACTCAATTTTTACCATTCAAAATTCAAGATTTGACTCCAATCAAACCTATACTCATAAGTAAACATAATACATATTTATTCAGGCAAAATCTTGTCAAGAAACATCATAAAATTTCAAGATCAATAATCCAAATTTCTAGCTATTGTTTTGGCCAGCAAGCATGATTTTTCAACATGATTTTTTTCGACATTTTCTTTCTAACCACAAGCTAATTTCATCACATAACTACAACTACAACCACAACAAAATTTCTCAAATCTGCTACCTAAGAGGCCACCTCAAGACAATTACTTAAGTTGGGAATTCAAAAGTCCAACTTTAATTTTCAATATTATCATTTCTAACAAAAGTAATCCATGGATCTAGTGTAGATCTAGAAAATCTAGCATCAACAAAACTAAAACTAAAAGATCTAACCATCATACCTCAAAATTTAGCTAAATCCAGTAAGAGCAAGCAAGATCAAGTGTAGCTCTACCCAAGAGTTGTCTTCCAAGATGGAACAAAAAGGAAGATATTAGCTCTCCATGTTTTAAGGAGAGTTGGTGGCC
Organism: Gardenia jasminoides; assembly: GCA_013103745.1. Classification (NCBI taxonomy): domain Eukaryota; kingdom Viridiplantae; phylum Streptophyta; class Magnoliopsida; order Gentianales; family Rubiaceae; genus Gardenia; species Gardenia jasminoides. The sequence goes on from CM023103.1 coordinate 37,722,028, forward strand.
AATCCCTCCAACTTGCCTTTATATCGATCTACACGCGATACTCTAGTTTTTACTGAATTTTTCCCTTCCAATACTACTCTATCATAAATATATCTCTTTAAAATCCCTACATATGTTCGGTTTCATCTTAGAGCTACTATTCACGTCACGATTCAAAAATTAATACTTAAACTAGATGAAACAAAAATCGAGCAATTTATTCACGAAAAATTCTCTAAATTAGGAAATAATAACTCAATCCATAATTTCACTAATATTTTAGTTAAACTACATAATATAATTATTATTATTTATTTTTTAAAAAAAGAATAAAATTTTGAGACCCTCACATCGGGTGGTATCAAAGCCTAGGTTCGACCTTTACAAAGTGAGTGGGATCTCTTTTGTTCAAGTTTTGACTTATCAAGTTAAGATCGCGTTGAGTTTTGACGCCATTCTACCAATTCCTTAGTTCGCTAATTCACTAGATTATGGGTTGAAATTACATCAATATTGTTCGTAATCTCGAGAGTTAGAGGGGTCGTAGGAATTCCGTCAATTGCAACCATAGTCTGATCAAGATAGATCCTTCCGCTACTAATGCGAATACGATTTTCCAAACTCCCGCTCTTGAAAAATGATCCGATCATGCAACGGAATAATCTATCTTGATCAAGTTATGGTTGCAATTGACGGAATTCCTACGACCCCTCTAACCCTCGAGATTGCGATCAATATTGATATAATTTCAACCCATCTAGGGTCTGTTTGGATTGCTTGTTTTTCACCCTATTTTTGAAAAACTGTATTTCACATACCAAATGATACAGTAATACAACAACAAAAAACAACCCCAAAAACACCAGTCCCAACAAATATTTCAAAAACAACTTATACATACAAAAAAAAAATTATCCCTTCTTCTTACACCCTACCCACCACACCCACCCCACCACCACCTCTATCTTCCTCCCTCCTCCTCCTCCTCCTCCTCCCTCCCTCCCATCCAAATTGAAAATTTATTGGGATATTTTTTAGGGTATTTTTAAAATTAAAAATTTATTTGGACTAATCTTTTAGGGCATTTTTAAAATTAAAAATTTATTTCGAGTAATTTTTTAGGGCATTTTTAAAATTGAAAATTTATTTGGGGTAATTTTGGAGACATTTTCAAAATTAAAAATTTATTTGAGATATTTTTGGGGTATTTTTAAAAATAAAAATTTATTTGGGGTAATTTTTGGGATATTTTTAAAATTAAAAATTTATTTGGGGTAATTTTTGGGTTAGTTTTAAAATTAAAATTTTATTTAGGGTAATTTTTGGGATATTTTTAATTTTAAAAATATCTTTAGGGTATGTTTTAGGGCATTTCTAAAATTAAAAATTTATTTGGGGTAATTTTTTAGGACATTTTTAAAATTAAAAATTTTTTAGGGGTATTTTTAAAATTAAAAATTTATTTGGAGTATTTTGGGGCAATTTTAAAATTGAAATTTTATTTGGGATAACTTTTTGGGGTATTTTTGAAATTAAAAATTTATTTGGATATTTTTAAAATTAAAATTTATTTGGTGGGTGGTGGTGAGAGTGGGTTAATTACCCAAAAAATATCCCAAAAAGTTATCCCAAATAAATTTTTAATTTTAAAAATGCCCTAAATAAATTTTTAACTTTAAAATACCCCCAAAAATTTCTCCAAAAACACAGTTACAGTAGTTTTTGAAAGACAGCTACAGTAGTTTTTGAAAGACAGTTACAGTAGTTTTTCACATTCTAAATGCTACAGTAGTGTTTTTGAAAAACAACCCCAAAAACAGCTAATCCAAACGGACCCCTAGTGAATTAGCGAACCAAGGAATTGGTAGAATAGTGCCACAACTCAACGCGATCTTGAATTGATAAACCAAAACTTGAACAAAGGAGATCCCACTCACTTTGTATCAAAGATCGTTCCCAAGGAACAAGAAGAGAAAATTGTCAAATTTTATTACTCAAAGTCTTATTTTAGAAAAACGTCACAAGAGTGGCTATTTATCAGCCTTTACAACAACTTCAAAACCTAGTCCAACTTGGATTTAAACTAACCCTAACTATTACTAAATAGATTCAACCACGTGGCGACCAAATTTAGAAACTACCAAACTAATTAAATTAAATAACTTAACTAGCTAATTTCAGACATTACCAAGACGAATCTGTTCGATTTATTTAACCTAATCAAACGATTAACAAGACAAGAAAAATGGACAACAATGCCCTTGCAAGCAAACGGCTAACTAATATCACCAATTAGTTTGGATCCATAGGATGTGTCAGTTTCGCGCTTCTTCCTCCAATCACTTGACCAACATTTTTCAAGGAACTTGACCACCTTAGAACGAATTTCTGAAGTTTTCAACTTGGAATGAATCAACTTGAGGCATTTGAATTTAGTACGAACTTGTAAGCACACGTTGGCATCCATGCTCACATCAGGGTTGCTCGAGAGCAACTGACTCTGATACCAAATTATTCAAACCTAGACTCTGATACCATTTGATGTGAGGGCCTCAAAATTTTATTCTTTTTTTTAAAAAATAAATAATAATGATAATAATACTTATATTATGTAGTTTCACTAAAATATTAGTGAAATTATGCATTGAGTTATTATTTCCTAATTTAGAAAATTTTTCGTGAATAAATTGCCCGATTTTTGTTTCAACCAATTTAAGTGTTAATTTTTGAGTCGTAACGTGAATAATAGTTCTAAGATGAAACCAAACATATGTAGAAATTTTAAAGAGATATGTTTATAGTAGGGCAGTGTCGGAAGGAAAAAATCTAGTAAAAACTAAAGTATCACGCGGAGATGCGACAAAGGCAAGTTGGAGGGGTCGGCCACCAACTCTCCTTAAAACATGAAGAGCCAAGCCTTTTGTCCCCCTAATATCTTCCTTTTTGCTCCATCTTCTCCTTCATTTTTCAGCCAACCAAGGGAGCAAAAGAGAGAAAGGGAGCCGAGGTAGAGAGAGAGAAATAGAGATAGAAAGGAAGCTTGTTTCTTCTTCTTCTTCATATTCATCTTCTTGTCCCTTGAAGACTCCATTTGAGAGCTCATTTTGCTCATTTTCTTCTTATTCCAGCCGAGGTAGAGAGGGAGAGAGAGAGGGAGAGCCGAGAGAGAGAGAGCAAAAGAGAGAGAGAGAAAGGGGTCCATTTTGTTCTTCTTCTTGATCTTTGAAGACTCCATTTGAAGAAATCACCAAGAAACAAGTAGATCTTTGGCTAATCTTGAAGGATCTTGAGGGTGCAAAGTTTGGAAGACAACTCTTGGGTTAAGTTACATGGAAGACAACTCTAGATCTACACTAGATCCATGGATTACTTTTGCTAGGAATGATAATCTTGAAAATTAGAGTTGGGCTCTTGAATTCCCAACTTAAGATAGTTGTCTCGAGGTGGCTTCTTAGGTAACGGACTTGAGAAATTTTGTTGTGGTTGTAGTTATTGTTATGAGATGAAATTAGCTTGTGGTTAGAAAGAAAATGTCGAAGAAAATCTTGTTGAAAAATCATGCTTGGTCCGAAACAATAGCTGGAAATTTTGACTCTTGATCTTGAAATTTTATAATGTTTCTTGACTAGATTTTGGCCGAATAAATATGTATAATGTTCACTTATGAGTATATACTTGATTGGAGTCAAATCTTGAATTTTGAATGGTGAAAAGTTGAGTTTTTCACTAATTTTTGGATAAAGGTATTATTTGGGCAAATTTGAGTACTTGAAATCTTATCTTTAAATGATAGCAACGTGTTGGAATGGTAGCACTATATTGGAAGAATGCTAGCACCGTTTTGAATGATATTTCCAAAATCTCAAATGCAGTAAGAAAATATTATAAGGCATATATACTAGTAAAATTCTACACCAAACAAAATGATGAATATATAAGAGTTGCTCCTCAACATCTTACTAAACATGATGAACTTTGTGTTAAAACTTCAACTGCACTTACTACAATTAAACAAATATGTTTATGAAGAGAAGAAAAAATAAATGAATTAGAATTAACAAAATAACTAGTAGGAAACGAGAGATTGTAGTTATTTAATTCATAAGGAACTTAGAGATTTAATTTCTCTTATATGCTAATCTTTTGAATTGCAGGTCAAGAGGGATTCAAAAGTCCAATCGGTCAAAGATTATGAAATATCGCTAATCCAAATTCCAACTCAAATTTCTAGTGTCAATAGGTTTAACCCTATTTCAGATTTTCCATTGCTTTCCTACTCCCAAGCAGCTCAAACTTGTTCAATTTAAACTCAACCAAGACCTCCTCCTTCCAAATCCAAAGAAGAAAACAAACTAGTAGACTCAGTTACATATTTTACAAGAAATGTTACTCAAGATATTACATTGACACGATTCAAAGAAACTCCTCCTTATCAATCATTGACTAACCTTACTCAAAGGATTTTCCCAGAAGGATGTTGCTGGTATCCAGATGCTTCATCAAAAACTCAAAAATACTATGAGTTAACTCTAATTGGTTCAAATTCCGTCAAGATTTACCATAAACCAGACATAAGAAGACCACAAAGCAACTTTGTTAGCCATGATTCAAACAAATATATGTAATGGTCCAATATATTTCAATTGTGCTCCAAATTTTTAGTAGATATTACAGACCATTAATATAAGGGATAATTTAAGAAACCTCACGGAGGTTGAGGTTTCTGACTATTTCACTGACCTCCCTTGAGGTTTCTAAAATTACACTAACCTCCCTTGAGGTTTAGTGTTTGGTTACAAAATTAGTCCAAAATCAAATAAAGTACACTTAAAAATATTTTTTGGAGAGAGATGAAAATTTCTTCCATAAATGTCCCTTGAGGTTTAGTGTTTGGTTACAAAATTAGTCCAAAATCAGATAAAGTACACTCAAAAAATATTTTTGAGAGAGATAAAATTTCTTCCATAAATGCCCCTCAAGCTATTGTACAAGTTGTATTAGAGACATAAGAAATATTAACAAAAGATAAAAATAATTAATAGAAAAGTAAAAGTAAGAGGATGAAGTACAAGAAGGAAAAGTATCTACTTATCCATTACCAATTGCTAGTGCTTTAAAGAAAATGGCTATTATAGAATCCAATGTAGCTGATGCATAAAAGCCATGTTGTCACGACAGGTGCAAACAAGAATCCAACCCGCTATTATCCAAACAATTGCACTCTCTACTCATGAAAAAATTTTATCATTGATAAACATGTATTTAATGATTTATTGACATTTTTGTGTTGCAAAAAAGTATTTCAAATGGTTCCCTAAAACTAAACTATTAGGTTCTTCAACAATTTGTTTAACTTGTCTTTTTTCTGAATTTGTGGGAGTTTGTGCATTTTGAATTTGAAATTCTTGCGAGATTGCGATCTCATTCCATTTGAGTCTTTTAGGTGTAAAAACTATTGGTCTGTCTGCATCTATTTGTAATAAAACTGTTTCGTCTTTAAAAGTAGGAGTCATATTAAATTTAGGGTTTATTTGTGAAGTTAAAAATCTATAATAAACTCTACATGCAACTGCAAAATTTTTACTAAATCTTTCAAATTCATTATTTTATAAACGAATATCCAAAATCAGACTGTTTATATTAAGGGATAATTTTAGAAACCTACCTTGAGGTTTTTGACTATTACACTGACCTCCCCTAATGTTTTCTAAATTACACTGACCTCCTCTAGTAGAAATTGGGGCCCATTTGCTTACATCATACCATGTGAAATTACTACTATACCTAATGAGATTATATGTTGTCCTTAAACAATGTTTTTGGCATCTAACTATTGATTTGTTCATCAATATACATCATTTTGAACACTATTTTTTATATAGGCTGAATGCATATTTAGACAAAAACTTCTAATATTAGTCATAATTTTTGTTAATATGAGTTTATTACAAATATTAATTATCACCAAATTTGTGCTAGTTCTCTTTTCTCTTTTCGTGCCTTCATTTTGAAAGGAGAAAGTAGTTTGAGAGAAACTGGATATCCTTAGAAATTATGAAAATTAAGATTCATTTGGAGAAAGACCTACTGCATCACATGCACAAACAACTTTTCTATCAAGACAATCATATTCTGAATCTATAAATTTAAATACTTCTGAAAATATTCCAACTTTCAGCTTTAAAACCCTATTTTCGAAACTGTAAGCAACACTTCAGAATGCCAAAATACATGAAAGATTATTAAATCTTCACTTCTTAAAAACTGAATCACATAAGATTTTGAATCAAATAAACAGAATACATAAAAGAAAAATAGATGTGAATTTTACTTATAATTTACAAAAGATGCTGATTTGTGCTAGAGATTCTAATTGCTATGATATATATACTACAAATATTTATGATTTTTACAATTTGAGAAGTGTCTTAGATTGGTCTATAAGAGAAAAAACTAAAATTCTTGAAGTATTGAAAGCTAGGGGCTGCTAAGTTGCCAACTACTTTAGAAATGCAATTGCCTTTTTGCTCTTTTTCTCTTTGCAAAACTTGTCTTCTACCTTTGGTAGTGGATTCTTTTATAGATACCAATTGTTCCTATTACTTCTTTGAATTATTGTTTCTTCCTATTCTTCGTAACACTTTATAAATGCAGGCTTTGTCAGGAATCATCTTGTGATGGCCCAATGAATTATCTTTGAACTTTGAAATTTGAAGTGGAGCCGGAACTTTTTTTAATTGCTGGTTCCTTCCCAGTTGCCAAAGAACAATCAACTAAAGACTTTTTATCCGTTTGGGCCTACTGGCAAGCATTAATACTGCATTATGTTTTTGATAAATACCAATTGTTCCTATTATTTTCCCGAATTATTGTTTCTTTCTATTCTTGATAAGAATGCTTTATAAATGCAGGCTAAGTCAGGAATCATCTTGTGATGGTCCAATGAATTGTTTTTGAACTTTGAAATTTGAGGTGGAGCCCGAACTTTCTAATTTGCTAGTTCATTCCTATTTGCCAAACATCAATCAGCTGAAGGCTTTTTGTCCTTTTGGGCCTATTGGCAAGCATTGATAATGCATTATGTTTTGTCTCTTGGACCCTAACTCTCTGATTATTTCTATCTAATAACTAGTATGTGAGTCCATATGCTGGCTGGCTGTTGACTAATCTTCTATCCGGAAGGCCAAGATGCATCTAGATGCATTTTTGGCGTTTTGCTTTTAGCTTAAAACATGTTTTCTAAATGTATCCCCTCATTACCAATGATAATGTCTGTTAACCCATCGTCCTCATGTTCCCTTCATTCATTCTTTAACCCATCCCCACATCTCAAACTTTACTTCCCTCATGCTTTTCCCCTCTCATCCTTAGCAATATATACCCTCTATAATCTAATTAGGGCAAAAAACCCCGATGATCCTCAGACTTTTCATTTGCTACGCTTTTAGTCCTTCAATTATTAAGTGTGGATATTTAGTCCTTCAACTAATAAATCTATACGCTTCTAATCCTTCCATTCAATTCAGTTGTTAATGTTGACAGAAAAATCAAGATGTGGGGGTAAATTAGGGTAAATTAAACTTTACAGCAGCTGGACAAAGGAAAACAAGTTTATACTGGTCAAAAGGATCAGAAACAGCTGCTTCAATCCTTCTTGAATATCTATCAATCTCGGGTATATCACTTCATAATTCCAGTAAAAATCAACCCACATCAACACACTACAACAATGTAAACCGAGAACTTGACCATCACAATGTAAACTAAGAACTTGGCCATTTACACTTAAAAAGTGAGCAAAATGGGATGCGAGAATACCCATTGAACATGAGCTATCATCCCAAAGAAGAGAGGTAGCTATGAATTCTGAAGTCCCATATATTTTTTGATACAATAGACCGACCTCCGAGGGAAAAAAAAAACTCAATACATCCTGGAATGAAGACACATTGGAAGCAAATAATAGACTCTAGAGGTAAAAGGAGTAAAATCTGAAATAAAAGATTCATTACATGGAGGCATAATGTCGAATAGCTGCCAGGCAGCTCTTATCATCATCATCGTTAGAGCGGAGGTTGTTTTGGGAGTTTGATTTTGAAAGTGAAACAAGTGATCGTAAGGTCATGACGTCATTCTGGAACTCAAGTGATCGCTTTGTTCTTGTTGTTGTTATTGGAAATTTTTGGGGCAGGAGAAGATGAGCTGGATTTGGCACGTCGTTGCAACCAGAGGAGAACATCATCAGTTTATTAAAGTTGTGTTTTTAAGATAGTTCTTTACCAAGTAGTATCCTCTCAAGAGTTGCAAATACAAAGTATTGGTTTTGGATCTAATTGAGTTAATATTCCAATTGTTAAGAACGAGTAGTGTTCATTGTGGAAATTTGGTATTGTTTGAATTTAATGTTTGGGATCAAATTTGATACTCCTAAGAATTAAGTGCCTTCTGTTTAGCTGTTGTGATGACTGATTTACCCCTATATTTTAAATTTTCCATCAACACTAACAGCTAAATTGGATGGAGTGATTAAAAGTGTACAAATTTATTAGTTGGAAGACTAAATATATACACTTAATAATTAGAGGACTAAATGCGCGCCAAATGAAGAGTTTTATAACCATCGGGGTTTTTTGCCCATCTAATTATGCCTATGCCTACAACTCTACTCATAACTGTACTTATCATAGACCTAACCTCTTAACATAGTCCTAACCCTTTTCTTTATCCCCTTTCTTTATCATAGCCCTAAACCCTTTCTTTAACTCAATTTTTTAATGCATTCCCATATCTTGAGATCTTCACTTCCTACTTCCCTAACATTAGCCCCTCCATCCAATTCTTATCACATTCCTAATCTCACAATGTTTTTCCTCCTATTCGTAGCAATAAATTACCTCCATAATCTTATCTTCTAATTCTATCCCCACTATTCTATTCACAAACTGTCCTTATCGTGCCCCGAACATGTCATTCTATTCTTAAGCCTCTCTAATCTCCTAACATTTCCCCCCTCCTTCCCTTAACTATTTATCCCCCCTATAATCTTGTTTTCTAATTCCTTGTATCCCTACCATTATACTATTCTTTCTCACAAACCATCCCTATGATGCCTGTAACATATGTCATCTATTGTTCCCTTTATCTCATTTTTTCCTCCTAATCTTAGCAATTTATTACCTCTGTAATCTTATCTTCTACTTATTCTACTCACAAACCGTCCTTCTCGTGCCCTGAACATGTCATCCTATTCTTAAGCCTTTCTAATCTCCTAACATTTCCCTCCTCCTTCCCTTAACTAATTATTCCCCTATAATCTTGTCTTCTAATTCTTTGTATCCCTACCATTATACCGGTCTTCTCACTAACCATCCCTATGATGCCTATAACATATGTTATCCACTTTATTCCTTTAAGCTGCACTGTCCTTTTGATTATACCTCTACTCCTCGCGTTTGTTCACTAAGAAAGGGTCAACCGGCCTTCTCTTTGCCCATTCTTTCCTTTTTCGACTTTGGAAGGAGAAGCACTACAGCCTTTCTGGGCCAGGCTACGTTTTAAGCCCAAACTGTTGTTCCCTTTATCTTATTTTTTAACCTAACCCCATATCTCAAGTTCTTCGCTCCTATTCCCCTAATGTTTTACCTTCGTATCCTTAGCTATCCATTCTCTCTATATTTGTCTTCTAGCTCTTCCTCTGTCTCTAAATAGTGAAAGTTTGTGAGAATCTTGCTACCTTGACCATTCACTATTATATGTCACCAGGGTTTATTATTTAACTTATATGCGAGGAGACTCTCAAGAAATAATTTTGAGATAAATATAGTTTTGCACCTAAAACCTCAAAGAGTCCATCTTTAATTAAATAAGCAATTTGTAAGAAAGTCATATTCTGTTTAGGTGTTTAGTTAAGAGACAAAGTCGTGATATATTTTTTTAATCTTTGGATTGTTTAGATGAAAATAACATTCTTGGAAAAAATCTTATGTTGCTTTCGAGTTTCAAGCAGAATATGCATTCATTGATTATTTTACTGTTTCTAGATCTACTATATAATCTTCTTGCACATTTTGATGCTAATTCTAAAGTTGCATCTAGATGCTTGTCGCAGAGATTAATGCTGGGAGACATGTTTTTATTATGGTAAATTGTAGGTAATACTTTGTTGTGTGATACATTTGTTCCTATCTAATTTTCATTTGATAGATCATTGGTTTCCTCAAGTTCTTATTGCATGTCAAATTGCTTTTTATGGTTTCTTCAAGTTTTTTGCATTGGCTAGTAAAAATGGTCAATTAGTTCCACTTGAACAATGCACTCTAAGTCTAAGTACAATATGTGTTTCTTCATTGATTTAAGTGAACTGATAGTTTTAGTATGTCAGACATAACAGTCAAGATACTGATAAACAAGACATTCAAAAGATAAAATGCGGTATCTATACAGAGCAAATGGAGTAGCAAACTAAATAAAGCAAAATAACCATGATTGGACCTAGTAAAGGCTCAACATAAATAACTGTAGAGCCAATTATTATACACTCAAACTAAAAGCTCTTGTAAGCTTGCCTAAAGAGTCTGGGTACAGATCAGTTTTTCAAGCTCTCTAACAAACTATACAGATCCAAATACATCTAAGTGGCAACAATTCCACAAATATGCATTTTCAAGAGATCAATTTAACCACCACCACTACCATCAAGGTTTCAAACCAACCAATAACTACAAAAAGAACAGCACGCTAATCTGAGTAGCAATTCCACATTAAAATTCCTGATGCAGTAACGCAGTCCAAATGCACTTCACCAACACTAAGCAACCATAAATCAACCTCAAATCAGCCATATCCAGCATGGCTTACTTTTTTCACTGATGACTATCAAATTTCCCCTAAAACCCCCAAGTTCCAGTATGGCAACAATAGCAGGAAGCCATCAAAACCAATGAAAGTGATACAGACAGATCCTCTGGCATGTCAAACATATCTGAAAGCAAATCTATGCCTTCCTATTTAGTACAACTCAAAAATTGCATTGCAGCCACTTAATTGTAGTAAAACCTAGCAACCTTTTTAACACAAATCCTCAGTTAAGAGTGGTTAAGTGCAAAAACATGATCAAGATTCCCATTTAGACCAATATAAAATAACTAAGATTCAATCCCTATTGTATTGGCAAGATTTTTGAAATGATGGCCACTGTCGAATACTATATGGCTCTTCTGACTTCAGGCCAAATAACATACCCCAAGAGCAATTTCTTGGGGCTTATAAGCCTAATCAAAACATATAATCATATTCATTACATATATGTTTTACTGTTATTTGCTCAAAAAAATTTGGTTTTACTGATATTTTTACCTCATATAAAATCATCAACATTTACAAAATACCCCCTTTTCCTAGGCAAAAACAGTTTTCGGACACCAGAAAGTCTTTTCTGACAGATTATATTTATCTTTAGCCCATTTGATTTTCTGATCAGCAGATAGATGGCTAGAGATGAAGTTTAGAAGAGAAATTTACATAAGACAACTTAAATAAAAAAAAATGATCACAATGATAAAATGTAACCAAAACTTAATCCTGTAAAAAAAACATTAAGTCTAATGTATACGGATAAAATGTGAAAAAGAAAGGGAAAACCATATGGTGAATAGGAAAAAAGCACCTAATTATTGCAAACGGAAGAGTCATCTGATCTGTTTTTTGTCAAACCTGAAAAACTAAAAAAGGAAAAAGAAAAAGAAAAACAGAGAAATTAGAGTACGATTCAATCAAGATTAAATTCAGCAAACAAAAATAAAAAGCAACCATAATTACCTGTTTTTTCAGATTACTTCTTCTTCCACCACCTTACTTTCACACTAAAACCACACATTCTCTGCTCCCTCCATTCTTCTAACCAACAAGTTTCAGAAAATAATTTCAGAAAACAGAGATTTGAGATGAAATTTGTAGTTTCAGAAAATAATTTCAAAATTAGAGAAAAATTTGGGCCCAAATTTCAGATTAAAAACTACAAAAATGGAAATCTGAAGAAGATGGAGGAGGAGGAGAGATTTAGTGTGTTTTCGTGCGTGAGAAAGTGCACGGAAATCTGAGTTCCGGGGCTCTGTATAGGAATCTGACTAGTAGCTGCTGTCGAAATATTTATACCGTTGGGGGCTTTTTTGAATATCTATTAACTTTAGGAGCTTTTTATTTTCTTAAGCTTTCTATTTTCTTGATTTTTGGCACAAAAATATACATCTAAATATGTGTTAGATAGTAGATTATCTGGGATAATTTGGATATCTAAATATTGTAATACTTTTTTGATATGATGTATGTCAAATAAAGAGGTGACTGGAAAACGATGAAGATATAAGTAGAGAAATAAGCCAAATAATTGGTTATCCAAACATTATTGAGAAGCAAATTTATGAGTTTTTTTCTTAACTTTTCCTTTTTAGATCTTAAGCCTTCTAGTTTCTTGATTTTTGGCACAAAAAAAGCAAGAAGAAAAGAATTGAGGTTTGGTTTTTTTTTTTGTATTTTTTAAAATTTGATATCAGCTGCCATCCATTATTTACCTATTTTCTCTTTTTCCTTTTTAGATCTCAAACTTTATATTTTCTTGATTTTTGGCACAAAATATATATTTAAATATTTTTAAGAAGCAAATTTATGAACTTTTTTTTTCTATTTCCTTTTTAGATATTAAAACTTCTATTTTCTTGAGTTCTGGCACAAAAAGAAAGAAGAAAAGAGTTGAAGTCTGGTTTTTTTTTTTTTTTTTGAAAATTGATATCACCGCCATTCATTATTTATTTATTTATTATTTTATGTATTTTAGATGTTAAGCAAATGTATGAACTTTTTTCTTTTGCCTTTTCAGATCTTAATTACTGTAAGGGGAAAAAAGGAAAAATAGGATTCTGTTAGAGAACCATCCCAAAAACGGATCCTCTGGTTGACGGAACCGTTTTAGAAACCAATATCTCAAAGTTGGTAACCCGTTAACGAGCGGGTTATCATCTCCCCTATAATCACTAATCAGTTACGAGAAATGGAAAACCAGAAAGAGCAGCCCTCAACAATGGCGACCGCCGTTATTCTCTGGATTCCCATACTTGCGATCTCCACGCTTCTGGCCTTAATTCTCAGACTAGCATCGGCCATCCTCAGTTGCCGGAGAGATAGAAAGGGGGCGGTCGGATTTTTCCACCCTTTCACCAACGACGGCGGCGGAGGAGAGAGGGTTCTCTGGTGTTCCGTCAAAGCCATCCAAGAAGAGTACCCCGATCTGGACTGCGTTATTTACACTGGAGACTATCGTGATGCCTCTCCTGAAAGCCTCGCTGATAGAGCTCTCAAACGATTCGGCGTCCAATTACTCCACCCCCTTAGGGTACCTTTTTCTGTACAGAAATGTTGTCCTTTCTGTTATTGAGAAAGCAAGAATCAGTTGTAGCTTAATTATGTAACTAGTACCGGATGGGGTTGGGGAAAGCTGATGCAGTTGTTGGGTTTAGAGGCAAATTTGGGAATTGGGTTTGGTGGAATTTATCTTTCTTCTTTTAGTTTTATTCTTTTTATTTTCTTGAGAAGATATTGAATTTTGTATAATTTCAGGTATGCCTTACTATTTTGCTAGCATTCCCTTTTATTTTCTTTATTCTTTGGACTATGAGTAGTTTAGATCTTCAATTTTTCGTAAAAATGTATGTGCTTCTCTAAAAGTTGGTGAGGTATATACAGATTTTGCAGTTAAAAGTTTGATTTTTTTTTCACCGTGTAAAGTGCAGTAGAAATTGAAGAACAATCCTCTTTATGGGACGAAACAGAAAATGTAAAAGGAGAAATGAAGAAAAGGAAGGAAGGGGCAACTTTTAGCTGATTCTGCTTTGATAAAAGAAAATGTGTCCTGTAATTAGGATTAGGTCTTTTTTATGAATGTTCCAGTTAAACCAACACTTGTGCATTCCTCCTGTGGTTTAATTGTCTGACATAAACTAGAGCTGTCCTTTGATTTTGCAATTTTCTTCATTTACCATTTATGCTCTTTGTTTCTCTGTAATAGAGTAATAGTCCTTTATTTTGTGGGCATGTCCATGGACGACCACTAGACATTAAATGGGTTATTGATACATTGGAATATGTACAGTCTTAAGACCTGATTAAGATCCTGTGGATTGTAGTTTTTGGTGTTTTGTAGCCTTTATAGGATAATGTTTCTTAGTGGATTTAGTTATTGACTGGAGTGTTCTTTTTTAGGTGGTGCATCTCTACAAGAGGAAGTGGGTTGAGGAAGCAACCTATCCACGGTTCACCATGATTGGTCAAAGTCTTGGTTCAGTTTACCTCTCATGGGAGGCTTTGTGCAAGTTTACTCCTTTGTATTATTTTGATACCAGTGGCTATGCCTTTACTTATCCCGTTGCCAGGGTATTTGGATGTAAAGTGATTTGCTATACACATTATCCAACTATCAGTTTGGACATGCTATCTCGTGTTCGTGGACGGAGTTCTATGTATAATAATGACGCACTGATTGCTAAGAGGTATGCGTGGTGATTTATCATGCATATGAAACATCTGAATAGGAGATTTGGTGTTAGTATTTCTTTTATGGTTCTTGAATGATAAGATCAGCATTTGCTACTGAAATGTGTTTTAGTTTTTGTTGAGAACTATTTAGGTACTTTGCTTGTAGTTTTCAACTTGATATTGTCAAAAGTGTGTGTCATCTGTCTTGCAACTTTTTACGGTTATTTCATTTGGAAAGCTAAAGATTGATATGATAGGAAGGGAACATGATTTTTGTTTTTTATTTTCTAGTTTGTTAGAATCAGATTGAGTTCTAGTTTGCTTATCACACTAGTGGCTTTTGTCTTCACTAGAACCAAAATGACATTCTTTTTGGAGATAAGTCTTAAATCTTTTTCTTGCCTCTCCAGTTTTTGAATACAGTTTCTCATATGGATCCTTTAGAGAGTTCATACTTTAATCGTTTACAGTGTTTTGTTTCTATCCATGATGATATCTTGTTTGAATTGTGCATCCGTCCAGTCTCATTTATGAAAGTGATTTATGGATCCTTGTACCCTGATCATGAAGCACCTGTAAATTTCTGTGGTAACAGTTCCTTTATATCCCGTTGCAAAGTTGTATACTATATGCTTTTTAGCTGGACATATGGCATTGTTGGCTCGTATGCACACCTTGCAATGGTGAATTCTTCATGGACAAAGTCTCATATTGAAAAGCTTTGGGGAATTCCAGATCACATCCGGCGTGTCTACCCTCCTTGCAACACTCTAGGGCTTCAGGTTTCCCTTTGATTAGTTTATCTTCTTCACCATGCTTTTGCGTGGCCCTTTAATTTAGTTGTTGAGTATTTGTTCTTATAAAAAAAAATTTAAACTACATGGATATTAGTATGTCACTTGGCTAAACCATTGTTCGGGCCTTCTGTCTTGTGTGACATGTTTGTTGGTTTTGTGGAAGGGCAATTTGACTTTCTGATATTTGTTTGTTGAAAATGCAGATGCTCTTTGTTTTTATCATTAGGAAGGATGTTAGCATTGAAGCTTACCATCTGAATTGATTTTTGTTTCCCCCTGCCCTTTCTTCCTCCCATGAAATAGGAAACTTGAATTTTCACCTTTACCAGTTAGATTTTTCTTAATATCCATGCTTAGCTTAACAAATCTGTGACTTTCTTTTGCTCTGGGGCTTTATGTTCCCTTTCCTACCAACTACAGAGATCAGAATGAATGTTATACAGTAATCAGAAACTAAAATTTTCTAAATATTCCGGTGGTGTGGCTTTAGACTCTTCAATATCTGGTACATTGTGGTTTTCAAATTACTAAATTTGTACATTATATAAATGTTATAAATTCGGGAAATGCGTATTATCCCCGTCTTCTAGTATCTCTGCTTACTGTGTTATTGGTCTGTTTCTCCTCTGAATAGTTGGTCTGATAATCATAAATACTCTAGAAGCTAAGCTACAAGTCTTGTCAAGGATGGAAAGGAAAGAACTGAAATTTTGGTGATCCAATATTGAAAGAAAGGAAACTCAGAAAAGGCTGCATGCTCTTAGTTCTGTTGATTTTATTTTGTTTTGTTTTATTTTATTTTTGTGTTACGCTTAGTTCTGTTGTTCAATAGGTACCATTTTGCTGCTGCTGACATTGTACTAATTTCTGTACTTAACTGCCCACATAGCCTTTGTTGTTGGTAGTGGAAAATGCATTGAAACATTCACATAGATCAAAATTTCTGCTATATTAACGTAATGTATATGAACAGGTGCTTCCACTGGAGAGGCCTATGGCACCACGCAAGATTATTTCTGTTGCGCAGTTTCGCCCCGAGAAGGTGGGGATTTTTATATAAATAAAAAAATGAAAGGTACTTGAACTGTAGCAGTCACTTTCTACATCAGGCAGGTCATGGTCTTTGTGAGTTATCCTTAACTATCTTTTTTCGCCAGGCACATGCTATTCAGCTGGAGGCATTTGCTGTTGCCATGAAGAAGTTGGATTTAAATCTCCTAAGGCCCAAACTTCAGCTTGTGGGTAGTTGTAGAAATGAAGCAGACGAGAGAAGGTTGCAAAAGTTGCAGGACCTAGCTGTTGAATTAAAGGTGGCAGATGATGTGGAGTTTCATAAGAATGTGATGTATAGGTTTGTGCATTGTAACGATTGCTCAGCGTTGTATTTGATTCTAGACTTCGTAATAAAGTATCAAAACAAGAGATAAATCTGAAATTAGGTATTGATTCTAGCACAAGTTAAGAAAGGATTCAGGCAAAATAAGATTTTATTTTGATCTGTAATTGACCATGCACCAATGTAAACATTGAATACTTTTCTCTTTCTGCTTACTGGGTCTTATAGGTTTTGTTTTGCATCCTTCCCACTCAGCATAGGGCTAGGGGTTTTTGTATTTTAGAGGATGGTACACTTGCAGAGTCCATTAAATGTAGGTTATGGTGTGTACTTTAGCTTTGTGTTTGCAGGCTTCTTACATGTTTAAGCTTTATAATTTTGCTGTGCATCATTTTTTTTCCTCCTCTTTTTTTTTTCCAATGAGGAAGTCTTAATTCATTTCTCTATTTGATTAATATTGCAGTGATTTGGTTAAGCTTCTGGGTGGTGCCGTTGCAGGAATTCATTCCATGATAGATGAGCATTTTGGAATATGTGTTGTGGAGTACATGGCTGCTGGGGCAATACCAATAGGTCGGTTGGCTCTTTACATTGTAGTTTACCTTCTCTTTGTTTACTTGAAACCCTGGAGGTATGCATGAATTTAACTTCTCCACCTTTGGATTGCTCAGCCCATAATTCGGCTGGCCCCAAGATGGATATTGTGTTAGCAGAAGATGGGGAGCAAACTGGATTCCTTGCCGAAAATGTGGAAGAGTATGCAGAGGCCATTTTCAATGTCATTATGATGCCTGAATCTGAGAGACGCATCATGGCAGCAGCTGCAAGGAGACGGGCCTCAAAGTTCTCAGAAGAAAGATTTTTCGAGGACTTCAAAGCTGCTGTCAGACCTATCTTATGCCAAACTTTAAGATGATACAAATACAAATACAAGTTTGTTGATGGATGCCCATTATCTAGAAACGCGTCAAAATCGTCTTTAGGCTAATGAACTCTATCCCTTCTTCCCTCTCTAGCACTAACACAGATTTAACAGGACTGTTGATGTCCTTGCTGGAGCCAAAAAATAATAATAATAAAATCTACTCATTTTAGACGGAACCTTTTGTTAGGATTTGATGCTGAGCAATTGTAGAAAACTGTATACATTGCGGAATTTGAGTGGCTGAATCATGTTGCTGTGGTTAACAGTTGATCTGCTTTCTCGTTGCTATTAGCAGATATTTACTAGTTTTTGCATTTTAATGGATGAAATCAAACACATTAAATGTGAACTCTGAGCTCCGAGAGAATAAAAGAACAGCGTCCTCTTTCCTTCTTTGTTATTGATATTAATGGCTATGCTGTGCCCAGAGGTTTCAGTCAGATGAAGGATACTAAACAAACAGGAATGCCAAACCTTGTGAGCCTCTTATCATGATAGTCTCAGTATTTGAAATCAGTATCTGAACATTTGTCAAAACTAAGAACCGCTATAAGGATTACAGTAAGATTGCTAAACTATGTTGGAAAAGCATCGTGAGGCAGATTCTAAATCTATAGTGGCAATAAATGGGTGCTATCCTTGTTCAGACTCTCATTCCAACGAAAATGCACAAAAATGACTTAAAAAGAGCAAGGCAGTGAAACTCTGATTTCATCATGCCACAGTGACAATCTCGAGGTACATGTAACAGGATGCATTTCATCTTTTTAATCACCAAGACACAAGCAATACTCTCCCAATCCCCCAGCATTCACTCTCGTAGCAGGGGAAAAAACATTCATCTCACAGAGAATTGGAAATACTTTAAGACACGTCTAAGCACATACTAGACAGGAGAAGAACCACAAACAATCTACTGTATGGTCAATATGCGTAATGTACAAACAACTACGGAAGTTTGAAAAATCCCTACTTTACACAATCAGCTTGCCAAAGACACAATTGTCTAAAACTAAGTTCTAAAGTCTCCAAAACTAACTCCCTGTCTAAGTGGCAATGCATCTCCGTTATACCTTCAAAGGAGGAATGTGGGATGAAAACACTCCAACAGCCTGAATGCATTTAAAGATTCAAAACACTCCAGGAGCCTGAATGCATTTAAAGATTCAAGCGTATAGGCTCTTCCCTAGCTTGGAGAAGTCAGGCGGGTGGCTGCAACATATGAAATATGTGCAAGCAGCATCCCCTGATTGACCAAAAACTTCAGTGTTTATGTATCCTACAGGGAAATATCAAAAAGGAAAAGAGGATTAATAGAAAACATCTGATATCATCAGCTTTTACAACATAACTACGACAAATGTAGGCAATATACAAGGGCAGCAAAAACAAGAATACAAGTTCTTTATCCTTGATATCCTGTTTTCAGAAATAGTTTCAGACCTCTTCTGAGCACCTGCCTGCTGTATATTATTTTTTATCAACATTTTAACACCATGTACCTTACATAAGTTTCTGTCTTTAGAAAGGGAAAAAATTCCTCCAAAACATGATTGAGGACCAAATTACACCAGTTAAAAACTTAACAGTTGAGCCTACCTAAAAAGTTCCAAAATGTCCTAAAGAAATGAAACTCTAATGCAGATCTGAAATGGAACATCCTGGAAGTGAGTTTTCAGAAAAAAGAACACTAATAAATCCCACTCCAAAAAATCATACAAATCAAATCGCAGTAGTGGGCTCTCAAAGGTGGGAGAGTGAGAATATGGACTACTAAAGGGGGTAGTGGGAGTGAGGACATACACTGGGGGAAGTGGTGGGTTAACCAAAGAAGGGGCACTGCAGCACTGATAATTGTAGGAAAGTGGCAGAAGTAACTAGTCAGGTTAACAGGTAGTAAAGCTAACTATTTTTAACACCTAGGATAAAGTATGGTGATTGTTCTTTTTCACTAAATAAGACTGAGTAACTTGTGTTTCAAGTTTTGGTGGAATATCGAGGTGACTGACAACGGCGGAAGAATCCACCTCTAAATATTTCTTCCCTGACTAAGCTTGCCTATTTTCCATTTATCCTTGATGTCAAGTCCCATTGAACCAGTATCAAACATTCAGTGTCTTTCCTGTTGTTCACAGGGAATCAGTAGAATTTTCATCAGTCCAACCTATTTTGTAATCAATCTCTAAGCCAAGCTCCACACATCTACAATATGACATTTACCTCATTTTATGTACAGAAACCTTAGGATTTTTCCCGAAATCATTCACCTTCCCCACAAATGATTATTGATTTTGGCTGAATAATCATCAATAAAGCAACTAATCTTCTTGCTAATAGCTGATGTGACATTAAATCACCAAAGTACAATTGACATGCGACATATAACCATACATTTTGGCATGACCAAATATTTCAATGATATAGCCAACACAATCTTTTAAGCTTACATTGCATAAAGATTAGGCTAGCTATAGTTGTTTTGCTTCCTTATTTTCTGGTTTCCTTTTTATCCCAATGATTGGTTTTCTTAATAAATACTCTTGTACTAGGACGAATCAATCGAAAAATATTGAATTTTATGAAGTTCCTACGTGTAGTGCACACGAGCCATGATGAATCAATCAAAAAATATTGAATTTTACGAATTTCTTATGTGTAGTGCACTCAAGCCATTTCTCTAGTTCCTGGGGAACAAATTGATGATACAGCCATAAGTTGGTTAGACATTTATTCACGTCTTTGGAAGCCTAAGAATAAAGCTAAAGGGTCCGCGGCAAATAAGAAGAAATTTTGGTCCAAGGGAGTTTGTCCGTGGTGATTCCTAGAGTCATCCGTCATAGTCAATCATAGTTAATTTCAATTCTCTATTTAGCATTTTATTATTATTCAGAATTTGAGTCTTTATTTAGTCTTACTCCCGTTAGGCAAGTAATTGGAGTCCTTTATTAGAATTGTAGTCTTTTATTCGAAGGTAACTTTTTATACAAGTACTAGAGTTTTAAGCCTAGTTAAAATTTCTAAAAGAGTTCAGATTTAGAAGAGATTTTAGGAGATGTTTTAGGAAGCTTTTAGTTATAAATATTATGTATCCATGTTCCTTTGATACACAGAGAATTGATGAAATAAACTTTGATTTTAGTTGATTAATTTTTCCCTTTCTTTTCATCTCTTTTCTTCCTACTTTACTTTTCATGGGTACTGTTCATAGCCCAAAATAGTCTCAACCCTCCTTTTCTTCGCCTGGCGCTAGTAAGGCAAGGTCTTATCTATCTTGTCCTACATCAATTTGGTATCAGAGCCAAATTCCATTCCTCTTTATCATCCATAATCCATAATTTTTCTCCTTCAATCAATATGGTTATCAATGCAGAACTCTCCTCAAAGTTCGAGACTTTCTCGAAAGATTTTGAGGATACAAAGAGACAAGTTGCTTTGTTGATGGATAACATGCATGAGGTTAACAAGAAGTTAGAGGCTTTGCAATCTTCTGTTGGTACATTAGATGGAATGGCTGGAAGGTTCGATCGAATTGAAGCTTTATTGTTGGGCAAACATCCAATTGACACTGATAATAACAAGATTTTGCAAGCTTCAAGTTCCAATCAACCAAAAGCCATATCAACTCCTTCCTCTGGCCTCCCTTCTGTATCTTTTTCTCTATCAGATTTCCCACCAATTTTCCAACCTGTTTCCCAACCTATTTTCCAACATGTTCCTCCACCAATCTATCAACACATTACGCAGCCAATTTTGCAGCCTTTTTTCCAAGGAAGTAGTAGTTCTAAGCCAATTCATCGTCAGTTTCAGTTCACTGCTGGTTCGCCTTATGGGATTCTATCTTCTCGCACAAGTAGTACATCCTACCCTCCACCTCAAACTGAACATCTGTCCCAAACCCAACCCCCACCTCAGATTGTTATGTTGTTTTACTACAATAACAACATGCCAAGATCAGCAAGATTTTAGCAAAGGAGTAACATTGAATGTTCCAGATTTTTATGGGGATGGTAATGCTGATGTTTTTCTTGATTGGATGCATAGTTTAGAGTCTTATTTCGGATGGTATGCCATGAATGAGATCCAGCAAATTATTTTGCTGAAGCTAAGTTGAAGGGGACTGCTCGTGTGTGGTGGATAAAGAGCAAGCAAATCGTAGGAAACTTGGACTGGGTGATGTTCAAACTTGGGAAGAGGAAGCAAGCCATGACTCGCCACTTCCTTCCTTCTGACTACAAGCAGCGAGTTCATCTTCAATTCATGGAGCTACAGCAAGGAAGAATGACTGTTGATGAATACACTAGAGAATTCTATTGTCTAGCAATTTGTAGTGACTATGGATGGGATGAAGATGTCATGATTGCTTCTTACAAGTGTGGGTTGAAACCACAGATTTCGTCACGACTATCAACTTCTGTGCTTTTCACTTTGAGTGATACCATACGCTTCGCTCACCAAATTGAAACTGATTATTTCACTAAGCCTTCTATACGACCTCCCATGTCTAATGGTCATCCTAATGATGCTTCTAGTGCTGATTTTCACAACCTGGCCACTACGCAAGGCAATTCAAGGTCTGCTGGTCCTAAGGGTAAGGATCCAATCATTGACAATCCTTGGAAAGCTAAGAAGGACTGATGTTTTCATTGTGGGCAACATGGTCATATGAGTTGGCAATGTCCAAGCAAAACGACTCTCCGTCTTGATGCAGCCCCTAAAGAAAGGGCAAAGGAGTTTATTCTTCTTGAAGCTAAAGAGGCTTATGAAGATGAGCAGGAAATAGGTGATGACAAACAGCATTGTTTGGTCTTACAACCTCTTCTTAGTACCCATAAGAGTGATGAGACTAAAGACTGGCGATGTAGTAGTATTTTCCACACTAGAGTAAGGTGTAATGGAGCCTTATGCACTATGATTATTGACCCTGGAAGTTGCATCGAGGATGTTGTTCGCAAGCTGGGCTTGACAACTATGCCTCATCCTAGCCCCTACAAGCTTGCTTGGGTTAATAATACCAATTTGAAGGTAACTGAGAAGTGTTTGGTGACCTATTCAATTGGTGGATTGATTGAAGATGTTGATTGTGATGTGCTGCCCATGAAAGTTCGTCATCTTTTGTTGGCTCAGCCTTGGCTTTTTGACCGAAAGGTGCAGTATCATGGGTATACAAATACTTGTACCTTTCAACAAGGTGACTTAAATCTGAAACTTGTTCCACCCAAGAAATTGCGAACAGTGGAGCTGAAATGGACATTTTTTATGAAACGCATCTCTCAAGGAGATGGTATTCTTGGATCCCATCCCAACTCGTTGAAGTCAAGTTCTTTTCAGTGGGGGGAGATGATGACACAGTCATAAGTTGGTTAGACAAATATTCGCATCTTTGTAAGCCTAAGAATAAAGCTAAAGGATCCGTGGCAAATAAGAAGAAATTTTGGTCCAAGGGAGTTTGTCCAGGGTGATTCCTAGAGTCATCCGTCATTGTCAATCATAGTTAATTTCAATTCTCTATTTAGCATTTTATTATTATTCAGAATTGAGTCTTTATTTAAGTCTTACTCCCATTAGGCAAGTAATTGGAGTCCTTTATTAGAATTGGAGTCTTTTATTAGAAGGTAACTTTTTATACAAGTATTAGAGTTTTAAGCCTAGTTAAAATTTCTAAAAGGGTTCAGATTTAGGAGAGATTTTCGAAGAAGTTTTAGGAAGCTTTTAGTTATAAATATTATGTATCCACATTCCTTTGAGACACAGAGAATTGATGAAATAAACTTTGATTTTAGTTGATTAATTTTCCCTTTCTTTTCCCCTCCTTTTCATCTCTTTTCTTCCTACTTTACTTTTCATGGGCACTGTTCATAGCCCAAAACAGTCTCAACCCTCCTTTTCTTCAGCTGGCGCTAGTAAGGCAAGGTCTTATCTATCTGGTCCTACATCACAAATCTTCAAGAAGACTCACATCTTCCCCCATGTTGTAGCCCAGCATTAACCATCAACACTACAGTCTTACAATGCAGCTGCCACTTCATTAAGAAGACTATATTTAGGGCCATCTCTCATTAGATTTATCACAGATCATATTTCAGTCAATTCATTTACATAACGAATTCAGTATTTTCAAGACTGCTATATCTGATAGAGGTTCTTAAGAAAGAGCTTAGTCAAAAGTGTTGCTTAATTTTTAGAAAAACTTAAGTGCTTCTAAGATGCTGTTGACGACTATTAAGCACTTCTGCAGTCACTAATCATGGCTCCAAGCACTTTTAGACACAATTTAACTTTTTATCCTTGTCACATGCAAAGCATTTTGTTATCAACCCCTGCAACCCCAGTTACTACTTAATAATGCTATTTTGATAATTCTATGCAACTTCATGAAATCAACAATGATCAACCACTAATCCGCCAATGTAAGGGTTTAAAGAAAATCAGCCTAGTTTAGAACCATAATACAATAAGCTCACATAGAAAATATCTCTGCAAGCTTAAAAGACTGTATCATTTAGGCAGAAAAGCAAGATTTAGAGAGTTCATAGAAATGTTGCTTGAGCAATATTGTAGGAGAAGGACCTACAGTAGTCTTTGATAGCAAAATGACAAACAGAAAAATTAAAAAACCAAACTAAAAAAAAGAAAAGGAAATGTAGATCTGGTCCTCTTATTTAGAGGAACATTTTTAATTTTTAGTATTCACACCCAAAAGCTGTTAATTATCCAACTAATAAGACATTATAATAAGATAACTTGGCTGTAGATATTGTAATCTTAATGCAAGTTTAGCAGTTTCATTGATAATAGACTTATAAAGGTGGTACTGGAAGACAGCGCGGAATAGCATAGCAAGATCAGATTCTACTCATTTGAAGGAATTTTCATAACCTTCTCCAATTCCCCTTATCAAACAAAGCATTTGAAGGAATTGTCAATCCAGCATCAGAATCGGGCCTAGCGAACAGGGCTATTTTCAAACAAAGATAGCAGTGACATTCAGCAATTTTTAGTTCTGCATTCTTGCAGCACTTAATGTCATCCTTAGTATTTTTTTGCTTTATGAATTCTTTCTCCATAAACGTCAGATTCACATATACTCAATATTCCCCAGTCAGGTAGCTTTTAAAACATTGCAATCTTGCTTATACAAGCATTGAATTTCAAAAAGCTCCAAGGTGAATAAACTATCTTTCAGATTTTGAACGATCGGCAGCAGGATTGCATTAATTTTCAGTTGAGATTCTTAAAAGACGTCAAAGAAAATCTAAGATATCATGATTTCTCTAGTTATTTTTTGCATCCTCTTTTGCTTTGTTAGAAGTTGGTTGAAAAGCACTGCTCTGCGCACTTTTAAGTACAAATTTAGGAGCTTTCCTGCATTATTGTTCTATTACAATATATATTTCCTAAAGATGCTATTGGGTCCAATTTCCTCAATTCTACATTCATGAAGGATGAACTTGATCTTCTTACCAGCAAGATCCTTGAAAAGCACAATTCAATAAACTCCTAATTTAGATTAGATTATGTAAATCAGAATAACAGGAAAAGCAGTCGTTGAAGTAGAAATCCAAAGTATGAACAAAGAACGGCAGTCATCATGTAGAAAACTCATGTTGAAAGTCAGAGTAAGATTCAAGAGCACTTCAAGGCTATCAGATGTGAAAGTGTACCATACTAAAAAATATTAGATGACAACAAAAAAACCAAAGGCAAAGCAACGCAGAAAAAATGAACTCCAACCCTACCAGAATATCAATTGACATGTTGGCCATCATCATCTGAATCGTCAATGAGTACAGGCTCATTTCTATCACTTTTACAGTCACCAAACATCTCATCTATCTCTGCATCTGAATCCTCAAGTTGTACGGGACCCTTTAAACTGCCCTTATTATCACCAAGTAGCTCACGAGCTGCCTTCTCAAGGAATACTTTTGCAGCAGTTTGAACACATTGTTTCTCTGGTGACCCGTATTTTCTCTTCTTATGCACATTTCTTTCAGAATACTTTATTGTAGTACCCTGTCTTCTACTGATCTCCTTCATGCTTTGCTTCTGCTCTGCAGAATTAATCTACTTTTCAAAGCTGAACTAAATGATAGAAATAATCCAATAAACCAACTGAGTACCTACCCCTGGTGAGATCAGGCAAAGAATGCTCAATGAAGCGGGTTGCTGCTTGGGCATTTATGGTAGCTGAAGGCTGCAGTGGTGCTTTGAAGATGAACAGGGATTATATCAGTGAATATGCACAAAGTAAACATATTCAAGATGGTAAAGAATAAGCAAAAACTTCCATTTTAAGTTTCAGAGGGAACACATTACCACATGGAAAACATAGATAACGTGGAAAACCACTTTCATACTGTTCCAAAATCCAGATTAATGGTTCTTTGTATTACCTTTAATGGGACAAACCGAGACAACACCAACAAAGGACAGCATTCAAGAACAGTGATCAAACTTTAAAAGAAAGAAAAGAGTTCATTGAAGACAAGGAAAAATTTATCCAAGATATCTAATGCTTGTTCAGCTAATTCCACACGTAATGTGAAAAAGATTTACCTGAAATTTACCCACATAATTATTTGCCTTAGCAGAGAAAATCGAGATTCTCTTCATCTCAAAGTGTAAATCACTTTCCATCTTAACTTAAATCCTGAAGTAAATAAAAGGGATTATAAGTACCTTTACTCAACTCGACACACCGCTGCACTTTCTCCTGGTACAAGCGCAACCTCTCCTATAAACACAAACATAAACCCATATCTGTGAAAAATGTTACTAGCCAAAAACTCCACAAACTCAAATTTGAACCAAAACATCACAAATTGATAGGAAAATATAACACAGGGCTGTAAACAACAACAAAGTCAAGAAAATATGTGAAAAGACAACATCAAACATCACAACTGAAAAGTCTAGAATAACTGCTTAAATGAAGAAGGATTAGGTTTACATAGCCTTAAGGCCCTCAACCCTGTGAGCTACGCAGGCAATTCTGGTTAATGACTCTGTTACCTTGAACACAACGAAGCATCCTTGTAACAATTAACAATTGAAAACACACATGCAAGAATCAATTAGGCTCAACCCCTCAATCTACATTTCTAAGGAATCTTTATTCCCAATAACAAAGTACAGACTTTGAACAGAAATGGCCCCTTAATCACCCAATAAATACACGTAATTAAGTCAGACCCTCGAAAAGAATTCAACAGTCAAGAAAAAGGCAAAAACCATCTCCCATTAACCAACAGATATACCCAAAAATTAAAAAAATGATTGAAGAAGAATAGAATACATACATGCTCTGACTTGACAGCATGCTCATCTGGGTTCACTCCATTGCATCTCAACCTCACTGCAAAACCACCAAATATTCGACATCAAACTTAAATTCAAGTATTCAATTAAACAAAACCCACAAAACAAAGAACCAAAAAAAAAACATCTTTCGGCCAGTTTAGACATACAAGTGAAAAGGGTGGTGGTAATTTTGGCAAGCAATAGAAGGGACTGAGCCCTTTCAAGAGGGTTCATCTGGGACAGGACATCATTGTCACAAAGGGACAGGAAATCGTCAAAAAAGATTCCAACTTCCTCAATGTTGATTGAGGTTCTCTTGACTGCCTCCATGACTGATTCTGGTACAATTCTTGTTCCACCACCATCACTTCCACCGTCCATAGTCGATTTCTAGGTAGCAAATTGATTCTTCAAGGACTCTTGCTACGCTGTGTGTAACGTATGTGAAGGGCAGAAAATACTACTGTGTGAGAGTGTGTAGATATCAGATGACTGCCAGATTTGTTTGTTCGTTTCTTCGTTTGCTTGTTTAGTTTGGGGTTTAGCTTTACTGCGGCAGCTGAGGAATCCAATTGGATTTTGAAAATCTAGTGACTAGATGGGGGCCAGTAAAGCTGCCGAGAGTAAAATATAGGCTGCTTGGATTAACTGT
The DNA here is from genome assembly GCA_013103745.1 of Gardenia jasminoides. Classification (NCBI taxonomy): domain Eukaryota; kingdom Viridiplantae; phylum Streptophyta; class Magnoliopsida; order Gentianales; family Rubiaceae; genus Gardenia; species Gardenia jasminoides. The sequence goes on from CM023103.1 coordinate 37,749,543, forward strand.
TTTTAAGGTATTTTTAAAAGTATTAACTTTTTATACACGGTCAGTTTAGTGTTTTTTTACGCTAGCAATTTTAGATGCATGCTACATGTGCATGATTTAAATTTGTATTATATGGCATAATCCAAACCTGCTAGTATGAAAACTTATACACTGACCGTGTATAAAAAAGTTATTTTAAAATATTTTACTATACTATACTATTGTATTTGAAAAAGTTTTATACTATGTTTGGAAAGATAAATATGATTTCAAATTTACAGTCCAAATCTTTCTACTGTTTAAAAATTTTATTTTAATAATGAGATTTTAAATTCATCTATGAGATGGAGTAGGCAAATCTAGGCACTGTTTGAAAATTTTATTTTAATAATGAGATTTCAAATTCATCTATAAGATGAAATAGGTAAATCTAGATAGGGGTGCTCAAAAGGAATCCAAAAGGTGGGTAACCAATAAAATCAAATTGGTCCAAATTGAAAAATTGGGTAACCAATTCATAATTTTTAAAATAGTTAGGTTACCTAAATCTACTTGTAAAATTAGATTAGGCTATGGATTTCAACTTTTAAAAATCGCGTTTATCCAAACCTTCCTGTATATGTGTAGTCATTTACTAATAATTATATAGTATCTAAATTATATATTTTATTTTTTAAAATTTCAAGCAATAATTATTTAGTCATTCGCTAATAATTTAAGTTACAAGACACATGCCATTATATATTTTATTTTTCAGAACTTATAGTATATATTTTATTTAACCTACCTGTATATGTTGTTTATTTTTAAAAAATTATACAGGTGCATGTTCAAAGTTTTAGCAAGTGATACAACTAGTAGTGGTTGGTTTGTTATATTTGATCAAGAGGTTGAAAGGATAATAGAACACGAACTTTCTTTTGTTCTTGAAGAATTTAACAAGGTAAATATATACGTAAACTTTTAAATTTTTTATTTTTTTCAATAGTTTACAATCACACACATATCTCAATCAGCTTTGTATTCAACAAAAAATTCTTTATGTATTTCATTTGCAAGAAGGATTTAACAATGAAATCATCTCAGCAATTATAAGCAAGATCATGTGGAAACCTTTTGTGCTCCAAATCAAGTTGAATAGTTACAATTTGGAACAAGGTAGTAACAGGTTTACAGTGACTACATGGTTTCACTGTGATATAGACTTGGAAACGCGTTTCATGCTTTCACAGGTAATGTGTATTAAATTTCTTTTGTGCTTAACATACTATATCATCTTCTTCTCTAGCCTTTAATTTTCAAAAATCATTAATAGATTGCTGGAAGTAATAGTCAAAGCCAACTTGGAGCATCATCTTCCCAGGTCCCAGCAAATATAACAAATGCCACTATTGATTCTAATTAGCAATATTTCAATACACTTTTTGCAAACGATTCATCAGAGGGTTCAACAAAGAATATAGAAGGAAATCCTCATAAAAGGATTTGCATGTGAAGGTGGATTCAATAAACTATTTTACTTTCTTAAACTATTATTGTCACACACAACCTTGGATGTAATAAATCATTTATTTTTTATAATTAATTATCGTGCTTTCCTACTATGTAGTGATAATGGAAAATCCGTACAATTTGAGTTACACATCAATATGGGTGAAAAAGTTCAAATAGAAGAAGAACAAAAACACGCTCATGAAGAGTAGAATATTCTTTAATGTTATTTATGGAACTTTTTATCTACTTTCAGGGTTTTGAATGTTATCTTATTCTTGAATGGTAACTTTTTCTATTTTTAAATTATCATTCACTGGATTAGATGTTCAAATTTACATTATGTGATTTGAAGATTGGTTCGAATAACAATGTGCACAATACCAACATGCTTAATACATGTTATAATAGTTTTATACAATAAGTTTGTATTTTATATAGACATTTTCCTTTACAATATTTATTATTTTTTGATGATTCCCGTTCAACGAACGGTACAAAACTAGTTTACTAATAATTATATAGTATCTAAATTATATATTTTATTTTTTAAAATTTGAAGCAATAATTATTTAGTCATTCACTAATAATTTAAGTTACGAGACACATAACATTATATATTTTATTTTTCAGAACTTATAGTATATATTTAATCTTATCTTTAATTTATTTTTCCATTTCCTACATTCATTGTCACCAATTTTATTTACTGTACTACTCTATTTTTTTTTTTATCTTTGTTCAAAACTTCTTTTTCTTTCTCATAAATTCTATCCACTTCACCATTCTACTTATTTTGTTTTTAATTTTAGAATTGTACATATTTGGTTGTGAAGCACATTGTCATCCTTAATAATAAATAAATAAATTAATAGTTTTTAAAAAGTATAGAAAATCAAAACAAATATTTGGTATATTTATGTTTTAATTATATATTGAATTTTGATTTTCCAATTTGTTGGTGCTTTTTTTTTTTTGAGTTTTAGGATTAAACATTCTTGTTAATTTCGAAAAGTATTGTATTATTTTCTTTTTTAATCTAATTATATTTTCCCCTTTTTTTCTACTAGAGAATAGGGTTAGATTACCCTATATATTCGACCCTATTCTACAGATTAATCAGTTAGTGGTTAACTGATTAAATAGGATTAAAATATGGAATGTAATTTTGCTAAAACACTATTTGTAGTCAGGGGTTAACGAAATTGTAAATATATTACTCGATCCACGAACACCCCTAAATTTAGGTAATTTTAAATCTATTCAATAGAAAATTCATTTGAAATCCATCACTTTCAAATCCAAACCATTGATCCAAACACATCCTTATTGTTTTTGGGAGTGATTTTTAGTGTGTTGTTGAGAAAATATTTTGAGGTATCTTTAGAATTTAAAAAATTAATGGAATTTTTGTAAAAACTTTTATAAAAAAATTTCACCATACCTACCATCCACTATCACTTCTCCCATTTCCCATTTTCACCACCAGCCTCCCTCTTCCCCCTCCCGCCTCCTCGCACAACCAAAGAGAGGGAGGGAGGGAGGGATGATGGTGACTGCCGATGACTGCCAGTGGTGGGTGGTAGTGCGTAATGGAAAAAGAAAATAGGATAAATTACATTTAACCCCCCTGTGTTTTGACTGTTGCCACATAACCCCCTAATGTTTGAAAATATCCACTTCACCCCCCTATGGTTTTATGTAAAGTGGATTTACCACTTTATATAAAAGTATAGGGAAATTACGTGAACGATTGTAAAAGTCACAAGGGGGTAAAGTGGATATTTATATGAATCATAAGGGGGTTGTATGGATATTAAAATTTTATCACACGTGCTTTTGGAGCGCGTTTGGTATAAAATTGTACATTCCGTCCACTTTCCACTTTACATAAAACTATAGGGGGTGAAGTGGATATTTTCAAAAGTTATGGGGGTTATGTGGCAACAGTCAAAACTACAGGGGGTTAAATGTAATTTACCCAAGAAAATATGAAAGAATAATTTTTTTTTTTGTATTTATGAGTTGTTTTTGAAATATTATTTGGATTAAATGTTTTTGAGTTGAGTATTACTGTAACTTTATAAATGAAAAACTAGTTTTTGAAAAATTAAGGAATCCGAATAAAGAATACGATGAGGTGATAAGGCTAAAAATTAGTTTTTATAAGGGTAAAGTTGAAAATTCAAAAGATGATCAAAATTGTTTACACCAATGCTAGTCCTCTGACTTTATATATTGTATGAATTAATTTTTTATACACTGACAGTGTAGTGATTTTTTTTATACTAGCAGTTTTGGATACATGTCACATGTGCATAATTTGGATTTCAAATTTAAACTTGTGTTGTGTGGTATAATCCAAACCTATTAGTGTAAAAAAATTATACGCTGACAGTTTATAAAAAAATTATCATTATTGTATAAGTTGTATAGATGTCTATACAATATATAAAGTCTGAGTTTTATAAGGGTAAAGTTGAAAATTCAAAAGATAACTAAAATTGTCTACACCAACTTATATATTGCATAAATTGTATAGATGTCTATACAATATATGAAGTCTACGAAGGTTGTTATTTTTTGAATTTCTAATTTTATCCTTGTATTTTCTACTGCAATTACCTAATTACATTCTGCCAATATAACTACTCATAATTATCCTAAATATTGCAACTACCAAATTACTATAATTTTATAAGTCAAAGCTCTTTAATAAATTTGTATAGATTATATCTATGTGAAAAACAAAATTTATATAATATTAATTTATTTTCATTATTTCTAAATTGCAGATAACACGAATATTAATAGACACTTTTAACCCGCTTTAAAAATTACATCAACATTTACAAATACAAAAGATGACATGGATTTGTTCTTGGCACAAATGGCCTTTACATAATTTCGCATTTGATATCTTATCTTATTTTATTTCTAGTCACTTCACATATTAATAGCATTTTTTTTATCGTAGCATTTTTTTAACAATTTCTTTTATGTATTTTAGAGGATAAAATACTTTTTTTTTTAACAAACAGATAAAATACTTGATGATGACAATAACGTCCACTTTTTAAAATTTACCACTACAAAACTTCCATCCTTCACGGAAATTTCCGCTTTTCGTCTCACAGTTCCCTGACACACATTCAAGGACATTGATAAGCAGATAATTCCCAGTTTCCCACCTTTAAAATTTTCTCCTATTTATCAGCTCTCTCTTAAGCAATTCAACAAACACATAGTAGTCGTGCAAGCCAGTATATTTTTGCTATGAGTTCCCCTGCATTTCACAACTCTTATGTTTCTTGAATTTCGTCTCATAATTCGTGTATGGCTGTGATTATAGTCTCCTCCTCAGCAGTTTGTTGTAATAAGTTCAGTTGCAGAGTTGCAACTGAGACTATACCAACTGTTAGCAAGCCATGCGGTTTAAGTTACAATGTGCCTTTAAGAGGGACAAAGACTGGAACTTCGAGGTTTTTCCCGTGTGGTTCTATGTTGAAATGGAAGAAAATCATGAAAAAGCAAGTGGGTATTTCTGGGTTTCGAATAAAAAGTTCATATGATGTTGTGGTTGTCAATGGAAAATCCAAAAAGAGTATGTCTGCTGAGGAAGTTTTAGGGGTTTTGAAGTCAAAATCTGACCCAGATCAAGCCTTTTCTTTCTTCAAATCCGTTGCTGAATTGCCTACTGTAGTTCACAATACAGAAACCTGTAATTACATGCTTGAGCTATTGAGAGTACATAGAAGGATAAATGATATGGCTGTGGTGTTTGATTTGATGCAAAAGCAGATAATATATAGGAGTTTGAATACCTACTTGACTATATTTAGAAGTCTCAACATAATTGGAGGAATTCAGGAAGTGGTGGTAGCTCTTGCAAGGATGCGAAAAGCAGGGTTTGTGTTGAATGCCTACTCGTATAATGGATTGATACATTTGGTTCTTAAAGCCGGGTTTTGGAGGGAAGCTTTGCGGGTATATAGAAGGATGGTCTCTGAAGGGCTTAAGCCTAGTCTTAAAACCTACTCAGCACTCATGGTGGCCTGTGGGAAGCGAAGGGATACGGAAACAGTCATGAGGTTGTTGGAGGAGATGGAGAGCTTAAAATTGAGACCCAATGTTTACACTTTCACTATTTGTATTAGGGTACTTGGAAGGGCAGGTAAGATCAATGAGGCATATGGTATTCTTACAAAAATGGATGAGGATGGTTGTATGCCAGATGTAGTCACTTACACAGTTCTTATTGATGCCCTTTGTGATGCTGGAAAGCTTGACATTGCAAAAGAAGTTTTCACAAAGATGAAATGTGGTAGGCAAAAGCCTGATCGTGTAACTTACATCACATTGCTGGAAAAATTTGCTGATCATGCAGACCTGGGATCTGTTCAGGAATATCTGTGCAAAATGGAAGCTGATGGTTATAAAGGGGATGTTGTTACTTTCACAATTCTTATTGATGCCTTGTGCAAAGTGGGAAATGTTGATGAAGCATTTGCCACTTTGGAAACCATGAAGGAGAAAGGATTATCCCCCAATCTTCACACTTACAATACCTTGATTGGTGGCCTTCTGAAAGAAAATAGGTCTGATGAGGCATTTGAGCTATTTGGTAGCTTGGAATCATTAGGTGTGCAACATACTGCATTCACATATATCCTGTTCATTGACTACTATGCAAAATTAGGTCAGACTGACAAGGCTCTTGAAACTTTTGAGAAGATGAAAGCTCATGGAATTGCTCCAAATGTTGTCACTTTCAATGCATCTCTATATGGCCTTGCAGAATTTGGTCGGTTTAAGGAGGCGAGAGATACTTTTAATGGAATGAAAAGGAGTGGACTTATACCTGATTCCATTACGTATAACATGATGATAAAGTGCTTTGCCAATGCAGGTAAAGTTGATGAGGCTCTTCAGTTACTGAATGAGATGATTGAGACAGGCTGTGATCCAGATGTGATCATTGTCAATTCTTTAATTGACATGCTTTACAAGGCTGATCGTCCAGATGAGGCATGGGCAATGTTCTGCAGAATGAAGGATATGCGGCTTGTTCCTTCAGTTGTTACATACAACACTTTATTGGCTGGACTGAGAAAGGAGGGCAAGTATCTAGCAGCTTTTCAGTTATTCGACAGCATGAGTGCACATGGGTGTCCTCCCAATACAATAACATTCAATACAGTTTTGGATTGTCATTGCAAGAATAATGATGTTGACTCAGCTGTGAAGATAGTTTATCAAATGACAGAAGTTAAATGCTATCCTGATGTTTTTACTTATAACACAATCATTTCTGGGTTAATTAAAGAAAACAGGTTGAGGGAAGCATTCTGGTTTTACCATCAAATGAGAAAAGTGCTGTACCCAGACTGTGTAACTTTGTGCACTCTCCTTCCTGGTATAGTGAAAGATGGTTTGATTGAGGATGCTTTTCACATTGTCAAGGTTTTTGCTCGCCAAGTTGAAAGTACGTTAGACAGATCTTTCTGGGAAAGTCTAATGGAAAAAACTATTTGTGAAGCTGAATTCCATTTCTGCATTTCATTTATGGAAAAGTTACTTTCTGAAGGTCTGTGCAAAAATGAATCATTGATGGTACCTATTATTAAATTTCAGTGCAAGCAAAAGAAACCCCTTGATGCTCATAAACTGTTTTTGAAAGTCAAAAAGTCATTTGGGATATTACCGATGCTAGAAGTACATTATGTCCTAATTGATGGGCTTCTTGAGTTTCATCATAAAGAATTGGCTTGGGAACTTTTCATGGACATGAAAAAAGCTGGCTGTTCTCCCGATGTTTCTGTATACAATTTGTTGCTTGATTATCTCGCAAAGTCAGGAATGATTGAGGAACTTTTTGAATTGTATGAAGAGATGTGTCATAGAGGATGTACACCTGATACTGTTACGCACAACATACTAATCTCTGGTCTTGTTAAGGCTGGTGACATATATAAGGCCATAGATTTATACTATGATATGGTAAGTGGAGGCTTTTCTCCCACTCCCTGTACATATGGTCCTCTTCTAGATGGCCTTCTCAAACTTGAAAATTTTGATGGAGCAAAGAAATTGCTCGAGGAAATGATTGACTATGGATGTCTACCTAACTCTGCTATATACAACATCCTTATCAATGGATTTGGTAAAGCAGGGGATATGGAAAATGCTATTTCATATTTCAATAGAATGCTTAAGGAGGGAATAAGACCTGACTTGAAATCTTACACCATTCTTGTTGATTGTCTTTGCATAGCTGGAAAGGTGGAAGATGCTATTTACTATTTTGAGGAGTTAAAGTCATCTGGCCTTGATCCTGATTTGATTTCTTATAACCTTATGATCAATGGACTTGGAAGATGGGGAAAAATTCGTGAAGCTTTGGCTCTTTTTAGTGAGATGCGCATCAGAGGAATTTCTCCTAACCTATATACCTACAATTCTCTAATTCTCAATCTTGGAGTTCTGGGGATGTTGGAGGAAGCAGGAAAGATGTATGAAGAACTAAAGGCAGCAGGTCTTGAACCAAATGTTTTCACTTACAATGCTCTCATCAGAGGGTATAGCATCTCTGGGAACCCTGATGGAGCATATGAAGTCTTTGAGAAGATGATGGTTGGGGGATGTATCCCTAACAGTGGGACATTTGCTCAGCTGCCTAACTAAGTCACATGTTACATACTTATAGGCGACGCTAATGTAGCTTACTGTCATCTCCATCCCTGGGGACACAGCTGTAAGGTATTGCAGCTCCTTTGAGCCTGTCTACTTCATGGCAAGATTATATCAGTACATCAGAAAGGATGACAATTAAAAGGACATTACTTCTTGTGTTCTAATTGAATGTCTAGGTATGTGTATTCTACTTAGGCAATGTGGTTAGCCTGGTTGATTTCACCTCTTTTGAAGTTTGTATTTATCTGTATACTTGTGTTATTGATGCAGGATTTGAAAAGTATGCTTGTAATTACTGGTTGCAAGGGCGTTTTGATTTCATCCTGTTGCACTTAAATTGTACAGCTTCATTCTGACTCTATTTGCTGATTCAGTTACGATCCCTTGAAAGGTTCTGCACAGTCATAAGTGTGAAGGTGATATTCATTTTGATGGTTTCTGTCCATTATGAATATCTGATCCTGTAAAATACACACCTTAATTCTATGATGTAATATGTAAAAACTGTTTTCTTGTCTACACAACAATTCATGGCTTAGATACTATCAGTATCCATTTTCAGTCTTATTTCTAATAGAACACTGTGTTCTGGTTCTGCGTCGTTATCTTCATAGCCTGTAGATATTTGTCCCAGTTAGATGTGTCCTTGGGCTTCGGTTGGATAGTGATATAGATCTACACTAGGCTCATATTAGTCACTTGAAAATGATAATCATGATTTCAAGAATTATAGTTTTGCTGCTCAGACTTGCAATTGCTGAAGAAGGTTTTCTCTGCTTTAAATTTCTTTTATTGTCTAAAATAATTAAGCAATTCATCAAAACCAGAACCTATGTGGATTTGAACAAGACTTGTAGACCAATAAATTAAACCCAGCAGTTCTTGAAATAAAAAGAAAATAAGATGCCGGTATATGCTGCTGTAAATAGTCTATGCCTATGTCTGGTTCCATTAGAGTAGGACAGATACTTGGATGTACTTTCTTTGTGCAAAGGAACACAGTAGTTTGACTTTTGTTCTATTCTGCCAATTGATACGCCAATACTCTAAGCATGACATGATATTATTGTATTCAATCTGTTTTTTTCATGATACCACTGTTAGACTTGATAAGACAAAATGCAGGTAGAATTTTATCTTTGTTTGAAAATGTAAAGCTAGCAAAATCACAGTTGAGCAGTCTAAATCATTTGCTTCAGTCAGTCTATTATCACAAAGGAAACCACACATTTTTCACAACCCAAATCTGTAATTATAGTTCAGCAAGAAGAAGTGGAAAAACGAGAACAAAAATTGAGCTTCTAAGCTCAGTTTCTATAATTATAATGGACCTGTATTATCAGTTTGCTGAAGTGGTAGGAAGGCAGTGAAAATTGGTCATCCGTTCAGCCTTCTATATTACTATATGCTGAAAGCAGATCATATTAAACATACATTCTTTATTCTATTCTCTATACTGGAAAGCTTTTTCTCAGTGTTGGAACTTCAAATGATCATATTTATGTGTCAGCACAGAAGGAGCGGGGAGGGAAATGACACATTCAGAACGATTTTCATTTTCTGTTGTATTGCTGTTTTTGTTATTTAAGTAGAAAGGTATTATCCTGTTTGCTTGGAACCAGTAGTAGCTTAACGTCAATATTTGTTGGCTAATTTCAACTGCACATGTAATTGAGCTTTTTATTCAATTCGTAGCTACTGCTGCCCTTATAGTCTCTTATTGTTACTCAATTTTGTTCATGCCATTTACAAATAACGTACAATAGTAGACTGAAGAATGATGGCTACCTGTTCCATGTATCGAGTTCTAACACAGCTGTGGGAGACTGATGTCAAAGATTCACAACTCTGACTTCTTAGTTGCAATTGTGTCTTTTTCCTTTCTGCTTATTCCCTGCCCAAAGAAGAGCTTGTAAAGTTTGCCAAGAGAGTCTCCTTACCTTTCTCAACTTCAGACCTTTGTAGTCTGGCTTGCTTTCCAGATTCCCAACCTATTTTACCCGACATATATGGAAGGCAACAATTGCTTTCTATGTAAGTTGATAGATGCTTGGTTACTTAGGAAGATGCTGAAAAATCCATATGAAAGAGAGAGAGCGGATCTTGTTATCATTTCTGTGACACGTAGCAACTTCTGCTTTGTTAAGCTTAGTGATGCCATTCTCATGTAGGACTGCATCTTCTTTGGTTGAGTCTACATTCGAAACTCAACTCATGGTAATGAACAACATAATATTGCATGTAATTGCATCATTGTAACCTGAACTTGGATTTCTGAATGAAGAATGAAAGCAAAAGAAAAGGTGGAAGGGAAATGATTATTTTATATATATATTTTACTCTTAAAACATATGAGTTCCAGTCATTTCAAGTTGAGGTAAAATCCAAGATAACAAAAAGATGATTAATGTTAGAATTTACTCTAACTTTTTCATTTTGCTTATGATACACATTCCCTGAAACTTAATTTAGCTTACAAATGCATAATCCCTGAAAACTAACATAAGAAAATTATTTACCTCAGAATCCATGTTCATTTCCAACCAGAATTCTGTGGAAGGTCTTGGGTGCTAAATATTCATGTACGATTCGTAATTTCAAAGAAAGTATTTCTTCTGCTGTAAGGACTACATAGTGACTAACTTTTGCCCGGAAAATATGGAAACTTTCAACAAGTTAATTCTGGTAAGGAGAAAAGGGTTGAGGAACACTACATATTACCATTGTAATTTGCTTTTATTCTTGTTTTCTCTTGTTTCCTTCCCATCTTTCCTTCCAATTAAATCTGAGAGTTTCGAAGGTTACATGTGCTAGGTGGAAAGAGACACACAACACCAATTCAATCAATGCACTTGAAAGCACTAGTAACGGATCACATGCTTTGAACATGAGCAAGATGCTTGTAGATTTCCTTAATATTTTTAGAAAATCATTTTTTTTTAAAGAATAAATGTAATTGAGAAAAAAAATGTGATATTTAATATTTAATATTTTATACTTTTTTGAACTTGGTTTGCTAATATGAATGCTCCCATTAGCACTTTTATTTTGTAATAATATCAATGTTTTTGTCTTACTATTAAATTGGAATGACTTGAATGTTCTCTTCTATGTCATTTGAGTTAAAATTTTTAACTTTTTGAATAATTTGTTGTTTGTCTTCAAGTCGTTCTAAAATGTTTTATTAGTTTCAATGAGCTTTTCAAATTATTATTATTATTATTATTATTATTGCTAATGGTGGATTGTAAGTGCTATTGTAATTATAATAGTATTTAAATATATTGAAATTCCATTGTTCGAATTTAAATAGTCTAACTTTGAAGAGAAATGTTTTGATTTGGTGAAACTTATTTTTATTTCTCATTAATAAAATGCTTTATGATTATAGAATTTACATGATTAAAAACTGTAACCGGTTAAGAATATTTATAATATAATATTCAAACTAAACTTGGATATATTTTTATTCATCTTTGAATTACTCTTTGAAATTGGATATTTTATTAAAAAAACTTTTTTAATTCACCAAAACTCAAAGGAATATTTCACATTTGTAACTATTATTATGATTGGCATTAACGTATATAATATTCATTAATTATAGTTCAAATGCTGTCGGTTGTTTCAAGAATACAATTAATAAAGTTCATTAAATTTAAATAAATAAATTCCTAATATAAAACTATTTGCCTACCCTTGTACTGCATCTTTTGCTATATTTTGTGTTAAAGTTTCTTACTCAATGCTAATATGCACATACTAAAAAGGTGCTCTTAATGCTCTATTCGCTTGTATAATAATAATAAAAAAAAAAAGGACTTATGGTACTTTTGAGAGACTCATAATACAAATTTATTATATTTTATTTCATATTTGAAGTACTCTTTAAACTTGGATATTTTGTAAATAAAATTTGTTCTTCGTGCTTTTGGTAAATAAAAAAGTAAGGAATCTTTCATTTTTGTAACTACTAGTATATTTGATATTATTTACTTATGGAATGCAATGCAATTTGTCCATTTGTTAGAGAGGAGTGTAATTTTTGACATCACAAAAACTAATATCATTTTTTGCTTACACCTATTAACTACTAAGATTCACTATATATTTTTATAATTTATAAATAAAATTTATTCTTCATTTTTTCATTTAATTCACCATAACTCAAGGGAATATTTTTTATTCTTGTAATTGTTGACATAATTGATATTACTTATTCATAAAATGCAATGAATTTTTTTTTTTGGTTTAATTCACCACAACTCAAGGATTTTTTTTTTTGTAACTATTAGCATAATTTTTTATTAATTATTAAGGAAACGCAATGCAAATTGTCTATTTTTGATGTCGAGGGAAGTTTAGGTATCGTAGAAATAAAGATCAATTTTTGTTTACATGATTACATATGATTACACACCAAGATTCATCGTACTTTTTATAGGGTAGGGTATAGATAGATTGTAATGCAGCTCGCATAAGCTTTTTCATCTCTTTAAGAAGTAAACAATCTGAAAAGTAATTTTTGAGTGAAAATTACTACATACTATTGCTGGTCAAGCAGAATTCTGGGCATTCATGTATTGCTACAAGAAAAAGACCTAGAGCCGTGAGCAAGAAGCGATGGCAGTGCCTAAACTGTGATGAGTTTCATTCCCATTGATGTGTGGGAGTATGGATATCCGAGCTAAGAAAAAGAATTCCATAACATTCTTAGTATTCATTGAAATGAATGCCACCAAGTTTCCACACAATATATGTCGTTGCAAACATCACTGTGCTGATGAACACAAATGAGAAGACGATTAGAAACACATCAAAACCCCCAGGAAACTCAAACGTCCACCCCGGTTTTGGCATCCCTCTTTTGCTGTCATCAAATAGATTTGTAGGGGCTTCAGGAAGGCCAGATCTTCTTTTTCCTTTGTCACTTTCTTTAAGAGCATCCAGTAGTTTGCTTCCTAGCTGTGGCTTGGATGCTTTGGACTCTGTATAACGGCTAAGGACCCGGGCTGCCCTAAGTTTCTCTCTTGCAGTTAATGGAGATCGTTTGATGGCTGGTTTTTGGTTAGGTAGAGATGATTCTTCTTTAGAGTTTATGGAAGCCAGCGACCCATTATTATCATCAGAGAGCTTGGGTGCTGAACCTCCCTCAGCTTTAGGTTGAATTTCACCACCGTCTTCCGAAGAATCTGTGGATGGCAGATTTTTGGCGGAGGATTGTTCATCTGAATCTGATCTATTAGCAATGTTAAACTCCGTCTTACGATTGTCTGTCATGACACGATCACCATTTGCAACTGAAAGAAAGATTCTTCGTTCCATTCTTGTCATTAGACTTGGTAGCCCACCTATTCTAGTGGTAGATGTCAAACAAGACGACCTCATCATTGATGTCCTGGACTTCCTTGAGGCACTCTGGCAGTTTGCCTGCAACTTATTTTGTTAAGAGCCAATGTTCAACAATGTACGAGAAAGGACTTATTGAGAAAACCAGCAAATTTATCAGAAGAGATCATGAATCAGCACAAAGAATGATGAACAGATAACCATTTCTAACTTTCAAGAACAGTTGAGAGTCTCCAGAAATAACCCTAGATATCATCAAATCCTTCAAATTAGAGATTGTTAAGCCACATAACAAAGGTAGCATGCCCTTTAATTCTTACTACAAGAATTTCTTAATTCTTTCTCTGAAACATGCGCCAAAAACGTAGCATGCCCAAATTTCATAGATAAGCAGACTTTCTACAGCAGAGTTAACACCTCAAAATGGCTTAACTAGAACAAAAATTAGATTAAGATAGAACCAATTTAAGAAATTCATCCGTGAGGCACCTTTCATTAGACAGGTTCAACTTCACAGAACTAAGAATCAAGTTATTGAGAATTCAAGTCTATTTGTTAATTAAGGCAGATGGCAAATTAATATTACCTTTAAACACAAATTTACCAAGAAGCAATAACAATACAAAGAAGCAGTTGGACAAGATAATGGCCTATAATTGGCAATGATTGTCAGACAACATACTTCCGTAACGAGTTGAACTTCTGTCAATAACCATATACATCTTCAAATACATCTCAAATACGGTACTGAGCAAATGAAAATCAAGACGTAACTCTGCAGGAATAGATTTAAGAGTTCCACCAATAGCCTATGATACGTAATCCCAAACAACCACAACCCCCCAAAAAAAAAAAAAAAAAAAGAAGAGCCCAGATTAAAACCAATGCTACCAAAAAGTACACTAATTGACAACCAAAGAAGTAAGCTAAGCAAACCCTGTAGGAAACAAGCAACTATTACCAAAAAAGGTACAGCAGTATCATCTTCCATATATCAAGTAATAGATCGCCAAAGGTTTGTTAAGGTTAAAGAGGTCTCAAGAAAAATTGGCACAATAAAGTAGATGCCTGACCTAAACTTCAAAAAGAAACTCAAAACAACAGTTCTGCAACCAATAAAGATCCACCTGAAATATAGTTAAATAAATGTACGTAAACTATTAAGAACATATTCTGGCACCCAAATTGTGTGCAGTTGAAATAGAACTGACCTGCAAAGCAAATAACTCAGTGCCCAAGTTCTGAGCATTTGATAGACTGTGAATCACTTGAAGCCTCATATCTCAGATGAACTTTGCAAACATACAAGATGTGAACTGCAGCAATCCTGTACAGTGCATGGACAAAGGATGGATAAGTAATATCAAAGACATGGTTCCACCGTTGTTACAATTCTTATACTTTAGGAGAACTTAAGTACTAACAGACAAGAAAACTTCAATAAACTGTTCCCAAAAAAGTGGAATCTATTAAAGTGAAAAGTTGAAAAACTGTTCCAACTTTATAAATAAAGTAAATGACTATAGTAGAAAGGACATGGATCCTTAAACCAAACAAAAAAGAAAACTTCAATAGACAGATAAAATCACTTAAGCAGGCTAGGTTTCGCCTGCAAGTAGAAACAACAATGAATAAAGGTTGATATCAATACCATTTCCAGTTCAATATTCAGGTTCACCCAAGAAAAAAATTGAATCCTCCTCCATTTTCCTTCCAGAAACATGCTAAATAATTAGCTATATTTTATTAAGTGATACTACTTAAAAAACATTACATCCCTCCATCATTCATCAGCACCGACTTGAGAGATATATTTGAACGCTACTTTAGAACTGAACACAAAATCCCATTTTTCCTATCAAAGATCAAGTATTCATTTGCCAAGTAAATGACAAAAGTAAAAATCTCAAAATCTTTATAGCATGCAGAAACTCAGCAAAGACAGAACATGGATACACTATAAATCATCTAGCCAAGAATCTAGCAAAAAGAGAAGTTAAAAAAAAAAAAAAAAAAGAAAATGCACACGAAAAAAACTAACCAAGAAATGCAAGTCTGAGAGGGCGGGTGGCAGCAGCAGCGGAAGCTGGAAGTTGCAGCCTGGAACTAATTGGTGCATGAAAGACTCTTCCCCCCTTCCCTCCCTGTGAGGCCCTGGTGGCAGAGTGCTGGGGAGAGGATAAGTAGGGATGGACAACCACAATTTAGTGGCCAGAAATTAGTGTCAATCGCAGTAGGCGAAATGACCCTATTCATCCCTCACTTTTTCAAGAAATACTTATTCCCTTTTCACGTTCAAATCAATGCAAAATTACCCCTACATTTTTTAAAATGTACGAATTTAGTCCCAAAATTCAATACCGATGAACTTCCTGACTCTGAGTCGTATGTCCTAGTCACATGCTTAAAATACAAAAATGATTCCCCTCCAAAATTAGAAGAGGAAATTACCTATTTCGTGCCTTAAAATTTCTTTAAATGTTTTCTTTCCTTTGTATTTAAAACGATACAGCATCATTTCTGATACTGTGAAAATATATGAGTTTCATTCTAAAATAATTGCAATAAAAAATTTTTAACTGAGACTGACATGCCATATAGCTACATCTACGTTACTTCAAGGCTATTAATTAGCTAAATCATAAAACCAAAAGTAGATGACAAACTAAACCCTAGTGTGGTTAATACATATATGGTTATTTGACGGGAATAATTATTTCAAGGGAAAAATTTGTCTATGGACTTATTGATGCAGTAATATAAAGTTAGATAAGATTCATCTAGGTTTCAACAATCATTTCCTTTTCTCCTTTTATGTAGTATTTATCTATCGTTTCATATCATATCTAAGGACAAATTTATCTGAAATTGAAGACATGATTACAATTATTCATATTAGTCAAAAAAGTATTAATTGGCGAGACAAAGATATTTAGTTTGTCTTCTACTTTTGCATCTAATAGCCCTAATGTGACATGGATGTGGTGAGGGCGTAGGACTCTCAAGTTCAAAAGTTGACTAAGATTTGGTCTTACGACAAAAATGGTACATTTTCAAAATGCTAGGGACAATGATGCATCCTTTTAAATGTAGGATACAAAAGATTTTTTTTTTTTTGTTTTTGAAAATGCGAGGGACAAATTGGTCAATTTCTCTTCTAACTGTGGAGGGGAACAATTTTGGCTTTCCTTTCTACCCTGATACAATGAGCACGTTAGCTAGAAAGTTGATTGGCATTAAGTTTTGGGACAACTTATTGGTTTGTTTTTCAAATTATAAAGGATGATTTTTCATTGTTTTAAACATGGAGAACCAAAAAAGTATTCACTTAAAAAGTAGAGGACAAATTGAGTTATTTTTCCGAAGTAAACACTAATGACCGGTGTTTTAAAACTTGGATTGGACAATCATTCATGTGAGCACAGTAGTCAAAGTCAACGACTTCAACCAATTGGATCGACATAAAAATTCGGTGAGCTGAATGACATTATACAAACTAGTGGTTAAAGCACACCCAATGTATGTTCTACTAATAAAAAGCTAATAAAAATTATTGGTATTATTTTTTATTGGAAAATAGTAATTTGAAATAATTAAATTGTTGTACAATTTAAAAAAATGGTACTTAATACAATAGATATGAAGTGGATGTAGAAAGGTGAGTAGAAGTAAGAGTAGATTAGGCAATATATTAAATAACACATTTTGTTTACCCCAAATATCTCCCTCCTATTTTATATATAGCAAGATATTTAATATTTTAGTCACATACAAAATAGAAAAGCATTTAAAAATATCTTGAAGATATCCCTTATTGGTTATAGACCTGAAACGAACAATGACTAATTTATAAATTCATAAGATATGTTGTGTCCAAAACCCACCTCAACTAGTAGAGAAATAGGGCAAGTGATTACAAGGTTCATGATTTGACTCTTTTAAGTCATCTCCTTCCTACTTTCTCCTTTGCCCCGTGTAAGATTCAGAGTTTCCCTTGAAAAAAGAATTTTCATAAAACCTATTTGACAAATTATAGAAATTAGAAAAAACTGAGATTAGGAAGAATTAATGAGTGTATTTAGAGTTGTACAAATTATCCAAAAGTAAAAAAGGAATATTATAAAAGTTTTAAGTATCAAAGTCAAGTCAAGAGAATTTAAGGAAAACATTAAAAAAAAAGTCAAAAAATAGTTAAAAAGAAAAGTGCACAAAAAACCAAAAAAGATGGAAAAATTTTTTATTTTATTTTTCCTGGTCAAATCCAATTTTTGACTGAGTTTGACTGGGTAGTTGCCATTCAGGTTCCTCATTCACATTTTTCAGCAAATTCAGACTGAATAGTTAACTTCCTCCTAGTTCAACTAATTAAAGTACCTGATCGGGTTAGAGTGTCAAAGTACTGGTAAACATAGGTTGTATACTGAATAGCCATATAATTTCTTACGACGTGTTTAACTAAAAAATAGTTTACCTAATAAAGCTTTTATTAAGAGCACTTAAAAACGCTTAAGTGCTATTAAGTATATTGTTTGGATACATAGTTCAATAACTAATTATTATATTGGATAATATGTAGTTTGAAAAATTTTAAATGTAATTATCTCATTGTTTAGCTCATAATATAGGATATAAAGAATAAATTTAATGTATTATTTTTTAAAAACATAAAAGCTATTTTTGAAAGCACCAAATTTGAGTTTTTGCTAAAAGTGTTTTTAATATCAAAGCTTCACTCCTAATTTTATAGGATGGTATTTACCAAATGTTTCAAAAGTGTTTTTTAACCAAAAGTATTGCAAGCCAAAATGGGGGAAAATGATGAATGGACATGTGCAGAATAGTATTCATTTTACTTTCATAATATCTTTCAACTTGTGTCCAAGTACTATCTTCCAATAACAGGTTCTAGAACCATAAAACCATAATATCAAAATATCATATCTCCAAGAATGAAAAAAAATGTAATATTGAAATGGAAATATTTGGCATGTATTGTTTCATCAATTCACAATTTGCCTATAAAAATTGATTTTTCAACCTATCTTGACCATCAAATGTTTTGGGTGATGATTATTAGTAATCATGGCAGATCCTCATTTATCTCAATTCCAAAATAGAAAGTAGAAGTTTTGGGAGTAATAATAGATCAATCTTGTCTTAGTGTGGCACATATACTTTAGTATGATCAAATCCCTAGGGTTGAATCTGGATTGTTGTGACATAAAATAAGTATGATCTAATATCTAAATTTGCTATTTTCTTGAAATGTAATTTAAATATGACTATACTCAACTAGATAAAGTTTTGTGGTTGAAGATGTGTAGAAGTCAAAACATAATGTGTTTTTATGTACATGTTCTTTGTTTCGTTAGCTTACAAAAATTAAGCAATCCAAAAACCTATGAAGCACTTGCAATTAAAAAAAAAAGTTACCTGAAAAAATTCTTTGCTGTTTTCCTATTAAAAATAATTAATGGATGAAGATTTTATAAAATTTCTACTTAAAGAAATAATTTTGGAGAGCGTGTCTATTTAGTTAGTGAAGTAAAAGGTGTGCTGATAAAGGTTTTTATTTTGTTTATATTTTATTCACCACATTACACTAATTTTGTTTCATCATAAAGCAATAGTTTCAACAATCGCCTTTTGCCATCCACCAGACAATATTGTCCATTAGCTTATTTCTTGGTTTCAATTAAAAAGTCATTATTCATGTTAAAGCTTTTACAATGGACACCCTTGTGGCACTGGAATTCACTTGACATGCACATGATAAGCCAAGTTCAACCAAAAGAGTTATCATATTCACACACTTTTGTTGAGCCTTTTAACGCCATATTTGAACTTTTCTTTAAGCTGAACGACAAACAAAACAATACACACACACACACATACATATATACAGAATAAAGGTGTTTATATATCTTTCTTCTAACCAAAATTCTGCAAACTATGGTGTTTGCTTACTCATAGTTTCATGATGCGGACCAATAGATGGATTCCTAGCCTACTTTTTCTCTCTGGGATATTACAAGAACATCAAATCGAGCTATTCACAAGGTTGAATCATCGAGAATTCCATTTTTAAAACCAGGAATGGACAACTAGCTCTTAAATTCAAGGCAAGGAAACAGATCATATCAGAACTGTATCACTCACGTTCAGACTTGTGTTAATCCTCTGTACATTTTCTTCTCAGCAATCAAGTTTCAATTGGGTAATACACAAAGAAGAGCACAGAGAGCATATTCTGCGTGTCCTTTCAGCACTGGCAAAAATCATTTACAAGTTACAGACTAGAGTTTCTTAAGTGTGCTTCAGAATTTTCAAGCGAACAAAAACAGAATTGCAGCCATTAACTTGATCCACTCTGCGCTGATTGTGATCCAGTGCCAACTTCCTCAGGAGCCAATGAATTTTCGGCTGCTGGTTCATCTGATTCAACTGATTTCTTGAATTGCACTAATATCATTGTCATGTTATCACATCCTTCACCTCCAGCTGTAGATGGTGCAAGACACCTATCAAGTACCCTTTCACATACCACAGAAAGCTTTGTCTCCTGCATAATTTACACGCAGTGTCAAGCAGGATATCTTGAAATTCCAGTCCAACTTGTAATCAAGATGATGCTCAACGATAAGATTTTAATGAATTTTAAGAAGCATGGACAGCTGTGGTTCAAGCATCAATAGAACTAAAATCCTATCTAATTTTATCTCCAGCATTAAGACTAAAAAGTCACAGTACATAGACCAGAATAAGGGAAGGAAAGATATTAGTGAACAACTCAAAGCACCTTTTGGATAAACACCAAATCAAGGGCAAAATACAGTAACCCCCATAGTCGGCCCACTAGCCTCATTAAATTTCTAATCATGTCAATTAACCCTTTGAGGCTATCATTTTGTCTTCAAATAAGTCTAGATGTTCAAAAAGTGTTGAATTTTTACCAGAACCAGCATGTCTTTTACACATGAAAATTTTCAAAGCCAAGAACTATCCGATAAAGTTATCGCCATCATCTCTGCTGTCTCACCAACTTCCAGGATCTCTTATTAATTGTTGTCATTTCTCAATCTCCTACCACTGTAAAAACCCACTGCTGGTTATCTTCTTCCATTTTTATTCCTCCCCAGGCTGTAATATCAGCACCATTGCCACTTGCCATTGAAGCCCATCCCTTAACAGCCACCATTGCAGTCCACTCGTTCTCTTCCCGAAAAACTTGGTAGAGACATTAATAAAGATACCACTACAGCCTGGGAGTTTCACTGAATCAGGAATTAAAAACCGCCAACTAGTGGTGGTGTTTAATTTATTGCATCCTATTTTGTAGAAAATTCAACTGGAAAGTAAAAATTTAAATCTTATTTCTGTAATTTCCTTTGTACTTAGAATTGTTAAATTTGTTTTGGCAATGATCATGGTGATTTTAGGGATTTTTATGGAATATTTTGTTGCTGAATTGGGAGCCATGGAGTGTATCTGTAGGAATTGCTGGTAATTCTACCAATGCTGATTTTCATCAAATCTATTGTATCTTTGGCTAAAAGTTAACATGTTGAAACTGGATCGCTGAAAAAAAAAGGGTGGATTTAATATTTGGATTTGCTGAGAACTTTATATCCAAAACAGAATGAAAGAGACAGGAAATCAAAAGAAAATTGACAGGAAGATTGCTGGTAAACATCAAGAGTGGAAAAACAGGCAGCAAGATTTCTTTGGGTTCTTAAGGGTGAACCCAAAAGAATTTTAGTCCTGTATTGCACTCTTGACAGAACTCGGATTGGACTAATTTGAAGCAACCGAAAACTCAAAAGGCATATTAACAGAATTAGAAGTTCAAGAGGGCATTGTGGTAGTGGCCTGTAATTAACAGTGCCTTACTGTATTCTACCCATTAAATCAGTCATCAACACCACAATGAATGATGTTGCTCAACTGAGGTATGATAGACATGTAAACCGCAAATACACACATTTCCAGAAGCTGAAAGTGTACTTACTGAACTCAGCTGCTCATGTATGTAATCCACAAGTTGCTGGCTTGACATGCAATCCCTGAGGAATATCAAACAAGGAGAAGGTGATCAACATGATGTACAGATGCCAATTGTGTAAACACTAAGCAGTTGTTGCACGACGAATAATACCCATAGCAAAGGAATAAGTGGGACATATCAAAACAAGGAAGAAGGTTTCGCGTCCCCCCCCCCCCCCAAAAAAAAAAAACCTGCAGAAAAAATTCAAGTCCGACCTGAGAAAGCATTCAAGATGGCCAACAGCTTGCTCGAAAAGTTTGTACTATAGATTAACTAATACCTCTTCAATTGCCTCTACCCTTCCCCTTAAATTCTTCCATCTTATCATCTCTTCCTCAAATCCAGATTATATATATAGGAAACAAAACACTAGCATTTTTACAAGCAACTTGTCAAAGTACAATGAGAGCTTAAATTACTGAATTGTAATTTTGTCGAGTGTATTCATCAGTCAGTGCAAATCTCTTTTGTGATAACATGCCAAGTCCTGTTGGTCAGGTAGGAATAGTAAAGAGTCTTCGGACTATAATTAAGGTACACTCTTATCTTTGATATCATCAATACTGCTATTTCAAAGGATTCATTAGTGAAATGCACTTATTCATTTATCCAAAACTTTGAAGACATTCCTTCAAGCCCAATCTAAGATCTCTGTCCAGTTGCTAAATTACTTTGCGTTCTCTACACAGTTTCTGCAGAGTTCGTTAATCTTGTAGACTTGTACCAGATCTCATACACAAAATTAGACAGATAAAACATGAACTAATTCATGAAAGACTAATTGTGATATAGATGGGTCCAAGAAGAAGTAAACTTCACTATTTGAGGTAGGAATTGAGAATTTGTAAGTCAGGATTTCTTACTGTCAAATAAAACCTCAGAGGCAATCTACTACAATTATTTCAAGACAAATAAGTGGCAGTAAAAGCGAAAAGGCTGCACATAGCTGTCTCAAGACTAATATGCAGCCCATGCAATTATATAAGCTGCACTAAGAGAGAAAGAAAGACTAAAATGTAGGGTAGTCTCAAAGAAGGCTTTGAATGTAAGCAGGAAATACATAGTGATCATGGATTTGTCCGGGTAAATTGAAGGATGAGTAAATACAAAAAAATTTGTCATATGAAGTCAATTTTTGTCAGAGAAACTTAATAATATGACATATTGAGATCCTTATGGTTCATAATAGAACTTTTATGGACTTGTCCTTTTTCTTTTTTCCTCTTTGAATAACACATCAAGAATGTCAAAATATGTTCCAGACTAGTGACTCTATTTAACATGAAATTGATACTATAATCTCATTGTTCAAGAAATAGTCACAATCCAGATGTCTGACGAAAGATATGAAACTCAAATAACTCTAGGCACCAAATTCTCTCTCTCTCTCTCCATCCCCCCACCCCCCACCCCCAACCAAAAAAAAAATCCCAAAATAGCCAGTACTCTTGCTCTCCCATACTATACACACACTGAGTCAGGCAACAGATAACCTTTCATATATACTGTAAGCAGTTGCAACAAAACCAAACTCTGCTAACGGAAACTTATCCATACAACTTTTTATAAACGTGTGTTTGCAACATTATTTGGAAGGTCAGAGAGAAAAACAGTGCATACCAAAAGATAAAATAATATGAAATGAAAATCAGCATATGGAGCAAATATATTATTTGCGCCAAAGTATTAGAAGCTTCTCAGAAAGATTAATAAATCTTACATCAGAATTTAAAAGACTTCTAAATTCACTGTTAGAACTAGCTATTAACTAATTCAAGGGTCACAAGCAACATAAAATCATTAAAAATGTGTTCTACAATCTTGACCCCTAAACTTACATAAGGTTGGCTGAACAAAAACTCAGGATGTAGATAGACTTTTCCTTTTCTTTGAAGCATTCACTCCTTAATAAAACTTTATGCTAAGAAGACAAGAAGGGGGGAAACACTAATAGCTCATCCAATAAAAAGACCAACCAGGGAAGTATCTCTATTAAGTTTTCATTAAGTAAACGTATTGGAATCTAAAATCTTAAACCAAAACAAAAGGTTGATATGGCATACCAAACACCATCACATGCTAGCACAACAAAATCATCATCTTCGCAGAGCTCCACCTGATCAGAGAACCAGGAAACTATCAACACTTGTCATTATAAACCTGGTAAAAAGATTTGACACATTGAGCAGTAAAATAATCAAAAAGTGACTATAAATTACAAATTTAAACTGCAAGTCCTTGAAAACAATAGACTCCCCCTCTTTGCCCTACCTCTAACACCCAGTATAATCACCTATGATCCTGGAAGTTCAACCAAAAAAAAAAAAGAAAAAAAAAGGCACAGCTATTGATCAACTAGGGACCAATCATCATGAGACAACAAAACCAACAAGGATAATCACAGTCTTGCACATTTTACTTTCTTCGTGTTCATGATATCTTTATTACATCACACTATCTTATAGGGAACACTTCAAGAACAAGTTATACAACAACTTGAATAAAACATAGGCCAACAAGATTAAGCATTTCACCAACCACCATCACATTTCAAACACTGACTTTCCATCTGCAAAGCTTTGCATCTGGCTCTAGTTGAGCAGTCAGTACTGTATCCAGAACCATGGCCATAAGGAAAATGAGTACAGTTGTGCAGATTATTTTCTAAATAGCTTTGTCTTCAGAACCACAGCAATAAGAAAAATGCATTAAAATGGTAGAGCAGAACAAAAAAATGCACTCCTATTTAAGACTCTTACAGTATTTATATCTGGATTAGCAGTTACAATTTGCTTTTCAGCAGGCAAAAATTTGTTCTGCTTGAACTCCATATCCCCTGCAATGAATTAAAAACTGACTGTATCATCCAGGTTTTGCAGTTGGCACTAAAACTTTTAAAACTAACACAAATACTAGATTCAGTTTGTCCTATCAATTGGATATAAAAATTCCATTTCTCACAGGCATAGGAAAGGCAGACAATATTCTATGTATTGTGATAGAAAATATTGGAAAAGAACATCAAGTATAGTTGCAAACAGGATCTAACCTATAGCTCTTGCAAGATTCAGACTACCATTAACACGCCCTGCATGAATAAAACCTCCTGCTTTCAGAATTCGCTCCCTCTCAATCTCAAGATCAGGTTTATGGTCCCTAGAAAGATTGTAGGCCTGTATAGAGGTAAAGCATCGAAGAACAATTAATTTTCCATCATAAACACAAAGATACAAAAATTGCATCCACAAAGAACAAGTAAATCCAATGTGCAAATTAAGAGCAATATCAGGTGCCAAGTCACTGCTCCAGTAGTGAAGACATGAGGGACTAACATGTTTAAGGCCTGTTCAGCAATATAAATTCTCTTCCTGTAATTCATTTGTAAGCAAAGCTTGTAAATCCAACATCAAAAGTTGCAAGTACCTGACCCTTACGAGATATAACACAGCGAGAATCACCAGCATTTGCAACAAGTAGTTGATTATCCCTAATAATTGCAACACATGCAGTGCTTCCGGAAGTTGGACCAGGAAAATCAGAATGAGGACCCTGATTGCAATGGCGAAATCATTAGACTAAAACAATGACAATACACCAGTACTGCCTAATACACTAACCCCTCTGTTTGGTAGGTGGGAATACCCATAATGGTGGGGAAAAATTTTTATTATTCCAGGCTTTAATAGACAAGCCAGAATGGAATGTTTCCTCGATTTTCAATGTTTGGTATAATCAATATTTAGATGTTGGAGTGGAATATGTTAGAAACAAATTTGACTTAATTGCCCTAGATTAGTTTATAGGACATAATATGTCTTATTACATCTTTATTTTAAAATAGTATTTGTCTATCTATGTGAAATTTGATATTTTTACTTCAAAAATAAATGAGGATTGGTATCAAAATTCTTTAATTGTAATACTTGATTCATTCTAATATATAGATTTTCAAGTTAAAATTTTGCATTTACTAGCAATATAATTAGCAACATAAAATATAAATTACATGAAGTCAAACAATCCTAATTTATTTTTAATCTATTTCTAATTTTAATGAGATTTACAAAAAATTCTTGCATAATTGTTCAGGAGTCAGAGTAAAGTATCTTAAAACATTTGTTTACTAGTGTAAAAGAAATAAATTATTTTAGATACAAGGAAAATCAATTGTTATGAAAAATTAAATTCAAATATTAATTGAACTAACAAATAGCCTAAGATATCATGATGCGGTATAAAGATTCATAATGATAAATTTGCCATCCTACTATTCAGGCATTCTAAAATGAAGGTGGGAAGGGTTTTCCCTAAATTTTTCTAAGGAATGGGATTCCAGGAAAAAGTTGGAATGAGCAGTCCAATGGAAAGAACTTTCCCACTTAAATGAACCATACCAAACATTACCAAACATTGGAATGGAATGGATAAGTTGGAAATACATACCAAATGAGGGTTAAAAGAACAAATAAATAAGAACCAAGTCAAGCCATGATGAATAGAAGCAAATGGTGTTAGGGCATTGGCCTAGGGAGACACTACACAAGATCTACGGGCAACAGATCAATAGTCAGGAGGGAAAAAAAAGAATAAAAACAAAGCTTTAACTCCAAGCATGCCTAGTACTTGGTCTTTTTGTTTTTTTCAAGTTTGATAGAGATATTAAGAAAAAAGTCATGCCAACTAAATTGCAGAACAATGTAAAAGTTTCTCAATCATAGTCCAGTCACCTTGTACCAGATATTCATAAGGTTAATTAACTTCAACAAGTCCAGTTATTTTTGTATTTGTAAGGTATGTAATAGTAGCAAAACGAACTACTAAACGACAATGGTTCCGACTAATTGATCTCCTAAATGCTCAATACAGGAGATCTTATAAGCACTAACCCACAGCATATGGACATCAGTTGGTTCATTGAACCATATTTTGACTATGCACATTCAGATTACCAGCTTCCACTAGAAGAAGCATTTCATAATCAATATTTCGTTACCAAAAGATATCAAGAAATCTAACAACTGGAACGCAAAAATACCTCTTCAAAGGCCCAATCATCAACCTGGTCATGTCCATCGCTACTTTTTGGAGACCATATCAAACCTTCTATCATACCAGTGAATTTGTTTATTTTATCTCCAAGAACAGCTAACTCCCTCCAACCCCTTTGACCACGCATCATTTCATCCATTCTGCACCAGCAATTGAACATCAGGTTTAAGCCACAGTGAGAGATCTAAAAACTAAATTTTATACACAAACAGTCAGTAACTTATTTTGTCACTGGCAATGATATGTACATTCTATTTCAACAATGTCTCCACATGCATATATGACAAGAAATGAAGTCAATCTTCAATGAACCATAACTAAAAAACAATGAATGGCACAAATCAAGGATTTGTAAGTAAAAAGCAGGCTATAGGTGATTCACGAGTTCAATCACAAACATTGCTTTCTACCCTAAAAGGTTATGGTGTAACTTGACTTATGCATTGACCAATGCCAAATGAATATAGTTCTTAAAGGAATCTCCAAAAGAGTTTAAATTACAATTAAGTCAATCAGATTATCAGAGTCAATCTTGAGATTAACAAAATGTGCATTCAATCAAGGTAGAACGCTGGTAAGTTCCACTACATGAGTTTAAGAGGAGCAACATAGAGCAGTTGATTCTCACAAGTCAAAGAATGCGTAAAAGAAAGTGTCATATCTTTCATGAAAAAGATATTTATTCTTTGCTCTGCAACAAAGTGAATGCAAAAGTGAACTTTGAATATACATACATGACATAATACACATTAAGATATTGGAGCTTAGATCACAATTTTGGTGTGTACAATCAAGGTGGCATAGAATATCTAACAACAGAAGGGGAGGAAGGATGCAGATTATACTTGACATTTTTAAAGGTGTCCTGAAATTTGTAGAAGTCCTATATGCATCTTTATCTGAGCATCTTTTTCTGATACCTTAAAATCCTATATATGTATGTGTTATATATATGTGTCACACACACACATATGGTGTTCAATACGTTTTTATATGGCAGAGGGTGAGACTCTGTTCATGCGGGCTGAGACCCATCATAGAGCACTTTTCCCTGATTTAGTAAGATAAGTAGGAGAAAAGTGAAAAATAAGGCAATCTGAGAGTTTAGCCTCCATCCTTTTGCCAATTAGTCAATCGCTAATGAGCTGTAACAAGTTGCATATTTTCTTCATTGAGCTGACTCATGGTCCCAATGATCTAGGTTTAGAAATCACAAATTAAATGGAAGTAGTTCAAATGCTTGCATAAAAGTTGGAAAAACTGTTATAAACAAAGTCATTTGGCTCCTCCTGGAAAGTATGCCAACTAGCCCCAGGACTCCTGTTTGCATACACCTTTGCACCAACTTGATTCTCATATCCAAACCTCTGAGAGTGAGCAAATGCAGGTTTGGCCACATTGAGACATAAAGGAGCTCTAGATTCAGGAGCTTGCTCTATTGATAAGAAAAGGGGAAAATTTGTTCATAGTGATATAGCAATTACCTTGAAATGGAGATCCTCGAAAAATTTAACTAGTTCTATATACACAGAGAAACACTAGGATGGACCAAAAACTACAGGTTAGGTTAACTGAATCCATCCAAAAGGTGAGTATATGCTGCGCAGTCTGCATTGCAACAGCATCCTTTTCCTCTAGCCTTCACATTTGCACAGTTAGCAAATAGGCATCATTCTACATCTCCAAAATGACTTCTAGGAGAAGTTACAACATCAATGAAATCAAAATCCTCCAGAAACTTTCCTTTCAGACATTTGAACATGAAAACAAACATCACAAGAAGAAACAATCATAACACCAAGATGCATGATCCAGTTCTTCTTTCACTGACTCAACTCCTCATAAAAAACTAGAAAAATGGTGCTTCAATAAAAGTAACACACAACACAAGTCTTGGAACATGACAAACAAACATCACAAGAAGAATCAATTATAACACCAAGATCCATAATCTAGTTCTTCTTTCACCGACTCAACTACTTGTACAAACTAGAAATATCATGCTTCAATAAAAGTATAACGCAACACAAGCCTGACAGTTCCACCTAATAACCACAGCAATGACTGAGAAAACAGTACATGGGCTAAGATATTCAAAGTTTAAGGCGATAACCTGAAGAAAGCTTTCTGGACTGAAGTTCCTATATCACCAGCTGCGTATGCTTCATGCTTGCGCACTTGTTGATGGAGATACTTGGCACAGAACTTAGCAACAACTTTACCTGAAATATGGTAATCATATTAGAAGTTCCATATATCTAATTCCCTCTTTTTTCCCTCTTCAATTACAGTTTACTTAATATAGTCAGCACTGGTCATCTACTTAATTAGTAGCATCAGATGCCAAAGCTTTCGACTAAAACCAATTTCAGAATCCTAGGAAGCTGAAAGCTAAAGCAATGCAGAAATAGGAAATCAGAGTACTTCCTAAGACAAACACATTGCGGTTAAGTTGTGCTAGCAATAAAATCAAAAGGAATGGGATTAATATGCATGGAAACTAACAACTACAAGTAACCCAAAAAAGAAATGAAACTTTGGTACACAAAAACTATGTTCTTTCCCTACTTATCAGGATATGAACTGCTCATAGGATTAACCTACAAATATAGATTGAATAATTAATCTCATGAGGAAATGTCGGTGGACATAGTTAGGCACCCTTATGCAACAGTGCTTAAAAAATCTTAGTTAGGGCAGTGGTAAAAGGTGGTGCATCATCTGCTGCAGCAGTACAAATCAAAATACTATAAAATGCAACAGAAATTAAAAAAAAAAAGTATCAAATGTTTTAACTGCCGTCCATAGCCTTCGTTTTGGAAAGAAATGCAGTCAGTTAGGACATTTCTTTCTTGGTCTGGCATCACTCAACTCATGTTATTGGGCATTAACAGATATTGTCATCAGAAAGCAAAAACTTCATTCCCCTTCACGACAGCCTGTCTCAATTTTTGTCTTAAAAAGCAATTTCTCTTAACCATTTTAAGTTTACACTTTACTTGAATGTCATCTGTCCTCCAAAAATAGATTAATGGAAATCGTACATCTTGTATATACATATATTTTCCAAAATTAGTAACTACAACAGGCTTATATAATTTCATATCAAAAGTTCATGCCAATTTAAAAACAAAAGAGTTCCCTCAAATTGTAAACCTTGAGCAAAGAAAATAAATAGAAACAAAGGAACATAAAAGTGTGGACAGTAACCTAAAAGCAATACAGAAAATTAGACAGCCTTTCCCAAAATGAACATTATTTATACAAGTACTTTTCCATTCAAAAAATCACTCTGCTAACCAGATAATGAGATGTCAAACTAACCTCCATGGCCATCATATACACCAAAAAAGGAGGTATTAGCATCAAGGTCAGTAATTGCTGCATGCTGAAGAAAGAAGGATAGTATGGTTAGAGCACATTCAATGCCAACTCGCTTTAAGCAAAAATATGTGCTCATGCAGACTTTCACTAATGTATCAGAAAAGGAAATTCTCTAATGCGGCAAGTGTAAAGTAAAAGACACAAATTAACACATATGAGACGGGACATGGAATGAAAATGTTGATATCCAGATTCAGAGCACATCTACAGGTAGTTCTCTAAGTTCTTGTATGACAGATTACTGGTAAGCAGAAGATCAATTGGTTGATATAGGTGTTACAGGCCCTTGAAGCCAATTCCTTTTCCCTTTATTGCAGACTCTAACAGGACGTGAGTTGCAGCAGATGCAGCAGATCATTGGACATATCAATCAGCAAAGCCACATAATGTTCAACCTCAGAAATACTGCAAAATAAATCTGAAAGATTTAAATTTTTCTCTCATATGCACAGTACCTTTTGTACTTTTTCACTCAATTTTCCATAACCCCCAAAAAATTCAAAATTTTTTATAACTGTCACCCACAACAAAATGGCCTTTGACTTATTCAAGGTCAAAATCACATTCACTTCAAGGACAAATTATTTTGAAAACAAACACACGAAATCAACACTACATATACCTTTTCAGCAACCATCAGAAGCTGTGAAAAAATAACTGCCGCCACTGAACCAGCAAAGTAACTCTAGTATCTAAATAGTATATTTAGGCTGAAGATATCCCAATCAACATCACACTATCACAAACAGAGAGCAGAGGAATTATCTAGACTAACATACCAGAAGTTCGAAATTAAATCACATGACAGCAGAGAAAGGGTAGTTGATTGAAAACTCACAGCATCTTCCATTGTTGCACGCCATCCTTGCATGGATGATAGACCATATCTAAGTCTTTTATTCTCCCCATCTTCAGATAACTTTTCAGTCTTTGGGCTACTAAGGTATATACCCATCTCTTACAACTGAAACAGAAAAATTGCCAATCACGAACCGATAAACCCAAAGATCAACACATCAAATGATTAGAACCAACAAAAGAGATTTACGGAAAATGTTAGAGCAGAATACCAATCCCATTTAGTTACAAAATGATTCCAATTTCCAAGAAACAGGACTCTCTGAACTTTAATTATGTATAAAAACATTCTCCAGAAGTTCCTCAAAACAAATAAAAGAAGAAAGTCCTTTGACCAATTGAAATATGGATTACTATGAAAAATCACATCTATGAAGTATGATCCAACATAAATAGAAAGAAATGAATAGTCAACACTTGTAGTCAAGACAAAAGCGTATATCATCCCTGATCAACTTATTTTCAAGCTCTTAACCCCTAATTACAAATTGCAATCCCTCACCAGATTCTTTATCACCAATTAAGCATACCATATCAAAAATTGAAATTTCCAAGAAAACTGTTCCTGAGTCGGAAGTTATGAAGTAAAACAACAGACGGGGAACAAAAAAGCCATCCAGACAAAGAAAACCCACAATCTAAAACACTTAGCACTATCCACAATCCCAACTGTTAAAACCAAGTTTCAAATTCAAATGGATGAATGATCAAATAAACCCCAAAACTCCACAGATGTAAGAGGTTAACATCAAAAAGGCTCAAAAAGAAACATAATTTTCCCACTTGGATTCTTGAACACTTTTAGAGACCAAATTGACGGAAGAATCAACGAGTCTATATCAAGATTGAATCTTTTACAGAATCAGCAAAAACCCATGATAATTTTTACCTTTTTTATGCAAAAAACAAAGAAATGGTAAAGAAATGAAAGAAGATAAAGACAGAAAAAGGAATAAAAGAGAAAAGGGGAGCACGCACGTAGACTTTTGAGAGAGAGAGAGCGATAGACTGACTGAATGTGTGAACAGTGTGATGGTGTTGATACGGTAATCTCTCAGGCACTGCGCTGTGAGATTCTCATAACTGTTTGATTTTTGATTATTCTCTCAATCAGAGACTAAAAGATGACAAATATTTGTTTAAACCCCTCAGTCCCCACAAACACAACAGAGTCATTTTTTAAGCGGGACTGCGGGAGCTTTCTTTGGTTGTATCAAGTCGTAGCGAAATAAACAATTTGTGCAGTTTAATTTTGGCTTGTCTACTCACATTAAAAAATTATAAAAAGTACAACAAAATACAAATAGAAGTAAAAACAAAAATGCGAATTTGCCATTTTGGTCTCTGAATATTTTCGCTAAAACAGATTTCATCTAATAAATTATTTTAACCAATTTAATTCTCAAACAAGTTTTTCACTTCTAATGTCGGACTTTTGACCGAGTTTTATTCAATTCGCATAGACCTACGAGAGCATAATTGTCATTTAGACCTAACCTTTTGCAATTAACAGACGAAATATATTAGAAAAATCAGTAAAATTGCTTAATGTTAAGCAATTTTAGACATTAAGCAATTTTAATGATTTTTTAAATGTATTTCATCTGTCAATCATAAAAGGTTAGACCAGTGTAACGATTATACACCTACAGGTCCACACGAATTAAGTAAAATTCGGTTAAAAGTCTTACACTAAAAGTAAAAAACTTGTTCAATGACTAAATTGGTTAAAATAATTTATTAGGGATGAAATCAAGTGAAAATGTTTAGGGATTAAAATAGTGAATTTTCCAACAAAAATACAAAAGTTCCTTTTTATAAATTTTTTTCCCCTAAGGAGTAGAGAAAGGAGGTGGAGGGATTTGAATTGGAAACTTCTAAGAGCCTGTTTGAGAACTCAATTTACTATTGAAAATTAATTCATTTAGAATTTTTTGAATTGAACTTGTTTTATAATTAAAATGTCTAACTACTTAATATGTTAAATACTGCTTAATTTTTTTAATAAAAATTTAAGTGAAAATGTTTGATTAGATTTTCTGAATTGATTACACATATTATAGCCCTTACACATATAACACACTCTAATCCATACTCTCACACAATAGATTACATTTGCTCCTGCTTTGCTCAACACACACACTTAAGTACTATCTCTCAATTTTTTAATTATTTTCTCTCGCACAAAACACTTTTCTTTCTCTCCAAATATACCAAAAAAAAAAAGACAAAGGTTATTAAAAATGAAAGCATAATATTTGTGTAATATTTCAATTCAATGCTATACCTCAATTAGTTATCAAATACATATAATTTTTTCAATTTAGCAACTTAATATTTTCAATATTTAATTTTCAGATTTTAGATTTTAGATTTATCAAATGGACCCTAAATCTTAAAACATTAATTTTAACTATTAGATTAAGGCCTCTTTGGTAAAAAAATAAAAACTTTCATTATTTATACAATATAATTATGGGTAAATTTTGTTTTCTAATGGGTTTAATGAAAGGCCTATGTACAAAGTTGAAAGTTCAAATTCAAATTAAGATGATGTAGCATGCATTTGGACACACAAGCGTGTACACTTCAATATAATAAAAATTAATCCTATCAATATACCTTGCAATAATTCAAAACATTTTAAAAAAATTCCATTTTGAAAACAATTACCATTTTTAACTTAAAATTTTCCAAACGAGATTCATGGTGCTTTTTGTTAGAACTAGAGGTGAGAAGTTTGATCGTCTTTAAGAATGTTTTCCCGAGTTTACAATGGAAAAGTCCAAGATTTTGCAATAGGGGGCAAACTTTATGGTTGAAGAACTGTACATGAGGGAGTTATTTTTGGGTATAAGTTTAATGTTTCTTATTTTGCCTTTTGTAAATATAGTACTAATCTTGATTATGATTTAAATAAGTTTAGCAAAAGAAATTCTGTCCATTGTGTTTTAACGCAATTATAATACATTCCAAGGAATCTAAAAGAAAAACACCTCTGATGAAGTTCAGTAGAATTTTATGTACTTCTCTTGTTTTGCATATTGGTTTGAAATTCAACGAAAACTTGTTTAGGAAAAATCTAGTGTCAACCAGACTACATTTTAAGACGTGAACTTGGCAAAAAATTGTATTGCTATTCCAACCCTTTTCTTTACTTCTAAAAAATGTAAGGGCGGAGTAAAATGGAATAACAAAGTTATCTTGCTAGAGTTTTTCTAGCTGCATTTACCAACAAGATTGAAATGTTGGAGTTTCTTTTGATCTTAAAGAAAATTGATGCAGAAGCAAAATCACACAAATGCCATGCAAAAAATAATGAGGTTGCCTATAAAAAGCCACTCTAAAATAACTGACATAGACACAATTATGAAAATTCCTAAAAGAGGTAGGTTATCCATTAATTTGTTTCTATCACTGCTTAATGTAGGATTTTCCAAAATAATAAGTTATTAACAAAAATTATTAAAGAAAAGAACGAAAATTACTAACAAAAACTATAAAGGCCATGGCCATAGGACAAGGATATTTAACCAAAATTTTGGGGTGGGGGCAAGAAAAGAACTTTAATAAGTTTCTGAATGTACGTAAAAAAATAATGAATTAGGAAGGCCATAGTCCATAGACCACGCTGGTTTTTGGGTGATGAGGAGCAAGAACATTCACGATCGCTTAAACTTGAAACGAAAGAAAGAGGCTAACGTTTGCTCATTTAGCAAGTCAAGCAATTGCCGTAGCGCTTGGGAGCTTCATGGCAAGTGGGAACTTATGTGAACAAGAAGTATTGTTTTGGCAAATCACAATCCTAATTGTGGGCAATTAATTAATGCTGAGTGTGGGAAAATTGCAAAATTACAAACACTATGAAATTGGGAAATGCATCCCTCATTTAACTGTTATTTATATTTGATCATGGATTTTACTAAAGGGTGCTCACGCTAAAAAAAAAAAAAAAAACCCAGCTATTGATATATTTTTTTTGTCAAATTGAAATTAGTTTAGGAGAATTTCGAAATGCAGACGGCAGTGAATATAAATGTGTCCATTAATATTTTAAGTTAAACACAATTTAAGTGTACTAATGAGTTTATTATGAATTTGGCTAATGAGTACCCACACTAAAAAAAAAACCTTAAGTTTTACTTTTTGTAAAAGTAAAATTAGTTTAATTAGGAGAATTTCTAAATACAATGGGCAATAAATATCAATAGGGAAAATCATTCAAAATGGCAAATGAATTTTTTTAGTCCTTCACTTTTAAAATGATAATCTTTACATCTCTTACAATATCAAGTCGATAAAATTTATTCCCATCTTATGTGCTCGACACTTCTTATCCTGAATCCCTCACGTGACCCATAAGTGAAAAGGTTAGATCTTATTTGTAGATAAAAAATAACTTGATCCATGATTATTTTGGCCTATTAAAAAGTAGAATCTGGTCCGAATCATATTAATTCTTTCCTATAAAAATAACATTAAACTTAATTTATATTCATTCTTATCATTAGAAAAGTGGGATTTGGTCTTTTGTACATAAAAAATGATTACATATGGGTCATATAGTGATTTCAGACTAAAAGGTGGTCAAAAAATTAAGGTGGGATCAAACTTGATTAACTTAAATTTGTAATGGACATAAAATTAACATTTTAAAGGTGTGAGATGCAAATTTTCATTCGGTGAAATATGAGGGACGTTTTTTTATCGATTTTCCCATATGAGTATGTGCATTAACATCGTAAGTTAAACATAATTTAATTTTCCAGCAAGTTCTGATTGTGCACTTATTAGAAAAAATCTTTTATTATAACTGCATAATTACTGATTTTGTAAAATGATTTTGTACAAAAAAAAAATCTTTTTTTTTTGTTATCTCTAAATCTTAGACACATCCACTTACTGATTTACGGGAACTCGGTTTTGAGATTTTGTAAAATGTCATAGGGTTATGAAGATTAACGACGTAGACTTTTGTGTATATTGATAATCAGAGGTTATGTAATGCTACCATTACACTTCAAATTAATATGAGCTATTTCTTTTTCCTCAAGGGTTTTCCTAGCTCAACACTATTTGAAAAGTTGAACATGAAGCATTACTCTTTTAGCTTGCTTTGGATTTGATTTTGGCCCTCTTTCTACCTTCCATCCATTGTCCTCTTTTTACCCAGAAAATAATCAGTGAAGCTTGATTTTGCACATAAGTACGAAGCTTGGACATTTAGCTTTTCACAAGCAAAATTACAAACTTTAAAAATTAGTCAAAACTACGATAACAAATTCTTTTAATACTACAATAATTCTGCCCTTGAGTATCCTCATTGTAATCTTAGAATAACCACAGGCTTATGTTTTCTAAAGCTTAAGGTTGTCATTTTTTCTAAAGCTTAGGGTTGTGCCCTATCTACTATAGTTAGCTAAATTAGGTGGTGTAATATAGAAAAAATTGTTATGAAGGGAACAAATTTCAAGCTCTACTAAGCCCTGTGTCAACCCTGTGTCTATTTTAAATGCTTGATTTCTCCATGACTCTTTTGTTGTTCATAAATCATTCACTATTTAGGGAATTGATACGGGCCTAACCAAAAAGACGGGTATGGATGATAGACAGAAAGAGACTTGATAAATTTGTGTATGATTTCTTGACATTATGTATCTACTAGATTTCTCACGTAAAATTTCAAATCAAAATAGTAAAATTATTTTTCTTAAAAAAATTATATGGAATGGAAAAAGTTGAGTGTTCAAGATAGTGTCAATTTCTATCAAAGGATGTTATTTTGAATAAAAGCCGAGGAAAAAAAATCCCCATTGATGAACTTAAACAAACATGAAATTATCTAGAAATTGTGTTTCATTATCATATATTCTTACAATTACAGATAAAAATTTGTCACATTTTATAAAAATTCCTTCCGTCCATTATATCATACTTGAGAATTTTGTATATTTTAAACTACCTATGATTCTATGAATAATAAAAAAATACTAATAATTCTCTAGTTCTGTTATTAGATATCATTTATTTTCTAACTAAATCTTCAGTTAAAAGATAAAAAATTATCAAAACTAAACAGAAAAACACCCAAATAATATCCAAAAAATATTACCAAATACATACACATCACTACCATTTTCCTCATTTTCCTCTCGATTATTTCTTCTACTCGATAACTGTATCTTTACTAATATTCTTCTTCTATTTTTTCTCATATTTCTCTTATTAATCAAAAATTTTTATTACGCATTGGCTGTCAAGCAGCAAAAGAAGTTTTACAAAAGGATGTTAAAAATATAGTTTCAAAACAAATATTTGCCAGATGGCAAGCTATTTTATCAGTTTTTGATTTTGACATTGAGTATATTAAAGGTTCAAATAATTTTTTACCTGATTTTTTAACCAGGGAATTTCTACAAGGATATGTCTCCAACAATACTCACAACCCTTCGCAAACATCATCACTCATCCTCTCAAATAAACAAACAACTTCTATTGAACAACCGTAAACTTATTCATTATCATGCAACCCAAGGACGAATTCAACCGTATCATGTTTTTCGATATGATACCATTTACCTCAAACCAGCTCCAGCTATTCTTACTATCCGAGAAAGAGCATGGCTTAAAACCCGAGAGATTAACCAGTGTCTCATCCAATATCATTCCTTCATTCATATGGGGAGACCTCCCCAAGAGATTCATTATCTTAAACAATGGATCAAAAAATTACAACAAGAGCTCAATGAAATTATATATTGAATTTTCTTTTGCAGGTATGGCACGCACTCCAAAAGATTATGAAATGTCGAAAACTATTCAAAGCTCCTCTCATCCCATTCCTACCTCCAATAGATATGAGTTATTCCAACAAGAATTCCCAGCTTTATCCTACTCTC
Organism: Gardenia jasminoides; assembly: GCA_013103745.1. Taxonomy (NCBI): domain Eukaryota; kingdom Viridiplantae; phylum Streptophyta; class Magnoliopsida; order Gentianales; family Rubiaceae; genus Gardenia; species Gardenia jasminoides. The sequence goes on from CM023103.1 coordinate 37,787,289, forward strand.
AGGCCACTCAAAATAGACCAGCTGATGTCAAACCACCAAGCCCTTCAACATCCTCAAAAGACAAAGCAGTTTATTTCACAAAACCTGAAACCCAACATATCACTCTCACAAAATTCAAAGAAGCCCCTCCATATACTTCCTTATTAAATCTTACTAATAGAATTTTCCCAGAAGGATGCTATTGGTGTCCAGATGATTCTTTGAAAACTCAAAAATTCTATGAACTTATTTTAATTGAAACCGGTTCTATTCAACGGTCTTACTAAGTTCTTAAGGCTTACCAACACAGCATAGAAAATAGTAAAGCATAAAATAATAATGAAAACTTTTATCAAAACAGTAATAACTTGGCTCTGATACCAGGACCGGAGCAGGATCAAAATAATGCAGTGATAATAAAGTTCAATATGGAATTATAATAAATTGCTTAAAACTTAAAAATATTCTTACTTGAAATCTTGAAGACAGAATTTGATTTGAAATCTAAAGTCTTGGCAACTTTGATAGAAAGCGGATAATTTTACAAGAGAAGTAGAGAAGTAGGCTCAGAGTTTTTCACTCGATGATTCGATAGAAACTCTCTATGCCTTCTTTGATGATTTCTAGGCTATTTATACTAAAATTACCTATGTGAATTTCATTACATTTGTATTTCATTTCATTTGAATTTTATCTCTTATCTCTTTGAAATAGGAATATCTACTTCTTATTGGGTAATGGATTGATTTGCAGATAATGTGGCCGACGAAAGTATAATTAATAATGGCAACAAGATTAAGACGGTGGTTAACTAGATCTGATTTCAAGAATTCGGATATGGTTCTTAGTAATGAAATAAAATATAATTTAAATAAATCAGATTGGACTATTCCTAAGAAAAATATTGAAGAAGTATATAAAGTAGGTTTATTTGATTTCAAAATAGCCATGACCATTAAAACTCATGAAGAAACATTTCCAATATGGTGAAAAACTCAAATGGTCTATGGGAAAAATTATCAAAGTTCAAGCTATTTTCCCAAAAACCCCAGAGGTCAAGATTCCTGTTCAAAACACTCAACGACAAACAACACCTGTCAAAGATAAGGATAAAGAAGAAGCCAACCCAGCACATGAATTCCTCCTTTCCAAGATGATGTCTAATCCTGATATGGTACAGGAATATGTCAAATTTCTTACAGAACAGCAAGGCAAAGAGACAAAAGTAGTGGGTTCCACAACAGTTGGATCCTCATCAGAATCCACTTCTTCTACTTATCATTCAGATCCTTTTGGCGGACCATGTGCCCAAGACCCCTATGATTATTAAAGATGTCTGCCACCATTATCACTTTCAAAAAGTTGTCGGCCACATTATCTGCAAATCAATCCATTACCCAATAAGAAGTAGATATTCCGATTTCAAAGAGATAAGAGATAAAATTCAAATGAAATGAAATACAAATGTAATGAAATTCACATAGGTAATTTTAGTATAAATAGCATCCTCAAACCAGCTTATACATAATGCTAATCTTTTGGAGTGCGTGCCATACCTGCAAAAGAAAAGAATGATATCTTTAATCCTTATAGCAATTTCATTATAGTTTATATTGATGATGTATTAGTGTATTCAAATGATATAGATCAACATTTTAAACATTTAAGTATACTTATTGATATAGTTAAAAGAAATGGACTTGTCTTGTCAGCTCCTAAAATGAAATTATTTCAAACTGAAATAAGATTTTTAGGTCATATTATTACCAAAGGAACAATTAAACCTATTACTAGAGCATTAGAATTCTCTAATAAATTTCCCGATGAATTAAAAGATAAAAATCAATTACAAAGATTCCTAGGATGTCTTAATTACGTCGCTGACTTCTTTCCCAATTTACGAACTGAATGTGCCTTATTATATCAAAGATTAAAAAAGAATCCTCCACCATGGACACATTTACATACTCAAAAGGTTAGATATTTAAAAATCAAAGTTCAAGAACTTCCTTGCTTAGGGCTACCACATCCTGAAGCCTTTCTTATAGTTCAAACAGATGCTTCTGAAATAGGTTATGGGGGAGAAATATCTTTGCATTGAATAATCTATTAAGTAAATCTCTTTTATTTGGAATAGGATATCTTATCCATTGTAACATTTTATTTAACGGTTTGTAATTGATTACTAATCTTGGGACACCTCTTTCTTTTTCTGCTTGTTTCATTACATAAAATGCAGCACAACTCCATGGTGACTTGGAAGGGGTTATTAATTTTTTATCTAAGAGTGTTTGAATTTCTTTTCTACAAAATTCTAAATATTCTTTATTCATTTGAATTGGTCTGGCCTTAGTAGGAATATCTTTATCTGAATATCCTTTTTCATAAGGTAAGTCTACAATATGTTTCTTTCTATCCCAAAATGCATTAGGAATATCGGCACATACTTCTTTTTTAATTAAATCTTCTATTGTTTGGATTTTATTTTTAATTTTTTCATCCTGTAGTTGTTCATCTATCCTAACATGTTTTTTAACTTCTTGTAATTCCTGAATATGTTGTTTTTTACATGTAATTGTATTAATAGTTTTATAAATACTAGAAGATTGTAATACCTTTAAATCTCTTTGTTTTAAAGTACTTAGAAATTTAAATGATATTAATTGTCCCATAATGTTAACATGTATACCTTCTTCATTTACTGAGAAAGGGTAAATTTGAGTAAAAAATGGAGTTCCTAATATCATATCATTACTCATATTATCGACTATAATAAAAGAGTGTTTTAAACAATATTTATTGTTACATATTATACCTTGTTTTAATTTATATTTTACAATCATTGATTCACCATTTGCAGCTATTAATTCTTCATTTGTTCTGTCTAAATATTTTAATGGTATTATACCATTTTTAATACAACTTTGATCAGCACCACTATCGAATAATGTAATTAATGTTTCTTGAAATTCGTCTACTTTTATAGTTACTAATCCATACCATTTTTGATAAGTTATATTATTTATCATATTTAAATAATTTTCTTTTTGTTCTCCTATTTTTATTTAAAATAGTCTCACCTCCTTCATCCTTTCTCCCCAATACTATCCCCTTTTATTTTGCTACCCAATTCTTATCTAATAGATCTATCTTTCTCTATTTCTACAATATTTTCCATTCCCCTACCTTGCAAGTCGCGTATCATTCCTCTCCCACTTAATAGTCTTGTTTTGCAAGTCATACTTCCTCTTTCTCCCACTCAACAATCTTATCTCTGATGTAATCTTATAATTTTATCGATTATTCTCTCAGCATCTTTCTCTCATATTACACTTTGCCCTCCTTCTACTTCATAACCCCACATTTCCTTATTCACTACCCATTTAAATCACCTCTCAAATAATTTTGGTCAAACACAAGGTGAAAATATGACCTATTGGGAAAAATCAAAATTTGGGTGTAAATTGCATAAAATTTTGCCATCTTTGAAATTTTTTTTTTATAAATAGCCCTTTTTAAAGAATTCAAAGATTAAAGATTAAATGTTATAATAAAAGAAAAATAAAAAGAAATACATGGCTTGTTATATAGGATAAGAAATATATAAAATGCTCAATTTGTATTTTATAAGTCAAAAGATATCAACATACATATAGTTGTATAGCTGCTTACGGTTGATTTTGAAAAATTATAAATATATTTTGAAATTAGTACAATAAATTTCTTATCTGTCGAATAAGCCATTTAATTTTTTAAAAAATTCCTAAAAAATTTACTATAAATCTAAAAAAGATTAATGTGATAGCACATTAAATCTAAATTTGTGATTGCAATATGATTATTAGCACTTGATTTTTTTAAAGCAAAATTATTTGACTTAAGAGTTTAAAATATAATTGATAAAATATTTTCTTGTGTATGGCCTTAAGAATTCAAAGATTAAATATTGTAATGAAAGAAAAAATGAAAGAAATACATGGCTTGTAATATAGTATAAGAAACATATAAAATGCTTAATTTGACTATGCAATTAAAAGGCATCAACTTACATAGAACATGTATAGTTGTTTGCCGTCAATTCTGAAAAATTATTAATAGATTTTAAAATTAGCACAATAAATATCTTATTGAGAGATAGAGAATTGTTAAACATACGTTGTATTACAGTGGAGCCAATTTCTTACTAACATAATAGATTTTCCTAGAAATAGCAAAGAAATGAAAAATAATTTTTGTTTCAAATAATTAATCATTTATAGTTTCCTTAATTTGATATTCAAACAATTAGTATGTTCACAGTTATTTGTGGTATAATTAACCAATTGCAAAGATTTTTCCATAAATTTGTTCTATAGGTATTAAATGCTAAATTTATTGTTGTTAAAGTTATTAAAAGACGAATGGAATTGGGGACATTTAATTGGTCATTTGAATTTTGGTAAAATTAACCAATCTCAAACATGATTATATTTCATTTTGGCAAATTAAAAAAAATGGAATTAAATTGCAAAATTATAGGCATTTTTGCCCTTTTTTAGTATGTTATGTTTGGAAGGATCTAATTTTAGGGACTAAACTTAACTAATAAAAGCATGTTTTTGGTTCAATCCAAACAAAAGGATATTAATGATATTTTCAACAATTAAAATAAATCAAAATACTGAGAAAAAGAATGGAGACTTGGAAGTTTAATGAATGGTTTAGAATGAAAAACTATCTTCAAATATACATGGATTAACTTTCTACACACTGACAGTGTAGTGATTTTTTTATACTAGCAGTTTTGGATATATGCCACACATGCATAATTTGAATTTTAAATTTAAATTCATATTATGTGGCATGATTCAAATCTATTAGTGTAAAAAAGACTATACACTAATAGTAAATAAAAAGTTATATAGTATATAGATAAATGTGTATCTATATATATATATATATATAGATATATATTTGAAGACAACTTTTAGATTCCACCACTTAGAAGACTTCCAACCTCCTATCCTTTTTTCTTACAATTTTGATTTATTTCAATTAGAAAAACTATATTAAATGCTTCCACTACATACTTGTTATATACATTTATCAATTAGCATAATTTTCTAAAATCAACACATTAAAAAAACCTAGCATGCTCTCTCAATTTAAAGAATCTACCAAATTTATACATGACTAAAATTGTAAAGGATATAAGGTACTATGTTGAAAAAGGAAACAACAACATTTTAAATCCTTCAATTTGTCAAGAATATAATTAGAACAATAAATTACCAAAATTATAAAAAGTATCAATTTCGAGAAGGAAACACCATTAATAGTACAATCATTCTTTTGATGAACCCAACATAAATATGTAAGCACTATCCAACATAAAGTACAATATGAAAATCCTACAAAATTTATAAACTTTAATTAATAAAGTAACGACTATAGTCAAAATCATGTAGATTGAAAGAATCTAAAAATAAATTTTAAATAAAAATAACAATAAATTAGTCTTTCGATTTAGGCACATGAACTAAATTATTTATATTCTATCCAAAATATAATATAAAATGTAGTTATTCAATGATTCAAATAAAGAATTATAATGTAAAAATACGATAAATTTTTATTCTTACCTGTACATTAGGACACACCAAGCAAATTTTTTTATTTTTCTCAATACCTCTACTATAAATAAATACATGTATCTCTTCTCCTGTTTTTGAAATCTTATTTTTTTTTATGTATATGTCTTTCAATGAAAAAAAGAAAAATATCAAAATAACAAACACAGACTTGATTTTTACCGTTCTATTATCATGTAATCTATATTGTAAGAAAAAAATGGTAGAATAAGATCAAAGGAATGGTTACATGAGGTTAGGCATAATTTATGAGTCTTTTCAAACATCAATTTTTTTAATGACTAAATTCCAGAATTTTTGTTCAATATTTTATTTATAATAGTAGGCATACTGGGAGGGATGGAGTGTAAATGAGATTTAATTGGTTAAGTACTTACACTATTAAAAAAAAATAGCAATCATACTACAAGAATAGTTTGAAAAAAAAAAAAAACAAATGGATTCTAACTAGCAGTGTGTATTAATTACTTTTTCCTACTTATTTTATTTTTCTTCCTCCTTTATACACAAATATACAATATAATAATACAAGTTCTTGAATGTAAAAATTAGAAATTGCTTTTGCTTTTTTTGGATGCAATATTGACTTGCAATTAAAAGATAAAAAAAAAATTTTGCCCAAAAAAAATGTTTATGATATTTATAAAGCAATTGTAACTGACATATTACTACCCCTGATCCAACAGTTTTAACTTATTTAGTATTTGATTAAGTTGTAAGTAAATATGTTTTTTTTTTACTTTATTTTTACAATATATGAGGTGCAAGCATCAAAAACTTCTCATGAGCATATAAGAGTAGATTGTAAATATCTAAATATGTAATGTTTTCAATTAAAAAGTTTTAATATTTTTTATCAACTTTTACTCTAATTTTTTTGTTTAAAATAATTAAGTTCCATTGGTTGTTCAAGTACTTTGACATTTCTAAAGGTATAATATGGAAATTAAGAATTTGAAGCAAAATACATACTTATATTGGTGGATCAAAATTTTATTTGAGTATGTTAACTTATTTTTAGTATCATGCTTTTTTTCTAATTATAATCATAATGCCTATGGTAGGAAAATTAACCTAATATTGAAAAATAGATTAACACATTCAAAATTTTTTCCTAGTAATAATTTATTTTATTCTAAAGATATTTCGATTGGGGTTGACAAACAACCATTATTCTTTATATTAGTGTTGAATAAGTTTTACTTTGCTTTTATTTATAATTAAATATTTTGATAAAAATGTACATCAAAATCATACTTTTTCAACTTTTAGTTTTTTTCTTTCTTTTTCTACAAAATGTTGCTAGGTTTTTGCTTAAAATATGATACCCGTGCATAGCATGGGTCAAAATGCTAGGATATATATGTATGCACACACTTTGCTTGCATGCAATTCAAAAAATTTTGTCCTTTAACTATAGAATTTTTATTGTTTTGTAGCATTTCGACCAAATTCCCAATCTAATTGACCGCAAGTTCTGATCATGCCCATAATGCAGTGGTTTCTAGATAACAATTAAGAGAGAACACATCACGCAACTGTTCTCTAGAAGTCATCTTTCCTATACCTAACACCTAATTAGGTCCACAGAGACTGTGGGCTGGTCCCATTGCGCCTAGCTACTGTCTGCGTGTGCAATTTCTTGCAAGGTGAGGGTGAAAATTATATCCATTCATTTGCAGCACACGTCACCACGTATACACACCACTTTAATGTTCAATTAGCTTTCATTTTCAATTGGCAAATTTGGCTAAGACTACACCATCATAGGTCTCCATTTATTCCACTCCCACAAATAATTTTGAGCTTGGTTAACTTTTTGGAACGAGTTGATGTTGAGGTTTTACATAATTCAGCAGTGCTTGAATTCGAGTTTCAAATCAAGCATTTACACGCAATCAACCTTAAGATCACATCACACATTTGGATTTGAGCTCATGTGCGATTCCTTCAAACATGTGGAAGTCTGAGTTTGATAGAGATTGAACTTGATGACATTGAAATTTGAACCTCAAGAACAATTTTTAGTACCCAATACAATCTCCAATTCCAGGCTTCCAAACGCCAATCCACCAGGTGTTTAAAATTTAATTCACCAGTTAAATGATTATTAGATATGATTTGAGTTACATCTACCATACCAATTCCAAATCCAACACATCACACAAACACAAAAAAAAAAAAAAAAAAATGCCTGGCAAAATAAGTCTGAGATGCTCAACGCCTCAAGTCAAAAATCCATGGCGTAAGGAAATAATAATAACTCACAACAACAAATTAATTCCTCATTGTGTCTCAGCAATCAAATTACATGTCGGTCGATCATTTAGTTTTCAATTTTTACATAGAAATGGCATCCAAACATTATTTTTTCACTTCCAAAAAAAAAAAAAAACAAATAACCAACAAATCATAAGTAAAAACTAATATAAGCTAGTAGTGCTAATTGATCTTTGAATTCCGAGGTACCAATTCCAGCAGCTAAGACAATTCAGTCCTGACAATTGACAGAACAAAATATTAGCTAATAAAGCAATTATTCCCAAATAGCACAAAACAACCACAACAGAAGTTTATCACCATTAATACCATACTTGACCTGAAGCGAAAACTTTTTGTTGTTTCTACTTTCTACATAAACAAAATGCATGTAAATAACTGAGTAGACAACACAAATTGTTCTAATGGCTCAGGTTGAAGCTCCAGGATAAGAAGGTGTTTGGATAGCTCTAATTTGGCTAAAAATTTTTACTTGCATTATTGACACAAATTCCAATCACCTTTTTATCTCATATACATCACATCAAAAAAGTGCTACAGTATCCTTTTCAACAAATTATCCCAAAAAATCTACTATCCATATTAATACTTCCTCCCCCTCTCCACTTTTAAAATTCCACTCCTCTCTTGATTAAAAAAAATTCAAAAAGAAAAAGACAACAAAACAGTACTAATTCTTTAAATAAAGACTTTTACCTCATAAGCAAGGTTTTACTTTCATCTTCTTTTTATCCGATAAAGATTTCTCCACAAATCAATCAATCAAGACCCTGAACTTGTCCCAAAGATAGTGAAACTGGATAAGCATCAATAACCCTGGTCTTAGCACTAAATATTGCCGCATACACTACTATGCCTACACGAATATCACATGTTACCCAAGAAAAAAATATAGGATATGCCATTCTATTCATCTTCCACCACTCCAAACATTCTTAAGGAATTAAAGGGAAAATCACGAAAAGTCCCCCTATGGTTTAGGGTATTTTTCACTTTACCCCCTAACGTTATCTTTTTGGCAGTTTATCCCCCTCGACAAACCACCTAATAGCCGTTGAAACATTCTGTAGACAAAACTACCCCAATGTAAACCGTTGAAATTTGTGAGACAAAAATGCCCCTGTCCCTGGTGCATATAGAGGAGATTTCTTCAACATCGGTCATGTTTTCCCTTTCGTCTTTGAAACCCCATATTTGCTGCAAAAAAAATGAAAACATGTCCCAAAATTCTTCAAATTCCTTTCATTGTTCTTCATCTAGATGTGCATCATAATGTTTACAAGAACTAAGACAAGAAACTTGTGGATGCAGTATAATCATAGTTATTAAACCAATCCGGAGGGAACCCCATTGGTTCAACTAGTGGGTGAGTGGGTCACTAAAATATTTAAATATTATGTCTTATAATTTTTTATATAGGATATATGGTTAAATTGTAATAAACTATACCATAATAAATGTTCATCTCATCTAATTCATTACAGAATGATCAATTCTTATAATAATCAACAAAATCCAAATTTAATTAATAATCTACCAAACTTCAAGTGTAAATTTTATCTATACTTACTATAATTATTTAGTTTATTCACAATTTTAAGTGCAAAAGATTATTAGGAATAATATTTGCCTTTAAAATGAAGTGTGTAATATGTTGTCTATGAAATCCATTTTATAACTTATAGAGTTTGGGGGACAATAGATTTTTATTAAAAGATTCCAAATAAATTTTTTTAGAGAGACTAACAAAAAAAAGAATAAAGCAACAATATAATACATAACATTAGATTCTTCTAAGAAAAAGCATATGAGTTGCTGGCCTAGTGGTTAGTCCACTTCCAACCATGCTTTGGTATATACTGGTAAAATTTTTTCCACAATAATTCAAGTTGCAACCGCTTAAACCCAAACAACAGTCTTTTTCCCTAAATGATGGGTAATTTTGGAAAAAAATTTATTGCCCCAGCTGATTCATAGGCACTTTCGTCCATCAATTAATTAACTAGGGATATTATTGTCATTTGATTAAAGGCCATAAACGCTGTTACTACTTACACACTTTGACTACCAGTCAAGGGGATAAAGTGCCAAAAAGATAACGTTAGGGGGTAAAGTGAAAAACACCCTAAACCTTAGGGGGGCTTTTCGTGATTTTCCCGGAATTAAATAACTCTATGCTAGGCTTATTCAAATTGTTTGCAAATTCAAGCTTCTTGGGGCGCGATAATCACTACTTTACTTAATTAGTAGTCAACAAGTTCAGCCCATCCGGACATTTATAGTTGATTAGTTAAAATCCAATCTAGCTGCTAGAAGAACCATCTCGTGCATTCTTAAGCTTCCAACTCTATTGAGAGCATTGGCAACGGAATACTCACAATAAAAATCAAAGATGGCCTTTCGAATTTTTTTCTAACGTTCTTTTGGTCTTCACGAGGAGGATATGCTCTAGGAAAGCACACTTCAGATCCTCTATCCAGTTTCCTTGTCCAAGTTCCATATCCAGTTTAAAATGACGTCGTTTTATTTAATGAAATTGCCAACGTGTTTTACTTAACAAAATTACTGAATTAATAAAATGACGTCGTTTTAAATTGGACACGGAACTTGGACAGGAAATTTGGACAGAGGATTTGGACTCAAGAAAGTAGCATAGCTAGAATGTTAATCGACAAATCAAAGCAGCGTAGCTAGACTATCAATTTATTTAAAAATAGAAAATTTTTCTAGTAAATTTACAACACCTACTATTTATGTGCTTCTAATTAACCCTAGAAGGGGAAAAACACCATTTCTCTCAAAAAGAAAGCTATTTTAGCTAGAAAAATATATCATAACTACATGTAAAACTCACACTAGAAGTCTATGTGCTTAAATATATTATTAGTTAAACTCGTCTATTGGCAATGACGTCTACTACACCTAACCTAAAACTACTCTTTGGCGAATAAATAAAATATGTGTGTTTGTGTGTGTGAATAAATCTACTCTTTGTGTGTGTGTCTATATATATATATATATATATATATATATTGTATAAATCTAGTCTTTCTATGTGTGTATATATGTGTGTGTGTGTATTGTCTGTCATTTTCTTACCGCTTCTTAGGACAGTCTCTTTTGAAATGTACCGATGTTGCAGCGATGAGCTTTGACTTCTGCTTCTCTTTAACTCCTCATCTTATTCTTCCTATAGTGTTCCTTATGGTTCTTTATAGAGCTAGAAGAGATCTGTTGCAGTTCTTATTTATATTTTTAGTTCGTCTACTAATATAACCCCTAGTCTATCTCTAACAGGCTTTCACTTGAACTATCAAGACTCAAATTTTTCTGATAATGCCCTGCTAAATTTACGTTCAACGTTCCTTTATGACTTTCCCGTTTGGTGCATTGGTTCGGTAGCCAAGCTCTGCGACATTATTACCACACCTACTATCGACCCAACCCCAAAGAACGACTAAAGCGAGGAGTTCTTTGGCTATACATAGCTAAAGGAGGATGAGAGTCAACCTCTTTCATGATTCATGGCCCCCCATTGTGTCATTTGGTCAGCATTCCTAGGACAAATTGAGTAGGGTTGGTTTTCGATAAGGAAAGAAACAAGGAAGTTTGGCTGTAATTGACTGTAATTGAGACACATTTTTTGGATAGATGATATCTCGATTTATTTGAGATGGTTAATCACTTTTTGACTGCAAGAGGTAAGTCATTCAAAACCGCTAGCTCCAGAGCAGGGGGCGGCTCTAGAGGTGATGTATATGGAATGGGATTTAAGAAACAGGAAAGGAAAAAAAGGGATTAAAATTCAAAGCTTCTTAATTTTAAAATTCTAATGTTAATCACTAAACAAAGGCCTTCTCAATTATATATTGTAGTATATATATGTATATACAATATTCTGTAGTTAAACAAGACCATAAAATCACCATTAGCAGGTTTTATTTTATTTTCTTTTTCTTTGAAGGTGGAGCACAAGTAAGGCGTCTAGGATGGTAGTAAGGAAGCAAATTTCGTTAATCACTAGTATGCTTTAATTCTCTCCATGAAAGATAAAATGCAGAGTTCATGGAACTTTTGGAATTTAAACGAAAGAAAAGTAATCTTACGGGGTTCGCCTAACACTTGCCTAATGAATATTGATTTTAAGCAATAATTTTTTTAGAAAACGAGTTTAAATTAAAAAAATGAATAAATGGTTAATGTTATGTTATCAACCAGTGCTTATTAGAAAAAATCTGTTATAAAAAAAAAAAAAACAACTTGTGGTGTTTGGTTTTACAAAAGTAACAACACAAACATTTTAGCACCTTAATTACAACTGATTATCTAAAATTCTGAAAACTGTTACCTTCCAACTTATCTTGCTATTTTTGAGAGAAAAATCAATCACTTTTTTATTTCACATATATCAAATTATTACAGTACATCTTTCTATAAAAACTCTCAAAATTGCAATCCAAATGGGACCTAGTTTCTGTATACAACACACTTTGGTTCTAAATTTCGTCTTTAGGTAGTACCAAAACTTATCTAACACGTATATAAATGGCCACAAAAATTTTGCTTCTAATTCTTCTCCTTATTTCCACCAAATCCAGATCCAATGGGGGTCAAAGCAATTATTAAAATATTAGCTGAGGGAAAGGCGTGCGAAGAGAAGAACCCTGTCTAGCTTTTGTCGGGAATTGGCAGCGAAACTATTGGCTCTTATTCAACGAACCAAATCTTCCCCACTAATTAAATATATGACAATAAAAGAGGACTTTTGGAATAATAAAAATCTAATAAACCAACATAACAGTTCATTATTTGGAATAGTATTTAAAAATAATACTATAATACTTTTTTTTTGACATGATGTATGTAAAATACAAAAATAATTGGAAAGATGAAAAGCTAATTGAAAAAAATTTATAGATGATACAACTTTTTTTTTTTTTTTTAATAATGAACTATCATAACGAACACTTCCAGTTTTGCAAAACAAAGTTTACAAAGCTGATGAGAAGTTAATTTAGATATGAAAAATCAAATGCCAGTACCCCCCTCCTTTGCTTCTTAAATTCTATTCATGACCTGTTGGAAAAAGGTTTATTGAAATAAAAGGCTAGTTCTCTACTGTCATGATAAACTAACTTCAAGATCGGTTGGTGTAGAAAAATTATAAGAATTAAAGACGCAACAATTAACTTTTAACAACGATTTTATTATGTAACTCCTAGCTGAAGCTTCAAGATTATAACACATCAAATTCGACTGGATTTGGAGCAGATTAATTTTCAATTCAAACACAAAAGTGTTCTGGGCATGAGTTGAATCTCTAAGTGTAAAATTAATTGTTTTAGATACCTTATAATTTAAGAGTAGTTTTACGTATTTAAGTCTATGAATTGCATTTTATAAGATTTTGGTGCATATATAGTTTTTCTTTTTTTGTGAGCAGAACAGGTTTATGTTTTGACGAAATGATGTATAAAATTTGGATTAACTTTTTTTATACTGACAGTGTGGTGATTTTTTTTACACTAACAGCTTTGGATGTATGCCACATGTGCATGATTTGAATTTCAAATTTAAATTTGTGTTATGTGGCATAATCTAAATCTGCTAGTGTAAAAAAAAAAAATTATTCATTGACAGTGTATAAAAAGGTTATCTATAAAATTTTCCATACAAATATATGACTGGTTTTTCTTTCCCCCAATCCAATATATGCCAACAATAGCGCTATTGTTGACAGAAGTTTGAAGAAACTGCATAAGTAGTTATCTGACTATGGATCTAATATTCTGAAAATGACATCAAACCTGAGCATTTAAGGTAAAAAGATAGACTAGGGAAGAAACAAACAGGATGAATATTGTAGAAAATAATAAATTTTTTCGAACTCAGCTCAGAATTTCAAACATCGACAGATGATTAGATATTAGAGAGATTTGCATATCACAAAAATCACCAGTTGTGGCCCAACGAGGCTACAAGTGATGACCAGGACCATTATATATCAAATCTAAAACTAGGTAGGATGGAATTACTTGAGAGTTGAGACATAAACATCCAGTGTAAGCCAAAAAATCCACAGAAAAATTTTGAAGTTTCAGGTGAACTACTATGGTTAGCAAATATCTGTCAATTGGACAAGAGAGAAAAATATTCAAGATTAACCAATTTTACTCCTATAGTTCTTTAAAGTGCCACAAAAAGTTAGATTTAACGACATTTTCTTAGTGCCATGAAACTATGAAAGCACTTCATTTTTTTTCCTTTTGTTGTAGTGACTGTGGCCAGGAAAATAACTCACATGCAGCTGAAATGTTGTGATTTTTCCAAAATTAATCATTTGTTACCCAATGGCAGCATCAACACTAGGAGGCTGAATTTCTCAAGTTTGTACAAAATCTGATTGACTTACTTGAGAGTAAAAAGGTAATGAACAAAGAATGTACTAACTGGGAAATAGGAAGTTATAAGAAGCCTATTGACTCTAAAGAATGCTATTGTGATGGAAGTTTTAAGCAAACATATGTAGTCTCTTATTTATTTTATACTACGAAAATCTCTAAAAATGTTGAGTTTACATCAAGTACCAAAACAGCACTTGATAATTTATGCTGAAGGAATCTAACCACTAAGTGAGCTCATTATTAAGATTTTTATGCATTTTATTCATCTAATTATCAAAGGATTCAAAAGCAAGGCCTTATATAACCAAGGACAGCAACAATTTTATGCAAGTCATAACATTCACTAGGAAAATTCCATAGTGCAAATACAGTGCCATGATGACTAGTTAGAGTTGAATTTCTTTTTATTTCATAAACGGTATAGTTTCTCTCCAGTATTCCTCAATACATATTTATAGACCACAATGATGACTTCGTTTCAATTTCTTGGATTTCAAGAGGATGGGATTTCAAAAATTCGAAAACTTTTAGACGCATCTCGTATGGTTATTTCTTGTTTGATTGGACCAATATTGTCACTCTGTTCCTCCAATATAAACATAGAGAACATCAATACTACTTGAACTTTTCTGATATAGTTTATGTTGCAAAAACTATAAAGAAAACATAGAAAGTATTAGGGTTCTTCAGTCCCAGCCTGCTTAGTTCGGTATGTTGGACTGGACTAAATTATCTTTTTTCCTTGGGACAGGACGGAAAACTAGCTCTGCTGTTGTCTATCTTTGGGGCAAAAACTGGACATATTGTCGTCTATCTTTGGCCCAAGATGTCTTCATTAAGAAGTTGGAATCTATATATATAGTAGTAGAATTAATCTTCTACATAGTAATGATAAACATATTATCATGGTTGAATGCATGACAATTAATTTAAATTTCATATTTTGTAATGTGTCATGCAAATTTTGAACGTGAGATTTTAATTTAATTTGAATTTAACTCATAATAGTATTATTAAACAATGAGAATGAACACTATGAGAGTTTTTTAGAAAAATTTGGAACGTGTGTTCTATTAGATAGAGGGCATGGAGGTAAAGTAGAGAATGATAAAAGGGTTCCTCTTTTATTTTATCTAACTACACTTTAGTGACATAGTCGGAGTTGCTTTATTAATCTTTCCCCCCCCAGAATCAACATGGTTACCCTAGAGCAGGTTAATTTTAATTTCATTGTATAGAAGCCATTTGATTTCTTGAAATTCCTTCAAGGCTGTATAAGCAGCGTAGATTCTACATTGAACCTCATTTATATTGCATTATTATCGATCAGGTTGCTTTTATCCCCAGCTACAAATCTATACATTTCTCCATTGACCTGAATAATACTACATCCAGCAGTCTTGATAATACCAGAAGCATTCATCATATTTATCCATCTGTTAGCCTCTTCCAGATTCTTGCAAGAAGCATACAAGTTAGCCACCATCATATACTCCCCATCAGTTAAACTTTCACCTCTTTTTAACATCAATTTCACAACTTTTTCCCCAATTTCAGTGTTCCTATAATTGACACAAGCACCAAGCAAAGCACCTATGATGGATTTCCCTGGTTCAAATGGCATTGACTCAATCAGTTGAAATGCATGAGATAGAAATCCAGCTCTTCCCAGAAGATCAACAATGCATCCATAGTGTTCCAACTTTGGATTTACTACATATTTATTCTCCATAGAACTGAAAAGCTCAAGACCCTTTTGTACTAATCCTGAATGACTACATGCACTAAGCAAGCCAATGAAGGTTATGTCATCAGGCCTTAAACCTTTTCTTTTCATATCATCAAAGAGTTTAAAAGCAGCAAATGCTTGACCATGAAGGGCAAGCCCTGAAATCATTGCATTCCAACCATAGATATCCATGACTTGGGACTTAGAGAAAACCTGTAAAGAACTCAGAATCCTTCCACATTTAGCATACATTTCTATCAAAGCAGTTGTTACATGTGGACTTGATGTTAGTCCCTTCTCTAGAGCAAAAATGTGCACTGCTTCACCTTTTTTGAGCAATCCCAAGCTGGCACAGGCAGATAATACGTTGGTAATTGTTAAGTAATCAGGACTATATTCCTTTTCCTTCATTTCCTCAAACAGAGCAATCACGGAATCAAAGCAGTTACTGCCTAAATAGCCAGTAAGCATTGTGTTCCATGTGATGATATTTCTCGAGGGCATTTGATTGAAAAATTTCCTTGCTCTCTCCATTTCTCCAGCGTTACAACAAGCTAAAATCATTGAGTTCCATGAAATTGTGTCTCTTCTTGGCATTATATTGAAAATATTTTCAGCCGATATCATATTCCCACTTCTAGCGTATCCAGACACCATTGTGTTATAGGAGAAAAGGTCCTTACAGGGCATTGAATGAAAGATGGTCATTGCATCCTCCATCTGACCGGCAGCAGCATATGCATCTAACATTGAGTTCCAAACAACGATGTCTTTCGGAGCAATCTGCTGAAAAACTCTACAGGCATCCTTGCGGGATCCAAAACTCGAGTAGAGATTTAGTAATGCAGTTTGAACAAAAGAATGATTACGGAAACCAGTTTTTGTTATCTGACCATGAAGGGCTAATCCAAGTTTGTCCAGTGAAAGAGTTGCAGCTGCTTTTAGCAAAATCGGATATGTAAAGTTGTCAGCAAAATGACCAAGTTCTTGCATATGTAGGAAACTTCGAATAGCTTTCTCGTGACACCCCTCGAGCACTTGCTTCTTTATGATTTGGTTCCAAGATTGTAAAGTAGTTGGAAGAACAGAATTGCTAGAAAGCACAGCCATTTGGTTCTTGGAACTCCAGCAAAGCTAACTGAGAAGGTTGCAAAAACATCGCAATGCTTTCAGTTATCCTTGTCTGTATTGTTACTTTCTTTGGATAATGTTCTTTTGGATAATGCTGTTTCAAGAACATTATCTGCGGCCACTGACAAGCAATTACAGCCACACGGAGGCAATTTGCAATGCAGACGGATTATATATCTTGTGAAAAGTACATATTATAGGTTTTTGCAACGGGAGCAAATATAGCTTCCTACATATATGCAATTTTATGATGGAATTTTTAGGGAACACGTTATGAAAAACTTTAAATATGTTTCCAACTATCTTTATATCTTACTTACACATTTACAAAAACCGCTCTTGTGAATTTATATAAAAACAACCCCAAACCACTATCCAAACAGAGACATTTTAAAAAAAGTACTACTTTTTTTTTTTTTTCCCCTACGAGTCTCTTTCAGTCCTTGAAAAACTAGTTAAGAATCAACACAGAAATATTAAATTATATTTTGGACATAGATATTTATATCAAAAGCTCATTAATTCATGTTACATTAACACACATTATAAAGTTATTCTTGAAATAAAAACTTCAGGTTGACTCAGGTTAATCCTTCTAGCACTAAAAAAATTACAGGTGGGAAGGGCTATTTGGTCAGTTTAACTAAGATGTGTGTGTGTACACATTACACGCATACATATATTTTCAATACACATACATATATTTCTTGACCAACAAGAGTTTGACTATACAAGAATTAAGTTGAATATGTTGCCAAGATCCAGCTTTATCCGTTTATAGCATCAATAATCACCAGCTTAATTACTTCTTCGACCTCATACGTGGTAACGTCTAGTGGTATACTTGCTCCCTATAAATAGAATAAACATCATAGAATGTAATGGAGATCTACATTGCCTGTTTTTTTCTTCATGAAAAAATAACAATTCGTCCCAGCAACACCGTTTTACACTATAAAAGATGAAATAATTATCAAAACAAAATAACTGTACTCGAAAATTTATAGCTTGGACAGTTTGTTTAATTGCCATAACTCTGTTTCATCGCTACAACCAGTGGGCAGATATTTTTCCGTGCTTCAGTTATCTGTTCATAATCAACTGAGTTATTAAGGACAATGTGTTGTTCAGAAGAACTTAACAAAGCTATTCTTGTTTTTAGTTGCCAAGAAACCTTCTGACAAGGAAATCAGATGGTTATGTCATTACCTGGAACAAGAGAAAAATGATACATCACAGAGTAGGGATACTAGCAAGTAGCAACAGTATGTCACATAATTCTTCAAGCAATTTTAGTAGGAAAACTCGAAAGCATACTTGAACAACTTAATATATTTTAGATGTACATTCATATATCACTTGATCAAACTCTGCTAGCTTTACATAAGAGAACTATATGGTATAAAACATTATACTTGTAGACTTGACAATGTGGAATTATACTGTTTACCCAGGAACAAGTTCTACGCTTGCATTAGAAAAGCATTCTTTGAAGATAGAGGAAGGCAAAAGTAAAACAAATCTCAAGGATCTATAGTGCACATTCCAAATGAAGCGATTCCTGGGTGCGGTTATCCTTTGCCGTGCAACTACATAGCTGGTTCAAAGGAGCGGTGGACGGCTTATGCCGCAAGAAGCTTCTGAATATCCTTCTGTAACATTTGAAAAGACAACTTTATAAGTGAAATAGAAGCGCTTGAACTGCTGTTTAGGACAAAAGGGCAAAAATCTTTTTTAAAAAAAAAAGAAAGAAAAGAAAAGAGAGAGGCAAGAGGCAACTAATAAAAGATCAAGCTTGTAGTCTTAGTCAAACACAGATTATGGATACAATGAAAGCAGCTGCAGCATAGAACAGCTTTTACAACCAAAATCATGTAAAACTTCAATTTAACTACATTCGAGGACTATCGATATCAGAAAAATCAATAAGCATAAAATTCCACCAACATCTAGATCAAAAGCAGCTAGATTAACTTCAACAAAGAGCTAAAGAGAACAGGCTAACTCACAAGTTTTTCTCGATTGATTAGACGTGGTATAGAAATCTTATTACCAGTGAATTAGACAAGCAGAAAAAAAGGGGTTGGGAATTAAAATGTCTTAGCCTCGTAGTCAGTTCACTGGATGACAAGTTTAGCTACAATTTTCGTAGGTCTCTCTCTCTCTCTCTCTCTCTTCAAGATCAAAAGCGGCTAGATCAGACATGTAAATCAGCTAGGTCAGCTAGCTGAAGAGATCAGGCTAATTCAATCCATTATCCCTCAATTGACTAGATATGGTAAATAAAGCTTATCACAAGTGAATTAGGATAAAATATAAGATTGGCAATTAAAACGTGTTGACCACATATGTAAGTTGAAGTGTATGACAAGTTCAGCAACTACGTCGGCAGATCCCACACAACCCCCAGGTAAAAAAAAAACTCGTCCCTTCAAAGTTGTGGACAAATTCTTCCTTAGAATTTTTTTCAGGTATGACACGTTCAATGATGCAGGATATTCTCCTGATATGGGCCACATGAAGTACAATAGCTGAGTCATGAGATTTTTATTAATAAAATAAAACTCCCCATCTTCATATGAAATAGATCAAGTCAACAGGTGAAATCCGCAACAACTTGAGCTGCCAAATTCAATGCATTACAACTAAACTCAGACAGTGATCGATGTACTGCTGAATGCACCTTTAACATGATAGTATGTCTTCATCCAGACCTTAAGCACCATTCTGACATATACAGATTTAGCCTTACAACTCATTCATTAGTTTTCTCATTTATCATCTTCTCTTTATACAATAAAAGTTACACTTAGTTTGCTTGCAAAATTGAAAACAGTAGTCTGTGCAAAACTAAAAACAAAAGGATAAGTATAGACTCCTCGTAGCTACAGGAAGAAAGAGCTATGAATCAGGCAGGTCATGTGAAGGTAGGTGCTTATAAGGTCAGTGATGCAAGAACTATATCTTTACATCATTCACCTAAGCACTTTCTCTTTTTGAAAAGAACTTTCTTCCCCTGGTAAACCAATCCCTTTTGTTCATGAACCATTATGGCTCACTTCAGCAGTATCATGAACTCCCCATCAAAACTATACTCATAGGACAAATGGCTTGTGACAAAACTATATTGCTTTGGAACGACAATGATCAGATCAGAGATGTTGATCAGATCAGATCAGATAAGTGAAGGAATAAATGTTGTCTCTGAAATTGCATCTGATAAATAGTTCAAATTATGCTATATTGACTTCTCAATTTATCAAAATTCATTTTAATTCCGAACTGGCTATAATTAACTCTGCACAGGAGTATCACAAAGTTAATACCTCTATCTGGAAAGGAGATGTTGGAGGCGGATATCTTTGAACCACTTTTCCATTTTTATCAACTAGAAACTTCTCAAAATTCCACTTGATCAAATCACCCAAGAATCCTCCAGCATTTGACTTTAAGAACTGGTATACTGGGGCAGTATTTGGTCCATTAACATCCACCTGTTTTAGGAAAACATTAGCACTTCATTAACACCATGCTGAAAAGCGAAGTTGTTTGTTTGGCTGACAAAATAGTCCTGGAGAACATATAATCCACAGTACCTTATCAAAGATTGGAAATTCGGCTTTAAACCTTGTACAAGCAAACTCTTTAATTTGTGGATTTGACCCTGGTTCTTGTCCTCCAAACTGGTTACAAGGGAAAGCCAGAATTTCAAATCCTGTATTCAGAGTTACAATGTGATCAACTATATCTGAGGCATGTAACAGATAGATAGATATCCATCTCATCTTGATGATACCATCCAAATTTACTCCTTAAATAGAAATCATATGCATATGGCGTATTACTGCTACAACATTTCCATCTTTATTTTTCCTATGCATTAAAGAAAATGCATATGGCATTTTAGTGCTACAATATGAGATACTCAATAGATGAATAATTGTCTATACATGTAAAAGATATGCATCCAAATAGGATAATTAGGACTGAAATTCACCATAGTTCAAATTACCACCATTTTCTTTCCTATCATATTTTTGCAGAATCCAAGTAGGTTACACAAAGGTCTTATTTGGCAGAAATTTCATAAGTCAAGTTTCCATGGAGCACTAATTAGGTTGTCTAGGTCAGCTGAATAAGATAAAGGCAGGAAAGACACCAAAGAGATAAACATGGGAAGGAAAAAGGAGAAAGAAGATGAAATAATTCATTAACCAACTGGCCTTCAAATCAAGATGATTTAAAAAGAGCGAAGAAAACTTTTTCTTCAACTTCAAAGTAATGACTATACATTAATACAGCACAGAGGAAGAAAGATAAAATCGTCACAACAAAACACAAACATAGAATGAAAATGCTATCAAATAATCTTAAAAGGAATCCTTTATGAATCTGACAAAAAGCTCCATAGGACTGTCAATGTAATATTTTTGCTCTGCAAAAGCCAATAGACATTTTCAGCCATTGGAGGCAGCTTGATTAATCATCAAGGTGAGATCACGGGAAAGCGTTGTCAATCTGCTTGAATTCTGATAATTTAAGCTCATAGAGGAGGATAAGTAAAAGCCAATTAGACATGAAAAAAATCTGGCAGATAAAATTCTTGAAGATAAAATTATTACATTAGGGCAGGATAAAAAATTTAAGTGATGGATCAAGGAAAGACCACGAGTTTGTTGTCAGTTGGACAAAGACAGTGAGATTCCAGCCTCAAGTTTTGGTAATCCAAAACTAAATCTAGTATATTAAGGCATTTTATATTCTCCTTATCTTTCGATATATGGACAATCTAGAAGAAAGAAATGAACAAAAAACTCAACATATTGAGATCTCAACTGTCTGGGAAAGGGAACTTTTCAAAAGATAGGAAAAATTCAGATTCGGTAACTATACAATGTTTAATATAGTCAACGCATGAAGAGCTTGATTCCAAGAAGCATCATCAATGCAAGGAGAACGAAACACTGAGTGGTTTAACATTGATGGCAATGATTATAGGTGCAAGAAACTATATCTATGCAGGGCCAGCAATATGCATGCTAATTTGTGATTCAGGAAATCCTATGAAGACCTTCCTGAGTAAAGAGTTCCAAATTACAACAGAAAGAGGAACGTTCAGATAGCCAATTGTACTATGCATGCAACGAATAAACACAATGACCAATATAATTATTAATCCAACTATGGATATGACTGGAATATCTTGAACTCAAGGTCTTAACTCCTTTAAATCTGCAGATCATTTGTCATTCTATTGAAGGATCTCCAGTATGCTTCTGAAATCAATTTGGTTAAAAGTTTGCAAGCACTTATGACCAGTACATAAAAACACCTTGAGCTTCAGATACTGTTCAGACTTCTGAGATTAATTATTTTTTTTCACAGGACATGCTTACTAAAAATTATTTTTTTTCACAGAACATGCTTTCTGAGAGTAATTATTTTTTTCACTGGATTATGTTGAACTCAAGGTCTTAACTCCTATATATCTGCAGATCATTTGTCATTCTAAAAAAAGATATCCAGCGTGCTAGTGAAATCAATTTGGTTAAAAGTGTGCAAGCACTTATAACCAGTACATACAAACACCTTGAGCTTCAGATGCTGTTCTGACTTCTGAGATTAATTATTTTTTTTCACAGAACAAGCTTTCTATAAATTAAATTTGTCGCCAGGAAAGTCGTGCACTTTGATGTAGTCCATAGATATGCTCAAGAGGAAACTGATGGACTAAAAATTCCTGATTTCCAGAACTAGTCATTTGCAAGAAATAACATGAAAAACAAGAAACACGCATAACGCAAGTAAATGATGCTAGAAGAATGCAATGAAAAAAGTAAGCTCCAATTTCAAAGGACATAAATGTCTTGAATTTGAAACTTCAAGAAGCCTGATTTTATACTTCAATTTGACACTGGTGTATAAACCATGCTGCTACTCTAAAAGAATTGGAAAAAGACGATATGCTATAAAAGGTGAGTAAATTCATTCCATTAGTGGCATAATCAGTTCACAAGCATTACATTTTGCAGTTAGCTGGCTAAAATAGTTTGAACTACAGCAAGGTGTATAACTTACCAATTTTCTGACTCATTAGACCACCAGATTCATCACTAAGCAAAATTAAGATAAGTATGACATAAAGCTCTAATACTCTTCATATTAATGCTATGCATTGCTCTCTTCTAAGATAATGCAAATGTCCTATGGATGTTACAACCACAATGAAAAGATCTTCAAAAAGTTCCATCTACTAAGTTACCTCACCTTGAGTTTTGTACTTCTCATATAGATGAGATAGCTCTTTGTAGTTTGATGTTGTCAAGCCACTGAATACAAGAATAACCTGTAGTGAGATAACTAAACTTCACTCATACAACTTATTCTAAGAAATCAACCTAGAAATCCATGATTCCAATATAAGCACTAATAATCCCCTTGAATAGAAGAAAAGAAATGCCAACAACTGACATCAGCAATAAGGATACCATTTCGAGGCCACGTTGACAATCAGAAGAGCCTTCCCTTGAAATTTGCTTAGTGAAACATCATTCCCATCAATACCCTGAAGGAAGTAAGAAATCTAATTAGCAATGGAGGAAGTAGGCATTCCCATTCTAGCTAGATTATAGAAAAGAACAGATTTCAAAAGGAAAAATAAGTTCAAACCAAGAAATTGGCAAGTTCTTTATTAATGCAGACACTGAATATGAAGTCACAATTACAACTTGAAACAAATAGAATTTGTTTGGCCAAATTGTTTTACAGCTACCCATAAAGAAAGGATAAAAGTGTACTAATCAGAACGATGAACAGAACACTTAATTCACAAAGCCTAATTAAGAAAATAATAAAAAACAACTGAATCATTTCCTAGCCAAATCAACCTAAGCTCCATACAAAAGATCTTGAGCAAATTACCTGGTTACCCACTAAACTTTTGAAATGGCATAGTTTTGGCCACTCAACTTTTAAGAGTATGAAGTTGCCCACTCAACTTCCAAATGTGTATATTTTGGGCCATTCTGTCTATTTTTACCATCAAATCTGTCTCTCAGATATGCCTCGTAATTCCTGAGAGTCCTTAGATATGGTAAGAAGTCTTCTTCTTCCCATGAATGTGAACCAAAAAAATATTTTGTACAACCCAATTATTGGTATCTTATGAATTATGAAGACTTCTTCTTTCAAATCCTTGTGGGAATTTGATAAAAGATAAACTTGAGATTAGAGTATAATGTGATAGTATTTAACTATTAAATTCCACTGATTCAACTTCTATTGATAAAGATTACTAATTTAGCTTCCTGCTGAAAGTGCTACTCTTCAACGTTCTCCTTGTCAATCTAACTATCAGGATCCAATATCTGTCAACATTACTCCAATTTGGAAAATGTATTGAACAATTTAAAATGAAAATAAAAAATATTCCACTTCAATATCTTATGATTCATACTACACCTTGCTGGAATTCAGTATGAGACTCGTGCTATTAAACAAAATTTTGGCCGTGTAAAAACCAGGCCAAAGGCTCGAGAGAATTGCTTCGTGCGACAAGAAGAGACAGTTAAACTGGTCATCCTTCAAATACAAATATAGTAGTGGATTAAAAAAAGTAGCAGAATCTACGCTTAAGGTTAGTTAGAAGATATATTGTTCTTGTTTCACTGCTATGGATAAATCATCCCGTTTTGCCTATTCTATATTAAAAGTACTCTATATTTGGAGTACATCTGGTCAAATCGCTGAATCTTCAGTCCATAGTACTAACACTCAATTCATATAGAAAAAAAAACTGTCTAACTAGCAAAAAAAAAGTATTTAGCTGGAAGTGGAAAACCTTTCCATCCGAGCTAGAGAGCAAAATTCAGCACAAATCATTAAAATTTTTATCATTTTACATAGTTAAAACTCAAGTCTTCTTTTTTTCTTTCCTTCTTACTAAATTTTGAAAACATACATTCTCCATTCTCACAGGAACCCGAAATTATTAGCACAATCCAATTAACAATGACTTCCCCCTTCAGTTGAATCACAATTAGAATTATAATTCATAGGGATTTACAGCATTAGAAAAATCACTAGTGCAAATAAATACATTAAATCAGATACATTAAACCCATACAAGAAAAGGAAAACTTGTACTAAAGAAGAAATTCACACTTAACCTTTACTGTGAAATCATAAATACTCTTCTCTGTGGTAGCTGTAGCACTGATTGTGCTGAAAGATGAAGACTTCAACACAAACCCTGAAGATTAGGAGATGGAAGAGAGAACCCATGCTGGAAAAAAGTTGATTTTGATGATTCAAAGTTGGTTTTGATTGATGAAACAATAGAACCCGTTGCAGGGAAAACATAGTTTGAAGTGAAGTTCAGCTTATTAGCTTGAGAAAGAGTCTGCAGAGGGGCTGAAAAAACTGAAGAAAATGCCATTGAAGACATCAGATTCACACACAGAAGAGCTGGATTGAGACAAATCTTCTTCAGAAGCAAAATCTAATACTATATGAGTACACAAAACACGCGGAAATGGGGATATAAAGTGGAGGAAGATGATCCGCGTGGTGGTTTTGTATGCCTTTACATTTTTTCGGTCTTTTAGTCCTTCATCTATAAGGAAATTGCACATTTGACACAACATTAAGTTCCTTTATTTGATTAGCCTATCAAATATGTCCATCACGCCCAACATCTTCCAAAACATGGAAATGTGGCACGGCACTAAGGACCCGTTAGGATTGCTATTTTTTAAAATTTTTGTAGAAAATGCAATATAGCGATTTGATATGTGTGAGTAAAAAAATAATTAAAAAATATGTTTATACAAAATATAAAAATTTTTTGAAAGAAAATGACAATTCAAACAAGGCCATGTACGATAAGATTTGCTTCTTTAAACTTGAATATGTTATTGAAAATGTTGATGTGATAATTTATCTACTTTGATCATATATACACCAAATTAGAAATGGCTTTTATTTAATCCTCAAAAATTAGAAGTAAATAAAGAAGATAATTTAGATGAGTAAATGTTTTATAAGCAAATTATGAAACTGATTGGAGAGCAGTATTTAATTATAATAATATTGAAAAAAGAAATGAAGACTTATGCATTTTGTGCTTTTTTGGTAAATGTTCATCAGTACGTTAGATCAAAATTGGTTCATTCTATGAATAAATGTGTTATCATCACTTAGAACTTAGTCAAGAAAAATTGAAGGCAAATTATGCATCTTCGTCAAATTTTACAAATAAAAGTCTCTACTTTAACTGATAATTCTATCAAACTCTGACACGGATTATTCCCACCGGCATAATGTGAACCAATTTCATTTATATTTAACTACGGGGTCACTTGGTTGGGAGCAATTAAATTTATCTACTTTAACTCGTACCATTGCTTTCCAATACTTTTCATCTGCCGTCTCAAACGACGGTTCAGAATTTCACTTTTGATAACCTTTGCAGGCAGCAAGTTTTGCTAGTCATGTTACTTGAGCATTTTTTAACTGATCAGTTGGATATTTATTCCCTGAGACAATTATTCTCCCCCAAGTATGAATGTCCCTTTTGCTGGCAAAAAAGGGATTTTCATTGGCAACTATTTTGGAACATCATTTTTGTTTGATGCCGAGTCTAGAAGGATGACATTAAATGACGTGCAGTCCGAGGATTCATTCAAGCCCGAGGTGTTATTGGTGTAACCACACTCAGAGATGTGACATCCTTTTTTATCTTCGAGGAAAATACTCCAGTATTTGCAGCCCAAGAAATGATCTGTTGATGCCTTTGCCACCGAAGTTTGTAACATTGTTTGCGTAGAAACTGTCTTTTAACAGTTTTGCTCAAAATCAGGTCTCATCTCTGTCATATTACATGCTTTGTCTTCATGTCACTCCTATAGTACTGGAGGCCGGGAGTTTTTTCAATTGCCTTTTGTTCATTATATCCCTAATTCTTTCCACATCCTTCCACTTTTCTAGTCCAGCATATATGTTGGATAGAATAACAAAGGGAATGGGATTATCTGGCTCTAAAGCTGAAAGCTTTTTAGCAATCTCTTCGCCCAGTTCAAAATCTGCATGCTGTTCACAAGCTCCAAGCAACGAAGCATAAACAGAGGCTGAGGGCTCTGTTATTCGTTCCAATAGTTGGTGAGCTTCTTTTAGTTGACCAGACCGACCAAGTAGATCAATCATAATGTTGAGTTGCTCTGAAGTTGGTTCTATACCATAATTAACAACCATCAATCGAAAAATTTGCCACCCTAAGTCAACTTCGCCTGTATGACTGCACATTGACAGCATGCAGTTGAAAGTTGCTGAACTTGGATGCACTTTTTCCTCCAGCATCTGGTAGAACAACTTAGAGCCATCTTCACTTCTGCCATTTCTGCTGTAACCAGATATCATTGCATTCCAAAATGCTGGATCACGAGGCTTTATGTTGAATTGGTTAAAGACACATTCGGCTAAAGTAGTTTTCCCACATTTCATATACATATCAACGAGTGCAGTGGCCAAAAATTCATCATCACTGATCCCTGACCTAAGAACATGTGCATGAATCTCCTGTCCGAAGCGCAGCGTAGCCAGAGCTGAACAAGCAGTTAATAAGCTTGTGACGGATTTCAGACTGGGCAAAATATTCTTGGAGAGCATTTTCCTGAAAAAGAGGAAAGCTTCAGCTTCATTTCCCAACCGGGAAAACCCACTGATCATCAAATTCCATGTTGCTGAATCTGGCATCAACTTGTTATCTTCCAATTGTACAAAAAGCTCAATTGCAAGTTCACTTTGATTATTCGAAATCATTCCTGCAATCATCGAATTCCATGTTATTAAGCTTCTACCATTACCCAGTTCCTTAAACACCCCATAAGCAGAATCCCAAGAGCCACATTTCGAGTACATATCTACAAGTGCAGTTCCAACCTTAGTGTCAAATCTTAATAATCCTTTCATAGTAAACCCATGGACTTGTCTCCCAAAGCGAAGATATTTAAGTTTTGCACAAGCAGAAGTAACTGAGATCAGCGTAACTAAGTTCAGGTTTCCACTAGATGTTCCTCTCATCTCATTAAACACATTCAGGACCTGTAAATAAGCCCCATTCTGCAGCGTCCCCGACATATACGCATTATAACAAACCACATTCTTGCAATGAATCAATCCATAAACCTTTTCAGCCGGACCCAAATCTCTACAATTCAAGTACATAGTCAACAACGACGTTGCTGCATAAGTATCAGTTTCGACACCAATCTTGATAGCCAAACAATGCAATTGCACACCCTGCTCAGCATCACCACACCCAGATAAGCCACTAGCTATAGTAACGGAATCCAATCTAATCCTTCGGCAATTAATTAGCTGAAACATATTCAAAGCCTCCTTAAAAACCCATTTTGAGCAAACCCAGAAATGACTGCATTACATAGATGGATACTTGGTTTAGGAATTTCATCGAACACCTTGGTTGCATTATCCACCAGCTTCAGTTTCATATACACGTTCGTGAGAGCAGTGGCAGTGTGTGCTTGGAACTGGAACCCAGTTCTAATAATATGGGCATGCAGCATCTGGGCTTGGGAGAGAGCTTTTAGGCTGGCGCATGCTTTGAGGAGGAAAGGAAATGCCAAGTTTTTGGGAAGAAATGAGGCTGGGACTGAGGCAGAGTGGAGTTGAGAGTAGAGAGCAAGAATTTCTCTGTAGAGCCCATTTCTTACTAGCTGCGAAATCTGGTAAGCCATCTTTACGCCGCCGAAGTTTTGCCATAGACTTGAATGAATTGAAAATTTACCTGTTCTGGGCTCATTTCTGGATGCTAATGAAGTAATGGATTACACTCTTTAACTTGTTTTCCAATTCTATTAGCAAGCTTGTGCAAAGATAAAAATTTTCATGGATAGTGTGACTAGCGCGTGTGAAAAACCTACAATCTTGAAGGTACATGAAACGAATTAGTACTTTGTTGAGGCATCCTTTTCAATAGGATAGCAAGACTGTTAACGAGAAAGCATCACAGATTAAAATTTGGCTATGACTTAATTTCTTGAGTTTTTAACTTTAGAATTAGAGTTTACTTAAATTTTAAGGTTCTCAGACATAGGAACTCGGGACAGGGTAGGGGATTGAAGATTTTGAATTTAACCTTGTTCCGCTTTTTTCGTACTTATCTGATACTTCTTGGAATATAAAAGGAATGCCTTCATTTGCACTTAGCATTGAAATTCGTTCTTTCACCAATTCTACTACCATGAAATGGCATTTGTATAGATGTAGCAGTCTGTTGATTGAATTGAAAATTCTTTCCAATTATAGAGCACCATTACTTTCAATAATTGTTAGGTAACTAGGGGCAAAGCCCCGGCAATGCGGGGGTAGGAGATGCCTGTATATGAAATTGTATTTGCAATTTTTTATTAATGAGAATTGTAGTAAGTTCTAGCATAAATAATTATTGAAAAAAATATTTTCTACCAACAATTCAAATTTTATAAAGGAAAATCAGTTTTAACTGTATAATCACTAACAAAAACATTTGAAATACTACATGAAGAGAAAGAAACTATTTAAAAAGGCAAATAACCAACTCTAGTGCTTAAGAGTACAATTAGACACCATTCTCTGTTCCATATTTATGAAAGTAACAACACCTACTAAGTGAAGACACACATTGATTTACATTGCTCTAAAAACGCAACCCTCTTTCAAATTCTTTTCCACTTTTATTTTTTTATTTTTTTCTTGTCATTTAACAACTTTCGTTGCAGGTGGACGAGATTCTGGCTGCAAGAATTGACTGCTAGCAGCTTCCAACATGAACCTAGGGACCCCATATTCCTTCCTCTTTAGCTAGAATTGCAATCATTTTATTGTTTTGGATTTTCATAACTTCTGTATTCACTAAAGCATAGAGAAGAAGTATCATTGAGAGAAAGAAGCAAGAGATTTGTTACAAAAACCTAAGTCCTGTTTGGTAGCTAAGTTTTGTGGCTAGTTTGTATGCTACTAGTTTTTCACCTACTTTTGCTAAAGGAATCTTAAAAAACTTCCAAAATTTTTAATATAGATATTCCAAAAACTCAAAAACATATCCCACAACACATAAAAAAATTCCCTTCTTTCTCCTTCTTCTTCTTCATTCCCCACTTCAGCCCACACCATCTTCGGGCCAACTTTTTTTTTTCTTTCTCTCTCCCCTCTCTCCCTCCCTTCCTCCTTTCCCAAGCTCCCCAACCCCCGACCCCCGACCCTCCCTCTTTCCCATCTGTGACCAGATTTGGTCATGATTCTAGTCACACTAAAGGGGAGGGTAGGGGAGATGAGGAGGGAGGAGGGGAGGGGAGGAAAATGAAAAAAAAAAGAAAAAGAGGGAGGGTGGAGGCTAGATCCATGGTCGGATCCGCCCGGAAGAAGAAGAAGAAGAAAAGAAAAGGAAAGGAAAGAAAAAGAAAAGGAAAAAGAAAGAGAAAAGGAAAAGGAAAAGAAAAAAGAAAAAAATCTTCAAAACTCACTATAAAAGTTTTTCTCCAAATTGTACAATAAGATACAGTAGAATTTTATACAAACTCTCAAAAAACTTAGGGTGTGTTTGGTAAAAGAGTTTTTTGCCCAGTTTGTATCAATGTTTCCAGACTCGGACCGGGCATTGAACCGGCTGAATTCAGGGGTTAGGGGTTGATGGGTTCGATCGGGGGCCGAATCGGATGACGTCATAAATATGTCATAAATATATATTAATAATATATAATCAAAATAGTATATAAAAAAATTCCCTTAAAAAATAGTATATAAAAATTTCCTCAAATTAGTAGTTTTCAACTTTTTATATATAAAAATTTTTCTTAAATTGGCGATTTATGACTTTATATATAAATTTGAGAATTTTATATTTAATAAATAAATTGACTTAAAAAATATAATATATATATATATATATATATAGGTAGAAATGTAACTTAAAAAATGTATTGGATTAATTTTACACTTTATTAAAATAATGAGAGGTTAAAACATATTTACTAAAACTTAAAAAGTGAGTTTGAAAGGATATAATGGGTTAAAGATAAAAAAAAAAAAAGGGTCAAATAGTCAAATCGAGTCAACCAATCAGACCCGGGTTTTGACCGATTTTTGAATTTTTCGGTTTTGAAGGATGACTCGGACCGAATGTCTGGCCGGTTTTCCGGTTCAACCGGTCGGACCTGCCGGTCCGGTCCGAGTTTAAAAACACTGGTTTGTATAAAACTTATTTTTTTGCCTACTTTAACTATAGGAATCAAAAAACTTTGAAAGTTTTTAATATACACACCCAAAAATAATACACAAAAGAATTTTTTTCTTTCATTCCTTTCCTTTTTCTTACACACAAAATACACACCAAAAAATTTTTTTTCCTTCCTTTTTTTCCTTCTTCTTCTTCGCCAAACATACACTCACTGCTGGCCTGGCACTGACCATCACCTTCGGCGTCGGCAAGCAGTGGGTTGGAGGAGAAAAAGAAGAAAGAAAGAAAAAGGAAAGGGAAAAGGAAAAGGAAAAAGAAAAAGAAAAAACAAATCTTCCAAAAATTTTTATACATCCAAAAAATTTTTCTATAATTTCCACAGTAAGTTACTGTAAAGTTTTTGACAAATACCTTGAAAACTCACTTGCCAAATGGGTCCTTAGTTGCCAAACAAGGCTCTAGTTATGAGTCTAAAAAAGTAACAAGAAAAAAGATGCAACCAAAAGCCTAAAAATAACTTCAGAGCACAATTATAAGCCAATGCTCATATAATCACTTGAAAACAATTGAATTTGATTAATTATGAGTCCAATGCTGAAGTTACTAACCTTATTGAAGATTTATGCAATAAAGTTAGGTTTAGAATTTAGCCCAACATATAAGGGAAAATAATATGGGAGAAATTAAAAGGTTAAACTATAGAATTGCAATTACAAGTATAAAAAGATCATTTGCAGATGAATATGTAAATCTATTCCTTGTAAGTTAAAATATACCAAAAAAAAAAAGAGTAGGAAAAATATCAATGAACTCATCTCAATTATAGAGAGAAACCACACCAACATCCAAACATCGCAAAAGAAGTTAGTGTGATTTTATAAACTCGTGATATATACAAAGTCTAATAAAAGCACAGGGGAGAAACAACCGAGCCGAAAAAGGATAGCCAATCGTTCAAAGTAGAGGAGTAATTAAGATAACAGTTATGCAGAGAATGAATAAGTAAATTGATTGTAATTGCACTTTAATGAATGAATATTATATCCATGAAGAGACAAATGAAACTCTGCCAATAATAAAAGGATAACTTTTTATATATGTCAGTGTATAATTTTTTTAAACTAGCAGGTTTGGATTATACCACATAACACAAATTTAAATTTAAAATTCAATCATGCACATGTCAAATCATACACATGTGGCATGAATCTAAAGTTGATAGTGTAAACAAAATCACTACAGTGTCAGTGTATAAAAAGTTAATCTTAAGTGAAAACCCAATTTTTAAGAGTACTTAATAGTAGTTAAGGAGCAGTTAATTGTACTTAAACAACTATCTACAACTAATGTACAACTAATGTCTCATAATAAAAAATCAAAAGACTATTTTATCCCCCAAAGAGGCAGAAGAAACAAAGCCCAAACTCGTTCTTATATTGTTAAAGGATTCATGTCTGCTTCTTCAGTTTTCTTCCCTCCCCTTTCAGGTTTACACAAGTGGGAGGCCAGGAAGCATTTATTAATGACTTGAATGGTCTATTGATTCAACTATTTGTTTACTCTTCTCACAAGGGGAAAAATTTTATTGGAGGTTAGTATCTTATGTTTTCCTTACCTCCTGTTGTTTCATCTCAGCCATTGCATTATTGTCACTGCAGTGACTTTACGGAGTCCCAGTAAAAGGTGTATGATGCAGCAAAAGGGGCAAGAACCAACTGCAAGGAGTTATCGGATTTACCAATTGCTGCCATGCTACAATTTATCTATTGCTACCACGATGACTTATGCTTGTTTCAGAGACTGAGTAAATTCACACTGGATGCAATCTATTTATCATTCATTAATTCTGATTTAGAGACCAGCAATATTCTCCTTAAAAAACATGTGAGCAAAGTTTTCGAATTTTGGTCTTTCAAAGGTTGTAGTGACGGGAGCTCCCCACGGATCAAGTATGTGACCCTTCCATCAGACCATTCCTACTGTAACATAGTAACCGAAAAATGGGCAGCATCAATCAAAGCATGATGCTCCTGTTTAACTAACTGGTTATAAAAAGGTAGCAAGCGACAGTGGTATGAATGAGTTCAAGCTGAAACTAAGCCCGGTACTGGTCTCTGCAGCATGCCAAAATTCGTTTAACTAGGACCCTTGGCAAGTACTTTGATTAGTCATGTTCTTGAAATCCAAATTGGTTTACACAATCTATCCTTCAATTTCATATGGCAAAAGTATTAACAGCGAATTCCAAGACATTCAACTGGTAATTTTCATATACAGAGCAATGAGTTGTTGCACCATCAATAAGCTAAACCATGCTGATGCTAGATTTTCACTGCTAGTACTCCATCCTTCTTGAATTTTGATATACAGAACCACGAGTTGTTGCACCAGCAATAATATAAACCATGCGCATCCTAGAATTTTGTGCCTAGATTTCCACTGCTAGTATTCCATCCTTCTTGAACTTGAACTGAATACTGCATGTGCCAAAGAATGTCTTCTATTGATGGACGCCTGCTTGATTCTTTCGTTTAAACAACTTATGGTGATCTGAGCTACTGTTTTTAGTGATTCATATGCAAATGATCCTCTGATGGAGGGGTCTGTCAAATCTTTGAGTTTCAATGGCGATTCTGCTGAGCAAATTTCCAACTGTTCATTGGAAAGTGCATTTTAGCTTTGACTAGTTGAATTCTCAAAAGTTTAACGAAGCAAGTAAAGATATTCATTTCAAGATTTTATCAATTATTAAGTAAAACTGTTGCTTGTTACCTGGAGTTTTAGGTCATCTATATCACTTGGAGAAATGACTGGTCGACCAGTAATAACTTCAAGCAATATAACTCCCAGCTGATAAATGTCATCTTTGTCCGTGTTTTCACTGCTAGATAAGGAGCTATCTTGTCCATTCAGAGGGCTTTCGGAACCAACCTGTGAAGTTACAGCAACATATGATAGTAGGGATCTGCTACATTTGAGACTTGTTGACTTAGTGAGATGTCCTAATTGAACTTTGCTTAGATATACTTACCTTTGATGGTAAGGATAAGTTATAGCTGCTTATTTTTGCAGATAGGCTCTCATCCAACAATATGTTTTCAATCTTTAGATCATTCCCAATAACTCCAGAGGTGTGCAGGTACTGAATTCCCTTTGCAATACTCATCATAATCGAAATTCTTTGTGGCCATTTAAGAATTTCTCTCTTTCTCCAGTCTGCCATTGTCAATACATAACATTTCATTGTCTTTTAAGGAATATGAGCTCAATCTTAAAGAGTCGGAGAATGATAGAAATGTAGTCTATGTTTACCTGTTAAGTGATCCCTTAGTGACCCATTAGCCACATTTTCCAGCACAATGAAGACCGCGCTTGCTGTGTTGGGATGGTCCTGGTATGTGACAATACAGTGTCCAAGAACACTAACTAGGTGCCTGTGTCTCAGTCTTGAAATAACTTCCATGTGCTGCTGCAGGCTCTGAGGAGAGTACTTCTGCTTTACTTTCAAACATCTTACCAGGACTGCTGAGCCATCTCTCAGCCAACCTCTGTAGAGCTATCGAAAATGATAAAACGTAGGTTTTAGTCCTAAACATTTTTCAGTCTAAATCTACAGCTATAACCAAGTAATGTTAGCTTCAAAACGTTGATTTCACTCTTTACCTGAGCCTGAGAGACTCCGGCAACGAGGTTAGCTGGGTCAAAGTTATTTGTCGCATCTTCAATTTCCTCCAATGTGAAAACATGATATGGGGGAAGATTTAGTGATACCATTCTCATTGTCCGTGGCACATGCCCTGCACCACAATTATTTCAATATCACATCACAAGAACAAATGCATCTAATGATCTTTGTATAATGTTGGAGTCATATTATCAAATTTGTCTGTCTAATCATTGCAGGTAGGAAAGAGTGGGATATTACAAACTTACTTCCATCAACAGCTGGAGAGGTATGAGCAGTATTTTTATCAAAAACAAAGCTCTCGCATTTGTATTCTTTGGCTCTATTCCTCTCCAATCTCCTGTACATGACCAGGCCAAAACGCCAAGTGCAGCAATGATTACAACAACGGTCACAATGATACCAACTACAAGGCCAAGCTTGACGGTGGGTTGCTCTTTTTGTTTTCTAGTAGGAGGCTGAACTGCTAGAGCTTCTTTATGGCAGTATGGGTATGGTCGTTGATACTTCGAACTTGCATTTTTTGACAAGCAATTGAATGAAGCAATGACGGTCCTGTTTTTAGAATTTGGTCCAAGGCAAGAAGGTAACATTCCTATTAAAAGGTTATTTGACAAATCAATGAAGGTTAGGTTCTCATGGCAGGATACACTTGCTGGAAGTTCACCACTTAGCTGATTTTTGGCAAGATTTATGGATTCAATTGATGGCAAAGAAAAAAGAAACGAAGGAATCGGTCCTTGAAGTTTATTAGATGAGATATCAAGTACTTGAAGACGATTAAACTTAATGAAATCTGGAGGAATTTCGGATCTTAAAGCCATGCTCCTAAGATTGATACTTACCAGGTTGTTGCCTAAAGAAGGAAACTTAGGTCCAAGAGGATTGTTACTGATATCTAGCTCTTCAAGCTGTGATAAGCCTTTCAGATCTGGAATACTTCCATTTAACAGATTATCAGCCAAAACAAGACTTTTCAGATTCTTGAAAGTGGCAATCTCCGAGGGGATGCCACCCTGAAAGAAGTTGGAACTAATATTTAGCACCTCGAGAGAATCAAACCTATCAACCTTGGCTGGTAATGGTCCCCATATTCCCAGGGATACTAATGACAACTTTTTCAGATTGGAAAGCTTAGTTATGACGGTAAAGAATGAATCAATTGAAAATCCCTGGGACAGAGTTCTCTGAGAAATTGAAGAGTTTGCGGCAGATGGTTTTGAAACCTTCGAAGGGCTGCTTTTGTTTCCAACAATAGTTAACTCAGTAATGTGATTACCTGAGCAGACAATGACTAAAGAAGGTGACTGAGGGAGATGACAAAAGTCTGTCCAGTTATTCCATCCTTTCAGAACTTCTGGATATTCAAGAAATTGTTGAACTTGGTAAAGGATTCTTGTTTCTGCTGGAACTAGCTGTGCATTAGGAGCTGGAACAAGCAGGAGTAGGAGCAAAGAGAGCAAGAAACTGTACCCAATACAGAAATCCTCCATTTCTTGGGAAATGAAGTGCTAATCAACTCACTGCAAAACCTCAAATTACTTCCACAGTAATACGCCAAAAAGAATTTAGCTGAATCCTAGTTTACTTGTAGTATTCTGAGCTGGAACTGCAAGCAGAGCAGTTAAAAGAAAGTAAAAGCATGAGATCCTAGTTTACATGCATAGTATATACAAAGAACTAAAGAAGTAGTTGGACCGAATCATACTCTATATTCTGCAAGATTGCAGGAAAGCTTGGATGAAGAAAATGATTAAAGAACTAATGAAGAACTAAAAACTGTCCTCTCTAGTTGTTACTGGAAAAGATTCTCTGGAAGAGAAGGAGATGGTAATTGGAGGAAGAAGATGGTGGGAATTACTTTCAAGAACTTCAAAATGTGAAGGAAAAATTTAATGGGGTGGATCGAGTCAGAGATCTGAGGTCGAAGGGATTGAAGTTTCCA
Organism: Gardenia jasminoides; assembly: GCA_013103745.1. Taxonomy (NCBI): domain Eukaryota; kingdom Viridiplantae; phylum Streptophyta; class Magnoliopsida; order Gentianales; family Rubiaceae; genus Gardenia; species Gardenia jasminoides. The sequence continues at coordinate 37,824,308 of CM023103.1, forward strand.
TGCAAGTTAAGGTAATGAGCCAATAATGTTGGTTTCGCACGCATTGAGGCTGACTGAAAGAAAGGGTACCCCATTGCCCTTTCCTGGTCCCGCGCCAACAACAGGACAATTGTTCTATTAAATTGCCATTGGCAATAAAATATTTAAGCCAAAGATCTGCAAATAGATATAGCTTCACTGTTGAGATGCAAAAGTCAGCAGTGGCACTGATTCAAAAACTGCTGATATTGCATGAATTTGACTAATTGAATGTGCTTAGACTCAACTCCGAAGCTTTAACTATCCCAGTTGTCACTAGTGTTAACCCACAGGCACGTGCAGATTTCTATGTAAGTTTCAACAGTTCACTTTTTTTTTATTTCCTTCTTCATGAGAGGTCTCTCTCATGATTATGATTGAAATAGGACAAGAATATGGTAAAAGTACACCTGCTTCCTTAGTCATTCTAATGAGTTACTTAGGAATGGCAAGGAGCCGGGCGTCTGAGGTAAGTAACGGGGCAGGGTGCGGGTGTCCGAGATCTTTCTCCTCTACCTTAAATGGGACGGGCTCTGCATTACTTAAATAAATAAAAAATAAAAAGTAAAAATTTCCAAATTTCTTAGTTGTCATAAATTAGTTATAATTAAAAAAGTATTAAACAGTTTTCTATAATTACAATTCATTGGTTTTGTATATAATTTTATTATGTTGACGGTGTATGCAGGATGTTAATTTTTTTCTTTTAGCCTTTTTGGAAAAGGAGAAGTGCATCTGGGGCGGGGTTGCACTGGGGGCGGGGTTGCACTGGGAGCTGGGACACGGATGCGGTCCAGTCATCGAGGCAACTAACCTATCCAGAGTTTGTGCGTGTGCTTCTTGTCGGTGGAATATGACATTGAGCTCCATAGCCTGGTAAAAACTAAAGACAAAGGCCTGTCATCCACTGCATAAATGAGATGTGAGTTGTACATAATCCACTTATTCACTTGGCAGTCAAGATGTGTTAGTCAGTGCAGTAGCAACATTTTATAATTGATAGCCCTTTGGCTGATGCAAAGACAAGAAAAAGGTTCTCTTTGCTAGCACACAAAAAAAGATACTAATAGATTGATGCTTATTTCCAATAGACTCATCCACCTGCTCTGTGCAATCATTTCAGAATTTGTTTTCAATTCCCATCATTGAGCTGGATCTGGGTCCTCTTGATAGAAAACTAAAGGATTGAGATTCTTGAGGGAGTTAAAAGCGTTGAAATTTTTTATATGTTTCTCTCAGATTGTTGTGCTCCTAAATGACTAAGTAATCACGGGCAATCAGATTAGCTGTTGATTGAGCAACAGTCAAGAGACCTATTTAACATCTAAATCGCAGTGAGGATTCTTTAGATAGTGGTTTGGTTTGCTTATGTTCAGGAATGGACTTCAAGTAAATTTTAAAATTTTTAAATCTTTTTTTAAGTAATGCTCAGCACAGACACTGCCGAATCTCATGGATATGGATTTTAGTCTGAAATGTAAAAGAACTAAGTGGACAAAAGGCCTTTAGATGGTAGGTTGCCAATTCATCATCTGTCTCATATAACATTAACCAATTCATTCACATGCCGTGAACACATGAATTAGCATCCATTGCTTCAACAAAACAATCAATTATTAACACTCATACATTGAATTGAAGAAATAGGTCTAAGTAAAGAACTATTGGTGTTCATACATCGAAGAAATATGTCCAACTAGGGCTTCCAAAAAAAAAAAAAAAAGATAATAAAGTCTATCGGATAGAAGTATTACACAATGAAGCTCAGCGATTCAACTTTTACCTAAACACATCCACCCAAACAACAGCATCTACAAAACAATCAATTTTCAGAACTTTTGTAGTCAATAATCTATGTACATATAAATATAAAGCTGAAGCCTTTTAGCTCAAGCAATAGAATGCCACTAATAGACCAAAATTTGGATCAACATTTCAACTACATTAGGAGTCCTAACATTGAGCAATATACCTTATATGCCAAACTGCTGACGGATATATCATAGAGGACAACTTCAAGATAGATAAGAAGAGAAATAACAAAACCAATACTATGTTTCAAGTAAAATTCTGCTTCTTGCGCGCTGTTGTAGTTGGACTGTGGTACAGCACTACAGCTACAATGTCCAGTAGTGTATTTGCTCCAAGGAAGGAAAACATCTAACAACACATTTTATCACAGGACTTCATCCCTTCTCCTAAAAAAGGTAATCAAACACACAACAAAAGAAGATTCAAAACACTAAGAAGTGGACGCTCTTTTTTAAGCTGTTAAATGCATTCTTGAGCTAACATTGAATGATTTATCTAAAATGAAAACCTAGTGTAACCATGCAATAAAACTAAAATTTTAGTCACATTCCTTATTATAGGCCAGCTATTAGCCAGGAAAAGAGACAAAATATTTTTCACAATATAGTTAAAATGTAAAAGTATAATCTAGTTAAAATATAGGATCTATTAGAAGATTACAATGTCATTATGCTTCTTTTTCATTCTCCACTCCCTTCTTATTGTATGCAGTTTGAGTATCTAAGTTTCATATGCAAGCAGTAATAATACGGGCAAAATAGTACATAAAATCCATCTTTTTATGTTTCACTTTAGTAAATAGCCCAACAAAGGCAGGGAACATTATAATTAAAAAATCATGGGAAAACAGAAATGATCCAAAGCAAAAGTTTTTGCTCATCAGCTCAGGATACAGTACTTGACAAAAATTGACAATATCTAAATCATTGCAGACAAAACTCAAAAAAAAAGGGGGGAGAGAGAGAGAGAGAGAACAAAAGAATGCAAAACACCACTACTACACAAAATAAGGAGAGGTGCGAAGTTTGATAACATACCTTAGGCGAGCATTGTAATGTATCAGAGTTCCCAATCAGCTTTCTTCTAAGGGAAACCATCAATGCCTTAGCAGTCTGGCCGCATCATTTTCTGTGATCTGAAACAAAATGTTCATGATGATGTTAGTTCAAATTGTACAAAAGCTTGAGCAGAAAAGGACCCTGCATATTTCCAAGAGCTTAAAACAAATAAATGACCTTCAAACTCCTGACTGCAAGGCCCATTAAAAATAATTCTTTAGCATATTTGAATCTAAATCAACTTTTCTTGAATCTCAAATATATTAGTCCCAATAAGCCTTTATGATAGTGATTCATAATTCCGAAGCCTAGGCAACTAAAATTGAAAAAAAAAAAAATCTTACAGTAGGTATCAAAGAATTTTCAGTGACTAGAAAAGTATAACAAATCATTATGCTTTGTTTTTAACACATCCAGTAGAAGACATGTAAATAGGCATAAGATGACAGCAAAGTTCAGCATGAAATCAGGCATCCTAATTCATTGAAATCAATTACCAGGTTTGCGATATGTGGTATGTTGTCCTTGTTATTTTAGTAACTAATACTTCTCTCTATCACCTTTAGATACATCCTAGAGATTAAAAGAATACCAAAAAGTACTGCAAAATTAGAAAAAAAAAATGGTTGAATTAAGTGTCAAAAACATGGGCAAAATCTTATATTTTCTCCTGTACGAATATGAAATAACCAATGTGCCAATAACAAAGATAAGAAAAATTAAAAAGAGCATATATTTAAAGGACCAAATGCAAGGCCTGATAAAGATCAAATGAAAACCTCTATTCAGAATATCTTATTCTGGTTTATATATATATAGGTCAGAGGGTCCAGAGAAAATTGGCTTCCAATTCTCGTCTTCCATCCTACGGGGAAAAACATTACAGAAGATTAAGCTAATAAAAAAATTTATAGAAAGCATGACCATTTTTGTGCAAAATCTATAGAAAATGAGCATGACCTCAAGTTTGCAGAGGAAAAGGCAACATCAAGTTTATGGCTTTGAACAACAGCAAGTACAATCGATAGTTAAAATAAATCTCCTCAAAATATAGGCCTGCCTCCTATAATTTTTCTTATTGAGTTAGTTTCTGTGCTCATATTGTGAAGCAGAAGCAAAGTTTTCATTCTGAAATGTCACAGATATCTGGCTCACTCCACTGAAGGCACGGTTTTGATCAAAGGCAGTCTTATAATGAATCACTCTGATATCATTGTTATCAGAAAAGCTATTTTTGATTATGTCAGTAATGGCTCGTGGCCATAGATTTTGCCTGTGAGAAAAAGGTCCCTGCACAATGATTGAATTCTAAAAAATTAACAGAATGTCAATCATGTGGTCTAATTGAGAATATACTAATTGCAGAAGAGAATATTCATGAAAAAAATTTTAAAAAAAAAGGCTTCAGTTCAGTATTTGTAAACCAAGCCTATTATTGTGATTTCTCTCATGATTTACACTAAACTGATTTCTCAAAATTTTATTTTCTGAAAAATGTGTTTCAGGTGATTTGTCTCACATCTCATTATCCATTGCATCAATGGGTATTGAGTAGTGGGATAATTTTCAGTAGATTCAACACACTGTGTTAATGCATACAAACATCTTTCATTGTCCCTTAGTAATACTCAACTATTGCAAGCCTCATGAAAAAAGGTCATCCATCAAATGAAACCTACCACTTACTTTCCTTTATACCTTTGCACTCAAAAGTGCAAGATATAACTTTGAATACTCAATACAATATTGCCTACAAAGTCAACATAGACATGAACTTCAAAAGCCACTCAAACATCAACTGACCACAAAAAAGACACCAACCAACAAGCTAAAAACGTTCATAAATATTTAGGCACAGACGGACATCTTAGAAGCCTAAAAAACAGAGGGAAAAAGTGCATTAATCCAAGATATAATGAGCACAAATTTCAAAGTTCAAAGCAACATCAAAGAACAAAAAGAACATATTAACCAAACCAATTAACATGTTCAACATCTTTTTTCACACAAAACATCAAACATCTGAGAGGCACACCAAAGAAAACTAAGCTGGAGTTACTATTAAGAGGCACACCTAGGATGCCTGCAGTAAACATCTTATTCTGTAAGTCAAAATCACTATTTTGGTTCCCCTCACGATCAGCACTAAACTGAGAGATGAATGTCATTTGCCGAAACATGTGTTTCTGTCTCATGCCCCATCTCAACATTCATTGCACCAATACAATGATCTTGAGAAGTCGAACAACTCCCACTGAGCTCTACATATGCTTTTGACATACAAGAGCATCTCTTATTTTCCCTTCCTCCCTCAAGAGAAATTTCTAAAAATGTTATGAATTTTAAATTTTTTCTGCAAATAGGGTGATTTGGGTGTAGGGTTCAAACTAGTGAATTTCGCATTTGGAACTCGCATTTCCCAAATGCGAGTTCAGTGGAAAATGGCAAATAAAAAAAAATGAAAAGAAGAACTCGCATTCACAGAATGCGAGTTCCTTGGGAAATTAAAAAAAAAAGAGAAAATGTTAATCATGATCCCAAGTTTTGACAGTTACAAAACAATTGAAGAAATTAGTTTAACATTTTCCATTGAGATCTTTGCAGCACAGGTTATCAAGAAATGTATATGAATCTGGTGACTGTCGGACACTCGATACCTTGTATCGGACATCCGATAAAACTCGAAACATCTCTATCGGACGCTTAACTTGATGTACCGGACGTCCGATAGACAGGAGATCTATCGGACACTTCTTTCGGACGCACAATAACTCCACCGGACGTCCGATAATATCCAAGGAATTTTTTGAGCTCTCTGGTCGATGTCGGACGCAAACCCATCGGACGCAAAAGCATGCATCAGCCGTCCGATCATTTTCAAGAATATTTTCTGAGCTTACTGGCCTTGGTTGGACGCAAAGCCTATCGGACGCAGGAATATTCATCGGCCGTCCGATAAAGAACAAAATAGCCTATCGGACTCTAGCATCGGACACACAACACGGTGTCGGACGTCCGATAGCTCCAACGGCTAGTTGACTCTTCAACTTCTTCTATCCGTTGACCTCAATATCAAGGCACTTTTTGATCTCCTATAAATACATGCCTTGTCTGAAATTCTAAAAAACGGTTGTACACTTAGATTACAAGCTCTCAAGAGTGATTTTAGCAAGAAAATACTCTTTTTGAGTAAGAATTGTTAGTCTTGAAGTGTGAGTTCTTAGTAAACTTTTCAATTGTGAGTGAATTCATCAAAAGTGTAGCTTTGTGAGGGTTTTCTGTGAGAGTGTAAAACTTCCTAGTTTGACTAAGTGTAACTTGAGGCAAGGAGGAAGTGATCCTTCCATTGTACACGAAGTTGATCAAATTCATCAAGTTGAAGTAGCTTATATTGAGAAGTTTTTCTTCAAGCTCAAGTGGAGCTTTGAAAAAGTTTGGTTTGCTTTCTACTATTCCATTTCTCAGCTTACTTTTTTATTTCATTGATTGAAATATCTCTTATACTTCTTAGTCTTGATTGCTTATTTACTTGTCGAATCACTTAATTGAGAAAGGGATCACTATCAATCAAAAAAGGGCACTATTTCATTAGTTCATTATCAACCTAATTCAGCCTCCCTTTTAGGTTGTCTTTGGGCCTTACAGAAAATGATTAGAGCTCGCATTCGGTGAATGCGAGTTCTCTTAAATATCGTAAATCACATTCCCTGGATGGTTGAAATTTACTTCAATTTAAAAAAAAAAGTAATTTGAATTGCAATTGAAACTCGCATTTGAAATAAAAAATAATAATTTTTTGAAGTTGTATTCTAAGAAGGCGTGTTTACTTTCCAAATTCTCATTGCCTGAATGCGACTTCACTTATAAGTAAAATTTACAATGATTATTTATTTTGTTTTCTTTCTCTTTGTGGTTTAAGGAAATACTTGATTGTTAAAAAAAATGAATTTTTTCCCTCTTTATTTTTTCTTCTTTACTACTGATGATTAATTTGTTATGTAGTGAACATTGTGCATAATCCCCAAACCCCAAACCCTAAACCCTACAATCCTAAAGATTAGTAACTGTAATCCCGAAACCATAAACCCTAAAACGACAACGCCAAGGCCCTAAACCCTAAACCCTAAACCCTAAACCGTCCTAAGCAATGTTAATGTCAATTGGATTGAATGCGAGTTGCCAAACTGTCCTAAGCAAACTAGATTGATGATATGTAGCTACCAAATTCCTTTGTCGCCACCAATGTCAATTTCTCAGTACTTGAAATTCAGTTTGATGTGTCTAACTTACATGGTTCAACTTGAGAAGAGTCTCATCATAGTTAATTGTGAACAGTTGATTCTGATTTGATTTTGGAATATTAGGTAAAGATGATTTGATTGTCTTCATTGGTACCCAAAAAAAAAAAAAAAAGGGCTCATGTAGTAATTGTGAAGCCAAAACAAAATGTCCTTGTATGATCTGTAGATAACCATACATATAATTGTACCGCACGGGTTCATAGTTTTTCATTTTACTAGAGAAACAAGTTTAATTGTATGCTATCTACGATCAAATACAAGTGGAGTTACACTGAGATTCTCACAATTACTTGACATTGTCTTCATCAATATATTCCCTAAAACCCGCAAGCAGGCAATTGTTTATAACCTTATAACATCATAACCCACAAGCGGGTTAATGTGTTACCAAATATTCCTTAAATAACGGGAAACTAATTACCAAACACCCTCTTAGGTTGCAAACGAATTGAGCCGCTTGCTAGTCGGATCGACTAAAACTCCTTGCCAACAAACATAATTTTTTCAAACTCAAACATGAATATACTAAACTCAATAATTTTCAACTCTCCCCAATGAAAATACAAGATCATTTTGAGTTACTTATACCATGTATAATAAACTCGATAATTTTTGATAATTTACACGCTGTATTAGTAAATTTTTTCTACTCGCTTTTTCGGTTTATGAAGCAATAGATGTAGCTTATATCTCTTCTTGTATTGGTTAATTTGTGTAACATATTTTGTGGATAGTTTAGTGAGAGTAACAGAGTGTATGTAAAAGTATCTTGGACAGTGAAAATTCTTCAGTAATTTATAGGATAGTTTTATTCCTTTAATAAGTGGTTACAATTTACAACTGTTATGCAGTTATAATACATGATACATAAATGTCGTAATACACGATAAAAAAAAACGGACAGAATTAGCAGCAAAAATGGAAAAAAAATATGCAACAGAAATGGAAAAACAAAATTTGCGTCAGAAATTGGAAAAAAAAAAGCAACAGAAACAGAAAAAAATAATTGCATCAGAAATGGAAAAAAAAGAAAAATCAACACAAAATGCGAGTTATCACACATGAAAAATATATTCCTTCCAACTTTTTTCTTTTTCATCCGAAATTACCATAACTCGCATTTGACAAATGCGAGTTTACAGTGAACTCGTATTTGTCAAATGCGAAAATCACAATGTCAGAAACTCTTTTGCAAATAACCCCTCTTGTAGAAACTTTTTTTTTTCCATCACACTTTTAGAATTTCCTCCCTCCCTCAATAACATTTGATCATTGCAAGCTCTATCAAAGAAGTCATTCACCATTGCAATCAAATGGTAGGAAACACCTATTTTGCTTTTTCTCTTCATACTAAAATAGCAGAATACACAGTTTTCACCAATGATTAACAAATACAACAGCAAGCAAGAAGTTTACATGCATACCAAGTCTGAAGCCACGCCAAAAACCTAATTAGTAGAAGACGAAATAATAACAAAAAAAAAAAGGCCATATTCATATCTGAATGGACGGCAATGTCACTGAAGGCCACATATAATAGTGAGAAACATTACCAATAGCTTATCATAAAAGAAGAGAAAGCCACAGACACGGGAGACTAAAAAAGGAAAAGTTTGAATCTCCTCTAATACATAATACCAAAGATCAAGGAGATTGATGATCTACAAGGAATTTGCACTAACAAGGAATTCACACTTTACCTACACTGTGAAATCATAAATGCTCTTCTCTGTGCTGAAAGATGAAGACTTTAACAGAAACCCTGAAAGATTAGGGGTGGAAAAAGAAAAAGCTCATCTTGATGATTCAAAGTTGGTTTTGATTGATGAAACAATAGAACCCGTTAGGCCGTTACAGGGAAAACAGAGTTTGAAGCAGGGGAGCCACATGCAGCCAAGTGGGTCAATTGACCCCACTTGATTTTGAAAAATTAGTTTTTAGGTTTAAAAAATTTAGAAAAATTTTAAAATTATATCATATTTGATCCCACTAAATTTTATCAAATTCTCTTTTCTACATACATTGAACCCATATAATTAAAAATTTATAATTCTAACCACTACAAGAATTTTAAATTTATTTCAAGTTATTTATGGAAGTTCCTTCAAAAGTAAATGCTTCCATAGTTTTCAAAAACAAGGGATGAAATTTCTTGAGTGGAGTGGGAAAATCAATTTTTCCAACTTCAAAGTTTTGAAAAACAAAAAATTTTCAAATAAATACTAAATTTTTTTTATAATGTAAAATTAAGTTACATATAGCACATTAAAGATAAATTTCTTAAAAGAAACCCATAAAAGATCAAATTGATGGTAGTTCACATATTATTTTCAAAAAAATCAAGAGTTTCGGTTATTTACATTGAAAGAAATGTATTTAATAAAATTGATAATGAATTGATTTTGCAACTCTTTAAAAAAATGAGTGCTCAAAGGATATAATTATAATTTGTATGTAATGCTAGTAATTTTTTTTTCAAATAAGTTTTACTGTACTAAAATTTGAACCCACTCATTGTAAGGTCTGACTCTGCCCTGATTTGGAGTGAAGTTCAGCTTATTAGCTTGAGAAAGAATCTGCAAAGGGGCTGAAAGAACCGAAGAAAATGGCATTTGAAGACATCAAATTCACACAAAAAAATAGCTGGATTGAAACAAATCTTCTTCTTCGTTAGGAATCAGAAGCAGTAGTGCAAGTTGGAGTTTACAGTGGAAGAAGATGATCCACGTGGTTATTTCGTGTGCCCTTCTATTTTTGGGTCTTTGAGTCCTTCAATTTTTTGGTCTTTGAGTCCTTCATTTATTAAGAAATTACATGTTTTCCACAATATTCAACCATTTTTCATAATTGGCCCATCAAATATGTCCCTTACGTCCAAGGTCCTATTCAAAAATCAAAATCTGGCATGGCAGCAAAACTTCTTAAGGGCATGCATGATAAGACAGATTCCATCTTAAGCCTTAATACGAAAGTAAAGATGTTGTTGTGATAGTTTATCCACTTTTATCATTTCTACACCAAATTAGGAACGCTTTTATTTAATCCAAGAAAATAAGAAACTAATAGAGAAGACAATTTAGACGAGTAAAAATTTTATAAGCACATCATGGAACTAATTGGAGATTGGTATTTAATTATAAGAACATTGGAAATTTTGAAGGTTTATCCATTTTGTGTTTTGGATCATATACATGGATATATCAAATTCAAAATTGATTTATTTTATGACTGTACTATCATTTGGTTTATAGGATGAGATAGGATTGGATGACTTATCCTGTCTCATCCAATATTTGGTTCCATGTTAACTGAATTAATCCTCTCTAGAGGGGATGAAGTGTTTGTTTGGATTGTGTTTATTTGCCTAAAAATTTTTGCTTGCATCATCGACATAATTTCCAATACCTTTTTATCTCAGTCTCTCAGATATATCACATCAAAAAAGTGCTACAGTATTTTTTTTTACAAAATTATCCCAAATAATTTTCTATCCAATCCCATGGGATCTTGGTATTATTTATTCGGGGATAATTGTGAGAGGGGATAATAATTTATCAGATTCTTTTACCATTATCAAGAAAAACAAAACCTACAACTCTGTTTATAAACCAAATGAGTAATCCCATGATGATTATTTTAGGATTAATTATCCAAGGATGAGTCATCTCTCTCATTCAATTAGTGAACCAAACAAACCCTAAAACTTAGCCAAGAAAGTGAATTGGGTCAATGCTACAAGTACAACGGACTGAATGTGTCCATCTATTCTACTTAAAAAGAAAAAGGGCAAAAGGCATCAATCCTCTACATCTTGAATTTGTCCAAGTCAATTCTCTTTACTTTTTAGTTTTCCATATTTCATTCCCCAGTTGTTCGAGCCCATTTTAAGACGTTAGAGAACATAAGTTGAAATTAATGAGTGAAATAACATGTAAAATCACTAGACAGATGATATTAACACTTAAAAGAAAAAGCTCATGGACTGTAATTTTCTTTTATATTAACAAAATGACAAATATGATAGGTCTATTTAGTATCAAGATTTGCTAGAAAAATTTTCAAATTTTATTTTACTTGTATCATAAATACAAGTTTTAATGCATCTTTTTATCTCACATATATTACATCACAAAAAGTTCTACAATATTATTTTAGATAAATTTTTCTACATGAGCTTCTATCCAAACGGACACCTAGCTTCTCATCACTTCTGCTCCGTTTGTAGTCACTTACCACATTAAACTTAATCTATCCCACTAGTGCAAACACCTAACAGATATCTAAATCTCCTAACAATTACCGAAACTTTCCCCATCTCACCAAAATGTCTTTCATCCTTGGTTGATGCTCTTACCCCCGCTATTAGATTTTAGAAGCTCACTGGTCATGCTGGCAGTTTTGTCTCTTTGTTGCAAAGAATCTGTGCATGTTGGACTAAGTGTATTACAAATGAGTCATTAATTCTATTGCAAAAGTTTGCTAGTTCATTACTTTAAACAATTTGATTTTTGTTCAATTTCTTGCACAATTGCAGTACTAATGTATAGCAAAGATTATTTAAATAGAGAGGGTATAATTATTGAACCTGAGTATGCTTCTTCTTAGGGGTTTTCTGGTTTCCCCATTAAGTAGATTTTAGGTGAGAGGAGTTGGCCATAATCAGTTGCCGGGATGATTGAGGATGGATTCTGGATCAATATATATGATTGTTTAAACTAGAAAGTGCGCAAAAGGAAACACTGGTGAAGGATATTCTTGTAAAGTCTTGTGCAAAAGGACCTGCACATATAGATTTCTTTTTTTTACCTCAAAATGTGAGCCTATTTAGACTGCTATTTTCTGAAGTGTGTGTATATATTATAGTGATTTGATACATGTGAGATAAAAAGATGATTGAAAAATGTATTCATGAAAATATATATAAAAAAAAATGCATTTCAAACAAGACTGATGTATAGGCTGAACATCCTCAGAAAATGACTTCACCAGGGATTGGAATACCAGAAGTTGAAGCACGGAGAAGTCATACAGACGTAAACAATGCCGGTGATTGAATAATTGCTTACGATGATTGAATAAACAACGAGATTTCCTTTACATTAGAGTAAATTCAAATCAATGTGTGACGTCCATCTTTATCCTTACAAGTACTTTAATTATCAATCGTATCAATTCCTAATTGACTAGCATTTCTAGCCTGTCCACCTGAGCTGTTGGCTTCCATTTATTTGTTGGGTAACTAGACATTTGAATCTTTTAGTTTCCTAAAATTTTCCGAAGAACATTTGCAGATTAAAATTTATGATAGCTGTTATCTGCAAAACTGGTCAAGCCTACACAGTTTAACCACAAACAAATTGTTCCTTTCAAGAGATTCTAAATTAAATATTATGATAGCTACTATCTGCAATACCCTTCAAGTCTACACAGTTTAACCACAAACAAATTGTTCCTTTCAAGAGATTCAAAAACGGTTTGATTAAAATAAGGATAAATGGCAATAAACACTTGTAATTTTTGATCCCAAAATCACCTTGCCTCTAACATTTATTTTGAGCACTTTGCCTCCTAAACGGATTATCAAAACTAACGGAAAGATGAAAGGATAAAAATGCCCTCCTATTATTAGTTATTGCATTAACATATCCGTGGGGATGAGATCCAGTTCTGCATTTTTTTTTTCCAAAAATAGCCACAGAAATGTTAGAGAAAATATATTGCATCTCATGTGACTCAGAAGAGAATTTTTAAAAGGAAAACAATGATACGGTTTCCTATCTACCTCACTTCAATACTTGAAAATTTTTATACGCTTTAAGAGTTTGTAAAAAAAAAATCATTTAATTTTTGTGTAAAAGATTTTCAAAACTACAAATACAGTACCAAAATTTGAAGTAACTATAATTGGGACTTTTTTTCTTTGCATCTAGCCATTGGTTTGTTTTAAAAAAAAAAGAAATGAAAAAAAGATAACACAGCAACCCACATATTGGAGCTGAGTATTTCTTTAAACAAGAGAAAGTTGGATCTTTATTTATAAGAAGAAAGGATTTGTTCGAATAAGGGTAATTTTGTTCAAAAAATTTCAATTGGTAGAAAAACAAGCATTTTTGGATGTTTTGTCATTTTTAACAGTCAAATATTACTTTTGCTAACTAAATGGGGCAAAAATGCTCAAAGATAAATGTCAGGGGGGTAAAGTGCTTTTGGGACCAAACTTTAATGGGGTTTACTGTCATTTACTCTTAAATAAAGTACTTGTTAGAACTCAATTACTTTTTCTTTTTTATTAAAAAATTTCATTTACTAAAATTGCTAGAAATTGTCTAACAGCAAATTATTAACAAAAGTAGATGGAGAATTTCAGAGAAGTTCAATAAAATCAGAAGATTTAGCATAAAGAGCCAATTCATGAAAAACTTCATTTGCGCCTTTGGAACCCAATTTACATGACTTGAACTATTATCTGCTAAGTATATACGAAAATCATCAATCAAAGGCCTATTAACGGAAAGGACATCCTTGTAGAACGTAGAAGTTGAATGATTTTCAACACATCACCTTCAACAATAAAATGAGAGATGAGCAAGTTTTTAGCCATGAAGATAGCTTCCTTGGCAGCAGTTGCCTCAGCCATCTCCGGAGTGACAGCACCGCGGAATTGCTTGGATAGGCCAGCAATAAAATTTAGTTGATATTTGTTGTTTACATGTTACTCGTACCTTCATACAAAATGCATCTCTATCCGTGCCTTGCGGGCCTGTGATGCAATCATGTGGGGACTTAAATATACTCGGACTGTTTTGCAAGCAAATCACCAAAAGGTTAAAAATATATATAATAATAATAATAATAATAATAATAATAATAATAATAATAAAAGATAAAATTACTCATTGAACTTCGATTCAAGATAGTAAAAGGTCAACTAAATTCTTATGGTCCAAGGAGGTTATTCTTGTGGAGTTGTTACTTATGACTATGTGAGACTCTTCAAATCAAAGTTGATGTGGTCAATTCATGAATGGAAAGCTCACTTATTAAAAATAACTGGATTAAGCTAAATTGCAGACAAAATCACAATGAGAAATGATATTTTCCTGACACCTTTTTGAATTCCAGAGTAAATTTCTTTTAAAATGACCATGATTTCCTTGAATAGTCAATATTTGATACACTTTTACAAGGATGAATTTGTTATTTGAAGAGGAATTGGTGTGGCACTAAAAAAAAGTGTTGTGGCTTCGAATAATTCTTTCATTGTAAAGTAACTAATCCTTACCCATGTCCATCATGTATCAAACAAAGTTTCCTTTCTTGGTGTCTAAGCGTTACACTCATACCATGCTTAACAATTCACTTATACTTTTAAGTGATCGGAGTCTTTCCCCCCTCCTCCAAGGTAAAAAAAAAAAAGTAATCGGAGTTTTGAGTTTTGGTGTGTATTTTAGGAGATTTTCGTAAATGAATTTTTAGTGCGAAACTGCAAATCACATTTATTTAGGTGTGTTTCTTTAGAGGAAAGGAAGCGTGATACACCTAACGGTTTTCAAAGATGCTAAAAGCTAAAGCACTACGAGATACCTGTAACAACTTGTACCACAAGCACGTTGACAACCTTGAGATTTGCATGGTGAACTACTAATAAATTTGCCAATTATTTTGGGCACTAAAAGATAATTTTACCACTTATTTTGAGCACTAAAAGATATTTGCCATCTCAAATAGGGGTCAAAACTCCCTTTTCACGGCCATTGCAGGTAGCAACAAAAGATTCAAAAACTATTTCATTAGAATACAGTACTGGATAGAAAATCATTTTTGGATTTTGTTAGTTATACTGTACTTACACTTTTATATAAAATACATCTACATTCGCGTCCAGCGGGCCAAATGATGCAAACCATGTGGGGACTTAAATATCAACATACAGTCTTTTAAACCAAATAATAATTAAAAAATAAAATAAAATAAAATAAAATAAAAAATACACGTTGAATCTTGGTTCAAGATAGTTAAAGGTCGACTACATTGCCTTATTTTAAGGAAACCAGTCTTAATTATGGAACTCTGACCAGTGACTGTATCACGCCCTACAATCAAAGTTGTTGTTGTGGTCAGTTGACTCAGTTCTTGAATGGACTGTTTTTTCAATGTGTAATTATAAGGATTAACCCAATTGAATACAGATTTATTACAATTAATTATAAAAGTAATAATTCAAATAAAAAAAGGTCCCTGGTTCTGTATAACAATTAATTCTTCCCTAAGTGTGTATGAATGTTCCTTTTGCTGGCAAGAAAGGGATTTCGTGGGGAACTATTTTGGGAGCCTCTTGTTTGTTTGATGTGTTGAGGTTTGATGCCGAGTCTACAAATATGGTACTGAATGATAAGGGCAGTCCGAGGATTCATCAGGTTAAAGATTTCTAGATACGTAACCAAATCAAATATTGATTACCATTTCCTCACTATTTTTCTTTTTTATTTTTTTAAGAAGAGAAAAATTTTAGAAAGAGTTGGTAAAAATACAACAAGAAAAAAAATTCTTTGAGAATGATATACATTTTGTTAGACATGTGAAAGCAAAAGTAAAAATGATGAACACGAATGTGTGCGTGTGTGTGTGTGTGCAATGACCAGTGAGATATAGACACGGACTATGTCCACTTGCATTATTTTAAAAGCCTTGCCAGACAATTTGCATGTCCAAATTTCAACCAGTACTTACTTTGCATTGAAAGGTTTTTGATTCCTTGAATATAGATGATATAGGATACAAAACTATCAACAACTATCCCAAAATGTTTAGACTTTAGAAAGTCAACACTTTCCTTCCGAGAAATCCAAATTCCGACCTTCCCTTTAGAGTTCAGATCCATGATCTCTCATTGAGAGCCCGAATCTCCAAAATGCGTCCCTCAGAGACTCAAAAACTCAATCCAGAGCCACTGAAAAGCAATACTGATGAGTCCAGACAGCCCTTGGCTGCAGCCTCAGAAGATCAAGAAAATATAAAAGAAGAGAGGCCCTCCAACACAAAATCGATGAATACTCATTCATTAAAATCTGTGATTCTTGAACCAATTGAATGGCTTCAGATGCTCTCTTCAAGACTGGATTCAACCTTCGTTCTTGGTGTCATTCTTGTCTATGGTCTAAGCCAAGGCTTTTCTGGATCTTTCTTCAAAGTCGTATCAGATTACTATTGGAAAGATATCCAAAAGGTACAACCCTCAGAAGTGCAGCTATTCATAAGCTTATACTCTATTCCATGGGTGATGAAGCCCATTTGGGGGCTGCTCACAGATGTATTCCCTGTCAAAGGTTACAAAAGACGACCATATTTTGTACTTGCTGGTGTTATAGGGGCTATTTCAGCACTGTCCTTGGTTTTGGGTGGTAGTTTGTCAGTTGCGTTGGCTTTGGGATTTCTGATTGGAATAACAACTGGGGTAGCCATTGCAGATGTGACCATTGATGCCTGTATTGCAAGAAGAAGCATAGAAGTCAAATCATTGGCTCCTGATATGCAAAGCCTTTGTGGGTTTTGTTCCTCAGCTGGTGCACTTATTGGGTACTCCTCTAGTGGCTTCTTTGTTCACCATCTTGGAGCTCAGGCTAGTCTTTTTATTTTCTTCATCTATTGTTCTAAACCAAATAGTAATTTTTTTCTTGTTTTAGTAGCAATTTTGTCAATGATTTACAAGCATTGAATTAAACTATGAATTAATCTTTCACATTTTACGTTTTATTTATGTTCTCAATATACAACACTTTGCAGGAATCACTTGGGCTTTTGGCAATACCACCAGCTGCACTGATTGCACTTGGATTTGTGATCAATGAGTTGAAAACTTCTGATGATATCCAATGTGAGAAGAAAAAGGTGAGTCAATTAGAAATTAAATAAAAATAATTGCCAATGCATAATTAGCTAACTTTTTTTTTCTCTTTTTTTTTATCCCCCACCCTTTTTCTAGCACCTTTTCCATCTCTAACTATTAGGTATAGGATTTGAACCTTAAATCTCATAAAAGAGAAAACTCTAAGAGCCCTTCCTTGGTCACTGGACTAATTCTAGTGAGTTAATTTCATTTTTGTATATTTCTTAACAACTATCATATTATTCTGCAAATTAGATGCTAGTCTAAGCTAGAAATTCATCCCTCTTCATCAACCATTAATTTAAATAAATCAGAGTAATTTTTTTGAGATTTGTCCTAAGGTTAAAACAGGAGCTAGGATGTCAAGAAAAATAGCAGTAATAAAAACATATTGTCATAAAGTCTTTTAGAGAATTTCATTTGGATTTTAGACAATTACCGTCTTAATTAACATTCAAACGGAATAAATTCTTTGTCTTTTCTAAAAGTCAAGCTGAATAGAAATACTTAGAGCTTGTCCTAACGGTTTTCTTTAAATCTATTAAAATATTAAACTATTGAAGTTAATCTCAAGTGGGGGAGGACTTTGCTAAATGGTAAAATGATAGATATTGTAAGTAGAAAATCCTGAATTCAAACCCACCCAATTTAAATGAAAGAAAAAGAGGTTAACCCCAGGAAGTAAGTAACTAGGGAAGTGATACATTGAACCGGTTGTATTCAGCCAATAAAGGGCGGATGTATTTTAATCACTAGACGGGGAAAATTTAAGAGCTGTCCAAAGAAGAAAACTTAAAAAAGTGAGATGATTTGGGTATTAGGATTGAAGATTGTAGAAGTAGAACTGGCCCCTTAAACAAGTTGACAGATTAGGAAATTTTGAAATTATGAAATACATAATGGGGAAAACCTACATAAACAACTGTTTTCTTAGGTTCTTGATCATTAATAGTGATAAAGAATTTGGATTTCCATCTCAAAATCAATTGCCTATAAGTAGAGTGGTCTAAAATCTTATATAGATAATTGAAAATTTTTGAAATATTAATGTGAGATGTTCTAACACGTCCCTTCAAGCATAACTTGGTAAATGGGTTTAAATGAACCAAGTCATAGGTAAAACTTCAAACGAAGAAGTAAACAAACCTAAATAGGATAGCAAACCTACAATTGAGAAATCCAAAAGTCAACTCTGATACCATGATAAACAATTTGAACTTCCATCTCAAAATCAATTAGTTGTGAGTGGAGTGGTATAGAATCAGAATCTTCTACATTTTATTATATTTCTTCATAAACATCATATTTTAATTCTTTTTGTTCCTTGCTATCAAATGAAGGAGAATATAGCAATACACAAAATTTAACAAACTCAAAATTAAAATACACAAAAAATAAGATTTTATGAATTTTCTTATGTATTTTGAACTTTCTATTATATAATGCTTTTGAGATTGTTATATTTATTTTTTATTGTGTTGGTAGTTATTTGATAGCAAGGGAACAAAAAAGAATTAAAATATGATGTTTATGAAGGAGAAATAGCAATATAATAAAATGTGCAGAATAGAATTAATGATAGAATCTTATAGGATTAACTTTTATATATTGACAGTATACTGATTTTTTTATACTACCAACTTTGATTCATGTCTCATGTGCATGATTTGAATTTCAAATTTAAATTTCTATTATATGGCATAATCCAAACTTGTTAGTGTAAAAAAAATTATATACTAATAATGTAAAAAAGTTATCCAATCTTATATAGATGGTTGGAAATTCTTGAAATATCAACATAGGATATTCTAACAAATAGAATAATATAATATCCACCCCATATTGACAAATTGTGGCTAGACGCGTAATCGTGCAATCGTGCAAACATCGATTCAACTGGGTAAGAATTTGTCAACAGTCAAAAAGAAACTATTGCAAACATCGATTCAACTGGGGAAGAATTTGTCAACAGTCAAAAAGAAACTATGTAATCAGTTAAAAAAAATTAAAGAAGCTGTCAATTAGATTGACACTAATTCTCACAGGACCTTTGTGTTTGGATAGACATTATTTATCAAAAAATTATTTGTTTACATCATAAATATATTCTTTAACACACAATTTTATCTTATCAATCACCTTTTTATTTCACATAAATTACATCACAAAAAGTGATATAATAATTATTTTAAATAATAATTGTTACAAATAATATTTCAAATAATTTTCTGTCCGATCACAATTCATGTGACTCTTTTTTTTTTTTCTTTTTTCTAATTCATTCATTCATGACTTTTCTTATGGCAAACCAGTTGCACTTCCAATGCAGTCAAAATAAGCTAAGAGTTTAGCGCCCCCATCAAGGTGAAGTGCCCGTCATGGTTAAGTAACTTTCATACACCATGTCCCCTTTAAATTTACTTTATCAACACTAGGGTTGCAAATGAGTCGAGTCGAGTCAAGTTTTGGCCTTATCGAGGCGAACTCGATTCATTTTTCATCGAGTTCGAACTCGAACTCGAGGTCGACGAGCTCTCAAAATGAAGCTCAAAACTCGAGCTCAAACTTGAGTTTGAATTCGAGTCTAATCGAGCTCGAACTCAAGCCTACTCGAGATCGAAAAATTAAAAAATAAATAAAATAATTATTTTTCTTAATAAATAATAAAAATATTAGGGATATATATATGTAATTTCACTTTAGAATAAAAATAAAAAATTATATATATATATATATATATATATTCGAGCCTATTCGAATCGACTCGCGAGCTATCGAACCTGAAAGAGCCGAGGTTGAATTCGACTTGAACATGAAAACAAGTTGTTCGAACTCAACTTGAACTCGATCAGTATCGAGCTCGAATTCGAGCGCTAGTTTGCAGCCCTAATCAACACTTTGTCCCTTTGACTAAGGGTCAAAAATTTTGTTAGTTTTTCCATACCACGGAAGGTGGTATTGTCACAATATTTTAAAATCCAAACCAATAAGTGATCGGATAAGTTCTTAACTCACCATCCAACTTAAGTCAAAGATTTTAATTTCTTAATATATTTTAGTCTTAAATACGAAATAAAAGAAGAATGAACTAGAGGGAATCTGTTTAAAAGTTCAATTTTTTTACCCGATTTAATTGGTTCTTGACCAGATTTAACCAGTTTAATTGACTTTCAACTTTAATAGAAAACTAATGACATGGTGAGTTTATAATTTGATCGTTCGAACCAATTGATCAAACCTAGTTTTCAAAACACTACTGATTGTACGCTTTAACTAGTGGAATTGCAATCAATTTAGAGCGTTGAAGTGAGGATCATGAGGCTGGCTAAGTGGATTTAGAGGCTATAAAGTTTGGATCTTTAGTTGAAAGAAGCCAAAATATGCAGAATTTAAACACATATTGCTTTATGTGGTAAAAAGAAAGGAAAAAAACCCCTTTAAGATTAAATTGCACCACTTGAATGAGGAGTTAATTGATCCTTTTTGTTCTGAGAGAGCTGTAGCTATTGGTGTACTGTTTCTCAAATGAAAAGTTCCCTTCCTAAACGTAATTTTGATTTCAATAAAGGTTTTGTCAAAATTCAAGATTACAAAGCATTGCTCATGAAATATTTCCAAATACCTCTACAATTAACCCTAGAAACTATATGCAGTACCCATCCCAGTATTTGCAGCCAATCTACTTCAAAATGTACTGGGAATTACAAAAAAATTTTCTTCATATTTTCGACCAATAATTACAAGGCCACTAGAGGAACCATTTTAAGAAAATAAGGTCTCTGCTAAATGATCTACATTTGCATGTTCACATAATTAACTTTTAATTATTCAATGCAATTAATGCAGGCAATTGAGAATTTGGGGACTGCATTGAAAGGCATGTGCAAGACAATCCAATGCCCAGATGTATGGAAGCCATCTCTATACATGTACTTATCTATAGCTTTGAGCATAAGTACTCATGAAGGCCAATTCTATTGGTATACAGATCCCAAAGCTGGTCCAGCATTCTCTCAGGTCATCTTTATACATCCTATTTGATGAAAAGGATTTTAGCTTTGCGCTTTTATTTGCAAAAACACTAGTAAGTTATTATGGCAACTTATTCTCCATAACAATTCCTGAGATTTAGCTCTAAACCACTATAATATGCCAGTTCAGTCTAATTAGGATTTAGGTGCCAACTCTTGAGCTCAAAATTGTGAATATTAGTGAGATAATGATATCATTGAAGTGAAATATTTAAATTCAATAAATAAGTATTCCCCCTAAAATTTTCAAAATTTCGCTTCTTGCCTTGGATTTTCGTAAATAATTCTCTGTTATCGGTTCTGCTACAAAAGGATGTGTTGTGCCTATTTCAAGTTTGAAATGTGTGTCATTAACTGGACTTGCAAACGTCTAAATCATTTTTGCAAATAAATTATTGAGATTGGAGCTAAATAAATTACATAGTTTTTTTTTTCTTTTTTGTGAATTCCACTTTTCAAATCAATAAGTCAAGTTCATGAAACTTAATTGAAAGATTACTACCCCATTCGCTTTCGGTCTATGGCTGAACTCACTGAAAATATGTCCATTTTTTGGCTCCTGAACTCACATTTCCTCCTGTTTTGCAGGAATTTGTAGGTATGATCTATGCAATTGGTGCATTAGCATCCATTGTTGGGGTTCTAATATATCACAAAACCCTTAAAGATTATCCATTTAGAAGTGTGCTGTTTTTTGCGCAACTCCTCTATGCAACTTCAGGAATGCTTGATCTTGTTTTTGTTCTTCGTTGGAATTTAGCTCTTGGAATTCCAGATTACTTCTTCGTAATTATGGAAGAATGTGTCTCAAGAATCATCAGTAGAATTAGGTGGATGCCAATGGTGATATTGAGTAGCAGATTATGTCCTATAGGCATTGAGGGTACATTTTTTGCATTGTTAATGTGCATTGACAGCCTTGGTTCACTTACTTCCAAATCCGCTGGAGGGATGGTTCTTCATCTACTGCACGTCACAAGAACTAACTTCAAGAATTTGTGGTTGACACTGCTCATTAGAAATCTACTCAGATTTGGTACATTGGCTCTCATATTTCTTGTTCCAAATGCCGATCATTCAAGTCTTTTAGCTCCATCTGATATATTGACAAAGGCCACTACCAACAGCGCTAGTAGGGATGATGACAATGTAGAACTTGTACCCTTGAATGAGAAATTAGAGGTTTGAGTTTTGTTCGAGTCAAACAATGATAGTTGTAACATTCTTTTTCACGAAAAATATTCTTGAGATTCTTATACCTGTAAAATGTTGTTTATTGAATATATATTAACATATTAACTAGAGAAAATCGTTCAAAATGTTTTTATATTTTGTTAAATAAAATTTTTTATCTTTTATTTTTAAAATGTTAACTTTACATTTCTTATAAATTCAAATTAGTGAAATTTGGTGCAAAATTTGGTCCCAACCTAAATTTTCAATCACTTTTTAGTTTGAAATTATCATGTGACTCAAACGTAGTCATTTTTTATGTATGAAAAAAAATCAGATCTCACTTTTTTAGTGGCAGAAAAGATATGGATTGGGTTTCATCTAATTTTTGTAGAGAAAAATTGAATAGTTTGGGTAAGATCCTACTATTTTAGGAGTAAAAATGAATGTAGATCAGATAATTTGTTTACCTACACATGAGATCTAATCTTTTTGCCCAAAAAACAAAAAAGACCATGCATGGGTGATCACGTGATGGATTCAAAACTAAAATAGTTACAAACCAACATTGGGAACAAATTTTACCAACTTGATTTGTAAGGAACGTAAGTTACTATTTTAAAAATGAAGAATGAAAAAATTCATTTGACCAAATGTGGGAGATGTATTGAAGAATTTTCCCTATTAACTACACACAAAACATTTTGTTATTTCCTCTATCACATTGGCTCAGTATGATCATATATATGCTAAATTGTTCTTGAAAATAATGAAAACCTTATATCTATTTGACAAAGTTTGCATTTCTCCTCATGCTTTTTTGAAATAACAGCAATGTTTTCCCTAGTTTGTAAAATTGTTTTCTAGTATGCCCCCTACTTTCCTCCTTTCTCCCTTCTTTGAGGCTTGGAATCTCGCATCAGGTCAAAAAAAAAAAAAAAAGAGCGCAAAATGTAGTTTTGGTCCTTTGTCGTTGACAATTTGGTCCTTATATCTTAATCAAAACAAATGTGAACCCAAAGTTTCTCGCTTTAGATAAATGAACTGAAATTGGCTAAAAATCAACAAAGGTTAAAAGTCAAATTCAAATCTGCATTTGTCAAAAGTTTTAACTTTACTTTTTTTATCTCTAATGCATGGACTTTGGATTAATATAGGCCCTTAGGTTTTAAGTAGTGATAGTGATCGTTTGGGTTTTAAAATTAAATTAGATTGTGAACTGAATTAATAATATGACAAATGTGTTTCAGATTTCCTAATAAACCAAAACGAGGAAAACTTACTTGAGTTGCTTTAGTCATATGTACAATCCAGTAGAGAAAAGCTTAAAAATGATAAAGTACTTATTATATTAGTGATATTTGAAAGGATATTTCACTAACAAGTTTCTGCAAAAATCCCTAAAAGCAATTGATATAGGCATAGCAATTCTTTATCCTAAAGAGCGTCTTGACTTTAGGAAAGGATCATAACTTGCACCCAATACCCTTAAAAAAGCAATGGCATGGGACTAAAATAGACTAATAAACCTTACTTATAATTATTTATCAACAGGATTTACGAGAGGCAAATTTTTGTTTAATGTGTCAATGGATTACTTATCCAACCAGTGAATTATAATAATATTTTAATATAACATCTCATAATCTTTAATAAAGAACATATGATTAGACATCAACAAAATAGATCAAAACAATTTTTTTAAATTTTCAATGAACTATAAATATTTAATTATTTTGAGGGCTAAAATAATATGGATTTAATAGGAAATCCATCCAACTTTCAAGTAGAAAATATTAAGTTTTTATTTAACTTAATGATATATATTTTTTGCACGAACCTTTAGGTGTGAAATTTTATTGAGAGCATTTTGTCTTGAGAATGAATTTTAGTGATATACTAAAAGGAAGAAGGGAAAGCCTGCAATATTGTGGAGTTCAATAAGGTATAATAGTTTACGGTCTCCAACAACTACAGCTAGGGGTGGGCACAGGTCGGGTACCCGCTCCTAACGGAAATTGGCTGACCCGACCGTAACTTATCGGGTCAGCAAATTTCTGACCCTAATCCACCCGCATATTCTCGAGTACCCGAAAAAACGGGTCAGTTATTAGGGTACCCGTCCCTATCAGTTTCCTATTGGTAAATGACCACATTCCATCAAAGCTTTACCAATCCAAAACTAATCCATTTCAATAATCCAGTAAATTTCATCAAATATTCAACAATCTAGTACATTTCGTCAAATATTTAACAACTTAAGCTGAAAAGGTATCCTAAAGTTGGATAACAGCTTGAAGTTATAGGGTAACCCTCCCGACACTCAAACAACTGCCATGGAAGTTTTCACTTGGACAAATATTTCTGGTAAGACTGATTGCCAATGAAAATCAACAACATTACATGATACAGCAAATGGAGTTTCTACACTTGCATGTCCCCAGTTATCAATGCCTTTAGACAAAACCCCAATTGCCTACAAGATAAATAACACATGGTGTTAGATGAAATATATTAACAAGTCCAAAACAAAGAGGAAAATGTAGCAGACATACTCTCAGATGTCAGAGTTTAAACAGAGAAAATGCATATGAGAAACTAAACTTGAGAACAATTTGCAATCGAAGGGAAAAATAATTGTTGTGCTTTATGGAGGACGAAGAAAGCCAGGAACACCACAGATACTACTTAATGAACATCTGCAGGTCCAACGAGTAATCATTATTTTAGAGTTCTTGAGATGACATTCACTTGACTCAATTGGTAGCTTGCTAGACTTGGTGAAAGGAAGGCATTCAAATTCTAGATGATAGTAACAGGCATACCATATTTAGAACAATCACATTCATTATATGTCATAAATCTTGCTCACTGCCCTTAACCATGCCTTTATGCCTCAAGATGAAAACAACAAAAGATCCAACCTGACTTTAATATATAAGATTCTAGATTCAACATTGCATAATCTAGATTGACAATAATATATAAGATAGGATTAACTTTTTATACACTGTCAGTGTAGTGTTTTTTTTACACTAGCAGCTTTGGATGCATGCCACATGTGCATGATTTAAATTTCAAATTTAAATGTGTATTATGTGGCATAATCCAAACCTGCTAATGTATGAAAACTTATACACTGACAGTGTATAAAAAAGTTATCCTATAAGATAACCCTAAAACAAGTTGACTTTAAACAAAAATCCTACGTATATTGAAACCAAATTGTGAAATTGACAAAGTTATGCCATAAATGCTGAGGTGCAAGATGTAACAATAAAGGAGTCAATTTTTTTTTCTGGAATTCAAATTGGGAGGAATGTGTTTATGTGCGAGTCAAAAAGAAAAAAAAACTAGCTTTAGGAATTCAAGAACTTACTAATCCAAATATTGCTCCAGATGCACCCACTGCTGGATCTTTAATCTTCTATGTTAACAAGAGTATGCTCCTCTGTCAAACTTGAAATTTCTATAAAAACAAAGGCAACCAAAAAGCAAATTAACATAAGTGAATAAATAAGGTGATTTTCAAAATAAAAAAAAATCTCTACCTATTTCCATTTCTTGAAGTTCAGCTAAGCTCTCTTCCAAATCAATAGGTTGATTATCCTTACGAAACCAATCTTGACCACAAACTATAGCCTCCACCATTCTTGGAAAAGAATCTAACACACAGCCTCCCGTTGTGAGGGCCGTAACTAAATTCTACCTCTTGTTTAGACCTTCTGTGAACGATTTTCGTAATTTCATTAATTCATGTGCATGATCATGAACATTTTGAAAACCCACGAAAAGATTTTCAACGATAGCCCAAGTAAGTAATTGAAATCATTTCAATAAACTAAGGCCCAACCATACTTAAAACAAATCATTTTGAAATTATGACAATAGCGTGTGCAAAACCCTAAACGTTTCTTCTCTTCTTCCAATTTCCAACCGGTTTTCCTTCCATTGATTTCAACCGACATGATCACGAATAAAACCGATTCACTTCAGTTAAAGCCGGACCAATTCCAGCAAATTGAACCCACATTTCCCTCCAATTCAATTTCGAATTCAACCCAAGAAATTTTAGCAAAACCAGCCACCCACTTGCACCCCATTCCCACGGCTAACACTTGTCAAGATTGAGCTGAAAAATTTGGTAGCTTAAGCATGCCATTTTTTTTTTCTCCCAACCGGCAGCTTATTGGACTTGGAGCAAGGAATTTCAGATCACCTTAGCCAAGGCTAATGATGATTCCACCTCCCTTCATGCCCAATGCATGAGAGCAGCTATGACATTTGGCACTCCATTCAGCCAAGCTTTGTTCAATTGAACAAGCAACTTCAGTATTTTCTCCAAGCCTCAACCGAAAATCCCCTCAAACACTCTTACCTTCACTCAGCATTTTCTTTCCTCAAGCTTCACCCGAAACACTCTCTCCCTTTTCTCCAGAAATTTTTTTTCTCCAAGCTCTCAACCGAGAGCTCTTCTCCTTATTCACACACTCCACTTCAGAAAATTTCTCTCAAGCTCTCAACCGAGAGCTTTCCCTCTCTCCCTCCATTTCTTGTCTTTTCTTGACCAATCCAGCTTTGCACCAAGAGTTAACCTTGGCTGCAAGTTGCTGGAATCAAGCTTGAAATTTGGAAGAGCACGGCTGGTCTCCTTCCATCTATTCCTTGAACAAGCAAGAGCTACAAACCAGACTTGATTCCACCCAAGCATCCCTTGTTCATCCAATTCTTGATCAAGCAAAAGGGGTAAGCTGTTAGCTTCTTGTAAAGTTCCTTTCACAGCCTAGCATTTCCATCCTTAGCTTGCTTCTTTTCTTGTAGCTGGAAACCGGACTTGACTAGCTCAACCACCACTTGTTCATCTGTTTTAAAAACCGGTTGGAGGTAAGGGTATTCTTTTCATCTTTTAAAGCTAAGAAGAAATGGTTCTCTTCTCAAATATATCATCTTGAGTCATGAAACTGCCATGCATGTACCGGTTGACTTAAAAGCTTGTCTTGGCAAATTTTGTATCCTTTTGTATTGCTAGAAATCTGGTTAACCGAGAGAAAGGCCATTGTTCTTGATTTCACTAAGCTTCCCCAAGCCAAATGAAAGTTTAGTTGTTACTTCATGCATGATAGTTAAATGTAATCGGACTTTTCCTTGTGTTTTAATTATTGTTGGTAACCTTGATTTTTTGTTGCTGTTTGAACAATGGTGGGCTGAAGGGCTTTGCCCTATTCCATCCGAAGCTTCTCTTGTTGATAACTTGTTAAAATCAACTCATGCATGTGCTATATTCCACTCGATAGATGAGGCTTAGTTAAAAGTTTCCATGAGCAAATGTTTTAACTAAACCGAGCTTGAATCCTTCATTTTCTCCTTTGACAATTGTATATTTATTTTCCTTGCATGAGTCACTCTCGGAGGGCTTCAAACTGAAATATGCAATGACTTGAAACTTGGTTTTTTGAATGGAAAGATGATTTTACAACAAAAGAAAAAAATAAGAGGAAGAAAACCGGTTCTTAATGACTTCCTAACTTGAAAATTGTTGGTTGAAACTTTTCTTGTGCTTAGTGTGGATTAATAGCTTCATTGCTTGCTGTTTGGAATGGTGGTGAGCTGATGGATTTTGCCCTACTTATCCAAACCCTTTTGGTTATTAAAATGCTGAAATCAGTCTTTGCATGTGCCAACTTTCCCTTGGTTTATGAAAGTTTAAGTTAAAGCTTGTACAAGTAGATTGTTTAACAAACCGGACTTAACACGCTCATTTGCTTGTTGAAAGTTAAAATTATTTTTCCTTGCATGAGACCTACTCGGTCCAATTAAAGGCTGAGAATATAATGACTTGAGAGTTGAGTTTTGAAGGAAACAAATTACCAAAAAAAAAAAGGGAGAATCGGGTTTGATAGTTTTCAGCTTGAAACAAAATTCGTCTAGTTGCACGTATTATTTCATTTCAATGGTGTGCATGATTTTTGAATTGTTAGATGAATGTGTGATGTGCTAATAGTTATACTTATCATTCTGTAAAATCAAACCAAACCTTTAACCACGTGGCTACATGGCTGAAATTTCACAAAAGTTACGAAAACCACATTTTTCTAAGAAATCAGTGGGCAAAACCACACTGAAATAAAATGTTCATATCCCGCTAATTATAACTCCAAATCCACGAGCCGCCGGTGGCACCCTAAACTAGACTCAAAGAGTTTCGTTTCAGTGCCTTATACTCTTAACTCATTTTCTATACATCGTATAACCAACAAACATCGCTAAAAAAAATCAAACTTGCAAACTAGTAGTTTCGAAAATGAATGTCCAAATTTGAGTATTTTCCAAATTGACTTAGCCGTTGCTGTTTTATGAGGAAATAAACAATTATGAATCTAGTTTTCAACAATTTTGAAATCATACAACTTGCAAAAGAAAACTTTCGATTTGAATTTTGAAAGAAACCATGGCGGTGAGTTTTAACCATGAAAACGAAATGGCATTCCATTTCAAAATTGTGATTGTCAACCAAAACCCTAATTTGTACTATTTTGATTTTAGCACAAAACTTGTTTAAGTATGAAAGACCAAAATCAAATTGGTTTTAAATCCAAAGCCTCGAAAGATCGTTTTGTTCATTAAACAAATAAAATTAAACACCGTTAGTGATTTTTCAATCAAGCAAACCGTTTCTCAAATTTTCCATTAGATGACGCTACGTTACTCAAGTCTTTCTAAACCTTAACTAATTGTTCCAACCCTAATTATGCAGATTTGTGAAACTCACACATTTTAACCTATCTAATCAAGACCTATATTTTCAAGATACAAACCACCGCTTTATCACACTATCAACTTCGTGAGGTAAACATAAAATATTCTTATTTTCATAAAAGAAGTGAATTGGTCAAAATTGATTTTAATAATTAATACAATAATTATGTACCTCGTGAACCGACGGTAATATAAACGAGGGTTTTGAGACCGAGGACTTCGACTCATCTACTCAACCTTGACCATCTAAGGTGAGGGTTCCTATTTGTTGCTACTTGATCCTTGTTGTTAGGTATTACTTGTTATTATATGACTGGTTTCTAAATGTGATTTATCGTTGAATGATGGAAACTAGGGTTTTATGTAAAATGAGTTTATTTCTTGATTTGACTCAACGTGCTTAGGTGGTTTAGTATGTTTTGTTTTAAAACAATAAAACTTGTTTTCTTTTCGAGGCTTGAGGTGAAGAGGCCTGGCCTTCAAGGCCCCCTCGCCCCTAAAGGCTGGTGCACTCTCCAAGGGGCTTGAGGTTGAAATTGTTTGTCAGTTATCCCTCGCCTCTAAAGTATTAAACTAAACCACCATACCTGTGCTTGTGCATGTCAACTGTGCATGACCTGTTGGCCGTAGGGATCCCAAAACCCAGAGGCGAGTCGGCCTATTCCGAGCCGGCAGTAGGGCTTGGTCGGGTACGTCGACCGACCCTGGGTCCTGTTCAAAGGTTACCTCGAGTGTACACCGCCTCCTGCTTGTTTAGTTCGATCCGGTTGGGTGAAAAGAAGGAGAAAGAAATAAAATGACCGAGTTCCAGACTGTTCTCCTTCCGAGAAAATTATTGTGATTGTTATTTAATGCTCGTTTACGCTTAAATGGCTCAATGAGCATCTTGATTGTTACAATTTGAAAAAAAAAATATATATATATATATATATTTATATATATATATATATATATATATATATACTATTTCCCAACTTTCCTTAAATGGATGTTACCATATTTGAAACTAGTCCTGTGCGGACCTAAATGTTTATCTAGCTTATTGTAATTATGTGCTTAATTGCTATGTGTTTGGGACTCTCACTGGGTTTAGAAACTCACCCCATATATTTCCCATCCCGGACTTCCGTGTATTGAAGAAAGTGCGAAGGAGTACAAGTTCGGTTGAATCTTTTGAATATTGGGTGTATTTGACCCTATTATGATGTCGAGGATAATGTATAAGAATTGTCTTTTGAATTATTGTGTAAGGTTGAGAGTCGAACTCAAAATGGATGTTGGTTAGTAAGTTATGTCGATCTATTTGAAAATATATTGGTTTGAAAACCCCAAGAGGTAATTGCCCGCTTGAGTCTGGCATAGAGAATGGCCGCTGGGTCCTATGGTTCGCCAGGAAACGTGGGGCCGCCACATTTGGTGCTCGAGCCTAGGTTAGAAAAATAGGCCCTGGAGGTTATGAGGTCCCTGGTTTTGTTAGGTTAGAAACTGATAATTGAAATTACAGGTATATTTGGAACTCACATAAAGTTGATTGTGGATGTAGGTTATGGCTGGAAATGGAGCTGATGGTAACAATGTCCAATTCTATTTTATTATAAGTGCTATCAAATGAATCAACTTTCTGAGAGTACTTTGCATGCAAGTAACTTGATACTCCTTTAGCAGTGATTGTCTCAACATCCATTTTATCTATTTCCTTAGATTGAGACAGATTTGCCGCCTCCTTTGGAGCTGATTTTTCAGCAGAATAATAATCAAATAGGGTATGTAACACCTTTTCCACCTTGTTTTTCAATACTTCAGCAGAATGAGAATCATATGCCTCATCAATTGCCCATTGAACATAACTTAATTTATATCGGGGATTAAGAACAACAGCAATTAGAATCAATATATTGATCTTATTAACATTACCCCAATATTTGTCATATTTTTTTCTCATATTACCAGCCATAATTGACAAACCAATATCATCACTTTCCTGAAACAAATTGAGAAGACCACCAATGCCATAAATTTCATTCATATATTCATTTCTTGTCACATAATGTGAACTTGACATTTTCAAAGTAGAATCATAAAAAATTTGAAGAAAAGGCAGTAGATTCTTTGCATACCCAATCCATTTTAGTTGGCACACCTCTCATTCTAGAGCCTTTACAGTATTAGACTCATTTTCATTTGGTGGAGTTAACTCTTCCACATACTGCTATCCACAGGTTTCTAACAACTCAAATGCTTTTTGATATTTTAAAGCAGCCTCTAACATTAAAAATGTGGAATTCCACCGAGTATCAACATCAAGACACACAAGGCTTTTATTCTCTATTCTCTCCTTTTCTATGCAAGATTTGAATCTTTGAACTCTAGCAGGCGATGACCTCACATATCTTGCATCGATTCTAATAATAGAATCTTCCAAATCCTTCAACCCTCCCTAACAGTCAAATTCAAAACATGGGCAGCACATCTCATATGTAAGAATTCCCTATTTAAGCGATACTTTCCAATTAATAAGTCTCTCCTCAAATATTGCAAACAACTATCATTTGAACTAGCATTATCCAATCGTAACGGTAATAACTTTGCTAATTTTCCAATCAAGCAAGCATTTTTCAACAGCTTTGACCAATTATTCACCAGCGATGACTTGTAATAGACAAAACTCAAGATCTTTTATGCAATTTCCATTTATCATCAATGAAATGGGCTGCCAAACACAAATAATTCAGATTTTGAATGGATGTCCAAGCATCTGGTGAGACAAACACGAGAGGATAAATTTTCAAAATACCTCTTCAAATTCTTCTTCTCATCTAAAAGCTTATGGGTCCCTAGTTAAAGTCCCTACATTGAGGAGATCTCAAACCATGGCTGCATAACTTCACAAAAATCTCTAAAACCCTCTCTTTCCATAAATTTAAATGGTAATTCATCTATAATCACCATCCTAGCAAGCATTCTTCTACACAATTCTTGGTCAAACATATGAGTTGTCAATGCTTTTCCCCTCCCCTTTTGTTTTGAATTCCAATGTCTTTTGCTTCTTATCCTTGTTATTGTGGGAAATTTTTTGCATCTATGAATGTGGTTATTCAAAGAAGAGTACCATTTTACTAGGGCAAGCAATCAACCCATTCCCCGATTGAAGTCGCTGTGCGTATCCCCATTTTGTGAAAAGGAAGAAACCCTCGTCGTTCTGGTTTTAGTTGAAAAAGTTTTTTAGTTAAAATTGATTTTGATTTTTTAAAAATAAAATAAAAGAAATGGGTTATGGGACTAAAATACGACGATTTGAACCCAAAACAAAAGTCTAGAAAAGGGTTTTAGAAAAGTTTGATCTAATACTTGGTATGGAGTTTAGGTGTACAAGTCACCCAAAAATTTTAATTAATGAAAATAAAGTAAGAAAACCCTTTTTAGGCGACTCCAGGTCTTTGAAAACTAGAGAAAAGGTTAGGGGTCCACGGTTGAAAGAAGGGAAGTCAAAGATTGATGTTACTCGTTTCTAAGCATCCTTCTAACCTAGCCAAAGCTAGTTGCGTGATTTAGTTAAAATTTCCTAATTCTAACTTTAAAATTTATCACATTTTGATGTTATCTATATGGATGCAAAACTTAAACCTAACATTGATCGGGGAATGGGCAAAATGTCTCCGAGGTTTGATTAGAATTGATCACATTAGTTGTGTCATCAAACATGATCCTCGAGGAGGTCTGGAAAAAATGCAAATGATGAGAGACTCAAAAGAAGAAATTAGAAGTTTTCAAAAGAAATGCAATTTTTATAAAATTTCAAGGAAAAGAAATTGGATTTTGAAAAGATGAATTTTAAAGTCAAGGAACTTAATTTTGGAAGATGAATCTTTAAGAAAAATGAATTTTGACTTTGAATTGTTAAAGAGAAGCAAGTTTGGTTTTAAGAATGATTTTGATAGAATTTAAAATAATGCACATGTATGTCCTAAAAGGGATAACGCAACATAAGACTAAATTCGACTTCAAATCTTCCTTTTATGAAATAAAAGCGTGCTTAAAGGTGAAACCATTAAACTCTTTTCCTATTTCAAGGTAATGCTCTAAATGCTTAATCTATTTTGAAAAAAGAAAACTAAATGAAATGTTTTCTGAGGTGGAAGAAAGATAACATACAAAATGGAAAAGAAACCCTAAAAGTGAAAAGTGTGTGAAACTTGTATCTAATCGTGAGCGGTCTTAAGGGTCTAGCTTGGACTAGCCCTTGTCATTCAAAGGTTCTCACTAACATTGGATTCTTACCGAGAAATCGAAAGGAAAGACCACAATAGCGTTGGACTAGTGTGTGTCAAAACATTTATGTAATAAAACATGTAGACATGATAATAAAGCAAGTAAACACATAAAAACATAAACACATAACATATAAGTATAATATCTAGATGCAAAACCCTAGGAAAGCAAGTAAACATCTAAACATGCAAGCATGCAGATGAACATGAAAAACCCTATCTATTTACATTAGGGAAACCTAAATACATTCTAAAGGGGGGAAAATTCGAAATAATAATCTAACTATTACATTTTCTAGAATAAATACACTTTTGCAAAATTAAACCTATCTATTACAACTTGGCATTCAAGGCCTCCAAATAATTTACCCAAAATTTAAATAAAATAAATAACGACTAAAAATGCATAAAACTAAGGAAAATAAATTTAAACATGCAAATTCAAGCAATAAAATCACATAAGGCACATAAAGAGAGAATTCTAAAGGGTTTAGATATACCTCCCCTACGAGTCACATGTGAACTTTGGGTCACTTACTCAAAAGAATACACACATCAAAATACCACCATAAATAAATGCTAATCAAAATGAATAACTCAAATCAAAATGTTAAAGGGAAACAATGCATATGAGAAGCTCACACTTAACAATTAAAGAAAAGAAACATTTAAAATTGCAAAGTCAATATTCAAGTAGGGGTATAATTGAAAATATTTGAAAACTTTTTGAGTCTGAACAGAATTTTCCTAAAGATTGGGGGTCAAATTTGAATGAAAATAAAGTTGAGGGACCAGAATGAAATTAAAATAGGGACTTAAGTGAAAGAAATCAAAATTTTTCTGGCCAAAGTGAAACTGATTGAGAAATCTGGGGCCAATGTCTAAATTCTGTTTGATGGGTTAAAGAGTGGGCTGAAGAATTCTTTAAGAATTGGGCCAACATTTTTCGGCCCAGACAAAATAAAGAAAACCCCAAGCACAAACCCAAAACGAAAATAGCCAAAAGCCCAACAAAAGACCCAAACAAAATAAGCACAAGTCTTGTAACAAACCCAAGCAAAAATACCCACGGCCCAACCAAATAAGTCCAAACGAAATTAACAAAGAAATTGATCAGAAGCCCAAAAAAATAACCCAACCGAAAAAAAAAAAAAGAAAAGGCCCATTTTAAAAAAAACCAAACAAAAGAATTATTTTTATTTATTATTATTATTTTTTTAAAAAAATAGCTCCGGTGACAGTCGCCGGATTCTGGAAAAATCCGGCAACGTCAGGAATGTCATCGGAAAATCGTGTTTGCAGCATTTTTTGAGAAAATTTTTACAAAAACACTTCTTTCTTTCTTCCTAAACATATTTACAACATAAAACAAACCTAAACTAAGCCAAAAACGAAACAAAAAGCAAGAAAACAAAACAGTCTTCAAAGCAAAAAAATTTTTTTCTTCCTTTCTTTTTTTTGTTTCTTTGTTTTCTCTTCTTTTATAGCCAATGAATCTAACTAGCAGGCACGGTTTGCCACAAACAAAATCAGTCAAATGGATGAAGATTTAGGTTGGGCATTTCATCAAACATGTTCAAGGCGTAAACAAAACTAAGCGTTTATAAACTATTTGTGACTAATTTTGCCCAAAAATTTCAGCCAAAGACAACATTTTAATCTAAACTAATCACTAACATTCCAGCTTCAACAGCTAAATGTAAAGCCAAAATAAAATCATCCGAAACAAACATCATCATTATCATCATTTTTCATCATTTTTTTTTTTTAATCGGATAATAAACAACAAGGAGAAAAAGAATTTCTGATGTTTAACCTGTCGTCTGGTAGAAGAAATCGATGAGGTTTTCTCCTTTTCTTTCGCTTCTTCTCCTTTCGTTCTTCTTGCTTTCTTCTTTTTTTTTTTGAATTTTTTCAGACCCCTTTTTCTTTGTGTTTTTTGTTCCACGCCTCTCTCTATTCTCTCCTTGTTCCTTTGTTTTCTCTTCTTCCCTCTTTGAGCCTTTGGCTTTTATCGGCTTTTGAGATTTTTCAGAAAACAAAAAAACAAAAGAAAATGCAACCAATCGTGAAGAAGAAAATGATGTGGTTTATTGTAAACCACGAATTGATGATAGAATTTGCAAAACCCAGTTGTCTTGTACCCCTTTTTTTTTAATGAAGAAAAAGGACGAAATAGCTGGAATAGCTATGGCATTAATCGCTCTTGTACTTTGTCTTTGAAGGAAGATGGACAGACGCATGCAGCCTGCGAAAGCGATTTTTTTTTTTTTCAGAATGGCTGAACCTTTTCATTTTTCTTTGGGCCATTTCTTTTCTCATGTTGGCTATGATTGGGTTTAAGGTTGGACCGGGGAAATAATTTGTTCATTTTATTTCGGGCTTTGAAAGTTGAGTTTTGATTTTTTTCATAAAACCTACAAAATAAGAAAGACGTGTTAGAATATTCAAAAAATAATAACTAAACATTAATAGATAAAAACATAAAACAATGAAATACTAAAATTTGGTGCCTACAATGGTTATTCAAAGAAGTAGTACCATTTTTACTAGAGCAAGCAATCAACTGTCCACAATAATTACAAGTAGCTTTCTTATCAGCTTTTTCAATACCTTAAACAATTACAAAGTGATCCCATACCCAAGATCTACTTTTTTTTGACTCACTTGCTTGGGATGCATGAAGCAAATGTGCTAGGCATGTATTAGCTCCGGATGCTCCAAGATTGTTTTTTGGATCCATCGAAGATGAATGATCCACACTGCTGACTTATTGCAGTGTATTACTAGTTGTATTATCTCCCATACTTGACATCTAAAAATTTTAGGCTAATATAGCAATAGCAAATTCAATGTTAAAAGTATGTGTTGCACTTAAATCCTACAAGCTGTTTATGTTTTACACTAAATCACTATTCCATTTCAAACAAATTTATTGTTCCAATTTCATTTTTTTGAAAGCCATGTCTAATGCTAATATTCCTTTAAACTTTCATGTAAAGGTCTCATGAGTTTAACATAATTTTGTTAATGAGTTTTTGAAATTGTCATGATGAAATTTAAATTTAGTTAGAAACATAAACTTTAACTTACATTAATAAAATTATTCCGCTGGAAATCATTAAGTTTTCTACCACATAGCCGAATAAAACTGGTTTAATGACTATGTGTTTAGGTTCAATTCCATTTAATGCGATTCTATAATTAATTTGCTTTAGTCAATAATTATTTTCTATAGCAGAGGATGAGCCCATCTATTGGGAACTAACAAATATTTAGCGTTTCTATCTGAGATGTATAGAGTTTGTCTTTATGTCTCTAAAGTTTTCAGTACTAGAGCTTTACGAATGAATTGATCTTTGTTTGTTTTTCTGAAACAACATGGCTGAATTGACTTGCATACTTAATTGTTCCACTTTTTATAATTAGCGGTTAGCAAGACTTGTAATTTTTTTCTAAATGGAAAGGACATTAAGTACAAATATCATCAATTTTTGAACTTTTGTGTTCTCAGGTATATCAAATTATCAATGAACCAACAATGAGGGTGGAATCTTCAACCTAAACACATAACATGGTGATGGGGAGACAATATAGATTCATGAACTCACAGGTGATGTGTGGAAAGGTGAATAAGAATCCCGGTAAACCGGAGCTAAAGCATCTTTGTGGCGGAGAGCTAAAGTTGTGTGTGGCTGGAGGCTAAAGTTATGGCTCACATGGCTGCTATGGAGAGCTAAACTGGGTTGATGGCCTTGAGCTGGTGATATATTATAGAAATATAAATGACTTGGGGGCGGGAGGATCTGGTTGGTTAGTGCAATGAAGGAGGTAGGTGATGATTGAAAAATAATTCTTGCGTTGCTGCTGGGGTAATGAACTAATGATTTAGGGTTAAAATATTAAATTATACATTGTCCCCTAATTTTTGTATAAATATACCTACGATTGAATTTTCTTGATTTTATTTTTGATCCCAGTATGCGTGTCAGATATTTGGGATACGATCCTAATATATGATCGATGTCGGATCAGTGTCGAAAAGTGAGTCAAGTCGGGTTAGTGGGTTGGGTCTTACGGGTTTTCAGGTCAACGGGTCTACCCACAGTTCCAAACATGTGGCTATGATTGCAAAGTTGTTTGGAATCACAAGGTCCGGTGTTTGAACATTTTATCGAAATCCCAAGACCATGGGTTTGTTAAACCCGATTGGGTTTGTTACATTTAATGTTTGGATAGTAGAATTATTTGGGATAATTTTGTGTAAAAATATAACACTTTTGATGTGATATGTATGATGCAAGTAGAAATTTTTAACCAAATAAGATCAATCCAAACAAATGCTTGAGTTGAACAGACCAATTACCATCGGGTTAATAACTATATGGTTTTGATACATCTTAAGCGTCTAAATGGCTCTTTCATTATATTAACAATTACTTCTCTTAGGGTCTATTCTTTCTTGAGTTTGGAAGACTAGAACTTTTCTAGGATAAATTTTCTTTAGCTTTGTTGTTAGAGTGGGCTATCAGGTAGGGATCTTTTGGCGTGAGCTTATCATTCGAGCCTTTGTGTTTTGTGGTGCCAATGTGGAGGATGTTGAACACATTAATTGCTCAAAGTATTTTGGTTATCTTTTCCATTTCCTATTGATTATTTTCAGATTTGAACTTTCTTGAATGGCTTAAGTTTGGTTGTAAAATCAGTCTACTCATCTGACTTTATGGCGACCCACATTTCCAGGGCAAACCCTAAGGACTGCGACCGTGCTGCCTTTCGCTAGGATTGATCCGGTCAAACTCACTCTAATTGGGATTTAAGTTAAAGATTTGATCATGTTGTTCCAGCTTAAATACATCAAACAAACCACCGAGTTCATTACACAGAAACCCTTAATGCAGTAATAATCAAAGGGGTAGTGTAGAAATTGTCTCCAAAGTCATTAGCTGATAAAGTACTTAAAAGTTATACAAAGCGGGATTACAAAATATTAGGTCTAGTCTCGATTTGGATCTCACCATTAATCTAAGTCTTGGAAATCTGGGAAGCCAATATAAAGATTGAGCTTTTAGAGTCGATTGAATGTCCCCAAAACAACCAATCGGATAAACTGGTGTAGCATGCTTTCCTCATGATATCTAAAGACAGTTTCAAATACGGTGAAGTTTCCAGTGCATGAAGCTTGATAATATTTCATCCTTATCATGATTTCAATAAAAGTAGCTGCAATCCTGATTTTCATTGAGCCAATGGTACCAGAGTGTGTAATCTTGTAATTGGGGTTTCCTTTGCTTTCCACTCATCGATCCATACCAATTTTAATAGGTCAATAGGTGGTGTACACTTTCAATAGCAGCTAAGCGGTCGCAGGTCCGTGGCGGCTGCAGACCAAGCCACATTGGAGCTAGAAATAGGCCAGGTCATCTCTAAATTTGGGATCTCGGGGCCTAGCCTATTCTTGTTAAAATGCATGTCGTCATGGCGTTATAGGACTACGCATGCACAATTAAAAGTAGTTGAAAAATAGTTTTCCTTAGGACGAGAGGCGGTGCAATAAAGTACACACACTGGGTTCCTTTTGATAATTAAAGTAATATAACAAATATGACAAGCAAGTATTTAACAACAAGTTGGAACCCTCCTGCGGGTAGGTTAAAGTTGGGTTGGTGAATGCAGTCTTTGGTGTCAAAACCTGCGTTTGCTTTCTTGAATCGGTTGACATTTATATTTACATGTTACTAAAATTTTTAGCAGAGCGTGTTTAAAATGAAGTAAGATTACGCTAAAAAGTGAATGGAATCCCGCCATTTTATGAGAAAGTGGCTTAACCCTAACCTTTAAATTTTAGTAAACCGTCAATTTTGACCAATAAAGGTTGATACTTAATTCTTAGTGACTAATCGAACTTAGCGTCTAGTTATATAATTCCTTATCGTACTTTCGGTGAATATTTTATGATTTGAAGCGTCTAAGTTTTCTGATTAGGCTAGATAGCGATTTTGCCTCCTCACCGTCATTAGACCAAATCCAATCCAGCACTATAAATTGTGGTAAAGAATATTCAGAATTTGGTTAAAGGATTTTGCTATAACCAAAGATTTTTCCCCAAAGTGATGCGCAAATTTAGACAGCTTTATACATAATGCTAAATCAACACAACTTTTGGTCAAAATTCACACATACTAGAAACTAGATTGAAGATTTAAAACGCTGTTGTTAGAGACACCGCAGAAATATGCCTGGCGTAGATCCATAAAAAGAAATTATGAAGTATTTGTTGTTGGTGTTATTGATGTGTGTGTTGATATTACCGCCAGCGCTCTCGCCGCGCGCGCGCGCGCGCGCGCGCGCGCCGTTCGTCAGATCCGGATCGCGTCGATAAAATCATGAAGTCGTTCGTCGGATCATCGGTCGAGATCGATTAAAACACCACC